>OX291540.1:2680489-3344362 GCA_946406115.1 Apoda limacodes | reverse complement strand
GGAGTTTTAACAGTTTTAGATCTACCTACCTACATACAACATATTATTGCGTGTTAATGTGTTTATAAGAGCGCACTCATGTATTAAAAAATAATTGTGATTATTTTTATTTTGAAGTATCTGTCCGGCCCATAGATATAGGATAGCATAAAGTTCTAGGTCTGTGGTCGGTCTATAATAATAATTTAAAATTTACACCCATAGATAATTCGGCTTCTTGGTTTCTTTTCATTGATTCTGAGGAAGTGTCACAGACAGCTGCGTGCGTGTCCCACAAGTCCTTAATCAGTGATTCTATTGTATTCTGTATTGTAGAATTCTTTTTTCACATGCATTAACGTTATTCGTTTGATATGTACATTATCAGTCAAATTGCCTACTCAAAACCTACTTGAAGACCTTGGTCGTGTCATGTTCTTGGAAAACGTTATACCCAAACAGAGTGACAATGGAGAGTAGAGTAAGAGTCTTTTTTCTCGGTTGCCACACCCCGGACCAAGACCAGAGGGGTGCTGTAAGACGTTGAAGCGGCTCGATGGTGACGCAACCGAAGACGGAAACAAAAAACAGGGCAAGCTCCGATCCGAAAATTCTCTCTAGTACCATACTGTGTTATTTGAACTAGTGAGACTCTTGCTTGGCCAGAAATCGACGACAGCGGGCGTATGCATATAACAATGTCTTCTTGGTCTCGGTTTATGCTTCCTCCTGACTCCATCATCAAGTCATATGTATAGTAATTTAAGTTGTTTTTGATATACTTGTAGGTTGATCGTTTTCACCCCGATGAACTTGCGATGCAATCGACGTGAACCAGCGACATAAAGTAATTAAAAAAAAAAGGTTGCACTCCGGGAGTGCTGGCAGAAGTGTAAACTTGAATATTAACTTTTTATTTTTCCTATACTAGCTATTTACTTCCCATCACTTCGTATACATATTTATTTATTATAAATAATAATGTTTGTTTATTTACTTTTTTGACGTAGTATATTTGACATCTCAATCTGTCATAAAATAAAATCCCATATCCAACCCCCTGTACTATTCATAATCGCCATATTCTTAAAAACATACAACCTGGATATAACATTTTAACATTAGTAATCCGCACTTTCATCTTTTCATCAACCCAATTAACATTTTTTACCCATCTCAAAAAAGTGCACAACGAACGCCGCTAAAGAAGTTTTCACTTTAAAATCAATCTTTTTTATTTTGCCAATCATCCTATTATTATGGTTTCCGTCTTGCGAATTTTTATGGTGTGGCATTATGGTTTCTGTCTTACGTATTATCGATCAGCCTGACGCGAGTTTATCATTTTTTACCCATCACAAAAAAGTGCACAATGCCGCTAAAGAAGTTTTCACTTCGAAAACTACATGTTTTTTACTAACTCAAATGATATTTTTGGTACAGAACTGCAGATATCAGGCTGTAACACGCAACACGGATGGGTATTGAGTGACATCTTATTCATTTAAAAAGATGAAGTAATCACAAAATAACAAGAGAAAACCTTAATTAACTTAGCAAAATTAACTTGATAATAGTTTAGCAAATTATGATAATTGTCGTACAAATGTGCCAGCTCTATGGCAGAACATCGTAATCGCCAAAATTTCCAAAAAAAAATTTTCATCGTAAGATTTCAAGCACGTGGTAGATCTTAACAATAACAAATGCCTATTGTATGGAAGCTCTTACTTTGCAAGAATAAGAGCTATTCTTTGTAATTCTAAAAATTCAGAAGTATTTTTTGGAAAATTCCGCACTCGCTCTTTGCGCGTTCATATTCAAGGTGCTGCTTACGTATGTATGTATGGAAAAATGCGCTATTTATCAAGCTAGTGACCACTCGACTGTCCTCATTTTTGAAGTCGACCACAAGAAGACTATCATAATATGACAGAAGCCATAGGACTGACGGTTTAACGTTCCGGAGAAGTTTGGAAAAATGTGCCCCTTTCCACTTATACTACTACTCCGGGTACTGAACAAGCTCAGCGTTGCTCATATCGCTCATCGTTTCCGATACACGAATGCTTCTAGGCCAAGAGCTTTATAGTTATAGCACAAAAAATATACTTTTATCGAATGCAAACTTATATTTATAGTTAAATGTGACAATGGCAAAACATGTTTTCCATCACAAGTCCTATATTCAAAGATATCAACATCAAATAATAAGAATAAAATAATAACTACAGAAGATAAAAAATTACACAAAAAATATTTAATCATAATTATCATAAATTAGTTTTACAGCATTATCATAATTAACATATTATTTTATATTTCGGCAATTTTGAATTCATAAAAGTATAGTTTCAATCATCAAAAATCATTTATAAATTAAAATATTAAATTATTTCCGAATAAAAGTCATACAACCAAAATAAGAGTCAATTCAAAATAAATAAAAGTCAGGTTTTCATGAGTACCTTATCATCCAGACTTATGTATGTCACTAAAATGCCGAAGGTAAGGAAAGTCCAGTCTCTTCGCTTTCTTCCTGTCTCCGGGACAGCATTAAAGCTGACCTGCATTGTGCGCACTAAGGACGCATACTGCTTGCGCGTGGTCATGTAGAAGTCTGCGATCATGGCCGCAAGACCGAGGGGCTGCAGAATCGGATTACGGAGGTCGCTATACCTTTACTTCGTGCAGCTAGTCCAAAGGCTTCGCACTTTAACCTGGCCTGAGCAACGTGCAAACCTACATCTACCTATCATGTTTGCTTTTATCGATAATGCCCCCCGTTTCTACTCAATGCTGCTGTTCTTTAGAGTCGTCACGAATCGTCTTGCTGGAAGACTTGACGAGTTTCAGCCGGCCAGAAAAGGCTTCAATACCGTAGACCATATTCAATCTGTACGACAGATTATACAAAAGACTCAAAAATATAATCAGCTGCTGTAAATATGGCGTTTTCGGACTACGAAAAGACAGGGGGACGTCATATGCCCGAAACGATTCACCAAACCTTAGATTGGCCAGGGCGGGGCATAATCGTAAACTGCAAATACATCGAATACCTTAGGTTTACCGATGACATCGTTATTACAGTCACTGAAAAAACTAAGGGCAAAAGTTGTACGCGTCGCGTCTCGGTATGAGCTGACCCTTACTCGGAGTAGTCCAGGACTATGTGTACCTTGGACAGAAAATCCAATTAGGCCGGCACAACTTGAAGAAGGAAAGCGATAGCTAGCTAGTGTGAGCAGGATTTGGTGAGCTTCGTCAAGTCTAGCGCTTTAACTTCTTTCACGTTACCTATACCGCAGAGACTTAAAACGAAAGTCGTTGACGAAGTGCGTCCTACCTGTCATAACTCCATAACCTTCCTGTGCGGTGTTCTTTATACCTACTATTAAGAGATTGCAGATACTGTATTTATTTTTTTTGTGTTGCGCTAGCCCCAGCATGTGCCGATTCGTTAGAGGGAAGTTTAGGATAGTTGCTAAGGTTCCTAATAAGATCTGTCAACTCTTTGCCTCGTGGTATTTATTACGTCCCAGCTGCAACTCATAGTCAATGCACTAGATATTCAGAATATTTAACCGAATTTTATTCCAAGCAAATGCAACGCGTTAAAAATTTGCATAAGTTCCAAAAATGTTCAGGTATGTTTTAGCATTAATAACAATAAATGAAAATCACTCAGTAAGGTAATAAATATACTAGACAAAAGCAAGTTTAATAAATTTTTCAATCCTTCATGTGCTTTAAAATTTGCACAAAACTGTGTGGATATATACTATCCTTAATAACCTTAATGTAAGACTGATATTTTTTATAAGTTCTGTTTAAAATGAATGAATGAATGAATTTTCTTTATATTACA
The DNA here is from genome assembly GCA_946406115.1 of Apoda limacodes. Taxonomy (NCBI): domain Eukaryota; kingdom Metazoa; phylum Arthropoda; class Insecta; order Lepidoptera; family Limacodidae; genus Apoda; species Apoda limacodes. The sequence continues at coordinate 3,340,512 of OX291540.1, read as the reverse complement.
ATTTAAAAAGAAATACAATAAGAAGCTAGAATAACAAAAGTACAAATAAGCGACCTTATCGCTAAAAAGCGATCATTACCAGGCAAACCTTTGGATAGAGGAAATCACAAAAAGATGTAGGAGGTGCGGTGACGAAAGAGGTAAGTTGAAATTTGAATAAACATAAAAACAATATATAAAATACACAATAAACAAGTATCTTACATATATACACGATATATAATATATATTTAAACATAAATATAATAAATAAATAAATATATCACACATATACAATACATTCGAAATAAAATAACAAACACAAAATAAGATAATTTTAACCAGAACTAATTGCAATGTGAGTTTGTGATAATGTTGTTTAATTTAGTTTTTAAAAATAACTACAGATTGTGAGCGCCTTATAGTCAGTGGGAGAGAATTCCATAGCTAGCTCACCTGTATAGCCTGAACTGTGAAAGAACGATTATAGAAATTAGTATTGTGAGCTGGTGTTTTTAAAAGCAGACTAGTGGATAAGCGAAGTGTAAGTGTAGAAGAGGAAATAAATTGAAATCGTTCTTTCGAATAGTAAGGAGTTGATGGATTGAATAGTATGTTATAAAGTAGTGTAAGATTATGGGTATTCCGGCGAAGTCGAATTGGGAGCCACTTGAGCTAAGCACGAAATTGAGAGACATGATCGTATTTGCGTTATCCAAATATAAATCGAATACAGGGATTTTGTAGCCGCTCAAGCTAATTTTTTTTTTATTTAATTGCTCTTCAGTGAGATTAATATAGCAGGCATCAGCAAAATCAAGAATAGGAAGAAGTTAAGATTGTGCAAGTGCAAATTTTATGGGTATAGGTAACAGACCACGTAACCGCCTCATTGACCCTATAGAAGTAAACATTTTACAACTGATTGCTTTTATTTGTGGGGCCCATGATAACGTATTGTCAACAATTATCCCTAGATTTTGTACAGAGTCACAATAAGGTATAGAGACTCTGTCAAGTTTAATTGAAGGTAATAGTTCCAAATTGATGCGTGATATCATTTTTGGATTGCCAATAATAATAGCTTTGGAATTGAGGGATTAATTTGAAGGTCATAAAATGGACTCCACTGAAGTATTTGGTCATGATCAACATATTTGTTTTTAACAGCTTTGTTGATGATATCAATTTGGGCATGTGAATAAATTTGGAGATCATCTGCATACCAGTGAAAGAGAGAAGAAAGTTTGTGAGTAATATTAACTAAGATAGCAAATAGGAGAGGAGAAAGCACGCCACCTTGCGGCACACCAGCTGAAGTGGAGCACCAGTCGGAGAATGTATTCTCCAACCGGATGCGTTGCTGGCGCCCATACAAGTTACTGTGAAACCAGTCAATTACTGTTGGAGATATATTAAGAGAGCGATAGATGCCCAGCAATATGTCAGAGTCTACTGTGTTGAAGGCATTTCTGAAATCTAACAGCGACATAACTGTAAGTTGTTTATTATCCATGCCGTAACGGATATCATCAGTTATTTTGGTGAGAGCAGTAATAGCTGGAAAAGTACTAGGGGAAATGGAAGAGTTAAGAATATGAGTGATCATGGGAATAAGAATGTAAAGGATGGGAATGATCATTATACGGCTAAAACAATCACCACCAACAGCACTGGATGCAATGGACAAAATACTCTTCTTAACATAACTATCATTGAATTGACTAAAAGAAAAAGGAGGTAAGTCAGGAGTAGGGATCTTTGAAAGATGATTAAGGGTGTATGCCTTTTTGTTTGCTATCCATGTCAACAATAGAAGAAAAATGCTAATTAAGTTGATCAATGTTGATATTATTGAAGGAAGTTTTATCTTGAGTATTACCAACTCCAAATGACTTGAGAAATTTCCAGATATTACGTGGATCACTATTTTCAACAGAATTATGAATGTGGCATCGCTGTTCGTCTCTACAGACTGTATTGTTCTTAGAACTTAGAAGCTTATATTTTTCTAGATTAACAGCAGAAGCATCTAATTTATTTTTTGACTCGGCGGATTTCATCTGTAAGCCAAGGTGCAGGGAAAATTCAACTCTGCGAATGTCACTTCCAAGGTAGAGCAGTTCGAAAGTGACGTTAGGACTTTGTTAAATTTAGGTTTCAACAATTATATCCATTTACACTACGAGTAAGTTGCAGAACGCTGGTGCGGTCTCTTGTTCTATTGGTTCGTTTATTTCGATATCGTATACGTCAGTTTCAAACACGTGTCTCTGGCTGATGGCAACAGAGTTGTACCTACCCAAGCTTAAGCAAACCGCACCTGTCATCCGCACTACTTTCGGCTTCAGTAGCTTTTCAATAAATTACGCCAAAGCAATGAGTTTTTTTACTATGAAAATTATAATTCAAGTTTGACTAAAAGAAAAAGGAGGTAAGTCAGGAGTTGGGATCTTTGAAAGATGATTAAGGATGTATGCCTTTTTGTTGCTATCCATGTCAGCAATAGAAGAAATATAAATATATGATTTAATAAGTTTTTATAGCAGTAAACGTTCAAATATTTTTTTTTAATGTATTGATTGATACACAGAACAGTACAGTGAATAGTATAACAGTTACGCCATAGAATTAACTTTCTAGGCTGCAAGAAAATTATCAGATTGTTATATCACAAGTAATTATCATTCCACAACTTTATAACCTATAATCAATTCTTCTCCTATCCTATAAAAACTTCTTTTGCATTTATTGCTGTCAAAATCAGTCAAAATGTTTGTACTTATCTTATGTGTTAGATGAATGTGTGAGCGTATTTTGTGTTGATGTGTGTGTGTGTGTGCATTAGTGATTTGATGAATATTGAGTTTTAATTAATAAGTATTTTCATTACGATAGGTGTGTATTTACGTTCTAGTACGTTAGTTTATTCAAAATCTTAAAAAACCAACGCTGTGGTTGGTTGGTATTTAATAAATTTTTTTTTCATTGAGTATTAATTGTATTTATTTCTTTATTCGTAATATGAAATTTTGACTGTTTGACATTTCTTATTGAATATAGAATCTATTCTTCTTCATTTTTGTCATTTTTATTGTTATTTGCCTATAATAATTTCTAAATATTATTATTGTTTATTATTTTATTTTTGACGATGTTTTCAATAAGAAATAAATTCCATACCATACCATATGATCATCATTATAACTTGTTCTCTTGTACCCAACACAGTTTGACATGCTGTTTGTAGTATGTAGTACTGATAAACTTTTATATAGATACCTACTATACTACTATAGATATACACTACACTTCCATCAGGTCAATCTTCTATTTTTCTCATGCACCAGTTTATGGAGGTCACTGATACTTTGTACGTCCACCTTTTCATAGGTATATTTTACAAAAAAATATTTGGTTTGCATCTTAACTGTAAAGTAAATCTGATTACAACTCTTGTTGCATGGCTCTCTGAGATAGTTTGTGAGCCAGTCCTACTTCTACCGTAAGCGTTATCACCCACAGACGAGATATGTGAAATACTAGCGATTAAAGATCAGATGTTACCTCACAAAACAGCGCACGTAACCAACTTGACATATCTAGAATGTTATGTATGGTACGCAAGAAGAAGGTTAGCAATTAATTAATATGTTTTGTGATTTGCATGAGGTCTACTAACAGTGCTGTTCAAACCCTGGCTTGTTCTATATAGGTACAAGGAGTCGTCTTAACTCCAGGATGTCTCTTTGTTATGACTGAAAAGAAGAAAGAAGACTACGTCTCATAAAAGATTTAATAAATGTTATTTCATATTTGAGTGTTTTTATTTTCTTACCGACCTATCTACTTTTATCCCAGTGCATCGACCCTAAGGCTACGAACGCTAGGTTAAGAAACAGTGCCTTAACGTTCAGGAGTAGGTACCTACAAGGATTACACAGACTTGTGTAAAAGTGCATGTGTTTATTATGTCTATATATACAAACTCAAAAACACAATTTGTTTCTAATATATTAAACGCTCAGGACCACGTAAAACTTATGGGAATATAAATCAAAAATAACCGATTGATAATTTATCGGTTGGTTTACAGTTACAGCAGTAAACGTTCAAATATTTTTTTTAATGTATTGATTGATACACATAACAGTACAGTGAACAGTATAACAGTTACGTAGAATTAACTTTGTAGGCTGCAAGAAAATTATTATATCACAAGTAGTTATCATTCCACAACTTTATAACCTATGATTAATTCTTCTATCCTATAAAAACTTCTTTTGCATTTATTGTTGTCAAAATCAATCAAAATGTTTGTACTTATCTTATGTGTTGGATGAATGTGTGAGCGTATTTTGTGTTGATGTATGTGTGTGTGTGTGTGTGTGTGTGTGCATTAGTGATTTGACGAATATTGATTTTTAAACATTTGCGAATGCTAATGCTGATGCGAATGACATGGAATGCAAATGCGAATGACCTTATTTATATTGCCTATAATACAACATCTCAAATTTGTCTTTTATTTAAGGAAAATAAATACTTTACATTGAAGTACGAAAACAGTACATAATCTACGATTTTGTAAAATGTGATTATTTTAAAACTTTTGTATGTTAAAAGCTTGTACTTGGTTTGATTTGTTAAATGCTTGAGTTTGTTTTTTATTGACAGGTTTTAAAAAAAGTTAAATTGTTTCAGTGTTCCGTGTTAAAACCATTGAAATTGGGATTGTTTCCGTGTCTTCATCTCTACACAAGAACAATTTTATTTTTGTTATAGGAAATATATTCCAAAACTATTCTGCGTATTTAAAGTAGATGTCTTATAACTTTGTTTTATTTGTGTAGTTACAAGAGTAGTAACGTCAATATGTGGGTTCCAGGGAATAAAGTAAATTTTAAAAAAACGTTGGTGAAAAGAAGCAGTGCCCCACATTATGGTGTGAAATGTTTCCAGCCACTGGGCACAGCCTAAACCACTGATCGTAGAGGCCTGAAACTTGAAGGGTGTATTCTTAGTATGACGTAGGAACCCGATAAGAAAGGTTTTTCCAAATTTCTACCCCTAAGGGGGTGAAAAAGGGGCCAAAGTTTTCAATCAATCAATATTATTTATTCAATTTAGGTTACAATAATTGAGCACTTATGAATGTCACTACGCCATCGGTTCGTAAGTCTATAGGGCGGGAACCTCGTACTGAGAAGAACCGGCAAGAAACTCAGCAAGGGCATTTCTTTTCTCCCTTTCTCTTACAGCGTCCAATTAAAAATATTAGAAAATGCCCTCCCTATCATAGAAGGACACTTTCCATTACAAACATAAAAATCATGAAATATAAAGCACAAGCACAACATAAAAAAGTATCTAATTGCAAAATTGAGAAAAAAAGACAGTTTGTGAATTCATCACTTAGAAATAAACAATGTCATGCAGTATTGATAAACACAACAAAAAAGTAAGACTAAATTCTAAGAATACAAAGAAGTTTGCAAGAGCAGACCAGCCTTCACAGGCGGCACCAGTTCACGAGTATGACATATGACATTTTGTATGGGACAACGTGATTTCTCGGTCCAATCTACTTCAAATTTTGCATATAACTTTTTACAGAATTGATGAAAGACGTGTTTGGTATTTTATTGAAATTCATCCCTTAACGGGGTTAAAAAGGGGTAGAAAGTTATTTGGCGGTGATTTACCTCGAAGTTGATGTCAATACTCCTTAGTGCTTTTGATTTCAAATTACATTTTATTTTGACACATTTTGAGAACTCAATACGATTTTATTTAAAAAAGGTTGAACTCACTTAAAAACATAAGCAAATACTCTTTAAAATTGGAATGTCCGAAAGTCACCATTCTATATAAGTACCACATTGGAAGGTTTCTAAGTTTAATGAGGTAATGCACTTTTTAGGTGTTTGTTTTTTGTGTATAATAATATTTATAGTTTTCTTTTTCGACCTATATACATATAAATTCCTTTATTCCTGAATGACTGACGGATCAACGCACAGTCTAAACCGCTGATCGTAGAGACCTGAAACTTGGAGGGTGTGTTTCTTGTATGACTTAGGCATCCGATAAGAAAGGATATTACGAAAGGGTCAAGTGCAAGTCGAACTCACGCAATAAGGGTAAATCGATTGTAATGAAATTTTGGTAAGTTGTTATGGACACGCCGGGGAAGGTTTCTGAGAATGAGAAAAAGGGTCAAGTGCAAGTCAGGCAGGGTCAAGTGCGAGTTGGACTCGCGTAATAAGGGTAAACAGATTGTAATGAAATTTTGGTAAGTTGTTATGCACACGCCGGGAATGGTTTCTTTTTTTTTTTAATACCACTAAGGTGGCACACAAGCACACGGTCCGCCTGATGGTAAGCGGTCACCGTGGCCTTTGGACGCTTGCAACATCAGAAGTATCACTCGCGCGTTGCCGACCTTTCAAAAATTCAATAACTTCTTTCTTGAAGATCCCCATATTGTAGTCCTTAGAGAAAACCTTGGCAGGGAGCTCATTCCACAACCCCAAGCGTTCGCGGGAGGAAGTTTCTTTGAAACGCGACTATTTCGGTTCTAAAATGTGAGAGTGAATTCCCTGCCGATGGCGAGCGGTGCGATGGTAGAAAGTAGCCGAAGGCATCATTTCAAACAATTCCTCAGAACACATCCCATTGTACAAGCGGTAGAACACACACAGGAAGGCAAAGTCTCTCCTCAGACTTAAGGGTTTAAATTTCGAATTTCTGAATAAGTACAACCCTTTTACAATAACTTGGTACAGTAGTTGTTTTAAAAAAGGAAACAACGTTCGCCGGGTCAGCTAACATACTAATAAATAGAAAATTTAAGTCATCAATTGATAACTATTAATTTTATAAGTTACTTTTTACAACGCACTGGTTCGCGAATTTTACTGATGATTTTGCCACCAAGAAAGACCCATTGTTGGAGTGCAGAGAAATGTTTGAAGATATTCATAGTTAGAAAATACTCGGTTTCGCTTTCGATTGTTCATAAATTACTGTCTGCGCTCAAGTTCTTGAAGTATGGTGCGCGCTCAAGTTCATGAAGTATTGTGCGCGCTCAAGTTCATGAAGTAGTGTGCGCGCTCAAGTTCATGAAGTATTGTGTGCGCTCAAGTTCATGAAGTATTGTGTGCGCTCACGTTCATGAAGTATTGTGCGCGCTCAAGTTCATGAAGTATTGTGCGCGCTCAAGTTCATGAAGTATTGTGTGCGCTCACGTTCATGAAGTATTGTGCGCGCTCAAGTTTATGAAGTATTGTGCGCGCTCAAGCTCATGAAGTATTGTGCGCGCTCAAGTTCATGAAGTAGTGTGCGCGCTCAAGTTCATGAAGTATTGTGTGCGCTCAAGTTCATGAAGTATTGTGTGCGCTCACGTTCATGAAGTATTGTGAAGTTCATGAAGTATTGTGCGCGCTCAAGTTCATGAAGTATTGTTTGCGCTCAAGTTCATGAAGTATTGTGTGCGCTCAAGTTCATGAAGTATTGTGCGCGCTCAAGTTCCGGGAAAGGAAGATTTGCTCATTCACCAACATTTGAACAAAATAAGAATGAGTAGAGTGGGGACATTGTATAAATAAATAGTAAATTGTAAAGAAATATAATGTATTTTTGACCGATTTTCTAAAAAACGGTGCAACCAAGGTTGATTCATTGCTTTGATTTCTATTTATTTGCATAAATATCTATTTACAAAAATATTTTAGATTCGTGCTCCGCAAACTTCAATATATTTTAGAACAAACATGAAGATAAAATAATTTTTTTATCTGTATTACCACAAAGCCAACAAAAAAATAATTTAAAATGTAAAAACTGTGAAATATTGTCAAATGTGGTGTCTTACTGATCAAATTAAACCATATTTATTCAAATAGGTTTCTAAGAACATTTTTGAATCGTCGATACCATGTATACAATGTTAATTTCTGCCAAAAAAGGCTGGCAAGTAGTTCTTTTCAAAGTAATGATACAGTAGTTTGATAATTAGCTAATAAGTATACAATATGTATTGAAACAATGAGTACTAAAAGCAAAGTCAAACACATGACAATTTATTATTTATTTGTTTTTATGTAGCATAGAGGGCGCACCATGTGAATCGTTTAATATCGTCAATCGAGTGAAGAAATTCAGACATTCAAGAGCACTCCGATATTTAATAGTGCTAGTAGAATTATTACCATCACAATTATAATCTTGCACAATCATATTTATGTATACATATACTAAAAACTATCCATACTATCCATATAATATGATAAATATTATAAATGCGAAAGTAACTCTGTCTGTTACCTCTTCACGCTTAAACCGCTGTACCGATCAAGATGGAATTCAATTTGGTATGGAAATAGTTTGAGTCCCGGGGAAGGACATAAGCTACTTGAAAACGTCTATTAGTAGTTTTTTTTCATAATATAGAATATAGAATGCATACTTGTGTATTGTAAGTATGAATAAAATACAAAGTTGCAAGTTTTTTTCTCACATATACGATTAAAATACCTAACTTTCTTTCTTTATTTCAATAAAATTATTGCAGGATTTAATATTTTTAAACTGTGGTGGAAAATAAAGCAGATAATTTTAATGGTTTGCCAGATAACAGTCAGACGGATTGATCACAGTAGTAATTCCATATTACCTTAATAGTATGAATTAATAAATGAATATTTTTAGATATTGCACACATCTCTATCTTGTCCCAAATTGCTTAGGCAAACTATGTATACCGGAAAATGGATACAAATACATTTATAAATAGTTTTTTTACGGTTCCGTACCTCAAAAGGAAAAAGGAACAAGATGACTTTGTTGTCCGTCTGTCTGTCAAGACCCTTTTTCTCAGAAACGCGTGAAGGTATCCTCATGAATTTTATATCAAATACTAAGATCTATGGTCCCTTGAAGCTGAAAAAAATCAGCGCAATCAACTTAAATACGGCTATTTTTGACGCATTTTTTGGCATTCACAAATAAATCAAAATCTATGGAGTACCTCTCGTTGTCCTAGAATCATAAAATATCACAAGTAATGTCGTACATCACAAATATAGGAAAAAATCCGAAATTCGTTTATTTTGTAGCTACAACACATTAAATAAAAGGTTTGTCTGTCTGTATGACAAGACCCTTTTATTCAAAAACGCATGGAGGTATCAAGTTGAAATTAATATCAAATACTAAAGTTTAAGATAACTTAAAGTTTTAAAAAATCAAGCTTCTAAGTAAATGCAATATATATATATATATATATATATTGTGACACAAATAAATCAGAACCTATGGGGTACTTCCCGTTGACCTACAATCATGAAATTTGGCAAGATGTAGTGCCATGTACTTACTTACTTAAACTTACCGCGACCTATGTCGATGTATTAGAACAACAGTTGTCCTACGGTAAAGTTACCATTTACGGAACCCTCGGTGCGCGAGTCCGACTCGCACTTGATCGCTTTTTTTTTATAACTACATACTTTTAGGCACATCCACCCACGGGACAAACGTTCAATTTGATGAATCTACGCCCCTGGACTCAGCAAGCAGGTCACTGAGCCACGGAGCCGTCAGTGATGAAATTATGAGATAAATCTATTATGATGTCTAAAAAGTAATTAGCTATCCGCGGTTTAGAAGAGAGTCTTGTCAACAAGAAGAGCTTATAACGAAGTTTATACGTGGAGCATCAGTGGTAACAAAAATAAGTAATCATTTCTTTAGACGCACAAAAAGCTGTATATTACCAATAAATGAAAGTGATGAATAATGAATGATCTATATCTATACTAATATTATAAAAAGAAAAGATTTGATTGTTTGTTTGTATTGAATAGGCTCCGAAACTACTGGACCGATTTGAAAAATTCTTTCACCATTAGAAGCTGATATGAACATAGGCTACTTTTTACCGCGGGAAAATGCTTCATTCCTACGGGAAAACGGGTAATAGGACAACGGGAAGTTAGAATTATCCTTCCGTACATTCCTAATTACGTAATTACTTCCTTTTTCACATAACTTCTAAACGGCTGAACCGGGGGATTGGGTTCAAATATTATATGGTTATTTCAATGATTTTCTGGATGATTTAAAAATAAAATTGGACTCGGTGGGCGGCGCTGCTGATGGTATGTCAACTATTAAACGGCTTGACCGATTGAGTTAAAATTTTGTATCTGTATTTCCATGGTTTCACAGACACGAATGTATGCATCAAAGAGGAAAGATTTGATTGTTTGTTTTTTTTCTATAGTTGAGGAGTTGCCGTAAGAAACTACGCCGATAACGAAATTAAGGGCGGGCAAAGCCGCTGGCAGAAACTAGTTTAAAATAAAGTGAAGTGAATTTAAAAATTTGAAATCCACCAACAGTAGCTGGTGTGTGACTTACTTAGGTAAGTAAGAGTTTTTCAAAACCTTAAAACTTCGATTTGCGACGTGTTGCTCGCGGGCTTCAATAAACTATTTGTAAATTTTTATCTATCCAAAAGTGAAAATTTATCATCTTCAATATCTTTTTGAAAACCCTATGGACGCAAAGAACATTTTTTAGTTTAGCTATTGTTTGCCTTGAGAAAGAAGATCAGGAAACAAGACAATAGAATCACTAACGCTTTATGAAAATAGATGGACAGCTTTGGCGTAAGATTCTACACGGATAGGTCCAATACAAAGTCTGGAAAGGGGAGCAAGAGTGACTTGAACGTTAACTGATTAAAAACCTAAGGTAGCCTGACCACTATTTTCAAGTCAGGACGCGTTGCAATTACCAGGGACGCAATAGAAGTTACCACCAGAAACGTGAGCGATCAATAGATACTATGTGTTAGGCAGTACTACTAAGATTTTCTTAACAACTGCATCACAATTGGCTCATTAGTGAGTATATCAGTAAAATTGAGTAAAAAGAAACATATAACATATGTTATTTTAAGACCATATACTTTACAGGTTTTCCTGTAATCTATAAGTAAAGAACTATTATTTTTGTATTTATTTTAAAATATAGGCTTAGTAGTTTGGAGATAAGGTGTAGGAAATGGTCAATTTGCAATTATTTTCTTGAATAATTTTAAAAGAACTAATATTAAAAATATGAAAAAAAAATTTGAGACCCTTTCATATAACATGGTACCTACAGTTCACAAACTGTTATTTTTGTAAAATTTGTTCCTACGCCCAATATTAAAAGATTTACCAAGTTATTTCAGGACCATAGGCTTCTCGAAGGTAGATAAAATCTATAAGTAAAGAACTATTTTTGTATTTTTTTTTAAATATTACGCTTAGAAATTTTAAAAGGGGGAATTTTCTTTTAACTAGTTTCTTAAATAATTTCAAAATTATTAGCTGAAATTATGAAAAAAAATTAGATCCTTATTATAGTATGAAATTGCCGTTTTGTAATGAAAGATTAAAATCTATTTTTTTGTAATATGAAATATATTTATTAAATTAAAGTAGCTACCCTCGTTGTCCATACATTTCTGCCATTTAATATAGGAAGATTATTTAAACCTCTCCGATAAAACTCTGTGGATTTGGATTCCACGTACTGTGTAAAGGCATTTTGTACTGCTTCTTGGGAAGAAAATCCTTTTTCGAGGAAAAAATGTCACAGTGATAGCCGAGTTGGTGCAAGATCCGGCGAGTATGTAGGATGATGAATAGTATCTAACTGCTGTTCTTGTATTGTTAAAACTGTTTCACGAGTAGTACTGTTTAAGAGGGCTTCGCTGCAAATTAGTAAATATTGTAGGTATGCTAACATCAAACCATGTTGCTAATTCTTTGGTAGTTTGACACAAAGCTTGGTAGTTGGTAGCTTCCACCACCGCGTGGTTCATTTTTAAGGTAGAAGTTTCCATTACAAATCCTTAACCGGCTTACGCGGTGCGTTCTCGTTATCCTTATTCTCCAAACCCAAAATTGACATTACGAGCAGTTCCTGCTGCGATAGACTCACGTCGGAACTCGCTTTCGACTATTACTATGATTTCCGCTGTCTCCATCTTCACGTTAAAAGCCGAATATAAAAACCATAGATATATAGCGTAAAACTCCTAGGTCTGTGATAAAAATTATTAAAAATCGAACATCAAAATTGTCACGGCCTTTTTTTTTAAAAAATTAAGAATGTTATTGTTTTCGAGTGAAAAAAAATAACACTCTGAAATCTCATAATCTAAAGTGGCCAGTGTTTACATAGTTTAATCCCTAGTTATTTATTATTTTTAGTTTAATTTTTTTATTTGCCCTTACAGTGATCCTTACTTTTAAAATTAATTAGTATAATGTAAATATATACGTCCGTGTTTGTGTCACAGAAACCCATAATTATGTACTAAATTTCAACTTAATCGGGCCAGTAGATTCGGAGCAAATTAGCTGTGACAGACGGACAGCCACACGAATGATCCTATACGCGCTGTTGTATGCTGATACCCTTCAGCTTACTTAAATCGTGGGTACGCGAGAGACTGTATATAACCCAAAAGTCAGTTGGCAGAGCAAAGAAAATTCTTTAACGAACACCTGACACACAAATGACTGCAATTCAGTAGAAAAAAATCTGCGCCACCAAGTAGGCATAATAGATTAAGACCTAGATATTGATATCGTCTGTAGCAAACTAATTGGATCATAGAAAATGTAAGAAAATCTTACACGCAACTAACTCGACAAGTTTTAGTAATTTCCCAAATTTATTCTAAAATCATTAATAAATAAATCAAAATTTTAGACAAAACGACACATGTGCAGTTTTAAAATATGTGTTCATCTGTGAATTCATTTTAATCATAATTTAAAACAAAATAGAAAAATTTATTTATTACCATCAACATGTTATGTAATACTAAAAATACTCTCGTTTGCTTCTGGTGCAAAAAGTACAGAAAATAATGTGAAGTGGAGCAAGAGAGAGATAGAGAAACGGGAAATATTAGATGAGTGTGCATGCGAAGTAGTTTCACTTCTATTGCTTTTATTGAGATGCACGCAATTTCGAATTGAAGGATTATTTATAAATATTCTTTTTTAGATTTTTTAAATTGAAATTTTAATTTTAGGAAGTATACGTCGCCAGCCTTCATACGTCCTCACTGTTGGGGTACGGCCTACCCTCATAAGCGAGGGTGATTTGGAACATAGTCCACACGCGGGCCCAGTGCGGATTGTGGACTTCACATACGTCTTTTTTTTCTTGACGTATGCAAGATTCCTCACGATGTTTTCCTTAACCAAAAAGCCAGTGGTGTGAATAAGTAACTCAGTGTACATGAGAAATTAAGAAAAGACTCATTGGTACACGCCGACACGGGGTTCGAACCTCCGCAACTTAGGACGTGAAGTGAAATTTAAACCCCTTAGGAAGTATACATATGATTTATTATGAAATTTGAATATTCTGTCAACTAAAGGCTTAATAAAAAGGGTTCCGTACTCAAAGGGTAAAAAACGGGACCCTATTACTAAGACTCCGCTGTCCGTCCGTCAGACACCAGGCTGTATCTCTTGAACCGTAATAGTGAGACAGTTTTAATTTTCACAGAAGATGTATTCCTGTTGCCGCTTTAACAACAATTATTAGAAAACTGAATAAAATAAATATTTAAGGGGGTTCCCATACAACAAACGTGATTTTTTTTGCTCGATATTAATAACGGCAACAGGTAGACGTTTGAAATATTCACGGAATATTAATTTATATATTCACTTTAAAAATAAATATATAAATTAAAACAGATATTTAAGGGGGGCGTTTTTAAAGGTAATGTTGCGCGAGTCCGACTTGCACTTGGCCGATTTTTTATTTTTATTTTATGAGAATAGTAAAAAAAAAAGTATATTGTAAATTAAGATAACGGTCGATCTACATCTTCGTTGACGGTTCATCGTATTTTCCCACAATTGATGTGTACCGAGCAAAATTCAATATAATTTTCTTAAAATAGAGTGAAAACGAACATGATTTCCAAACACGCAAAATATGATGCTAATGCGAATATGCAGGACGGCGTGTGCGTGTTTATGTGTAAGTGTGTGGGATATGTGAGTGATGTGCGTTTTGTTTTTCTATTTTGCTTTATACTGTATTTTCATTAGCCACTCTTAGTAAATAAATTATTTTGTAAAGAAGTGGTAAATCTATGGGTAAACCTGTTCACCATATGAACATTAGGTAGTCCGTACCATAGCTTTAAAAATATATTAAAAACATATTTCCAAAACATCTATCCCTATGTTAAATTATGAATCCCAATTAATATTATTTATTGGATTTTATTATTTAAGATTATAAAATGCCTTGTATAGTGACTCACTCGCCGTTTTATTAGTATGACAAATGAGAAATATCAAAAAACCTTCTCTTTACTTAGTGGTTGTCAGGCATCCATTTTTCTGGAACCAGTTACTCCAGATGAGGTGACGTAAATAATGTCACTTAAAAATACTAACAAAGTTGGCTATGATGATCTTTTTACTAAAATATTAAAAAAAAAATCACCTGGCTTATAGAAAATGTCATATTATAAACTTGTCATTTAATCAAAGTATTTTTCCAGAAAAACTTAAATTGTTTATAATCAATCTACTGTATCAACAAAATAAAATAACAGACATGAGTAACTACAGATCAGTAACACTCGAAACACTCGAACATTATCGAAAGTTGTAGAGAAGACGATGCATAGACGCTTACAAAATGTCGTTGATAAGTTAAATATTATTAAAACTGAACAGAACGGTTTTAGGAAAAACTGATGAACAACATTAGCTAATTTTAAACTAATTAAATCAGTTAGTGAAAGTATAAAAAATGCGAATTGATTGCAGCTTTACTTTTTGATATGAGTAATGCATTCTATTACGTACTTCTTGATAAATTAATAAGCTAGATAAATATGGGATAAGAGGGATAGCTAATATTTAAATAGCTAATGATTGGTTCTCTTATTACCTTAAAGGTAGATTACAATGTACTAAAATAAAGACATTAGAAAAATCTACTAAAACAGTCTATCGCTCAGGATATAAGTAAAATACTTTTGAAGTGCCTCAGATAAGCATATTGGGCCCAATTTTATTCCTTTTATATATAAATATTATTGACCAGAAGTCAAAACTGTTCACTGACGATACAACTGTCTTAATCGAAAGTAAAAATTTAAGTCAATTCAAACAAGAAATTATTGACACAGTTGAAAAAGTAATACCATGGTTGCAAAACAACAATTTAAAGGTAAATATCACAAAATGAATACTCCTACAATTTCTTGAACCTAAATCTGATCCTATTAAATTTTAATTATAGAAGAAACTAAGTTTCTCAAAGTAATAATTGACCACAATATAAACTGGAAAACTCACGTTGATTCGGTATCCTCTAAATTAAACAGATTACTATTTGCATTGGACCAACTAAATCTGATCCTATACAATTCAATTTAATTATAGGGACTAACTAAACGTTTATTTTATTTACGGTAAAAACAAACAAAAAACAGACCTGTCATTTTTATCATAACTTTTAATTATTAAGAACCCGACGGGCGTGTGTTTGATTCCTGCGCAAGACAAGCCCTTATATGATGAATATGGCGGAAGATCCTTAAATATTTCCAAAGTTCAAACTCTTCTTGTCTGCTGCGTGTGGTATAAGGTCAACATCTTTAAAAATTGTGTAATGGTCTTCCATCTTTAATTGATTAAAATATACAGCTAGTAGGAGATCTTAGGTCCACCACCTTGCATTTTTGAGACAAAGCAAACCGCTTGGAACAGGTGTTCCTGGGAGCCATCTGAGCTGATTTAGCCCGGTTGCCACGAGGTTCCCCCATCAGGTCGGCAGGGGGAGGGGGGGGGGGGGGGATGCGTCCGGCGCGCCTCACTCTAAGCTTTACATCTGCATACATCTAGTAACTATCAAGTTCATCTTCAAAGTTCAACTATCAAGTTTGGTGTATAATGTTGCGTATAATTCGAGGACGTGGAATCCATTTCTGTAATTAAATTTTCAGACACCCATATAAAAAAATCGAGAAATTACAAAAATAAAAAAAATTACTCGTATTTTTTTTTTGAAAATCGTCTACAGAATTATAACTATGAGGATTACCTCCAGAAAAATAATACCAATGGAAAGTCCAGTTATCCTTCTATATAGAATAGTCAACTTGTTTAACATTTTTCTTTTATAACTCTGTTAAAAAATGTTTTGTGTCGCGCGGCGTACCTGCATATTTATTTTTCGCAATTGCCACTACATGCACATAGATTTGTGCATTTTAGTTTTTTTTAACGCAGTTTTACCTCCCCCTATAACCATTTTGTTTAGACCAGCCCCAGTCAGCAGGGCATGGTAGCTGTTGCTGAGGGGCTATAATCTGTCCCCATAATCTGCCACCAACCTGTGCACAGAGAATATGTTTACGTAGCGCATCTTCGGTTGGAGGCAGATTCTCTAACTGGAGATTTCTTTTTGTAAAAAGTACTCGTACTTGTACCTGATCTGAAATCAGTAATAAAATGCATAATGTTAAAACAATGTCTAGCGACCATTCACACCTCGTAATTCAAATCTGTTCAGGCTTAAGAGTAGTTCAGGCAGTAAGACTCTTTATTTTCATACAAGAAAAGAACAAATTTATCCAATATTGGCAACGCCTGTTCAATATTGCCTTGTTTGCCGTATTTAAATCCCTACGTTACAGCAGGATATGCGCTCGAAGCTTGAAATACGCTTTTTTTTTCCTTTCCACACAAAACAGAAAAAATATCGTAACCTGAAAAGGCGTTGAAGAATGGCAAGACTTCTGTCCTTTCTGGTCCTGTAAAATAAATTATATATCTATGCTTTACAAATTAAATCATATTTTTAAAGAAAGCTTGCAGCACGTGACCAATTGCCCGGATGACCTGTCTCGTAATGCGGTGACCATTAACAGCAACGATTAAGGAACTCGGCAGTCCGTTTCTAGAAGAGACGAAAGATCTTTATAATATTGATACAATGAATCTTTTCTTCTTCGGAAGTAACAGAAACAGTTTTCAATATAGAAAAGTTTGGCAACGAGCAGTACCAAAATTTTTGTAAAGTAAGACTGAATGGTAGAAAAAGTTTGCTTGAGCCGATCAAACTCAATAATTACGCTCGATTTAGTACCAGTTCAAAGAAGTCTGACGGCGAAATTAGTTGGGCTCAAGAATGATTGTGGGCTCTTCAGCAAGCTATATATAGTTACGTGCGACCACAGAACTGGGAGCCTGGATTCATTCTTCGCTCACGAAAATTAAGCTACACCTCCATCATTATCAGTAATGGGAAAAATGCGATCAGGAACCAAATCAGATCTTTTCAAATGCCTTATCAACCATTGTGACCCAGCTCACACAGCCATAGTGCCGAGTTCACCACCAGTATCAGCAAAAGTTTTAGGTGGTTCTGCCTTGGTGCATATGCTAAGACACAGTGTTTATACTTTTTTTGCATAGAGAATTAGCCACTCTATCACGTATAGATTTAGTATGGGATAGGTATGACACGGAAAGTCTCAAAAATACAACAAGAGAGAAACGTGGCACTGGACAAAGAACACGAGTTATCCTAAACACTAAGATTCCCGGTTGGATTCAGGGTTGGGCAAATTTTCTTAGGGATAGTATAAATAACGAGGAATGGGCAATTCTTGTCAGGACTTTGAGTTCATTGTAGATGATACTTGTTTAAAAACAAATTCTGAGGAAGTAGTTGCTTTTAAAAATATTTTTAGCAATATTCCATTCAATATAACTGAACTTCTTTACTCAAGTCCAATTTTAGCAAAAAAATTATGTTCCTGAATGTAAAATTCCCTTTGTATTTGAAAAAATTTGTCCTACGGATATCATTTTATTACATTAGAAATAAAAAACACCACAGACCTTTGGGGACTTTCTTTAAAATCTACGAACTCAATAATTCATGTGTAAGCACAACCCTTAGCCATAATTTTTAATAGTTGTATTGATAGTGATGTGTATCCTGATAAGATGAAACTTAGCAAAGTCATTTTTCGAACAGGTAGTTCAACAGATCCTAATAATTTTTGGCCTATGTCAGTACTACCTGTACTCAGTAAAGTTTTTGAAAAAAATCATACTTTGTCAAATGTGAAGCCATTTCTGTATTAACAGTTAAACAGTTTGGCTTTATAAAAGGCCGTTCCACGACCGATGCAGGAGTGACACTACTAAAAAATATATTTAACGTCTGGGAGGATTCGCATGATGTTCTTGGAGTGTTTTGTGATTTATCTAACGCATTTGACTGTGTCCAAAATGAAAATCTCATCAGAAAGCTACATTACTATGAAATAAGAGGCAAAGCTCTTGACCTTTAGACCTCCTACATGAGTAGTTGATTACAGAAAATAGATGTCAACGGTGAAAGATCTCCGGGATCAGCAGTCACTATGGGACTCCTCAGGGCTCAAACAAAAATGGGCAATTCGTGCTATTTACAAATTAGGATGTAGGATATCTCTGAGGAATAAGTTTAGCGAAGTAAATATTTGAACTTTAGCGTCACAGTACATATATAAAAATCTTTTATATGTACATAAAATATCAATATTTTACTTAAAACATTGATTGTATTTTAAGTTTTTAAGATTTTTTTAAAAAGAGTAACTATCTAGTTTCTTGCCGGATTCTTCTCGGTAGAAATCAACCGGAGGGAGGGTTAAAAGATTGTATTTCATAACTTTGACTATTCAAAAGTGATTGTAAAATCCTTATTTGAATAAATAAACTTTTACTTTGACTTTGACCCTTGAAGAACCCCGATTTTTAGGGTTCCGTATCCAAAAGGTAAAAAACGGGACCCTATTACTAAGACTCCGCTGTTCGTCTGTCCGCCCGTCCGTCTGTCCGTCCGTCTGTCACCAGGCTATATTTTATAAACCGTGATAGATAGACGGTAAAAATTTCATCTCATCAGGAAACACACCACTATCAACACAACTATTAAAAATTATGGCTAAGGGTTGCGCTATAACATGAATTATTGAGTTTATAGTTTTTACAGATAGTCCCCAAAGGTCTGTGGTGTTTTTTATTTCTAATGTTTTGAATGTATTTATGATATCCGTAGAACTAATGTTTTTAAATACAAAGGGAACTTAACATTCAGGAACATTAGTTTTTATTAATTTTTCTGCTAAAATTGGACTTGACTTATGATGTTCAGTTGCTTTGAATGGAATATTACCAAAAAAAAATTTAAAGGAAACTGCTACCTAAGTTTTTTTTTTTAAAACTAGCATCATCTACAATCAACTCAAAGTCCTGACAAGAATTCCTAGCTTTACCAGTTTCATTATTTATTATGTTCCATGTAGATTTTATTTTATTTGTTGAATTTTTTACTTTATGTCTGAGGTGAATTGATTTTGCAGCAAGACAGACTTTTTTAAAGGTTTTTGAGTATTTTGTTACATTTTTCGCTATATTACATGTTCTTTCCTTATATAATTCATACAGCTTAAGCCTACTTTTATAAATACCTGGGGTGGCTCATTCACTAAAACTAAAGCGACTGGAAATATGTTTCTTTTTTGCAGTAAATATTTTATTATACTGTGTAGTAAAAGTGTCAAGAACAGTATTGTACATTTCATTTGAGTTGCCATTATAAAGTAAATCCGAAAGTTTATGCAATAAGTTAGATTTAAATGATTCAATCTGTTTATTGGTTATTGGTATAAATTTAATTTCCTTTTTAGTAATACTATTCTTTCTTTCTAACTGTCCACAATGATCTGACTCTAGATTGCTTATAATTGATTTTTGAATTGGTTTTATGACAGTTAATATATTGTCGATGCAAGAAGTTGCACAAGATACAGCAATTCTTGTTGGTTCACAAAACAAATTATTGAAATTAAAAGACTGAAATAAGGCAATAAATCTGGTGCTTAATGAGCTATTTTCTAAAATGTTTATATTAAAGTCTTCACAAACAATATTTGTTTATTGGAATTGCTGATTTTATTCAGCACTTCTTCCATAACTAATTCAAAATTATCATAAATTGCACAAGGCGGCTTGTATACACTCACAACTCAACTTCTATACAGGACAGCTCGGCAGTTCGCTCAACTGAGAGGCTCACAATGTCTTTACGTTCCTTAAACTTTAGCTGTTTATTAACTAAAATTAAAGAGCCACCATGGATAGCATTTACTCGGCTGAACGAACTTCCCACCTGGTGATTAGTGAAATTGAACATAAACTGATGGCTGCGTAGCCAGTGTTCAGTGATACATAAAATGTCAATCTTTTGGCAGTTTATAAACAATGTAATTTCTAGTTCTTTTTGAGACAATCCTTTTATATTCTGAGGTTTAATGGAATATTATTTTTTTTATTTCTGTTTGCTTAAAAATTGAGTAGACATAGATTGCTTAATTTTATTATTATTTATGTTGGAATTAAATTTGCCAAAGTGGTCCTTTGTTTTCTTGAAATTTAATTAAAATTATTACATGTCAAATTATTATACTGCTCATTAGAAGCAGGTTGTTTAGCTAAAAGATTGGCTGAAATGTCAATTACACTATTATATTTGCACTGCTCAATAGTAGCAGGTTGTTTAGCCAAATACTTGGCTGAAATGTGAATTACATTATTATAATTACACTGCTCAATAAAAGCAGATTGTTTAGCCAAGTTATTGGCTGTGGTATTAATATAAAATGATAGTGACAAGGCTAACACTCTGGTGAGTGAGATAATATTTATGTCTTGTCCTTATATAATTATATCTAAAAATACTGTTAGTATCTATCACATGAAAGTTGTTGTTAGTTATTGCTAGACAAAGTATGCAAAACTAAATTTAACTTACACCTAAAGTTGTTTTCCTCCTGTGTCAAACCCTTACAATAGGGAAATGTAAACATTACATTTTGTTTTACTTTATGTGCGCTTATACTATTATCATATTCTTTATTTAGATATTTAAGAGTTTACTTTGAATTTAGAATTTAAATAAATATAAAACCGGTTGTCCTAGATTTCAGCTGAGAAAGTGACCATAACCTTTTCCCATTTCATCGCAAAACTACAACATTGTCATCAACATTACATTCTTGTGAGACGCTAATTAAGTGAGAGCTGTTGTGAGCATATGATTGGTGTTTGGATTCCAAACTGACACACATAGATGACTGATGTGTTGGTAAAGGTAGTAGCAAAGCTGCACAATCCAGCTGTGAATAGCTGAGGCATTTATAATCACACATACTGTGATTGAGTTGTAATGACTCAAAACGCTCTGTATTATATTTACTCAATTCAATTAGCTCATTCACAGCCAGTGTGTGCTCCTCCATCTCTCTCAGAGACTCTTCATACTTGCAGGTCATCATCTGCAAGGATGTATGTAAATCTTTTATTTACAAGTCGAGTAAATGTGTATCAGTTATATGTTGTATCCTACTGTTTCCTAATTGCAACTTACATACTTTCAGATTTTCCACTAACTGTATTTTATTTATTTTTGCAGTAATTTATATTTCTATTATAATTTTTTGCTTTTTGATAATTTTTTCAGTTTTTTTTATAAATCTGTTGATTTTGATGTATTTTTTAACTGGTTTCTACTGCACTTAGCAAGCTTCACTGATTTAGATGAATTAATGGTGTCATCACCTGTAAGATCTATAGTGGTGGTATTGCTAGTTGCAGCAGAAACAAGAGTCGGGGCCTTAATACATAATTCATCAAAAAGATGTTGAGTTTGATGCTGTGTGTAAGTATGGGTGGCCTCTTCAAGTTGTGAGATGTGTTGATGGGCCTCGCGTAGTTCCTCTTCAAGATATGAGATCTTGTTAGAAATTGGTCCCGCTCTTCTAAGACAGTACCATATTGAGTGTGCAACACTGACAATTCATTGCGGAGGCTACTATTTTTGTTTAATATTTCTAAGAGTTCTCTTTCGTTACTATCCCTTTCACTGTATAGCTGATCACACTTTTCCTTGGTAATCTTAAGTTGCTGCAAAGCCAGTTGAATTTTGAACTCTTCCTGGCGAGCAGATGCCTTACAAGTCATCATTTTGAGGCTGGCTGAACGTAATAAATACAAATGAAAGAGGTTAAAACTTTACGAAAGAGATTGTTTGTTGACAATTTGGTTACTTTACCTTAAGACTATGTTCTTTTACGAATACAGTAATGATAAATAATATAAACTCACTATCAAAACTAAATAATATACAAAATATGACAGAAAGATTTAAACTTTGTAACGGATAGAACGCAGTTTCACTTGAAAAAAAATTGTATCTAGCACTAAGTTATGTATATTCAAAACACTATTCTAAATATATATTAATTATTTGTAATGTTTTGCGTGAATTTATATTAAAAAGGTAAGGTTAAAGGTAAGGTTGCGAAAAACGCAAGTGACAAACACACAATAGTTTCCAATTTAGAATTGTGCCTAAAAACAAACCGTTAAACCGATGACGTATTTTTCTAGTGATTGGTATACACTTAACAGTATAGTATTTTGAAAACTGCTGAACCAATATTTATGCAAATTGCACTGTTCCTTAAGTTGGATGGTACGTCATACATACATACAATTATGAAATCTGTTTAGAAGCCCACATACATAGAGTAACATTTATGAATATTGTGCAATTCTGACAATATTATGCAATTCTGACAATATTATGCTTACACTTGGCCTATTTTTGACGTGACAACGTCTTATAAATTGGTTTGCCGGGTGACACTTCAAGAAACTGCGTTACGCTCCGCTCACGTTATGCGCTCACAATGAGAGCGAGTGAGAGGCACGCGCCCGCCTAAGAGCGAGAGAGACAGACATAAAATCATTGTCACGTAAAACTTTCGCCCGTATACCGACTTTACAGGCAACCAGTTTTTTTTATTAGGTAAGGGTGATCCCTTAGTAATTTATGTATAAGCAAATACCAATCAAAAAAACACAAAACCCACTAAAAAGTAAAACATTATTATTATTATTAAAATTATAGACGAGCAGCATGAGATGCTGGTGTGTCTATCTAAAGTGATGGAAATGTGTTAGTCCTTTTCACTAAAATATTATTCACTTAATATGTCATTCTTGTAAGTCCACACACTTGTAAGTCCACACACTTGAAGTCTTTAAACCATTTGTCTAGGACAAATGACCATTTGTCATTTTGTAAAGGACATCACTCTTTTAGAAAGTGTTCAAAGGAAGGCTACTAAAATACCATATGGACTAAAAAGAAAATCATATGAGTAGAGGCTTAAAATACTAAAGCTGCCAACTTTACAAGATCGGCGTATGAGGGGTGATCTAATCGAGACATATAAAATCCTGACATGCAATTACAACCTACCTAACATACGAGACATGTTTGTCTTGAAGGATGCAAACTCTCATGGACACTCAAGAAGACACCATCTTACTATCACGCGCTTCAGATCAGAAACCAATATTGCATACCACTTTCTGAGTAATCGTGCTGTGGAAACTTGGAACAGATTGCCGGCCAGTGTAGTTTCAGCCAATTCAGTCAACTCTTTTAAGAATGGTGGAAGTGGGAAGACAAATGGTTTTAAACATAAAGCTAATGCACGTGGAACATTGATCTAAGTGTTTTCTTCTTTATTAAGTCGAATGCCAAAAATTTGTAGCAAAGATTATTGAATTATTTTTTGGTAAACAACTTTTGAATCGTCAAAACAATTAGGTACCTACGTGGTATTATTTTTAACGTGTGTCACCTTTGCATTTTCTTTTCATTTTTCTGAACCATCAAAGTGAAAAGAAGGTATAAAAATACACAATGCTAACTTGACGTAAATCTGATTAAATGTATTATTTATTAAACGATTGCCCATTGGGTTCTTAATAAAAATATTTTACACTACACATGCTCTGAAAGAACCTTCACGCATGGTCAAAAATAGGGTTGAAAATACGTGTTTGCAGAGATGATTACTGTCTGGCTCGTTTAGAGGCAAAAAGTAATAATAAAAAGCACTTTCTATTTGAAAGCTGACGAAAAAACTTAATAGCTTCTTTATATTTGGTACAGTGCCATCTGTGATTATAAAAGCGAATTATTATTTGTTAAGTAAATCAAACTTTAATTAATTATGTTTTATTATCCTCGCATTTGTAGTGTGAAGAACTATGTTATCGCTCGAGTGAAAATACAATTCCCGCTTCGTGTGTATTAAGACTCAAACTACACCCTCATCGGCAACGCTCACTTTCACCTCTCGGTTAACAATGTACTATTCTTCAACCCCTTTTTTATCATCTCTTATTTTTCTTTGTCGTGTTTTTTCTTCTTTTATTTTTGGACTTTACAAACAGCGCCATTTGGTCCCAAACTAAGCAAAGCTTGTCGTGCACCGAGGTTTCCGTACCAACTTATTTTATGTAGAAAGTTCATTCATCATAAGATCAAGTTTTACTGGTTTATGCCTTAATTATCAGTTTTTGTTTTTTTTCCTATATTTGTGTTGTAACATTACATTAGCTTCTTGCCAAATTTGGTGATTCTAGGTCAACGGGAAGAACCGTACCGTACCGTAGCGACAAAAATGACAGTATTTTGGGCATATTTTTTTTTATTGCATTGAGTTAGACGCTTGATTTTTTTACAACTTTAATTTAAGTCTTTAATATTTATTTCAACTTGATACCTTCACGCACTCTTGATTAAAGGATTCTTTAAAGACAGACAGACTAACTTTTTTTATGTGTTTTGTTTTGATTTAGTTGTGAATGCCAAAATATGCGACATAAATTCCAATATATACAGCTTCAAGCATATACCTTAGTATTCGGTATGAATTTCAAATCGATACTTTTACGTGTTCTTGAGAAAAAGAGTATTGACAGACAGACAGACGGATGGACAACAAACAACAAACTGCTTTGACGAGTATGAATTTTATTTAAGAATTTAAAAAAAAAACAGTAATTTCGTGTCGTGGGCCATGTCGTTGACTTTAATTCTTTGTCGGATCCCCTCATTTACGATTACATCGTTTGAATAAAATCCGAAATTCCTTTCTATATTTCGCTTAGTGTCTTTTAACTTGTGAACTAGGCCAACTGTTAGTGTCCACGTTCCTGATGTCATAGTTCACGGATCACAGGCAAGATACATTCATTAAAGACCTGTCCCGTTAAGAATTGAGGCAAAAGCGACGTGAACACCTCACTCAATATTTCCAACTAAATTCTTCTGTCTGCTTTACTATTGAAGTTGTTTTTAACTAATGAAAATTTCTTATGTAAGCAGGCATAACATCTCTGATTCGTGGACGACATCATGTCGTCCGATAATCAAAGGTGTTAGGTGAAATAGCAGTTTATAGACGACATGTGCCATGACTTTTCCAGTCCAGCTCTTGAGGGAACAGTTCAGTGAGTTGTTGAACAGTTTTGGTCATATTACATCTCCCTGCTTATACTCCTCTGCCCAACTGGATGGTCTTTGAATACTGGCTTTGTACTTGTACGGTTACCTAAGTGGCATCATACAGACATAATAACCATATATATCCCCAACCGACTTGGCATCGCTGCGAGAATTCCATAACAACCTGCATTTGTACTTATTACCGAAATCATAAATAATATGGTACAGATATTTGACTGAAGATGAATAAAATTTGATCGCTTTCCTGATGTATATTTTAATCAATTAAAGATGGAAGACCATAACACAACTTTTTAAAGATGTTGACCTTATACCAAACGCAGCAGACAAGAACAATTTGAACTTTTGAAATATTTAAGTACATCCTGCAAAGGATCTTCACATAAATATTAGTCGAATTTTTAAAAATTAAAAAAAGTAATGATAAAAAAGACAGGTCTCTCTTTTGTTTGGTTTCACTGTAAAACACATTTAAACGTTAATTCTCGGCGGTAAGACTCATGTCATATTGTATAAATGTAAGAAAAAAATCACATAGTCATAATACTGTTTATTGATGATGCCTACTATTTAAACTATAATTATAATGTGTTAAAGTTTTAAAAACAACACTACAAAAACAATTAATGAAATAAAAATGTGCAAAAGATTAAAAACCATCACAAAAAATACAGTTAATTAAATCAAAATGTGCTAATGTTTAAAAACCATCACTATAAAATACAATTAATTAAAAACAAATGTATTGCAGTTTAAAAACCATCACTATAGTTACAATTAATTAAATCAAAATGTGCTAAAGTTTAAAAACCATCATTGTAATTACAATTCATTAAATTAAAATGAACTAAAGTTTAAAAACCATCACTATACAATACAATTAATTATAGCGGCCGTGAAAACACTTGACAAAAGAAATTAAAGTTTCAGTGTATTTGAGAATGTTTTAGCTTGTGCAGTTATCGATTTTACGCCTCTAAATGGTTTCAGGCCATTCCCACCTTTCATGCAATAGCGGAAAATTCTAACATGGCCATCAGGACATTTTCTCTGCCAATACGGCAACTTCTGCCGTTTTTCTCTGATTGGTTCTTTTCTCACACTTTCCGCCTCCATTTCTATCGGGGTATTTTCTTCTAGCATTTTCTGCACCAAAAGATTTATAGAAGTTTGAGAACTCTGGTCTTTGAACTCTTCGAAATTTTCATTGATTAAAGTGTCCTGTGGAATATTTCTTATATCCATTGCGTTAATATGAAATGTAGAAAATACGAGTGCAAAGGTGAGAAGACAAAACATAGATGCCATGTTCTCGCTTGGTAGTGCGATATGACTGTAATACACATATTACTAAATTCCTGCTTTTATATACGTCGACCTCTGTATTGAATTTTAAGATTGTTTTGTATGACGCACGTATATTGTTTTATTTGTACTGTTACTGACTAGTCATAACTGATATCTCCCGCTTGTGACGTCACCGAACGGCACGGTTTTCAGTAAATGACGCACGTCTTATGTCAAATAAATATTCTTAAACACTTCCAAAAAGCTATTGGTTATTTTCACTTATATCACCTCTATTTCTTTTCAGCCGTGAGGTAATTACTAAACAGACAATGAGTAAAGAATAGTCTTGTAGTTAATAACTATACAGTTTGTAAAAATAACTATTTGGTTTTCTGCGATGGTACCCGAGAGATTTAACTTCTTCCGTCCCGTACAAACTTTTATACCACTTTTATTGAAAAATTCCGTCGTATAGGATAGCAAACTGCTTGATATGTATCAAGTTGGTTGACACAGCGGTTTGGCCTCAAGTAATTAGTAAGTCAGTCCATTAATTTGATTTTGATCTTTGTTAATAAATACTTTTTACATCACCACGGCGGCAAACAAGTTTATGGCCCACCTGTTGCTAAGCGAAAATCGTACCCTACGGACGTTTGTAACTAATCTTGTAATACAAGAGGCAACCCGGGTGTTGCCGACCGTTTAAAAATATCTAAAAGTCTTAATACTGTTACTCCACCAGGACTTCTTTTTTTATAATATTACAAAGCAAACAGTGAAGATGTTACTTCGAAAAGTTCAAAGTCGAATTCAAAGAATTCTATGTTGTTCTTCTTTCTTATACCGTATGGAGTATTATATTTTAAGAAACTCAGAGTTTAATATCGTAACTTGTAACAACAGGGCAAACATTTAGTCAAAACAGGAAAATGTATCACGAACATACCTTTGCCATAAACAAGAAAATTCTATTTGTGAATCAGTTTAACAAAACGTTTACAAGTAAATAGTAATAAGTTGTGTCTCAAATCGAGACCACTCTGTCCAAGGTCTCTGACTGCGGACGGGAAAACTTGATCGGGTCTGGCACCGGGGTCTTCTATCAAAGTTGCCATCATTCGGAATGCTCGAGAGTTTGTGCAAATGGGTGGCTTTGTCCAGCAGACACACACGAGCCGTAGTTGACGGTAGTTGCTCTGATATCATGAACATGAATGCTGGTGTACCGCAAGGCTCGGTGATGTCTCCTACTAATAACATGTTTGACATCAACATAATACACTGCTATGCAGATGACAGTACTGGAGACGCTTATTGGATATTAGGTCGTGCAATCCTCTCTTAATTTTATCACAGCTCTAAGGGAATATATACCTAAGTATTTGATATCCATACCACACCTTACTGAGAAAGAGAGAGAGAGTCTTGTCAGATTGACTGACGGACAACGATGTGATTCTTTAAGAGTTCTTTTCTTCTCAAATCAAATCAAACAATATTTATTTAAATAGGTTTCTGAGAACACTATTATTAAATCGTCAATTTCCTTTTGAGGGAAGGAACCCCAAAAAGTTGTCAATTTTCAAGACACTTGTATGTATAACGTGACGGCTTTGATTCCCGAAAAGGGGAAGTTAGTGGTTGGACCCACCCACATCATAAAGTAGGCACATCCTGATAACTTTTTATTGTGGAAGGCTCTATACTAGGCCATTCGATAACTTATTTTAACTACTGTTAGAATGCTCGCATTTTTGGAGTTTACTCGCTTTTTATTTAGTGTAGCACGACGAGCCACGAGGTACGACAATTTTTTGAAACTTTGAAGGGAGTAAAATACGATTTTGATTTAAATTGTTGTTACCTCTAACACTTTTCCGTTTGTTAACCGTGGTACACCCAGTGGTACCAAGGTTAGTTTTTCTCTAATCGTGGTACCACTGATCTTGTTCATTTTGCATGTTTGCGATAAATACACGTGTTTTATTTCTTTCTTTCTACTTTTTAACCGACTTCAAAAAAAGAGGAGGTTCTCAGTTTGACCTGTATGTGTGAATGAATGTATGTTTGTTGGTTAAGAAATAGAAAGAAGAAAAACCGCATCAAAATCGGTTCAGCTCAACGCGAGATAATCGGGGGACAAACATACATACATACCCTTGGCGTCCAATTAAACTAAAATTTGGTATACTTATATAACTTCGGTGAAAATTTAATAGTATGGTATACATAACGAAATAATAAGGTGGCCATATGAATTCAACTCTGTAATGAAACAACGGAACTCCATCTTGTTTGGGCCTGTTTGATTTTTCGTAATGAGCAATCCGGTCTGAGATGATATCCAGGGTCTAATGATAAAGCCGAAAGTGGCTACAGGAACTCTCAAAAAAATCAGAATGAACATTATTTAGATATCTCAGTAATAATTTAACTCAGTATTCTTTTCATTACTATTGTTACATAGGTACGAAACCTCTATGTGCGAAAAGTATTGATCAGCCATCCGGCTGTTCAGAAAATATGGAAAATATATTTTACATTTCCCAAGAGACGCGCAACCATATAAAAATTAAGTAAATAGACCCAGTTATTAGATTATTAGAGCACGCGGATAATAAACCAATAAAGATACAATTCCACTTTATTGTATATTAGAAGGACAAGCCCAAAGCCCACGGTCCACAGGAAATTGGGCTGCTCGCGGCCGACGAATATTGTAGGTAGTTGTGTGTTAAGAGTGTGCGATGTGTCCATTCTGCGGCAAGTTAGGGGTTGCACTAGAACAATCTTTAAGGTGAAGCCGAACATCATTTTTCATAATAACATGATTAAATTTGCTTCTTGCAATAATGATAAAAAATCAATATATGATAACGCATAACGTTTATATTTATCGATAATTAGTGCACCAAAGGTTGTATGGGAAAAATCAAATTTGGATTCACCTTGCTTAGAGTTTCTCTACAGGACAAAATCCGCAACGAGGAAGCTCGCTGAAGAAGAGTTTATCAGGTAGGTATACTAAAGGTGCAATAACATAATGTTTTCAAATACTCCTGGTATTGAGTACAAATATTATTTATTTATGAATGTTAATAATTTCATTAATAATAAAGTACATTGTTAGCAGCCTTATTAGTTTATGGTAGCCTAAACTCAGTAACAGAATATTCTACACTTGAGAAAAATTAAACCTCGTATGCTATATACACTTAGGTAGGTTCACTATGTACAATGCACATCTCCATATTAAACCAAATCAAAAACATATAAAAGTTGTGAAAAATTTTGCTAAAATTCTCTTTTCTCCGTATCGCCATTATCTCGAAAAGTACTTTTGTTAAACAAAATTCAGCTTTTTATTTAAAAGGCTAAGCTCAAAAGAGAAGACCTATACCCAGCAGTTGAGATCTAGTGGCAGCTATGGTGTTAATGGATGACTAACATTTTTTGCCTAACACTTGACTAGTCAATAATCATGTCATAGGGCTGGACTGATAATGAAGCCGGAAGTTGACCATAGAAAGTCTGTAAAGAAACGACGCTACCCTATCGAGTTTGGGCTTGTTTGATTGGTCTTGACAAGTATTTTGTCCTAAAAGAAATTCTTCTTCGTACATTTTATTTTCAAATTACTTTTTAGCACATTTCATGACATATAGTAAGTAGGTACTATGAGTTACATTAATGCTAACTTTCTGTTTCTAACGTTTTATTTTTATAAATAGACAAATTATTTATAAATTATTTCTAAAATAGTGAAAAGTTTTGTTTAGAAAACCAAAGATCAATATACATATGTTACTTTTGTTATTCGAAGTAAACATTTCACAATATGTACCTACATGCACAGAATTACTAGAGGCCAGCCTCGAGGCCAGCCGGAGGTCACGAGTAGACATTACATAATATGCACCTACATGCACAGAATTCCTACCGGCCAGCCTCGAGCCCAGCCGGAGGTCACGAGTAGGCATTCAAGAATAATCTACAATTTTCTTGTAATAATTTATAAAAACTGTTTACAAGTACATATGGCTCACACTATATAATATATAATATACGACCACCCGCCCTACACTGCTGCGTTGAGAAAAATCTTAAGAAGCTTTCATATCCCCTCCTCCTTACAATAATTAGTTTAACGGTGTTCTGCCACCCCGGGAGTTTCCCCCTAATTTCGAGTCCACACTAGGCCACCCCACGTGCGGACACGGACATATGCATGTGTGCGCCACTAACTATTCGAAAAATGTCTTAGTGGATTGGAAAAGTCGTTTATATTTGAGTGAATTATTCTTGTCAAACTATAAAATTCAGTTTCTTGAGCTATTTGGACTTGTGTATGTTAATAGCTATGTGAATAGTAAGCAGTTTTATCGATCTGTAATTAACCTAAACAATTCAACGTTATTGACGAGTCTCATCAAAAATAAAATATAAAAATCCACTAAAAAGAAAACGTTTATTATAGAATATTCAGCTAATGTTTTTTTCTCCTTAAAGTCGAATGCCAAAAATTTGCACTATATTGGAAATATGAGACAAAATATAAATTTTAATAACTTGAGTACCGCCGTTCTTAAGTGATGCGCTTGCCAACAAACAGCATTCATTTTTATTTATATATATAGATAGATAATTGTCTCAAAGTACTCATTAAAAGTTAAGTAGAAAACTTAAGAAAGTGAAAGAATTGTGATTATTAAATTATCAACATGTGTGCCAAAATTCGTTGCAATAGTCTTAATAGTTTGCGACTGTGACATACGGACGGACGGACTGACGAACGAACGGGTATGTAAAAACTTTAAATGTGTCTTGTTTGATTACGTAGACGGGACCACATAACTTTATCGATATAGTTCTGTGGACGGGATCATAAAAATATCTACGAGAAACAATTAACAAATGTTAACTTGACAAGTAATAAGGTAATTTGACTCATTTGTTTTTATATTATGAGTCAGTATTTGACGTACATAGCGCAGACGATTAAACAGTAATTTAAACTGACGTATTTACGTTTAACTATAACAGACGGGTATGAGCAGACCAGACCTGATGATTATTCTATCGTACGTTCCATTCTGTGAGTTATACATACAGCAGGCACACGTACGTCCACTACAGGATAGAGAATACCTAAACTAATTTTAAATATCTCTGATCAATATAAACAATTATTTTTATTTTCATTGAAGCTGTAACCCTAGAATTTCGTCTTAGTGCTCAATTAAGCCATCAAGCTGTTCTTGCTGCTGAAAATCCAGATTATATACTCATACTTACTAAAATGTTAACGTTCATTACGAACAACAAAAAACACAGAACTACTATGAACTATATATTTCAATTATATCTGTTATAATTAAGTTTACCTTGTTTATAATGTTTTACACTCCAAATGAATAAACACTAAGTTAAATGTAAGCACAGACAATGGTCGCTTTTATAATTTACCGTCGAGCGACACAACACGATTTTGCAGTGGACACTGCGTACCAATCTCTTGGACTTGCCTTGAACATCTACGATAAAGTGGTGTTATGTCGCTCGGCGGTAAATTTTAAAAGCTTCCTGTATCCAATGTAATACAGGTTTGATACCAATGAGTGCATGTGCATGTAGCTGTACAACGAGAGTGAATGTGCATGTAGCTGTACAACGAGAGTGAATGTGCATGTAGCTGTACAACGAGAGTGAATGTGCATGTAGCTGTACAACGAGAGTCGCTGGTGATATCCGGCTTTACTTGATCAAAACAAGTTGTTTGTCGTTTGCGTATAGATCTGCATAAATAAAGGCGAATGCAACTTTGTTATTGACATAAAACTGCATTTAAGCTTTTAAATAGCTAAAGAGTTAGTCGATTTTTTATCTATTTACTTACTCAAAAACAGTAAAATGTTAACATCGCTCTTAATTTACTTACTCAAAAACAGTAATATGTTAACATTGTTTTTAATTTACTTACTCAAAAACAGTAGTATGTTAATATTGCTCTCAATTTACTGACTAAAAACAGTAATATGTTAACATTGTCTTTAATTAAGTTACTGAAAAACAGTAATATGTTAACATTGTTTTTAATGTACTTACACAAAAACAGTAGTATGTTATCATTGCTCTTAATTAACTTACTCAGAAACAGTAATATGTAAACATTGCTCTTAATTCACTTACTGAAAAACAGTAATATGTTAACATTGTTTTTAATGTACTTACTCAAAAACAGTAATATGTTAACATTGCTCTTAATTTACATCTTATTTTTTTATAATATTAACTAATTGTTCTTTTTTAATGTCAAGATGACTATCGTTCTCGTGTCGCTCGAGAATCGCAACGTAAGACTACTGTCGTGCGCGCATACGCGACAAATAAGTCGTCGCGACTACAATAAATAGGTACCTACTGTTTCTTCTCTGCTGCGACATAAAAGTCGTACTATAAAAACGAATTGCAAAACACTTACGGCCAACCCCTACACAATAAAAAAAAACTGTATTGGGGTAGGCCCAAACAGCTAGCACGGCTATACCTATCACTGAGTTGACTGAAATATAAATATTATTGTTATTAAGATTTCTCTAAAAACTATTAAAATAATATGACAAATAGTTTTAAAATAAAATGATCTTTCAAAGGGAGAAAATCATTCAGAGAGGAAGTGTCGTTGGCAAAACTAGCAAAATATAAATAACAAAGGCCACCGCCGCGGCGGCGCTCTCTTAACAACAGACCAATCGATTTTCAATAAAATTAACATGATGCATATTCAACAGCGAAATACGAAAACTTGGTACAAATATGGGGCAAAGAAAATGGAAAAATTAATTCCGAGCCCAACAGTTGTGTACAGGCAGACAGAGCTGCATATTCATGAGGTATTACGGCTGGGTAAGACGGATAAACATTTTTTGTGCTAATTTAGTACCTACCTTTCGCACTTTAGAACTCATACGACAAATTAAGTACCTTTCGCACTTTAGAACTCATACGACAATTTAAGTGCCTTTTGCACTTTAGAACTCATACGACAAATTAAGTACCTTTCGCACTTTAGATCTGATATACGACAAATTAAGTACATATTACATTTAGATTTATATATGACAAATTTTGTAAATATCGCGTTTAGATCTCAGATACGACAAATTTAGTATCTATCGCACTTTAGGTCTCATCTACGATAAATGTAGTACCTATCGCATTTAGATCTTATAAACGTCAAATGTTTTGGCTATCACATTTAGATATATACGACAAATTTGTACCTTTCGCATTTAAATCTCATATGCGTCAGATTTAAAAATTCAAAATACATTATTTCATCGTTTTCAGGAAACCGTAGTCAACAATGAACCCTTATAGTTTCGCCATGCCTGTCCATCTGTTCGCGGCTCAGTGTTACTTTGATGCTTTAATTTTCTACCTATGGGTGAATATATTAATCTTGTCGACTATGTGTACAATAAAATCTTAATTTTTTTTCCCCTACTCGTAAAGTGAAAAAATTTTTTTTCGCGTTTAGCCCATGGTGTGGAATGTCGTTCAGAAATAGATCCATTTGGGAAATATAAGCGTTAAAGTGATAATATTTGTTACAGCCAATGCCAGGAGGGAGGGGGTTCTGGCTAACGAAATGGTTGTTTTGAATGTATAAAAAAATAACGGTAGTAGTTTTTATAACGAAGTAAAAAGGAATTTATCAAAGTAGGCCTAACAAGTTAACGAGTTAAGGTAATAGTATAACTGGGAGAAGTTTTAAAGTGTGACGGTCAACTACGGAACCCTAAAATGTGCATGGCATACGCACTTGGCCGATTGTTTGAGTTGTTTATTCACATGAGAATAAATTATAATACGCTTGTAAATGGTAATTTAGTCGTAGGCATTCTAGTCCTACCGTGACCGCTGTACCATGTCCTGGATGCAAAGTGATCATTTATATAATTCATAAAGAGCAAAACAATTGTTTTTTTTTTTAAAAAATCACTGTTAGCTTTTAAATTATAACAATAACGAACTCCGTTCGACATTTTTCAAGATTATTGGACAACAAACAGTGGCAATTTATTTCGGTCATTTAGCTATACTTATTTCTAAGTTATTGTTTTTGGGATTTTGACATACATACTTACATACTCTTATGTTACCGGTAAATAATTTTGTTCACAAAGATGACTTATACGTCTAGATACCGTGTCCGTAACAACATCAAACGGAGTATTGCGAGCCATTTTCCTATAAATGTGTGTGTAAATCAGCTAACACGACTATAATTTTTACATCTGTGTGCACAATTTTGGTGTTACCAACCTTAAAGTGCTTAACCCAAATTGGGGAGTTCTTACTTTTTTTGGGTACTGCAATTTATTTCCACTTGCGATGACCCCCTGTGGTGACACGTTATTTTGAGATAGAACGTAAGCCTTTGCTACGAAGGTAGCAATCTGTTGACCATGGCCCTGTAATGCATGATTAAAGTTCCAAATATTGTATATTGTAGTGCTAAAATATAGATGAGTGCACAAAATAACATCCGTCCTTTCCTACCATGGCATCCATGCACGCCGTCTACGTTATTCATAGCTCCCGCCATATGACAACAGCCGTGTTTTGTTGACAAAATGATTTTGACATAGAAAGGTATCGCATCTCACAGCCATTGAAAGCATTTTGTTCGCCAAATGTCAACAAACACCGTCTTGAGCATTTACAGCCAATGCGTGAAATGCGGGCTGTAAGTGCCGCCAAATTTGACATAGAGCGCATTCATTTTTAGTCAACAGATAGATGGAATGCGCGCATAGAGAGCAAAGAGCACATTCAATGCGTAAATATTAAAATTACTAAATTTCTTTTGCGAAAACGATATCGCTGATATTGTTAGTGCAGCCCGCAGAAACCGGAGCACAATTCTATTGTTTAAATGTGTTCAATGTTCCCAATTAACATTTATTATGAATTTAATAACAAATTTAATAAAAATACAAAAAAAATTGTAACTTACAGTGTCCCCTCTTAAATTTTTAGTTTTTGCTTTTATAATTTTTTTATTAGTTAGGAAACCCGCATATATAACATTATTCTTAGAAAATTTCAGGGTTTTGCCTACTTCGAGCTCTTTCAAGTTTAGGACTCTTCGGGTAAGGATACAGTTAGGGAGTTCAATCAATAAACTATAGAGTATTTTAATCTCAATTTACATAGGAAATGTAAAGATTATACATTATATGCTATTTAAAAATAATTAAATAACATTTTATTAGTTTTCTTAAATAAAATCAAACAAAATTCACCATAAGTACATTATATTTGATTTTCTTAAGATCTAATAAGTCTATCGTTATTATTGAATAACTTATATTACCAATTAACGTCTTAGAATATTACAAAACAATGCAAATCTCACTCACCTTTTAATTTTACACACCCAATTGCGCGTGTGCGTACACCGTCTTGCTAATAAAGTCATAGTATTAGGTAACTAAAGACCAAAGCGTGACGTTAACGTTACAATTCGTCGTAAAGAAAGATATTTTTCAAACTATCTATGTATTTTAAGATACGGTAATTACCTAATTTCGTAGTTCATAAAATACATGATAAGTACTACTTTTCTATTGATATTTACATCTAACTGTTATGTTTTGTTTTATTAAAACATTGCAGAAGTCCAGGGTAAAGGTTTATGTTCTATGGAAACAATGTGTCACAGGGATAATCAATACATAAATACTTTATCAACCTGAGATATTGTAATGAATGTAAGTGACGTTAGGTGAAAAACTTTTACTGTCGTTTCAGTATTCGCCTTACTAAACTTGGGATGGGAAATAAAGGTACCTACATAGGTACTTGGCAACACAGACAAAAAATATTTGTTGTTTGTTTAACAAATAATTGTTTTGAAAACTTAGCTTGTAGCTCAAATATAGCAAGCAGATTAGTGTAATAACTTGTAAAAAGTGTTTTTTTATCATCAACCTTTTTTTTGTCAATAGTTTAGCACGATTTTATTGCACAAATCTTCATTTTTATTACTTTACGCGGGAGTACAGCTCGCGTCGACGCACAGATTACGTATGATGTAGTGTTGAGGGCAAGTACCTGAAAAGCCAGTAAGTCATCTTTGATTGTTCACAAAGATGACTTATAGATCTAGATACTACGTCCGTAACAACATCAAACGGAGTATTGCAAGCTATTTTTCTATCAATGTGTGTGTAAATCAGCTAATACGGCTATAATGATACTATATTTTTACATATAAGTATATAATATCGGCATATAAGTTCGGCCCCATATGCTGCCATCTCTGGGCGGGTGCACCCGGACACCAGCTTGGCCCTTTTGACTCGGTTCAACGACGGGCTGTGAGAATTGTCGACGATTCCAAACTCACTTGCGGTATCGAGCCCTTAAGTCTGTGGAGAGGCTTTGCCTCCCTGTGTGTGTTCTACCGCTTGTACAATGGATTGTGTTCTGACGAATTGTTCGAAATGATGCCCACGGCTACTTTCTACCATCTCGCCATCGGCAGCGAATTCATTCTCACACTTTAGAACCTAAATGGTCGCGTACAGTGCGGTTTCAGAGAAACATCCTCCAGCGAACGCTTAAGTTGTGGAATGAGCTCCCTGCCAAGGTTTTCTGCAAGGACTACAGTCCTGTATGGAGTTCTTCAAGAAAGAAGTTATTAGATTTCTGAAGAGTCGGCAACGCGCAAGTTATACCCCTGGTGTTGCAAGCGTCCATAGGCTACGGTGACCGCTTACCATCAGGCGGACCGTAAGCTTGTTTGCCACCTTCGTGGTATAAAAAAAAAAAAAAAACTGTGTGCGTAATTTTAGTGTTACTAACCATAAAGTGACACATCTAGTAAATGTAGATAATACTAACTCGTAGTCTAAACAAACTTGTCAAGTACCCGTACACTCATACCCTGTACGCGTACGATCATACCCGGTACACGCAAGCGTCCATAGGCCACGGTGACCGCTTACCATCAGGGGGACCGTAAGACCTTAGTGGTATAAAAAAAAAACTGTGTGCGTAATTTTAGTGTTACTAACCATAAAGTGACACATCTAGTAAATGTAGATAATACTAACTCGTAGTCTAAGCAAACTTGTCAAGTACCCGTACACTCATACCCTGTACGCGTACGATCATACCCGGTACACGCAAGCGTCCATAGGCCACGGTGACCGCTTACCATCAGGGGGACCGTAAGCTTGTTTGCCACCTTAGTGGTATAAAAAAAAAAAAACTGTGTGCGTAATTTTAGTGTTACTAACCATAAAGTGACACATCTAGTAAATGTAGATAATACTAACTCGTAGTCTAAACAAACTTGTCAAGTACCCGTACACTCATACCCTGTACGCGTACGATCATACCCGGTACTCTGTACTTCGATTTGTGTCAACTCGTTCCTTTATTTAAAAATTGAAGCTAATTACGCACAAAAAATAACAAACTATAATAAAACTAACTTAAAAACAATCAAATAAACGTGTTCCGCGTGGCATTGTGGCAAGAATGCAGGCTGCGTTTCCTCTTTAGACGGCTAAGCTAATCCTTTGAGCAAAATAGCAGCCTGCATTCCTGTCACCACTGATTCCGATTAGTCGAGGCAGTATTGACTTTAAGAAAGTTTTAGCACTTGAACCCCATGGACCCAGAGTCTCAACTGCAAACGGCACAAACTCATTGTTTCCTAGTAATGAGTTATATATGCGCCGTTTGCGAGACTCAGCAACTTGGGCTGCCCCTCCAGCTTTAAGTTTGGTCCTAGGGAGGTGAGACGGAGCCAGGGTATTGACGCAAGTTGCGTCCCATATTAAGGCCCGCCCAGGGAATCAACGATAAACGTCCGGTCTTTTTCCGTCATCACGATTTATGCCATGAGGTTCTAAAATTGAAGGTTTATTGATGGTGGAAAGAGACCTCTTGATTATATCGTTAATTGAACTATGCCTGGAGAGTCTACCTGCGCTTTTGATACAGTACAGTCCATGAAGTCCAAGCCCATCAACGTTTTCACCACACGGACATATGTGTGGATGGCAAATTGTGGCCCGGATTCGTATACCACCAGCAATTCGAAAACTCTCGTTGTCTAATAAAGTTCCCAGATTTGAAGAATGAATACAATGAAGCCAATGACTGCTTAACTGCTTAAAGGCGCGCTTTGTCGCGATCATTGTTTAATTTTGAACTGAATTATTAAAAGTCATCTGAATCAGCGGAATATCCCAAAGCTTTTGCGTTTTCTTTTCCATTGGAATATCGCGACTAGGACAGAGACTTTTCCAGGCTTCCAAAGCTTCCGCAGTGTCTACAATCTCAGTTTTCAAGTCTGCCATGATTGATTGGCAAAGATTGTCAACACTGTGTACGGAAGACAGAAAAGCTGGAAGAGCAATACTCGAAATTTTACGGATGCCTAAGCCTCCAAAATTTACAGGATTTGTAGCTTGATCCCATGAATTTTCACTTAAAGATAAATTTAGTATTTTTTCCACTGCTGACTTAAGGCTGGCATTCATAACCTTAAGAAAATCTGAAAAAATCCATACGGGGCTACAACTGAGAAGGTAAGTTAATTTTGGAACGAAAAAAACGAAAAGGCAGTGTTTTAAAATCGTAAATGCAATATGGGAATTTAGAGTTGCAAATTTGACAAAATGTTTCTCAAAATCTTTTAGTTTTGTATCTAAAATTGGTTTTATAGCATCTTGAAATAACGGAGCCCCTAGCAGTGAAAGATTGTCTTTGTTTCTAACGGATATATTAGGAGAAATTTTTTGAATAGCAGATGAAGATGTCTGAATTCGGGTATATAAATTTCACTTTTTTCAAAATTGAGCTCTAAGCCAATGGCTTAAAACTTTTGAATTAAATTAGACAAATCGTCAAAAACTGTATCAAGCTTTCCCGCTAAGGTTCCATCGTCAAGATACCAAACATTTAGTTTCGAATTTAAAGATAAAATAATTGGGTGAATGGCTAAATTAAATAAAGCTGGGCCTAAAGGGTCACCCTGCTGAACTCCAGTTTTTGAAGATATTAATGTTAATGTTTTCATAAATTAAATTTGAAGGGCAGCTATAGCTTTGCCAGACATATGGATAAATTTCAGGATTGTGTTTAAGGACTTCGTTCAGCAAGGTTACCCTGTCTATTGAATTGAGTGCATTCCTGACATCGACTTTTAGCAGTAAATCCATTTCGTTCAATTGTACAAAAGTGCGAACTGAATGAACTGCTGCTTCGCATACGCATCTGCTGCCAAACCCTAGTTGCTTTGGTTGAAATTTGGATCTTAAGGTGGAAACAATGTACTTGCAAACGAGTTTAGATGTTAAACGTCGAAAAGTACAACCAATCGCTATCGGTCGAATGCCTCCATCTTTTTTATTAAAGGCGCAAAGTCTCGCACCATACAGTAATTTAGTAAAAGATGGATTAACTTTACCTGATAGCATAAAATTGCATAATTTTGTAACGTCGCTCAAGAGAGACCTGCCAGCATCACCAGCGGATGCACTTATAAGATCTTTTAAGTGCTGGGGTGTAAGTCCATCTATGCCGGCAGCAGAACCGTTCGAGAACGACGATATGCTTGCAAGCGTGTCCAAATCTTCAACCTGTAAGAAGGAATGAGATAAAGTGGGTGGGTCTGGCATCAAAGAGGATAAATCGATGACAGGATGTTTATCGCGTAGGCCTTTTAGCGTATCATCATTGAAAGGAGCGAGGCAATCATCAGAAAATAGCATACGTGTGGCGTTTCTTAAATCACAGTCCATTACTTTGGATTCAACATTTTTTTTCCAATCTGGTTTATGTGTTTTTGTTGGTTTATTAGAAATAAGGTTTGAAAGTGACACATTTCTCTGAGAAATTTGTTTTAAACTAGTAGTTAAAGATTGGCCGCTCTCTTTATTTGCATGAAGATGCCTATATGCAAATATAAAAAGATTTTGCCAACTTAATAGTGAATTATCTAGAATACATTTATTAATCGTAACAGAAAGAGATTTTGCAGTGTGAACCCTCGCTCCTCTAGGTTTTTTCGAAACATGCATCGATGTTGTTTTGAGAAGGAGGAAAGTTACAATCAGATGAATTAGTAATGCGAGGAGGCAATGAAAGTGAAATGGTATTTTATTGTGACAACGAGATGTGTGTATTTTCAGGCCCTTTTCGGTATTAAATGATTTATATACAAATGTGACAGCGAAAAACATTTTGTTGAGATAGAATCGGGGTAGGTAGGTAGGTAGGTAGGTAGGTCATTTATTTCTCATCGAAAATTACATTATGTCATTAAAATATTAATACATAACCAATTCACAAAAAGATCGTCAAGTATAAAAATTAAAATCACAATGAAAAATAAAGGCTTAGAAATATTCTAAGATAAAACGTCACCGATTAAAAATAAACAATAAATAGAATCAATAGTCAAAGATTTAAAAATGTCAAAATTTAAAACAAACATAAATAAAAATTAAAAATCAATAAAAATGTCAAAACAAGAACAAACATAAATAAAAATCAATAAAAATGCCAAAACAAAAACAAACAAATATTAAAAATGTCAAACGTGATCACTGTATTCTTTGACAGAATACAGTGATTGAGTCAGTAAAAGCTCTTTTAGCCGGCGACCAAATTTCTGATCCGAGAGTTCGTTTTTTAGGTCGACGGGGAGGTGCTCATAATAAGCCGTTGCCATTCACAAATTAAAATATTAACTTAAAAAATAAGTGTAAATGTACTTACCTAAAAAGTTAACTTTAAATATAATAGATTCCTTAAATAAATATAAATAATAATGCAAATATGCGAAATTATAAATTAAAAATAAAATAAACTAATAAACATGATTTCACATAAGAAAAGATCAAAGTCATTCGAAATGTCATAACAAATTAGGTGTGTCTTCTTGGCGTCTTCAAAAGTCGACCACTGCGCAGCTGAAGCAGGAAAAATAGCTTCTGTTGCCTGGTTACCAAAACGTGTCCTTGGCGAAAAATGATGCTCAGAATATGATGATCAGCTGGTAATGGAATTAGCGTTGCGCACTGCACATTACATAAAATCTGATAATTGTGCACGTGTAGGCAGATGTGAAAATTATTTTTAAACTTTGGGGTTCAATTCACGTTAATACATTAAATTTAATATAAATATGTAAAATTTTAAAGTCATCTCTTTGACAGTTTTTTTTTTACTCGTTGCTATATTGTTATGCCAGTTACCACGGCCTACCCTGATTGTCGTGATGGTAATTTTTTTTATCGTAAATTGGAACTAAAGGCTTGACAAAGAAACGAATAGAAAAATCGACACTATCTCCACATATCGATTGTCGATCATCTTTATTCAAAACATAGAGTAAATCACTACGACTTGAATGTACTTATATGTTACATAATTGAGATCGTTCTCCGTTACTACAAATATGAATGAATCTTTGTTTACACTGAACCCAGTCGACCAAATAGTAATTGGTAGTTGACCGCTACATTTCAAGCCCTAAAATAAAACAAACTCGACTAAAACATGTGAACAATGGGTTTGTTTATCATTATATCGTAGCACGATGCTACGAAATTCCTACGCTGGCTTAATAGGAAACGTAGCATCCAGAATAGACGAGAAAAAACTGTTTTAGCCAAATTATCAAAGATGAAAAGTTTTTGAACGGAAGTGAACCTCATACTTCAATTTTGCAGCTACTCCGTCGCCCACTTCCGCGTAACCTATCTTTCTGTCGGCAACGGGACAAAGAATATATCTAGGTAACGAAAACGGAGCGCGCTCTGAATACTTTGCTGTCGGTCAGTCAGTACTAAGAGCAAGGTTCCATGTACGCCTATGCTTATTTTTGTGATCTTCTGCAAATACAAGTGTTATTGCCTTTTTTTGACATTGACATTGTTATTTAGAATTGTTGACATTGTGCTCCTTATTTGTGTGCGTAAAGTTTTGACAAGTTTTTGCGTTTCCCAAACATCAGTGCTTGAAGACGATGGCTGGAATTTATAATGGTTGTTTTCAAGTCATTTTTAAATATGTCCATAATTCTTGAAAGTTTGCAATGTAAAATAAAAAAATAACATAAGAATGGTTTTGTTTTATTTGTATTTTACATGTAAACTAAAACGGCCCATGCCTTCTAAAAAAAACGGGAAAATTTTTGTGTAACTTGACCTTCTGCACTCTTTAATTCATCCTAGTCATGACATGTCAAGCCTACACTCCATACGGAATGTACCTGCCAAATTTCAGGCAAGCAGACCAACTGGTTTTTAAAATTGTGATTAGTCAGTGAGTGAGTGGTTATGTATTTCGCTTCACATGTGTATAAGATGCAGATAGTGCACTTCATGTGCTGCCCGTCCTGTGTCTGTCCTGTGCCCGTCCTGTGCCTGTCCTGTGTCTGTCCTGTGTCTGTCCTGTGCCTGTCCTGTGCCTGTCCTGTGTCTGTCCTGTGCCCGTCCTGTGCCTGTTAGAAAGACGAGTCACGTCATATTAGTAATTAATATTACGTACGAGTTCAAGTATAATTCACTTTTGCCGAATGTTTGTTTTAAACATAGCAATTGGCGATATTCCCGAGGATGACATATTCGTTAAGATTATACAAGTTATAAGAGTGCCTCTTTACCATGTTGTTACAATAATATAAGGTATATCATAAAAGTACTAAGTAGTACTATATGTATAAACTGATAATATCTAACTAAAATAAAATATTATTAATATATACTTAAATGTCAAATAGATGTGTGGTAATCCAGTAGTTGAAACATCAAAGCACCAGGTTTTAATCTCAATTTATCATTTATGTCTGAAATCTTCAGTAATATATAAATATCGAATGAAATTTACATATTTTTAGTATAAAATTGGTTATAAAGTCATGTGGATATCACCAATGGAAACTTAAGTTATGAGTGCGAATTAACAAACAGACGGATAAAATAGCAAATAGGAGACGCCTACTGCGTATTCTTATTAAACCCAAGTGTCGATAATGCTTTCAAATCAACTAAAAAAAGGCGAACCTTTTCTATTCATATGTGCCCAGACAAAGTTCTACGACGAATAATTACGTAGCAGCAAAACTGTAGTACGTCCAATGTGAATAATTACGTAGCAGCAAAACTGTAGTACGTCCAATGTGAATAATTACGTAGCCACAAAACTGTAGTACGTCCAATGTGAATAATTACGTAGCAGCAAAACTGTAGTACGTCCAATGTGAATAATTACGTAGCAGCAAAACTGTAGTACGTCCAATGTGAATAATTACGTAGCAGCAAAACTGTAGTACGTCCAATGTGAATAATTACGTAGCAGCAAAACTGTAGTACGTCCAATGTGAATAATTACGTAGCCACAAAACTGTAGTACGTCCAATGTGAATAATTACGTAGCAGCAAAACTGTAGTACGTCCAATGTGAATAATTACGTAGCAGCAAAACTGTAGTACGTCCAATGTGAATAATTACGTAGCAGCAAAACTGTAGTACGTCCAATGTGAATAATTACGTAGCAGCAAAACTGTAGTACGTCCAATGTGAATAATTACGTAGCAGCAAAACTGTAGTACGTCCAATGTGAAGCCTATTAAAAGTTTATTTTTTTCAAGTGTTTGATTAATAATATTACAGAACTTCAACGTTAAAATTGAAATCGACAGTATTGTTTATATTTTATTTGTTATGAATTTTGAATTAGTTTTTTAGTTACTTATATAAGTAGCTACAAAAAACGTTATAAACAATCACAATACCTATTTAGTCTATTGTAATAAAATTCAATACGTAGATATGTAAGTACGTAACTTTGGGATACTTTTACGACAGAATGTTCATATCGGAGTTGTTATACTAAATTTCTTCCTGAAACAGAGAACCACTTATATGTACATATGTATATCATTTGTTATCTACTAATCTATATATTATATTAAAAAGTAAAAAGACTGACTGACTGACTAATATATCTACTTAGAGCCCAAACCACTAGGCCTACATTTAAGATTTTGCATTAAGGTTCCTGTTATTATATAAGGCATAATTTTTCAAAAATCATCGGCTTAGGGGG
The DNA here is from genome assembly GCA_946406115.1 of Apoda limacodes. Classification (NCBI taxonomy): domain Eukaryota; kingdom Metazoa; phylum Arthropoda; class Insecta; order Lepidoptera; family Limacodidae; genus Apoda; species Apoda limacodes. Next base: position 3,295,592 of record OX291540.1, on the reverse strand, counting down.
TTAAATTGGGGAAAGTTTGTATGGAAATCAGTCATTTTTAAAGAATTTAACTTTTTTTTGATATTAGTAAAGTTTGACAGTTTTAGAAAAACAGGGCAAAATGGGGGATAAATAGGTACTTTAACACCAGAGTTTCGATATTTTTGTCGGTGACATATTTAAACAGTTAAAAGGTTTCTTTTTTTCTTTAAATTTCTACGGACAAAGTCGTGGTTATAAGCTAGCAACATATAATATTCTATTTTTTAAATGTCCGTAGAAGTATATATATGTATGGTTCCGCTACGCAGATATGGATATAACTTAGATATAAGTATGTATATGTCCCACCCTCTCCCTCCGACCTTTTAGTTTTCGTCCGACGTTTCTTATTTAGTTTCGCGCAAATTATCTCCAATTCTTCATATTATTAAACATCCAAGGGGGGAACTAACTCCCCTCGAGGGGGTATGGGGAGGCTTAATGACGGAGAGCGGTCAGCGCCCCCTCCCCGTCCACACTTGTTTCTTGTAAAATTTTTCCCCGATCTTTATTTTCTTGCGCCCGTACTGTATATAATTAGAGTTAGAATTGGGCGCGTGTGCCGTGCGTGTGAGGCTTGGCCATGTAGGTGCGTGTAACGTACATCGCATGTGTGCGTGAGTGAGAGTACGGGAGGCAGAAAGTCCGGTTATTAGTTTTCTTGCGAGTTTCAGTCGGGATGCTTTGTTAGATTTCGATAATTTCGCGACAACGCTACCTATTGCTTATCGTATAGGGTGGTATAAAGAAAAAATCAATAATGTGGAAGGAATATGCCGCATACATACGTCTGTGTACGTCTGTGTACGAGGGGCCATTAAGGAAATCCTTATTTATCGAAAGAATCGTTCCTCTTTTTCGTAATTACTCGACGTCACATTCACTTCTATTTTCCTTGTTAAATTTAGTTTTAGCGTTTATGAAAGTGACAGCAGCTAGCAAAAAAATATGGTTTTTAAAAGTTTGTTTAAATATTTACATTATTTTCTCATTATTTTTGTTCATTATAAATATTTTCTATTTTAATGTTTTTTTTCAAAGATTTAAGGATCTATACCTACATTTTTTGAAATACATAAGTAGAACACACTGTGCCTCTACTTTAACTGTTCTTACTCGTAGCTTTATTGTTAAAAATTACAAATATGTTCGACCAGTCCTGTCCATATCCTTTCCGGTCACGCAAAAAACTCTTTGGTTTTCTTTTCAAAATGTTTTAAGTTTTTGATAATGCTAATATTTTCTTATGTCTACTTAAAACTTGTCTTAGAGAGCTATAGGAATATCTATATCTAGTAACAAATCTAGATTTTTCTGTAGGCTACTAAAACAAAAGCTGTACTTACAGTTAAATTGAATAAAAAAGTATTTTATTTATATTACTAAATCAGACTAGTCGGTTTAGCCCGTGCACAGACAGTATATTCCGTCCGTAGTAACTTAGTCAGTTCATTTTGTACGGAGTAACTTACTCAGTACATTTTGTACGTAGTAACTTAGACAGTACCTTTTGTATGTAGTGATGGTAAGTAACTTTAAAGCTCTAAACTAAATTGTATGAGTATGTTAGACATCCGATGCGTAAAACATTTTAAATTTTATCTTTATAGGAAAAGAGTAATCTTTATAACTCAGATCGTGCAAAGAGCATCTCAATCATATTTGTTTTTTAAAAAATAATTATACACTTATTGGAATGTAACAAGTGCAGTTAAAAATGTTAAGCTTCAGACTCCCTCGCAGCTTAGTTGTTAGTGTGGCCAGCTGCTGTGCAGAGGGTGTGGGTTCGATTCCCGCACTGGACAAACATTTATGTCATAATATAAATATTTGTGTTTGTCTTGATGTATTTATGTAAGTATTTACAAAAAAACAGTAATATTTATATATTTGTATCCGTTGACTGGTACCCATAACACAAGCTTTGCTTACTTTGAGGCCAAACGGCGATGTGTGTAATGTGTAATAAAAAAACAATTATTTATTTATATGTGGTGTTAAATAATGTAAATATTATATGGTATTGTATATTATAGAATGAACAATAGGTTTGGAATTATATACAAAAATATAATGAAATTACCACCGGTTCCTAATGATTTATTACTTAGAAGAACCGGCAAGAAACTCAGCAGTTAACAGTTATTATAACTGACAGTATGTTTACCAATATTAATTAGTTCGTTTAAAGAAAAAACCGGATTAACTTTTTTACCACCTAGGTGATGATTTTTCAAATACAGCTAATTAAGTCATTTTGATATTCAACTAAAATCCAAATATCAACTTCCAACTCTATTTAAACCCCTTTAGGGGATGAATTCCACAAAACTATTTGTTAGAAATATGTTTATTTTATGTCATACGCCGGGAACGTACGACATAAAATGAACTTATTGATTGGCACATGCAACTCCGTTCCAAAAGATCGTGAACTACCTACAATTTTTCTCCATTTTTCGTTTGGAAACCACAAAACAAATCGAATGAATGTCGTGATATAAATGAGTGTGTTTGTTATGTAAGAAAAATGAAATTGACGTGAACGTGAAATTTGCGGATTTGTTATGTAAGGTAGATGAAATGAACGTGGACGTGTTTGTTATGTAAGGAAGATTAAATTGTCGTGGACATTATATTTCTGTATTTGTTATGTAAGGTAGATGAAATTAACGTGGACGTTATTTTGTGTGTTTGTTATGTAAGAAAGATGAAATTTACGTGGACATGCTAATTGTGTGTTTGTTATGTAAGGAAGCTCATTTTTGTCGTGGACGTTATATTTGTGTGTTTGTTATGAAAGGTAGATAAAATTGACGTGGACGTTATATTTGTGTATTTGTTATGTAAGGAAGATGAAATATTGAATCGGATTTGGCATATTATCCAAGAATACGGATTTATTATCAGCGTTTCAAATCATTTATACTTTCTGTCGAGTAATATTTTATTTATTTATTTAACACTTATAGCATTTATGAAAACTATTACGATATTATTTGGCAACCATAAAATGTTATGCGCCAAGGAGGTCGTATCGCAGAATGCGATTTCTTCCAGCCTATCTAAGGGAATTTTCGAAAGTTGATTTATTTTAAATCCATGCAGGTAGAGTGAAAAAAAAAGAAAGTAATAATGCATAGTATGCAATAATTAACTGAAGAGATTTGCTGATGCCGACTTGAAGAATTTTCATAAATTAGGGGAATCACAATTATCAATAGTTTAACAATTAAAACCGTCTTATTTATTGTTAAATTGTTAAACTATTGATAATTGTGATTCCTCTAATTTATGACAATTCTTCAAGTCGGCATCGGTAAATCTCTTCAATTTATTAATTAGAAACTCAACTTACTTAATAAACATTTTAGACATAACTAAAAAGATAACTTTAGCTTATCGTCTCTGGTCTGCCGCTAAACTTATACGTTAATATATAACGTCGTCTCGAATCTCTACACAGTTTACTACACTGATTTTTCAGACTTTTATGCAGGTCTAGGTTGCAGTCAGTCGAGTTAAGTTCAAATGTGACTCTATAAGTACTTTGATGTCGTCTGTAAGTCTTGGGGCTAGCAGATGACGGGATTTTACAGTTCGAAAAGGAGTATGCTTTTCAAATAACGAGATCAAAAGACAGTTGAACTTTTAAGCTCTGTCGTCAAATTTATGAACATCACAATCCGACTAATTAACTACATATGTAAGCGTCCTTTCTCAGACGTTGTAAACCGATTTGTTAAAGTAACGCTAAAGAATTGTACGCTTTTAAGGTTCTGGAGGAATTTGTAAAATAAGGTAATGATAAAAAACAGACGGCAGGAATTTGACGAAAATCATAAAAAGGATTCACGATAATAATTAAATCAAGAAAAGTGGGTGAAGAGTTTGGAGAATAATGGGTGGCTTTTAACTGTAGTTTTTGAAGGTTTTTGGATGACACTCGTAGTAAAGATAAACGGGATTGAGAACGCTGTTCAGATTTGATGAGACATGTGTTGAAATCACCCACGATTATAGTGATTGAAGAGATGACTTGAGCCATGCATGACTCTGAGAATTATGATGACATGGATGTTATGATTAGACAAAGACGTAAGCATATACGGATGGTACCCACTGAAATACTTAGAGTGTTGATTTGTATGTGTATGACATTGAAGTTGTCATCAAGTATTTCAAAGGTAGAAAGAAGCTCAGCGTAAGGAAAGTGTTTAATCTGATAAATCATTGTCACTACTTTAATTCTTTAAAAAACTATGAAACTTTATTATTGTTAGTAGATAATGAATGATTAAAACTCATAAAAAAATATATATGTTTATATTCAAGAAATAAATAATGCAAATACTATTTACAACAAACAGCTACAAAAAAAAACTAATTCAACCAGTAAAAACGAAGCCAACCCACCCAACCGTTGGAAACAATTACCTAGCACACACACACACAAGCACCGATAAATTAGTTTTCACTTTAACCTAACCTTATCTATAAGAGTTCTAATATCAAATTCAAAGTCAAATAAACTGATATTAACCACTTACAACAAATTAAAATAAAGAAAAGAAACGATAAGTAACAGTTAACAAAAACATTAACTGGCATTTAATAGTATATTTAAAAATAATAAAACGGGATTAAACGCGTTTATTCCCGTTTTATTATTTTTAAATTAGTAATGGAACGCGTAAATTTTAAAACTTATATATTTAATAGTATAGACAAAAGATGTCAGCTTTTTTTAGTCAAAATTAATTACAATTGACTATTATTGCTCGCAATAACGCAATAGCAACTGGTCTTCATTAAAAAATTACAAGTTTGTTTACATGTCACACAACGAAAAGAAATTTCGTTGAATTAACCTTCAAATATATTAAGTTATGTCTTTATACGAATTTAGCATAGTATAATAAATAATCGAGTTCAAAACTATCATGAGAATTTAGAACGCCATAGATTTAATTGTTTGACACATGCATGGATGCAAAAGTCTTTGGGCCCAGCAGCAATGCGTGCATATCTTTTTCGATTTTATAATGTGTTTAGATTTAGTAAGACAACTCCGTTATGGTTGAAGATCAACCTTTAAGCGGAGTCTTGCCAGTATATTATAAGTCTTACCATGATCAGTCGGGGTCGGTCAGGATTAGGATTTCCAAGTTTGTGACCGTTGGCACTAGAAGTGCAGCTAGAAATAAAAAGTTGCATTATTGATTTATTACTAAGTTCGACACGTTTCTGAACAACCTTCATTTACTTTTTCCTTGACACCATGAGGCAGAAGTAATTTTAACCTAGACCTGCGGCTCGATTCGGCAAAATGACAGCTAACAATTCTCGTTTGAAATCCATAGAAATAAGATATAACGTATGAAATTCATCGATTGTCGCGAAACCGCAATGTATATCTTATTTCTTTCAAAAAAGGTTAGCAATCTTTTATGGAATCGACCCGCGGATCCAAAGTTATCCATGAAAGTTATCGCTAGCACAGATCACCAGACCGAGTTGAGAGCCAAAGACATTATAAAGTAGCATAGACTGATTATGATTTGGAAAATGTATGAAAACCACAGGGGAACCAATTAGGAGGAAGCGGGGCGGGGGAAGCACTGAAAGTTATACAATTGTTGTAGTTTTAACCAATTTTTGTTGTTACTCATATTATTATCGTTTTATTTGGCAGTATTTTATTGTTTTCGTTTTTAATTTGTGCCAAACAAATGATTCTATTTCTTTAAGGTTAAATATTTTTTACCTTTTATGGCTGAAAATGTCATGCAAGTACTTTGTTAATAATCTGCTACTTCATAAAACTGTACATATACAGTTTTATGAAGAAATTAAATTAAGCGCTCTTAAGAAATCACGTTGCATGTTTTTCTTAATATTTAGGGGTAAAATATATGCTGATTTTACTAAATAACTTTTTTTTAAAGTTTCCGTAAAAAATAACAGAATTTCCAAAAATGATTAAAGCGGAAAATAGACTAATCAATTGCACAACCCAAATCATTTTTACTTTATTTTTCTCATATTTATTGCATAGGTATCTAAGGCTAATGTCCCGAAGAATCCGTAAAAGGTGCCCTGTTTTGAGGGATAAACTTAACTTTGCCGTTGGACAACTGTTGTCTGAATACATCGACATAGGTCGCGGTTAGTTTACCAACAACAAATAAGTTTAAAATCGCAAAATCATAAAATTGGCTGCTAACTAAACATAATAAATAATAAAAAGACATATCAGTAGCACATATAGTTATCCTTTTAAAACAATCCTAAGTTATAATGAAAACAACGACAACCATTTTCATCACAAAAATAAAAAAGTTTTTTTAATATAAAAGGCACGACTCCATTTAGACGGTACTATTGTTTGCGTTACAAATCGCAAGTCATGTTAATCACCCGGTGTCTAAGTTGGTTTTCATTTGCCGAATAGATTAGTAGAACTCGGAATGTAGAAATATTATTGTGTTGGATTAAAGATAAATCTTTTTTCATTTTATTTTTTCTTTTTTCGCTAAAGAAAATTAAAAAAAAACAGATCGTATTAGCTATCCAGGTTCCGTCACGATATTTTCCTTTACTGAAAAGCTAGCGGTGTAAATTATCAATTTTGGTAAACGCCGGTCTCGAACCTCTGCCACTCAGGACGCAGGGTGAAATCGAAATCAAAACCATGAAATTCCTGAAATTAATTAGAAAATAATATTTCCAAATTTAAAATAATCATGAATTATTTATGAACTCAACTTAACTCTTGAACTGGAATTCCTGAATGACTGACGGATCAACGCACAGCCTAAACCGCTGATCGTAGAGACCTGAATTTTGGAGGGTCTTTTCTTTGTATGTCCTAGGCATCAAATAAGAAAGGATTTTCCGAAATTCTACCCCTAAGGAGGTGAAAAAGGGGGGCAAAGATTGTATGGGACAACGTTATCCCTTGGTCCAATCTGCTTCAAATTTTGCATGAACTTCTTTTTATAGAATTGATGGAAGTCGTGTTTCATATTTTATTGAAATTCATCCCCTAACTAGGATTTTCCAAAAGGTTAAGTGCGAGACGGACAGGGCCAACTGAAGGGTAAAAAATTGTAATGAAATTTTGGTGAGTGGTTATGCACACGCCGGGGATGGTTTCTGAGAAAGAAAAAAACGGTCAAGTGCGAGTTAGTCATGGTCAAGGGCGAGTTGGACTCGCACAACAAGGGTAAACCGATCGTAATTAAATTTAAGTTGGTTGTTATACACACGCTGGGAACCCTTTCACAATATGTTGGTGCAGCAGTTGTTTAAAAAAAAGAAACAACGTTCGCCGGGTGTGCTAGTTGGTATTATAAATGTAAAAGTGTGTCTGTATGGATGGATGTTTGTTACTTAAAGGGCTAAAAACGGCCACTTTTAGCAGAAATGCCAACTACAACTCACAGATATTATTTAGAAACTATATAAAACCTTCTAAAAATAGCTAATGACTAGTTTAATATTTGCAACATTTGGATTGTAGGAATTCGTTTTCTACGTAGAGAAATTGAGGATATGTAATGGCGGCACTAGTGGGCTGTAAGAAGGCCCTTAATCACGCTTCAACCACTTCGGGATGAAACTTGGCCGACATATAGGTTAGGTCCTGGAATAAGACATAGACATAGACATAGGCTACTTTTTATTCGGAAAAATTCAATAGTTACCGCGGGAATAACCGACCTAAACGGACTATCATAGCTTGCTATACCAAACTTAACATGCCGATAACCGAATTAAGGGCGGGTGAAGCCGCTGGCAAAATCTATTAGCCAATAATAATCACATTTTGTTAAGACGACAATATACTAAATCCATCTATATGTCGTGGCCAGATCTTAGAATTGATCACTTCATGATGTGTCCGACCATTTCATGGAATAGTCGTATTTCATGATATAGCCAGCTAAAATTTACCATATCGTTGATAAGTCAACGTTTGATGATATGTCAATCCACGTTTGGCCATATCATTAAAATAAGGTTTCCATCATGTTAACATAACTGCACCGATATACTGCATTGTCATAAGGATGTTTACACTTTTATCTTCCACTACACGATTCCCGCGATTTCATCTGTGGGAAAACCTATACCTGTGATAACTGGAATAGTTTTGACTTTCTCGCAGCCTAGTTTGTAGTGTGGCCAGCTGCTGTCCAGAGGGTGTGGGTTCGATTCCCGCACTGGACAAACATTTAAGTGATAAATATTTGTGTTTATATATGATATGTTTGTATTCACAAAAAAAAAGTAATTGTATATATGTATTTGTATCCGTTGTCTGCTGGTATCCATAACACACACCGTTACGCCGTAGAGAGAATAATACCTCGAAAAAAAAATTCCATGGGAACTCTTGATTAGGATAAAAAATTCTTCTGTTTCTTCTAAATTTATTCTTTATTGTTTTTGTCCCTTCAACTATTGCTGTACCAAAAATCAGTTCCCGTGGCTTTGATGACACGTCAAGGAAAAGTGCATTTTTTTTACTTTATTTACAAATATGGATAATTTTGACTAAAAACTTATTTTCTAGAAAAATACAGCCTATGTCAATCCTTAAATTCCATTTTAAATACTGCTTCATGTTGACTTTAAAAATGTTTGAAAATGGATGAGTGCCTAGTTTTTGAACATTATTTTGCCTTGATGCATAACAAAAACAAAGCGACATCCGCGCCTCTACCGATGGGTTATGTAACTATTTGACTTTTGATTATAAATCACTAATGTTTGACCGTATCATAAAGTAGTCATGCGTTTAGCTGTTTATATCGTTAACCGCTGAGTAGTCATTGATTTGGCTAGACCATATCATGATGTGACCAGCGGATACAGTTCGATATCATGAAATATGATCATTTCATTAAATAGTCGGACACATCATGAAGTGATCAATTCTAAGATCGGGCCACGACATATCACAATCTATTCTCTATTTCAAAAATGGACAGTTGCGAGTTGGACTCGCGCTTAGGGTTACGAACCTAACTAAAAACTATGATTTGAGTTCAGAAATAATGTTGTCTGTTGACGGCATACACTGGTACGGGCGCTTATTATACGTGTACGCGTTTTTCCAGTGATTTGTACTAGATAAGAAATTACAGACAGACAAGATCGATACTACATAGACTAAGATTTATTAGTATTGTGCAATTGTAGCAATATAACATACATACGTTCGAATTGATAAGCTCCTTTCTTTGAAAGTCGGCTTAAATAGAAAAACTGGCCAAGTGCGAGTTGGACTCGCGCACCGAGAATTCACAAAGAAACAAAAAAAATGTGCCGCTAAGCGGTCATCCATCCAAGTACTGACCAAGCCCGACCCGGTGGCGGTCCGTCGCGACGTTTAATTTTATCCTAACTGGCCTATCAGACGTTTTCCCACTCTTTCCGGTTTTATTGTTTTATTAAGGCTTCGACCACAGCGCCATCTATAGATATAAAATTAATAATAAATTTGACTACCTATACCTACATACCTTATTATACCTACCTATCGGATCCAAACTTTTTGTATTTTTTGACGTGACAACGTCTTATAAATTGGTTTGCCGGGTGACACTTCAAGAAACTGCGTTACGCTCCGCTCACGTTATGCGCTCACAATGAGAGCGAGTGAGAGGCACGCGGCATGGTTAGCCCGCCTAAGAGCGAGAGAGACAGACATAAAAAGTGAAAGGCACAAGTTGTCACGATTCCGGACGGTTGTCCGACACTAATTTTTAGAACTAAACGAACATATTTTGCGAATATGAGATATTTTAGTACATAAAAATAGTATTTATTAGTGAATTGAGTACAAAGCCATCCAACGAACTTTTTTCATAAAAATATAACATTAATAAAAAATAGTCAAATCGGTTGAGTCGTGGTCAAGTTATGGTCGCGCATAGAAACTCAAAAACGATTAATTTTAGTGATACTAGCTGTTGCCGGCGACTCCATCCGTCGCAAAGCCAGAAAAAAACGATAAAAGTTCCGTTCCTATTTTCCTGCTCTGTTTCAGTTACGGCCCAGAATCCCAAAGTTTTACATGTTTATTTCCGATAGACTATGCCCCAGCTACGCTCGCGTTGATGTCGGTTGTTACAGATTTCGATATAATCCGTTTTCGCCTAAAGTTTTATACCCACGTATCTTCTCTAAAGTGTAAACTGATTACTGAAGCCCGACTAAACAAAACATAGGCTTTCAGTCCTAGGTCCACGGAGGGGGTTTAGGGTGCTAAAACGCTCCCCAAAATCATAAGATTTCAAAAATACTCATATCAAATTTTCTGAAACCACAAAAAAAAATTCCTGGATCTGGCTGGCATTTTATTAGAATTTTGAAATCACATGGACACTGTTGGAGTATAACAGACCGATAACTGTGTTTATTTGTATTATAATTTTTACATTAAAACCAAATTTCATGTCTCTAAAAATGAATAAACCTAGAACTTTCATATGATCTTTCAACCACCTTTTTCCCCAGGCCTGTCGTATTATTTTTATATTTAGGGTTCCGTACCTCAAAAGGGAAAAAAGAACCCTTATACGATCAATTTGTTGTCCGACTGTCCGTCAGTCTATCAAGACCCTTTTTCTCAGGAACGCATCAAGGTATCTAGTTAAAGCTGTAAAAAAACAAGTTCCTATGTCAATGCAATGAAATAATACGGCTGAAATATGGCCATTTTTGTCGCATATTTCAGCATTCACAAATAAATCAGGACGTATAGGCCTTGGGGTACTTCCCTTTGTCCTAGAATCATAATATTTGTCAAGTCAAGGTTTGACATTACAAAAATAGGAAAGTCGTTATTTTGTAGTTATAACACATCGAAAATAAAAGTTTGTCTTCCAAGACCTTTTAACTCAAGAATACGTTAAGGTATCGCCTGGGAAACCTGAGAAATTACGTCAGGGTACAGGGTTATAAGCTAAAAAGTATTCAGTAGTCTAACCAAGGGTCGACTCAGAACGAGACGCGACGCGACGCGGCATTTCTGAGATAGCAACATATTATGGACCTTGTTTACTGGACAAAAAAATATACATCTCAACGTCGCGCGACGCATCTTGGTCTACTACGAAACGTTACCTCTCATTTATGTGCTGTCACTATTGTTTTCATCTTTTTGCCAAGTAAACAAGGTCCATAATGTGTTGCTATTCAAAAAAATGCCGCGTCGCGTGTATGTATGAGCTGACCCTAAGGAAACATATGAACCTTGTAAAGAGATCAGATTTTCCTGCAGTTTTCCGCGTCCGCTAACCATCACAACATTGCTGCTATTTGGCGGAGGGAGCTACGACCTGATACGACCTGAGATATTTGACAGTCCAACGCATTAACAAGCAAATTTGCTCTACTTATGTTTTTAGAGTTCAGAATTTTGGCAAAGATGTGTCGATCTCAAATTAAAACCTTTGCGAGTTTACGTCATGCTTCTAATTAATTATACCACCATTTTACTATTTGCTTGATATGTGTAACTCTATAGCCTGACAAAGACTTTACACTTTATGATCTCCCTCAAATGTCAAACCTAGATAATTATAATAGGTGGGTGTTTACCACTGTTGAAAACTTACAATTGAAACTATTTCGGCTCTTCGGTGTTGTCGACATTTTATTTATTAAAGTATTTTGACTGCGCAAAACTTTAAAGGAGACGTTTCATACCCGGTCTGCATCTTGTACACATTGTAGAAAATCGAGGAAAATCTAGAGGTTATTCAAAAAATACTAAAATTACGATAAATGCAGTAAAATGTTCGTAATAATTATAAAAAAATGTAGTCTAATTTATATGCAAGAAAGATACCTATACGTAATTATTAATAAAAAGAGCTTCTTGTTTAATTTTTTCATATAAATCGAAGATACATTTTGTGGCCCCTGACCATCGACCATCCCGACGTGTGATTTCTAAAAGAAGGTACTATTAAACGCAAACTATTTACATATTATAATTGTCATTCTGTGTTTCGCATTTAAGCTTCTTGGTTTACCATAAACATTCAAAAATGTATGTAAGTTTTTTTTTTATTTCACAAGCCCGATAATCCTTCCTATGATATATATATTTACTAATAAGTAAATATATATATCATATAAATATATATTTTTACTAAAATCATACTATAACAGAACACTGTTCTGGCCACAGACAAAGTAATAAACTTGTGTAACAAATGTTTCGTCACAAAAATATCTGTCCCTAGCGGGATTTGAACCCGCGACCCTCGGCTCCGTAGTCAGGTGCACTAACCACTCGGCCAAACGGGTTATCAAATGAATGGCATTGCTAGGTAAAACGTCAATTATGTAATATGCATAGATATAGTATTACGTACTTAGTCTGTGGTAATATGTAATTGACTAACGCCTCTTTTTTTAAAGTTGAGTGTTGCTAAATATGTTTATATAAATGCTGTTGTGCAAGAAAACCATACCGAAATACGACATATACTGAGGTTTCTAAATTAGTAGTGTACAATGTCCAGACCGGGCCTCCATACATTTCTGAAACGTCTCCTTTCTTAATACTCACCCGAATAAAACCGTTCAATAGCATCCCAGGCCATATATGCTTAGTGTAGTATTCCGTAGCCGTTTCAAAAATGTGAAAGGAACCGTTAGAGTAAGACTGGTGTCGGTCTGTCAGTCTGTGCCTATGTCACTTAACAACTGTTCCACAGCAACTACACCTGCGATCGATCCGCACTGAATATAATATTTGAGATAAAGAAGATGAAATCAATTTATGAAATACTAGCCATTGCCCGCAGTTCTTCTTGCGCAAAATTCGATTTTAGGTGTGGGATTTCTACAGTTTCTCCAAAATAATAGAGAAAAAGTTTGCTGCAGAAAGCTACAGCTATAACTGCAGTTCGTTACTTCGTTCACGTAGAATTCGTTTATAGTTATTCCTGCGGTGTTTAAAAAAATGGAGTAAAAAGTAGCCTATGTACGCTTTCGTCACTTCAACAATCTTTGTATCAAAATCAGCTTGCGACTTAGAGAAATAACAACATACTTTTACAGATATATATTAGAATTTGGATAAGATATCCATGGGGTCTGAAAAGGGGGTTGAGTCTGAAAAGGGGGTTGAACCTAAACTACAACTGGTATGATCTTATGAGTTGTTATCATAAATTGTTTAACGTAATTTTTGTATTAAAATCATTTTTGAATACCATTATACCCAAATAAGTAAGTAATGGTACGGTCAAATAAGTCATATACAGGATCAACAGACAGTTCCATTTTTTTATTTCGTGCCTTCAAAAGTAAAAAAAATGAGTGTCGTTTTGTTGAGAAGCGTTATACGCATTGAATGCAGCCTATGCTCTCTATGCGCACATTCGACCTTTCTATTTTTATTTTTTCTATATATATATAGTATTTTTTTAAGTAAGTATATTCAAATAGTATAGTTTAAAAACAATAATTTTCTTAGGAAATTGATACTATGCATGCATCTTTAGTTAAGTTAAGAAACTAGAAATTAGAAACAAATATTATATATATATATATATATATATATATAAATACTAAAGACTTGTCTTTGCATGCTAATTCCAGAATTTTTGTTCTTGTAAACCTACATCATTGTTAAAAATAAAAATTGAAACAGGCGACAAAATATAATTTTCGGCCTATATTTCTTGAAATTTCACGTTTCATCCCTATTATTTCTCCGTCCCATCACTCACATCGCGCCGATCTGCAAAAATTGAAACAATGCCTCCTCTCCACGAGCGAAAACATGGAAAAAACACGTCCCTGAACTCCCGGCGTCAAAGCAACGGAATAATAAAACTGAAAATAGTACATCACACGCGAAATAAAATAAAGTAAAATGAAATAAAAGGCGTGTGAGCAAAATACGTCCCTGTTCGACGCACACACACACACACAGACAAGAGTCCAATTTATAATATTGTTTTCCTTGAGATATATTTTTTCACTAGTGTGGGGTCGGGTGGCCCCCCCGCCCCTGAAAGGGGGCTTCGTCCCCCCAGTTATTATTAAAGACGTAGACTCACACATTCTTGGCGAAAACCGAGTGTGATTAGATTAATATAGGCGAGTGTTTGTATATTATACTTGGAGTCGGTAAATTGAAGTAGGTATGTGGAATATTGTTTGCGCTGCGACAGATAGTTTCGTAAATGTCGACATTTTTTGAACATAAAATTGTGGATGATATTATTAATTCGAAAATTACAAAATTGGTACTCTTTTTCCAAAACAGAATTGCTTGCCTTTATACCTACTTGTAAATACAAAGTGATTGTTACTGATATAATTATATTTTATTTTACTAATAATCATTCAATCAATCATTTCATCATTATCAGTATGAGCCTTTTGTGCCTAACTTCGGACGTGTAAACCTCCTATTGTTGACGATCATGTATCTATTATCAACATCCAGTCTCGCTAATGTTTGTGGTCTACTCAACTTTCATGGCGACTTTTACCTTGCTTTTGGTGCGGATGGAGAGGTATAGCATTACTTGTTTTATTGTTATATGAATCAAGATCTAAAATTAAATAATAATTCTAAAACGTGTGTGTATAATGCCTGTGTGTGTGTGTGTGACGTTTGACGCCTACGTTTTATATAATATCCCGATACTAAAATGCCAGTGTTTTCAGTATTTTTGAGCTTTCAGTAGGCAACAACGTTTCGGCAGTAATAAGGGATTTGTTAATACAATTAGTTTTTTAGTATTTTTCTGAGATTAATAATTTTTAATTAAAATTATCATTAATACATATTTTTAATAGAAAGTGAAATGACTTAATTTTTTTTATATTATTAATCTTTATTTCAGAAATTATTGGTCAATACAAAAGTGTTGGTAAAATATTAATGAAAATAATAAAAATTTTTTTCGGCCTTTTAATTACTCTGACCTATATTTTAGAAATTTACTATAGATTTTAGAATATAGCTTCACGCTAAGAGTAGAATTAATGTTTAGAACCCAATCATTTTGAACTTAATTTGTCATGTTTCGAATGCGAGATGTAGTCTCGAACGGTCCCGACCACTCGAAGCAGTTCGAGCAGCTTGCGTTCGAGAAATGTCGGATTCGACATTACCAGAATTACTTAACTACATTTTCGTTCGAGAGAAGTTTAAATTCGTACTTTATTTCGAATTCGTGATCAATTCGATCGCGTGAGAATTGGCTCCCTGTTCCCTTCAGGTTAAATAACGCGATGATATTCTCTTAGGGCCTGCGCGCACAAGGGACAATAGCCCACGGTGGACTGACATTTTTGTATGAAAAGGGACCCGAGCCTGCGGTACTTTTATTCCGTTTGTGTGTGTTGTGCTATCTATTCTGTGTCTGGGTTTATTTTGAGGCACAAAAAAGTACGTCGAGAACTGCCCTTCGTCTGCGTAGGCCTTTAAAAACTTATTTCATGCACCTTGGGTAGGCTTCAGGTTAAGAGCGTGC
This sequence comes from Apoda limacodes, assembly GCA_946406115.1. Lineage (NCBI taxonomy): Eukaryota > Metazoa > Arthropoda > Insecta > Lepidoptera > Limacodidae > Apoda > Apoda limacodes. Next base: position 3,280,047 of record OX291540.1, on the reverse strand, counting down.
TTTGTGTAAGCCATCAACGATTTTCATATATAAGTTTCTATTAGAGCTTAAAAAATGTAAAATACACTCGTGGTTGTTGGTTTTCTTAGTAACTTGGTTTTTGTGAAATTGATCACTTAATTAGAACACGTAATAGATTTTGAATTGAAACGTATTGATTGTATTATCTTAGAAACACTATAGATCGACACAGGTCAGTACGAATGATGGGATAACTGTATTTGTAAACGTCTCAGTGGATAAAATTAAATTAATTAAGTAGGGAGATTTTTTAACTTGGAATCTTAACTTAGAAAACCTGTGTCGTGTGGTACCCAGGGGCCCTCCGACTTGACTATTATTAAATAATAATATAAAGAAAAACAACAACTATTGTTTACAAAAGATAGGTTTTAAGTTACCTCGAACCTAAACATAGGATGAGAGTGAGTGTGTAGGAATACACATGTGTGTAAGGGATCATTGTGTATAATATATTCGGGTATATAAAGAAATAATAAAATAAAAAAATGTAAGTAACTTGTAAATAAATAATCAAATAATAAATAAGAGACAGTTAATAGTTTAGGGAAAGTAAATGTTTACTCGTTATTTTATAATTATATAATAAACATATTTATATCTTAAGGAACTTTTCTGTTTCGATTACAAGTCCAATGTTAAGAGTTCGTTTCAGACAAAATTTGGTAACGTATGTATATGTTAAATAGTAATAACCTTATTATTTATGCATGTCCTTAAAAATATTTCTTTTCTTTGCAAGAAAGTACTTAGTTTTTTTATTATTTAAAATTTTCGTTTTTGTGTGGCAACAAACATATTTTATAAATCTACATTTATCGAACAGTTAAACATTTAACAAGACAGATGGAGGTTGAGCAGAGTTTTGGATTTGTAACCATTATTACGTAGGATTGTTCCAGTTTTAATAAGTGTCAATTGGCACAACTACCTGAGATACAATATCCTGACCTGATACGGATTGTGCAATTTCAAAGTAAACTTCTTCAGAAAAAAATTGTCTGCCTGTTCTTTTAAGCGTTTAAAAATACTGTAGGGATCCGGGTTCTGTTTTATCCAATATTAAAGTTTATCAACTGACAATTTGACAATTAGTAATACCTTAAGTATAGAACAATCACAGTTGTTATAGAAAATATTATTTGGGGTAGTTGAGAAACTGTGTTCCCTTTTTGGAAAATTGGATTCAGATTGTATTCGTTTCCAGTGGTTTCCTGAAGTTGCGCCCATATTGACCCGGAAAAAGTACTACGGAGTTATCCGCAGAAAGTTGTGATATAACCGTGTATAATTATATATATAAATATATATACATGAAAAATAAAATTGAGCCCAAGACGCTACCCTGTGAAACACCATATTATGTTAATTATTTTATTAATTGTAAGCGATTGTTTAGATAACTGGTATATAATTTGTATGGAATTATCGTATTCCTTTACTAAATGTCTTTGAGAGAAAAACGTCTTTGAGAGAAGTATGACGGTCGTGACTGTAAAGACAAAGTAGCTAGATCCAGGTATACCGCCGCTCATTTTATATTGTTGTCTTGGTAAATGTCAATCTTTTCAGTAATTGCCGTAACTGTATCTTCCCAGGAACTGCATTGTCTAAAACCATATTGTTTATGAGGATCTAATTTTTTAATTATTATTGTGATCCAAAAATGCAATAAGACCTTTGTTCATTAACATTTTTTTGCTACCTACTCGTTGATTTTCATGGAACTCGACATGTCGAATGTAAGCCGTCATACAAATATAAAATTATAATTAATTTTAACAAAAGGTATATTAAAGTCCCGTAATCGGTAAGAAAATAAATTTATCTTATATGATAACTATAGTGACTAGATTGCTCAAAGTTAAACCTTTAAGGAAATGAAGGAAGTGGTAACGTTCGGGAAATACGCTACTTGCGTTTCCAGTAGGATATTGCGAAGTTCTGTCTTTTGGCATTAATTAGGCTATAAAAAAAATATCAAATATCACGTCGACAATGGATTTTAACAAGCTTTTAATATAAACTTGAATTAAATTAGTCTTTTAATTTTCTCATAAGTTTATTAGTATATGAAGTATCACTCGCCAAACCCCGAGTCGAGGCATACACTCGTTGGTAATATATTATTACATATTAGTAATAGGTCACTTTCTTCCCTTGGTGACCAACGTGCTATTAACATTTTTATAAAATCAACCTTTCAAGGATTACCCTCGTTTAGAATAAAGGATGCTAGTTTTATATGTTTTCATTATTTCTAAGGTCAAATAACTGCCTGACTGTAAAATCATCACTCAGCCAAAATAGCTGGACCAAGTGACTAACTAACAAGTGACTAACTAACTAAGTAGTATGTAAGCTTTAAAAGATACTAATATTTGTATGAAACAGGACAACACTGCATGGAGCCAGCTAGTGTATTTATCATTAATTATAATGAATCTAATTATTTATTTATTTTTCATCTCACTGGCTCGGAAAGGCTCGCTTTATCGTTTAAAATCTGCGTAAAAAAGCTTCTACCACTTGACAATAGATGGCTTTGTTAAAAAAACGATCAAAGCTCGATCTTCCGGGTACTCAATACGCATACTTGTTCCATTCATAAGTTTTTAAACACTAATTATTGTTTTTCTTGTATCTTGTATATATTTTCCTCGCAGTAGTGAGATGAAAAATTGTGAGTTTCGCACGGCTAGTAGTTTTTTTGGGTTTTGTGCCTTAGAATCCCTCGCTTTGCTCAGGATTCAAGTTTTTGAACGACTCGCTTCGCTCGTGGGTTTAATTTTGGAGTCCTTCGCTTGCTCAGTATTAAATATAGGCACTCACGCCATAAAGTAACTTTCCAGCTTTGCATAACAAATAACTTTTAGTTATTGATAGAAGAAAATTTATAATTCTTATCTTACAAGGTTTAATTTACTGGACATCTATTTTACAAAAAAGTTATCTCTACATGCGTCCAGCGCTGGTATTGATTTTCCATCGAAAATAATGTATATTTTTTATTTTTATCTGCCGGTCCGTTTTAAGATAATGTTCGGATGCGATAAGCTAAATTAAAAATGTACTAAATCATCCATCGATTTGTGTTATCTCATAAAAGGTAAATGTCCGAATTTGGGTTATAAACTTGTTCAGGCAACATGTATAATATTTTAGTGTTTTTCGGTTTGGCCCTCCAACCCAATTAAATATTTGTTAAATCTGATATTCCTCCGAATGCTCCTATACCTCTGTGTGTCGTACTGTTAGTCATTGCGAATAAAACTTGCCAGTAAGTTGTTACTTATACGTATATTGATAAGGTTTGTGTTTTTGGAAAGCACGTTTTGTCTGGGCTGGGCACCTTTAATTCTTTATTTTTATTCTTTTGTACCAAAATGGTAAAAGCGTAGTATTTGTCAGTCCGCCTGTCTGTAACGGCTATTTTTCTCAGTTACTGCACATTTTCCGGATATAGCTACTCATACATTTAAGAACTTGCTTAGATGTCTGAGAAAATATAGTAAAAATATACAACAATAATAATTATATATACCTATCTATCTAATAATATTTTTAAAATTATTTGAAATGGGCAACGAAATCTGAAAGTTTAGTTACTACGGAAAGAAGAATTGCTTATAAACAGGCTTTGTTGGCAACACTACATTAGTTTATAATTTTATAGAACATAGTTTCTAGCTTAGGGGCATCAGTTTTTGTATTATTAAAAGAAAACAAGTCCATTCCGACTCCGACTCGCACTTAACCGATTTTGTAATAGGAAGCGCATGTCTAGATGATAAATTAAGTACCTACACTATACTATTTGTACATTATAATACCTACCTACTACTAGGACGTTAGGGATTTAGAAATGGCTCGCTGTCCAGAGCGGTTTATTTGAACAAAGTGAATCGTCAAAGGGTTATAAGTCGGATCGAAATATGAATATGGGTGTACATTTTTAAATTTGTCTGCGACAAGCCGTCAATTATAGAGTTTTAAGCTTGCACCTGGCGGGCCGAGCTGAGGCGGGGGGCCCGTAGCCGCCCCCGCCCCAATACGCGACTGACATGCCCGACAAACACGGTTGGTATGGTTTGGTCTATTTGTCTGTATTACTTGTGTCATACAGCGTTTGCTTGATTTGATGCATTTGATTCTACATAAGTTAAATAACTTTACTTGACTTTGTTGAACAAAGGACAAAATAAGTTAAATAATACAATCAGTTGTTATTTTTGATAATATTATAAAAACTCTAGAAAATGTTTCATTTGACAAAGTTAGTTATTGTAGGTACGTACCATGCTCCAGACGAGCCCTGTTATTGAGACTACGTACGTTCAAAATATTTATATAACAGCATTAAATTATTTTGCAATATCTAAAGTTATATAAACAACTAAGTGACTTACATAGCAAAGACCCAAAAACAAAAACAAGGTGCTCCACAAACGTTTCTCGGTTTCGATTCGCGTCGTCGGCCCGCGCGCCGCGGCGGCGCCCGCATGTCATTTTGCTGTCCATTATAAAATGTCGGCCGCACCGGCCTTTATTTTTATTTTATTTGGCAACCCCCGAGCGGGATGGCCCCGCCACCCCACGACCGATATTTCAAACTTAACGACTGCCTCGTAAAAATATAGCTCTCGACTTGAAAAATTCTGAATGAATATTGACGATGTATTTTTTAGTTGTTTTTTTCCTATCCTCCTTGGAGCTCGAGATCGGGCACTGAAATAAGTTTAAGTTCAAAAAGTCTGATTTAAAAAAAAGTTTCAGGTTAGTTAATAATGTTTGTCTCTCTATTCGTTGAAATCAATTTAACTAAACATTCTGATGACAATATGTCACGGTACGAAAATCTACCACCTACTATTATAGTATCACAAACAACGTCGATGTCGTCGGGTATCTCGTACAAACAAAATGTTTTAAATAGAAGGCTAACTTTTTGTATTATTAAAAAATATTAATTGATTTTTGAAAAACAAAATGTGTTTGTTTTGATAATTTTTATTACGTTGCTTAGTTTTGTTAGACAATTAAGAAACGCGAAAAATAAATCTTAAGGAAATGCCTTATCAATTTTTTCCTTACTTATCCAAATTGTCGCAGCAGCGCGAGGTAGCACAAGCCATAGGAAGCCACCTGAAATGTTGAATTGTCAACAAGAGTACACTATTACACTACACGTTATATTTCTAGAAATTTCTATACATTTCTAGAAAAGCCAGGAATTATTTTATTTAACCGATAGGCCGCGCGCAAGTAAACAAGTATGGTAAGTTATTTAACAAATTCTTTGACAGCGCTTTTCGTAATTCGTAAACAACGGCATATACAAAAAACATACAAGAGCACTTCTTTGTAAAACACAATTGTGCTTCCGTTCTTACCTTCTAAGCTCGATGTACATTATTTTTTATCTTCTACAATATAAAAGTTATTAACGAAATAAATCCTTATTTTAACGAGATAAGTATTTTTGAGAGGGGTGAGGGGTAGCTTTAAATAATTTGCTATATGTACTTATGTAAATATATGGATCTTCTTTAATTTTTATGACTGAGCACAATATCAATGGTGAGGTGACACGTTTTTGACAAATAGATACCTGAACAATGGATGTGATTTAATTCCTGAGTCTGCTGAAATGTTGACAAGTTAAGAAGAATTACCAATACTGCGGGACTTTTTGTGTGACTTTAGGCTATTAAAACTAGTCAAGTCGGACTCGCACACTAAGGGCTGATGCATTAGCCACCGGACTTTTGGGGCAAGACTCTGAAGGCGCGGGGGGAACCATCTTTACTAACCATATTCTTTCTCAATTAAAGTTTGAAACTATTATGTAGTGCATTTTAATAAATAAATAGTACATCTCGAAAATATTTAAGTTGAAAAATCGTATGACATAATTTATTTTAGTAAAAGTTTATTTTTATTAATATATATACTGCCAAATAAAATGTACAGAATGAATTATTTTGATATCAGTTGCGGGCTTATCCATTCAATGCTTATTTTGTACCTGTCCAAGTTAGGGAGCCCAGACACCGTGAAATCTTTGCTTTTCAGATCAAACAAAACAAAAGCAATACAAACGAGTGTCTCAAACGTCATAACGATAATACAATACGCCTATCATGAGATATAGAAGACCGGGGACAAAAGCGGCTCGGCCTATTGCTATTTTGGTGTGATCGCAAAAGTTCAAACGTCTATCCAGGGTCACACCAAGATATTTGGCCTTGTTTTGCCAAGAAATGGCACGGCCGAAGAGTAAGAGGAAAGATGGTCGCGGAGGGCGGCCAGTGGTCAAAAGGACGGCAGAGCTTTTGTCAGGATTCACTTCGATTCTCTATTTCCGAAACCATTCGCCTAGGGCGGTGAATGCGAATCTCTTAGTGATTCGACTCACTTGCCTGTCGGTGGTGTAAATAGCGGTATCGTCAGCGTAGAGGGCTAATTGGGTACCTAGCGTTTTAGGGATGTCATTGGTGTACAGAAGGTACGACTTGACAAATAGTCTCGTATGATGAGCACGAGGTGGTCTGGCAACTTATAGTTCCACAGTTTATATATATATGCCAGACTTTGTCGAAGGCTTTCGCTACGTCGAAGATGACAGCGCCCGTGTGACGGGGCTTACCTAATACTGGTTGGAAGCCAGTGTGGGGCGCGGAAGCCGAACTGCTCGTCGATAAAGATGCCTTTGGGGACTATAGCGTTCCGTAGGCGAGCAAGGAGGAAGCATTCGTAAAGTTTACCAAGGGACTTTAGTAAACTTATAGGGCGGTAAGAGGAAGGCTCGGTACGAGCTTTCCCTGCCTTGTGGATGCTTATAACAATTGTATCTTTCTATTAAAAAGGAAAAATACAATTGTCCATAGCACCGTAAACGAGCACCTCTATAGAGCGAAAGTTTAGCCTTACACTCTTTAGAAGTGCTATGTCGAGCACGTCAGGGCTACAGCGGGTGGCATGTGGAAAGAAGGTGGGCGTCATGGGAGCGATGATGTCGAAATTTAGTCTGGTAACCAGTTGGTCGAGGAATCTGCCTCTCCGTGAAGTGACTGAAAAGTTCCATCAACGGTGCTTGCAATTTAGGTTGCCGGCAAGGAGGACCGCTTATACGGGGTCACCATCCGGACACCTTTGAGGCAGCAGACAGCAGTCTGATTTATTTCGGCAGTTGTACATTCTATATACTTCCCTTACTGGGAGGTCTTGGGCGATCGAGTCGTCCTTTACTGTGGACTCAGAGAACTTCTTAGAAACTCCCTTTATCACGGCCGATTTGTTTGTCCAGTGCGGGAATCGAACCCACACCCTCAGCACGGCAGTCCATCACACTACCAACTAGGCTGCGAGGGAGTAATAATGACGGAGTGGTACTCGTGTTTCTGGGAGGTCAGGAAGGCCGTTAGAAAATCTGACGTGGGGACCTGGGTTAAATGCGTATAATTTATACACTTGGCTGAAATGTTAGGCCATAACCCTTTGTCTTTAATGACTACGGGTAAGGGGTTTTTTCCTTCCGTCCTGCGGGGGTCGGTCGGCGTGAGAGGAGGAGGCAGGGACTGTATGTATGGCTTGCTTTGAAGGAGGCACCGAGGAGGACAGTGATGCGCTGTGCCTTTTGAGGCGTTTGGCCTCGGAGTCAGAAAGAGATTCGGATTCCGATGTGGAGGTCCCCGAGGTCGCTTTGAACTTCTTGGCGGATTTCTTCCGCCTTTCCACTTTTAGTGTCCAGGCCAACCACTTGGTAACCCTCATCGTCCTCGTTCGAGGACAATGCAGAAACCGTGGACATAGTAGTGTCGGGGGAAAGCGTGTGAAACGGAAGGGAAAGAATGCAGCTCTGAAAAGAGCTATACGATCATACCCACCAGTCCGGAGTACTCGGAACTGGGTATCTTACAAACTAATTGACGCAATCAACACTTCAAACACGAGAACGCGCGGAGTAGTAGTAGAGTAGAAGTATCGCGGACAATAAACCAAGCAACGATACTCAGTGTTCGGCACTGAGGCAAAACACAGAGTTATTAACTTAATGAGTCAGCACACCACGAAGCACAGTGAAAGCACTAGACCGCTCAGGAACACGACCGCACAGCCCGAGAGTCAAATCGGGAAAAGATCAGGCAGACATTAGTGACTAAAACTAAAAACGATTAAAAATAGGAAATGAATAAGGCAAATGAATTTAAGTCTAAGCAAAAGAACAAAAAATATTTTTAATAAATAAAATTAGAACTTTTTGTTCAACAACGAAATACCTAATTTTATAACTTTATTAGTATATTGAAGTCCTTACAAAGACCTTGTTTTGCGAGTTTTTAATTTAAAACTTTTTGCTTTGCCTCTAAATTTATGAAAAGGGGCGCCTTGGGCTGTTAGCTGGGGTTTGGCAAGAAACCTAGCGGACCTCGCGGTCTTTATTAACAAAACAGTACCTATTTACCCCCTCGCTCGCTCACTACCAAACATCCTAAATGTAATTTACTTAGATTATGGCATATGTGACCGGAATAAAAATTATATTCCAATCTTAAATAGTTATTAAACAGAAATCAAATTATGATTATAATCTATGTGTTTATATTACTTATGTTATAATTATATTATGTTGTGTGAACATATCAACGGACAAACATACACGATCATCCGAACTGAAAAACTAAAAATTTTGGCATCAAGGCAGGTAATTGATTGTGTAGGTAGGTGCGCACCTGGAGGTATTAATAAAAAATCATAAACTAACAAAAACTGAAAATCATAAACAACGCGAACTATAAAAAGTATCGTACATAGATAAATGCGTTCATTTAGTACCAACAAATTTATTATCAATTTACATATTTCTAAACTTGTCACCACTACTCAAGGAACTTTCACGGGTAAACAATAAATTAGTAATTGTGTGACGAAGACTAGATCGCGTAAATACGCAGGTTTTGTAACAAGTCTATACCACCTGAAGAATTGAAAAAAATTTGATATTAAATAATTGAATAATTCTCATTTATTATATTTAGTACAGAAATAAATCAGGAAGTAGATAGTTGTTGTTCCAATATGCGTGCACATTTTTAAAGCGTGTCTTGCAATTCTTGCATTTGGTTATTATTAAAATCAGTTAAATCATTAGATCTTTTAGTTATTTAGTGCATTGACTACGTTTTAGCAAAAAGTCAAAAAATATTACTACAAAACGGTAAATTCCATAAAATAAATAAATAGAAGTTTCACTATTGTTTCGACAATAATTATGACGAAGCCCAGGTAAAGTTAGACCCAAATTACTACGAGGCGACTTACTTCAAATTGTGCTGTTGTTGTACCTATATGGAACACGTCTGACGTCCTAAATTATATCTTAAACATTATAGGATATAGAAATAGGGACAAAATCTAACTTAAAACAATAAATAAGTATAAAAGTTAATAACTTCGCTGTATTGTGTGGTCGTCCACAAGTTTGTGTGAATGTAAGCACGCAATTAATTGATAAATTACCGTGCAATATAAACAATTTACACGAAGATTTTCTTAGGTTAATAATTTGCGAGTGATGACTATAGAGAGTATTGCCAGAAACAAAAAGGCTGCGTTCGTAACCCAGCGTTTCGTCCCTGATAGCAATTGTACAAAACAACTATACAATTAATTAATTATTGTACAAAATTCTTTAAGAAGTATTTAACCAATGCTTCTCATATTAATCTCTGTCTGACTGTAACCTCTTCAGGCTTAAACAGCTGAACCCATTTAGATGGAATCTGGTATGAAGATAGTTTGAGTCCTGGGGTATAGTTACATAGGATAGTTTAACCCCGAAAAATTCAAAAGTTCCCGCAGGAATAACTAAAACCAAGCTTGAACGAACCATAGCTACAGCTATAGCTTGCTTGAGCAAGCTTCATTTGTGTAATTAAGGATTCAACGTAGAAATTCCACGCCGATAATAAATTTAGGGCGGACGGAGCCGCTGGCAAAATCTAGTTGACAATAATGTCTTACAACTCGTATTAATACTCATCTATACATATGTAGGTACTGCTGTTACCTATCCTAGGTATAAACAATTTATAAGGAACTGATGCGCCTCAATACAAGTCTCTGAATACAAACTTATAAACATACCGTATTTTAAAGATATAACATTTACATAAATGCATAGAAAAAAATCAATCTTCGTAAAGCAAGAAGATGTTATCAAGTGATCGAATAAAAACACCGTTTACAGTCAAAATTTTGGTATAATTATAAATATGTCTCAATTGGAAAAGTTGACAAAGTCCTGGCTTGAAGTCAATCAAATGTCGCTGTATAAGAGTATATTTTAATAAAAAAAATAGGCATCTTAGTTAGCATTTTCTGTAAAGTATTTAGCAGGTTATGCATGTTTGCCTGCATTACTTACTAGCATTAAAATCGTACATCCGTAATAATACTGTTCGAAGAAATCAAGGGCCAACCGATGATCATCAGATTTTCAAATGTTTGTCTTTGCTGAAAGCTAGTGCTTGCGAAGACTTAGGGGTGGCTGTGGTCGCTAAGAAAAAATCTCCCACTCCACCGGCACAATCAAATTCACCTATTCTACGCCTATCAAAAACTACTATATATTTTTCCTCGAAGAAAAAGACGAATTTCTTTCTAAATATATCTGGAAGTTTAGTCATTACTCATAATGTTCATAAATTTTAAAAACAAGAAGGGACGTTGACAAGCTCGTGCTATGTGCGACAGGGACGGACGTATCAGAGGTCGATGGACGAGAGAAGGACGGCTGTATTTACGAAGAGCCGCCCTATTGACACTGTTTCCAAAAATTGGGAAAGCATAGTGTATTGTTTACTTCTAGAGTAGGGCTACATGTATGTGGATATTCACTGCGTCGTTTATTATAATTAATATGCATATATTTAAAAATATATATGTGACATTATAACGGAAATTGATACTATCAGTAATCAGTACATAACTCGAATCCCTTTGGCATTAAAATTTTGCGTCGGTTTTTTCATGTTTATTTTATTTTTATTTTGTTACTAAAAACAGTACAAAGTAACTGCAAATATGTATCTAAACAAACAAGAAAAAAATTAAAAATTCACTAGAATTTAACGCAAAAGTACAACATAAAAAAACGATAACTTTTTAGTTAACGATAAAAAAGAAATTGAGTTCAGAAAAATGGCACCTACTAGTAATTTTTTACAACGAAAATCCGTTAAAAATTCCATCGCTAATTAGTTCAGTATCATGTATAAACTTTCTTAATCCATGGTATCAGTTATGGTAAAGATGTCAGTACCGGTGTACCGGGTGTAGTACAGGTCTCTATCGTAAACTTCAAATATATTTTTATATGAATAAAGTGTTTAAAAAATTAATAGCTAGTATGAAATTTATATTTTAAATAAATATAAACTAATTTTAAAAAATATTATATTTAGTCTTAAGGGGTTAGAACCTCTGAAGCACCGCCACTGTCCGCCATTTTGTTTTCCAAAATTGCGGCGCACTATGAAACTTGTTTAAACGTATAAAAAGACACTTAAACAAACAAAAAGTGACAATATTTAATCTAATAAATGTCAATAAAATGTTGGCTATATATATATATTCTTTTAAAGTATTGCTCGTAAAGAATTGTCTTTTATGTGAAATAAATATTATACGGAAAGAGAATCTTTAGAGAATTCGTTAAATAAAGTTTTTTTTTTTTAATTTTTAGGACTTCACCACAAATTCACAATCATACACCATAGAGTACGATTCAAAGAAGTTTCAATGTTCGAAAAAAACAATTATTTATAAGTAAGCCCGCTCTGTAAGTAATTAGCAGATAATTAACACCATACGACATAATTTATGAATGGATTCTTGAATATTTTATTGCACGATACGTAATAAATTAATTATTTTTTTTTTTACTCGAACAATAACATAATATTGCATATTATTAGGCTGTACCTACGTGTCGTCGTTTACCTTACCGTACCTTCGACTCATAAAAAAAACTTTTAGATCGCGCGCCTTAGCATCTCGTTCAAAAACCGGCGCGGCGTAGAGTTTCATGCATCTTTTTCTGTATTGTAGAAAAATGAAGTAGCTATCTTGCTGTCAATGCTATCCGGGTTAACCTGATTTGGGTTTATGAACGCGTCTCTGTGCAAGCGCATAGCGGGCCATTGCCAATTAATAAGTAACATGAAATAAATGGTTTATATTTATGTATTTTATTTCCTCCCAGCATGCATTTAAAAACGTTGCATGATAGGTACTTAAACGTAAAAGGCTATTCGTTCCTGTTTTCAATGTGGCATTATTTGTAATCAACTATTTTCTGCACGTTTATTACAAATAACTATTAAACAATTAATGATAAAGTATTGATAAAAGTTTTGCTTGACAGAAAGAAAAACATTGTTACGATTGACAGCAGACTTCAAAAACCTAGATTCCATAACCTCCCAAATCTATTTTATGACACTATTATTTAACTGAATCCTTTTCATAAAATTCGTCATGTAGCCCTTGCCGTAGCCGTAATGCACCGGCCCCTTGTCGCATAATCAACAGCGAGGGTTGGTCAGGGGTAAGTTTTTGCCATTTTCAACCCAAAAAAATATTATAATACACGCTTTACGTAAAACGTATCAGTTTTGAGCGCACGCGCAATCGGTAGCACGTGCCTTTAAAGATTTACAAAAAATATATCTTAAGTTCAATGTGTTCCTTTTTTTACTGAATGGATTTTTACAAAATTTTGTAAACTTTTTTGTGATGTTTAGAGTATTGTAATACTTATTATTTAGTGGCGTGTTTTTAATGTTTGAGGAAACGTTAGATCTGAGGACAGAGCGGAGTCGGTAAGGAAATTAATTCCTGTTGGAATCTTAAAAGAATTCAGTTTAGAAATGTTTTTATTCTAACGTTATATTATGGATACTTTTAATTTGAAGTAAAAAATATTTGTTTATTCATATTTATCATTTCAAATCTATTCATTTAGATAGGTACCTTTAGGTACGTTTTTGTTGCAATCGATAAAAGATTTAACAAACTTGCCCTTTCCAGTGCGTGCACAAAAAACAAAAAGGGACCTTCCAAACTCTTCATATAAACTATTAAAGTGGTAAATAAGCTAGCTAATAAAATACTTATATTTATGACTTTCATAATAATTTGAACAAAAATATTTCACATAATATATCGAGTCATTACCGCCGTTTTAGTGAACCCGTCAAAAATAAAATTTTGCAGGAGGTGGTTTTTTTAAAAAAATATTAGTACACAGAGATGTGCTATTAAATCGAAACTGAACATAGATTTATGATATTTAGTAATTTGTATATAGAAGTAAAAAAATATCATTAATATTAAGTTTTTAAGGCTTTTTATGACGCTTGCGATATTTTCGCTGTCTTAATGGTCTTTAAATTAAGTATGGTTAGGCGTTTGAGACAACACTTACGATAAAATTATGTATCGAAAGCGATATTAATTGAGAACTTGTCATTAATAATAAAGAAATATTTTAGTGTTCTTTAAATAAAAACAATATATTTAATTGAACATTAAAGATATGTATGTTTTAATAAGTATTAAAACTTACTTATCTATATTAATAATTATAACATTCATTTTGTAAATTTAGATCAATCGGAAATAAACATAAAAAACTTAAACTTAATCCGTTTCAGATAAAAATCTTGTATTGATCATCATGCTTCATATTCAAAAATATTCTGGATGGTATTTGTTTGTTATTATATTTCTGTTACGTAGATAGATCCTGTAAATTTTTGTATTTAGCAACAGTTATTTTAAGTCCTTCGTGGTGTAGAGGTGGGCGTCCTTTTTTGACTGCAGCACTGCTTGCACTGTTTGCTTTTGATCTGATGATCAAATCTATTGTTAGTAACTATCTTCAAAAAAAATGTCTTGAAATATAACAATTGGATTGTTCTTATTAAAATTCACAACTCTTAATAAATTAAAATTAATTTTAAAGTTAGTTGGTAATAAAGCTTGCGAAAATGACTTCCAATCCATAAAATCTACGTTATATAAAACGTTTTCAATGCAGCCTGTGGGATCACATCTAGCATAGTAGTCATAGTAATCATAGTTGGCCACTCAGAAGAAGACCACACTGTTTTGTTTCTTACAAAACATTCAATTCTGCTATGAATAGAGTCCATGGGCATCATGGTGTGTACTGGTAGAAGATACTCGTAAGTTACCTTTATTACTGCAACTGGTGTTGTCGTTTCAAGAAATTGATCAACATGGCTATCATTGTTCGGTATCTATTTTGGCCACCGCAGCTATTAGAATATAGATCTATAACAGTATCTTAACTACCTTTTTTTGTGAAATTTCGTTTCAACCTTTTTTTCCTTGGCATTAGCTCCATACGTAACAATATCCAGCCCTCTAACCCTTTCATATATACTTTCATTATTGAATGCGTATTTTATTAAGTAATATAAGGTCACGCTTTTGCCATGTGGAGTATTGAGGACTTTTTGTAAGAAAAATCTCACGCACAAGGAGGTAGAATCAGCCGCTTTACTAATTCCCTGATCTTGCAGAAACAGTTGCGTGCATTTTTATTTATTCTGAATGTGATTTGTCTATTCCATGATTTGCTTAAGAGTCAGTGCAGACATTGGCATGTAGCCTGGACATAGCGAAGGCGTTCGAACGGGTCTGGCACCGGGGTCTTCTATATCAATGACATGTTGGACATCAACAACATACATTGCTATGCAGATGACAGTACTGGAGACGCTTATTACACGGGTCGTGCAAGCATCCCACGTTCCGTTGTGGAGGAAAAGCGTGAAGAACTTGTGTCTCAAATCGAGACCACACTGTTCAAGGTCTCTGACTGGGGACGGGTAAACTTGGTCCGATTTAACCCTACAAAGACACAAATCTGCGCGTTCACCGCTAAGAAAACCCCATTCACTGTAGTCCCACAATTCCAGAACACTCCTCTCTTCATCGCCAAGAGCATTGGGATCCTTGGTATTGACATCTTCAGCGATGTTCAGTTCCGAGATCATTTACAAGATAAGGTGAAGCTGGCGTCCAAAAAAACTAGGTGTACTCAACAGAGCAAGGCATTACTTCGCGTAGGGTCAGCGATTGCTGCTCTACAACAGCTTGGACCTTTTGACTCGGTTTAACGACGGGCTGTGAGAATTGTCGACAATCCCAAAATCACTTGCCGTATCGAACTCTTAAGTCTGAGGAGGGACTTTGCCTCCCTGTGTGTGTTCTATTTGTACAATGGGATTTGTTCGAAATTATGCCCACGGCTTCTTTCTACCATCGCACCGCTCGGTATCGGCGGCTAGCGTACGCGAGGGTGGTGGTATAAGCTCCCTGTCAAGATTTTTCTAAGGACTACAGTATGGGGTTCTTCAAGAGAACAGTTATTAGATTTTTGAAGGTTCGGCAACGCGCGAATGATACCCCTGGTGTTGCAAGCGTCCATAGACTGCGGTGACCGCTTACCGTCAGGCGGGCCGTAAGCTTGTTTATCACCTTAGTGGTATAAAAAAAGTAAAAAAGAATCTACTATCAGGGAACAATTTTTTGCACAAGTTTTTGAGAACACACTTATCCTTTTTGTGCAAATGGAATCCGAAATTAAAATCTGCTTTGAAAGTACTACAAAAAACTCTTTGTGATAATGTTGATGATTTAAGATTTTTCTTGTAAATCAATATAAAATTTGTACAATAAATATTATCTTCTGACATTTTTTAGGTAAGTTTACATAAAAATAAACAATTGTTTATAGTAAACGACGAATGTTGATTTATCATGTCGGTTGCGATTACAAGTCTACAAGTCTACTTGTGCTACAAGTGTTCGATCTTATTGAATTTACGATATCTCCCTTTACCCTGGAATTCGAAAAGTGCAAAGATGACGTACAAGTCAGCTGTAACTTTGTACTTGATGTATTTTGGTGCGAAACGATAACGAGGTAATATCCGTTAAATTTCAAAATTTTAACTACGATAAAAATGACAATTTCTATTAAAGTGTCGTTTAAGGCGGAAATGGCTCCATATAGTCATCTAAGTACATATATATTGCTTAGTAAAATATTAGCCCAGAAGAGGCTATACTATCTAAGTTTAATTTTTTTGGCAAATACTTTGATTATTAACATGTCAAATGTTTCTCAGGATCCGCTGAACAGATCCGACTAAAGTTTTAATGACTGTGTTCTTCGGGATATGGTTCAGACCCTGAAAAAAGTGAAAACACGGTTAATGACTTGGTGGATAACTTTGGTAACCTTTTCACTGCTTTTTTCAAAATTTTGGTAAAGAAATCTCCTATATCGTCCTAAGAACTGTTAGCTTAAAACTTTGCTGGAGCTTAGCCGTGATAGTGATAGTGCTTTAGAAAACGCATTTTTTTTATAACAATGAAGTGTTTATTGATTTATTTCAATGAAAAAATCAGTGAATTGCGATGTAGCTGCACTACTCATGCACGCTTAGTTACATATCGCGTCATCCTTGTTTTTACTGACAAAATTATCGGACAATGGCAGCATTTCGTTGTCTTATTATTATGTTAAGTATAGTTACTATAACATTACAGTTAAAATATTTACTGGGCCTGTCTGTAAATAGCACTAATTGCCCTTTTTTGTAACAAACATATTGTATTTATGAGTGCAGCATTAGAACATATTGTATTTATGAGTGCAGCATTAGAACATATTGTATTTATGAGTGCAGCATTAGAACAGGATAGGAGTTTAGGCGGTAGTTGGAGTCTTAAAGTAACACTAAAAGCTAAATTGTATTGTGTTTCTACTTCTTCTTACTTCTTTGACCAGGTACGCAGATAACTTGACAACATAGTGATTGTCACATCACGTACAGTCGTATTTTTAATTGGACGATATCAACTGACGTTTATTTTGTTGTCAGTTTTTGATGAAACAGTACTAGCTACTGTCAGTATTGTCATAGAGGAAACAAATACTGCGTAAGGTAATTGTGATTATATTCTCCTTGGTCACATCCATTTATTTTGTGAATGTCAAGTTTGATAAATAATGTTAAAGTTCATATTTACTGGATTTATTGTACACATTTTTATGTTTGTATTGTAAATATTGAAAAATGCAGTGGTCTAAAGCGCAGCGATTGTATCTCTTATGTACAAATATATTGTTCTTGGCAGTTGGTACCTCCGGACTAGTGTTTTGTGTCTGGTGCGGATCCACTTTAGAGCATGCCTCTGAGGAGTACCACAACGTGACTGCGGTACCATCAGTTCAAACTGTAGCAAGATTTATGAACCTCGACTTGTGGCAGACTCCACTCCGTATCATTTTTATTTACATAACAGTTTTCACCATCCTGACCGCTATCTGCGGGATTGTAGGGACAACATTCAAAATCAAATTCGCCATCAAAATTTATATAATATTAACTACTTTGAGCACAGTTATCTCCTTTTGGCTCTTCTTCGTCTCTATAATATGTAACACCCTTCATTCAAATGGAAAGTTCAACAATATATTACGTAATTTTATCCATAATTACTACGGAAAAGACAATGATCTTTTTACCGTAGTTTGGAACTATGTTATGATCAATTACAAGTGCTGTGGAGTTTTCAACCACCATGATTTTGCTTTAACGAGCTGGAAAAGATTGAATCCTGATAAGCTACATCCTTTGCAATGTTGTATGCTGCGGAATGTGGATGCAATGATTCCTTTGACTTCTGAGTGCCAGACCAACCCATCGAGCCCATTAACGTATAGATACGTTAGTTGTTTTGATATACTGAGACGTTCGATGGACAAAAAGAAGTTATTTTTCGTTGCTGCTGCTGCAATAACGATATTTATTTATATGTCTTTGATGTATTTATCTTACTGCTTTCTGAAAGGTATTCGATCATTCAAACGAACAAAGTCCGAAGGAAAAGAGGGGAATGAAACTTGTTATATAGGTTCCTTGGAGAACATGGTTTTCGCTGATGAGCCACCCCAGAAAGACATTGTATTGGACAATACTGAGAACATGTTTGGCAAAAAGTATAGTATTTACGTAAAACCAACAATTTCAATTTCAGAAATAGTTAATTTTTGCAATAAGCGTGACATTAAATGTCAGAGGTACTTGTCAAAAATGGCCAAACACTCAGATGATATGGTAGAACCAGAGTACCGACTTTGAGTTTTTGACTCTATTATAGCATTTGCATATTGGACAAAAGTCGTATCAGAAAACAAATCTTAAAATGCGTCCGCTGGAGGAACTGCTCTAGAAGTCATGTGATGCCCAACATTTATCTCGTTTTCGCATACGATGTAGTTATAGTTGAATCTCACATGTCGCATACAGTTTCGCTAAACTAAATACTTGTATTGAATGTCGAGAAAATATTTTTTTTTGTTAAAAGGTAAAAAGCAAAATTTTTAAAGCGTTACATATATATAATAATTAGCAGATTTGTTAATTTTTTCTTCTTTGATGTTGCCTACTAATTTACAAAACTAAATACTTTTTAGGTAAATTAAATGTTTTGTCCAATAAATGAAATGCTCAGTCGTATATTTGTATATTAGATTCCTTTTCAGGGTAAACATTCGACCCTTGGTCGTAGTCCACGCAGAAAAACTCTTGGTTAAACCGTCGAAGGCCTAACACTTGCTGTACAAATTTCTTCGTACAACTTTGCTTATTTACTTCGTGCTTGAACCCTATGACATAGAAATCGATCTGTTATTTGCGTTACCTCACTGTTCGGGAAAACTTACAGCGAAGTAGGCAATTCCAACTCCAACTCTCATGGACTAACTATACTTTAGACAGCTTTCACACTGATAGTTTATCTAAAAGCTCTTTAAATGAACGTCTCCAAGGTTAAATTTTCTTAGCTACAAAGTAATATTGAATATATTAATATAGTAATATTTTAACATGGTGTATTATAAATATTATATTACCTATCTCCCCTAGATACCCGAGACCTAGACCGAGCTTCACGCGATCTGGTTGTTAACAAATACAGGCGAAAATGATTTCGATATCTTTATCCATTATAAAGTTACTTTAAAAGTTATTACGAACTTTTAGTAAATATAGGAACTGTCTTAGTAAAATGACATTAAAAACTTCTCGATCTATATAAATTCACTTTTCATATTATTGTGGCATTCATACATTAACTTAGGTACTGAGTATAGCAGAATAGAAATAGTAGATAGCTAAAAGTAAACTCGTTAGCAACAAAATTACAGAGTTACCGAATTACAGTTAACGTCTTCTGATGCTTTTGTCTTTATAATCTTTCTTTTCTTCGTATCATATAATTAGTGACCGACTGAAACTTCGGTTTCGGTTTCGACTAACTTCGATCAAAACAAGCACCTTCGGCTGCATATTCAGCTTCGGCCAAAATCAACAGAAAATTTGACCAAAGCCCAAAGTCTTTTATCTAATCGCTAAAAGGCATTTATGAATTTAAGTTGCATGCCGGAAATATTAAAACCGCCTGGCAAGATACACAAATTAAACAAGTACTTTTGTAAACCAATTTGTAAACATAGTGTTTTTGAAATTAATGTTAAATTGTTTAAGAAAATGTTTTAAATTTTAGGAAACAGAAAATTAGATATGATTTATTTGATAATAATAATAATCGAAACCTAAGTAGATATGGTTTTTTTTTGTAAACTAACATAAGCATTACAATGAAATGATAAGTAACTGTTATTTTGGGATTATACTCGCGCACTAATAGTCCAGTCGGTAAACTTCAAAATACATCCAATCTCTGAATAACCTAAATCTCATTTTTTCTTTAAAATCTGTTAGTAGAAGTATCTAACATCATAAAACCACAAAAAACAGTTTTGGAATAGTAGTAGTGTCTTACATCATAAAACCACAAAAAACAGTTTTGGAATAGTAGTAGTGTCTTACATCATAAAACCACAAAAAACAGTTTTGGAAGGAGGCTGCTGATAATGATGATACCCCAAACCACTCATTTAGTAAATTAGTTAAAAAAATATTACGCTATATAACTCTTTAATCGTTAAAATATCAAATCGTTTATGTAAAAAGTGTTATCAATTCTCCTATGTATATGCCTCAATTTACGAGAAAATTGCTGTCGTATAAGTTGTAAAATTTCTATTTTTATTTCACGTGACTTTGTACTTGGAATTTGTTTGCGCGGTGCCTTACAAAAAAAGGAAAAATACTAAGCAAGCTGACACGAAATAAATAGTGAGTTTTTAAGAGTATATACAACTGTCCTAGATTTTGTGACTAAAAAACGAGATACCTAAAAAATATGATACCTAAGATTTATGACTTATAAAAATAATGTCTTATTTATTATTTACGATTAACGTTAGATATAAACAAACAACTAGAGTTGTGTATGTTAAGGTTGTTTTTTTTTTTTAATTTCAGATGCGGCGGTGACGCGATGTCGGTGGCGCCAGCGGTGAAGCGTGAGCTGGAGCTAGACAGTGGCGGTAGCAGTCCAGGGCGCAAGAGGCGTAAGCAGGCAGCACCAACAAGAGCGCCCCCTTTGCCCCCGCAGCCTCCGCCACTTGACTTACACGCCAAGATGGCCGACATCTACAAGAGTGCCCTCGCTTTTGGGGAACTGTCTCTCCCAGCCTTTGATCCTCTCGCCGCCTTTAGACTTCTACCCAGGCATGATCCTCCTCGAATCTTTAATCCAGAAGCTTACTGCGATCTTTGCTGTAAAGAGTTTTGCAACAAATATTTTTTAAAGACTCATCGGGCGAACAAGCACGGTATCTATGATGGGGGAGAGACGCAGCCAGCGGCGCCACCGCCGGCCCAACCTTCACCGCCACGAAGAGCTTCTGATGAAGATTCGGGAGGCACACCTCGTCGACTGTCACCAGATTCGGCAAAAAGAGCGCGTGAAGCAGGATTCCAACCAGACGCGCTACGGAGATTAGGTGTCATTAACCCTGATGCGTTCTGCGAGATATGCTGCAAGGAGTATTGTAATAAATATTTTCTGAGAACGCATCGCGAGAGAAGACACGGAGCTCCAGTTTACAGATCACCCGTGGCCGGTAATTCCCCATTATCGATGACTCCTCCGATGATACCCGCGAGCACCCCTATCGGCACACCGCTGACAACACCGATGGCCACACCACCAGCAATGCCTGCACCTCCTCCTGACACACCTCCTCGCTCACTATCTTTGCCCCCGCCACTAGACCCTGAGGAGATGGCTGAAGTGAAACGCGAATGCGAAGATGACTTTGAGGCGGTTTTGCGAGATGGACAGACTAGTCCCCTTAACTTGATTGTAGAGGAACGAGGTGGTGCATCACCTGGATCGGCAAGTGAGGAGCTGCGCAAGCTACAGACGATGATCTCGCAACTGAACGAACTTGCCGCTGAGCGTCTCGGTGACGAGCAACACGACCCGCTGCCCCGAGCTCCTTCCACCTCCCCGCCGCTACCCGATGAGCGGCGTACGTCTTCATCGGGTTCGAGCTTTTGCGAGATTTGTAACAAAGAGCTGTGCAACAAATATTTCATGCGGACGCATATGCAGCGTATGCATGGCATCTCGCTTGAAAGCGGCACGCAACTCGGTGGTGTCACATGTGACATTTGTCACAAGGAACTCTGCAGTAAATACTTCTTGCGCGTGCACAAACACAACACACACGGCATACCAGCGCCTCCTGCTCCTCCGACGACTGCACCAGCCGAGCCATGCCCACTGTGTGCACGGCGCTTTCGGGGGCCAAGAGCTCTTAGAGCTCATCTTCTGGCAGAACATGCACCTCCCGCCCGTCCACCTCCACCTCCGCCGCGGCCCCTTGATCTCCTCACCAGAGACAAACCCTATGCGTGCTCGTACTGTCCCTTTACTACAGACGTGCTCGCATTCCTGTTCGCGCACGAGAGAGCGCACGTGCAACAGCAGCAGCAGCATGATTCCGCCGAGACGATGAGTGAAACCGGAGGAGGTAGTATGGGGAACGGGGATGGTGAAGGCTTAGATAGTTGCGGTGATGCGATGGAGGGAGAGATGGAAGCACAGTACACGTGCTCACGGTGTGAGTTCCGCGCGGAGGGCTTCAGCGCACTGGAGGCGCACCTGCGAGCAGCACACGGTGGGGCGGGTGCTCTGCTGGCCGTGCCACGCGCGCCGCACGCACCTCTTACGATGCAGCCTTTCGTGCTGGAGGAAGCGGGTGGGGCGCTCAGCTTGCTGCCGGCGCTGGTGTTCCTGCCAGTTCGCCGCCGAGCCACGCGCCGTGCCACTGTCACGCTGACCCTCACGCCGGCCTAAGCGCTCGACCCGCTCGCGCGTCCGATCGCTGAACTTTATTGACTACATTTAACGCTGTGTGCCTTCAAGCGATTGCTGAAATTATGAGACGTAATTATAATCGGAGAAGCTGTGTCCGCGGCCGCCTGCTCGAGAGCCACACCGCACGGCGGCCTCGCCTCTATTTTGGACAGAGTCTGACTTCATATATTGAGAATTATATTGAACGGGTGATATATGAAACGTTGCTTATATATATTTAATTATTTATTATTATTATCTCCTCGATGTTCCGTTTAGTCGAACCGGGTTTTTGAAACGTTGATTTCGATCGGGAGAAGAAATACAGCTTAGAGGTAATTATTATTATTTAATGTATTTTATCGGTATTTACTTACGATAGTGTCGTAGTGCCGATGTTATGTTGATCACTGACGCTGGCGACTGGCGACAACCGCCGAGCTAGACTCCGCTCGCCCTGCCCCCCTCCCTCGCCCCTCGGCTCCCTCCCTGCCTGACAATACAGATGTTACCGCATACCTCGTGTACTACGACTTAACAACCGCTCTACCTCACAGAGTTAACTTTTATAGGTATTAGCTGTTAAGATATAAAATTATATTTTGGAGTTACAGTAATAAAGTACGAAAAATGTTAGTTGGCCGCGTGACGGAGCGCGCATTTAGCCACTTGGTCTATTATTGTTGTCTACGAGTGACTAAGCACAAAGATACGTACTATTGGGCAGTGATCAACATTTAACGTAATTTTAGTATTAAATTTGATTAGATACGTGATGTAGAAGCTCGGTCTCACGGTTTTATTTGTGTCTCACACGAATCAATACGGGTCATTGTTTTTGGAACGGATTTCGAGCCCAGCTCCTGTTCGTTCCTCTTCGTTTGGCCGGGCTTTACATTTACTTATTGCTATTGTAATTCAATATGTTACTGAAGGCGATAGTATTGTCTTGTACATCTATAACAGGTATTTTAAAATCATAACTAGAGGTTACTTGATCGGTCACAATAAACAAAAGCAAGATAAATATATTACGTATATAATGTTCAATATTATCTAAAACGAGAAGATTGTCAAAGTGTTCATGTCGCAGTTTACTTTATAGATGAACAAGACAATCTATCTGTCGGTTATTATCTTGAGGTGAATCAAGACTTATTTTATGGGTAATAATATTAAACAGGTTCAAATATTAATTATTTGGTAGTTCAGTGCGGGGGTAGCTTGTGTAAACCATGCAGCTTCTAAAGAAAGTTCCTATGTATGTACGTAAGGTGTAATTTAATGAAAACTAGAGGTCGCTAGTGGAACGGCTGTGGATGAGACAATGAAGCCTTTACACCTGATGTTAGATAATATATTGTGGCTCGTGATCAGGGTATAGCTTTCATTACTCACAACTAACAAAACAAATTAAGAGAGAGTAAAAAAAGTGTCTTATGCAGTCAAATGGCTTAAAAAAAAACTTCTCAAGAGCGTTAAGTGATAATTTATATTGATAATAGCGTCCATAGACAAAATATTACTAGAATCAGGTAAAACTATCACATGTTTCGGTTATATTTTGTCTTAAATGATTTCCATCTTCCTACAAGTCTTCCTCCTAACAGCCAAATGTCAAACTCATCCAGAGCCGAAACGCTAACGCACAAGACAACAAATTATATTAAAATAAAATTTTAAATAATAACAAAAATAAAAGTCGTACGTGTGGTGACGATCTAATTTTACTGTTGGAATCCCAAACGTTGAGAAGAGCAAAATTCCCGATGAATATGCTTAAAAATTTTATTATTATGGAATTCCGATTGTCGAAATAGATCGTGCTTTTGAATGTAGTGAAAATGTATTGCGTTATTGTGTTCAGAGTCGATAACTGAAGGCGTTGTACCTCGAGATGAAGATGTACCAATAAACTTAGATATAATAACAATAGTACAAAGTGGTGAAACCAAAATTTGTATTATATCGGTGGTTGGTAAAACTAAAGTTAGTACAAATTTACAATTAGAAGTGCTAGCAGCCGAACTGTTGCCGGGCGCTACTACAATAGTACCTAATTGTTAAATTTTAATAGTTAAGCAATTCACTCGAGTGCAATGCTAACTCCGGATCGTTACAGTCGCACGAACATCTTTTAGTATTTATATATTTAGTTAAGCACTTGGAAAACCAAAGAATTATATATAAGAAAGTCTTTGACGTCATTAATTTTTATTTAATTTTCGATTATTTCCAAAGTAAGACATATAAGGTTCTTAAATTAAAGCCTCCTTAATGTATTACAAAAATTAGCGTTCTTGCTTTTTATTTTAGCATTTTTATCTTCACATGTTTTCTAGTCGTTTTTACTTATTTTTTAATATAGATAGGTGATTTAATTTGTATTTTATTTATATTAAAAGTGCGACTGTATATAATGACATTATTAATCATGTTTATGAAATCTGTGTTGTTTCTAGTCAAATCATTTATATTAATATTCTCATGACGAAGCCAATCAGATTAGTTGTATCAACGCAGCATTCATTATACCTTTATAATTTTTAATCACTAACGATCGAGAAAAAGTGTTTATTCATTGATTTGCATTTATATTGATATTTAAAAAGAAAAATGCGCAGTCGTGACATTTATATATTATTAGGTACGATTAAATTATACTGGGTGTGTTAATGTTAAAGAACCCTCAAAATTAAATTTAAAGGAATGAAGGAATCAGTTGCAATTTGTATCTTTATCCTGTTTCTTGAAAGCGACTCGATTTGTATTGAAATCTTCCGCTAATAGAAATAAAGTTTTGTATGTATTTTCAATGCGTAAGTTCGAAATCGTAACGTAACGTGACAGGACATTACATGAATCACATACCTAATAATAAAACTTATTAATGATTATTATAGTCACTTAGTATTGTCCAAACTTCTTGATTATCCGATGCATTCCATAGTGTTCTCATTATTATTATAAAAACTGATCGATTACCTGATACATTCCATAGTGTTCTCATTATTATTATAAAAACTGATCGATTACCTGATACATTCCTATGTTCTCATGATTATTATAAAAACTGATCGATTACCTGATACATTCCATAGTGTTCTCATTATTATTATAAAAACTGATCGATTACCTGATACATTCCTATGTTCTCATTATTATTATAAAAACTGATCGATTACCTGATACATTCCATAGTGTTCTCATTATTATTATCAAAACTGCTCGATTATCCGATACATTCCCTATTGATCTCATTATTATTTTAATGTTACATTTTTGGCTTCGTCATTTGATAAATATTTTAATTTACTTTATACTTATAAAAAAGAATTATATACTGGCTTTAGGAGAAAGCCAAAACTTATACCGCGGACTAAGTACATAGCACTTATTATTTTTATAGTAGAATATAAATAAAACAATTATATTTTTATTTAGTTCTACAAAATGAAACCACATTTAAGCTGACGTAAGGTAGGTATATTAGTAATCGACAAAATATAATGAAGAAACAAAATTTGATAAAAAGTGCTATATACTAGGTCGCGGACGGTATATGTTCCTAGATCCGTCTGTTTGTTATTCTTATGTATTTGTTTCCCATTGATGACTTCGAAACATTTCTACCATATTCAATAAATAAATTAAATATACAAATAATGTAAAATGTTTTATTTTATCATTATGCAGGTGTATTTGAAAAAGTGAATTATCTCAGGCACATAATAAAATTTAACCTTATTTACCGCCACAGGTTCGGTCCGGATTGGTGGACTATTCAAGTTGTGTAATGGCGCGGTGACACGTCGAAATAGCAAGGGGCACCATGTCTTTGTACCATTTGACCATGGTTTGATAACCGGTGTAGCTATATTACCCATTGTTAGTATAGCTCGTAAGTGGCAATAAAAAGAAGCAGTTAAGAGCTGTAGCACTTGATGTTTTATCATGAATAGCTTAATTTTCTGATCAGAAAGACGGCGAGAGGCCGCTCGATGCAGTAGGTATGCATCAGAAACGTCATAACCTTTATTTTTTTCGCAGTCATCGTACACCGTGTAAATTTCAAAGGAGCAGTGATGGTCTACACAAATCATAGCAACTGTGAACATCGATGGTCTACTGTACACAAATCAGCGGTATTCTGTAACGTTTCTAATAAATTACCTAAGTTTACGTTTTGGTTCTGCTTTAAATTTTATCTATGCTATGCAAATAATACTGAGAGATTAATCGAACAATTTAGAATTCTGTTGTCACATTTCCTTAATTTAGCTCTAATTTTATCCATATGCGAAATACTTGCGAATTTTTAAGAGGCTTTGCATTATGCGGAAATTTAACGAAATGGCATTATGTCAATTTGTTAAATTGCCGAAAATACAACGATATCGACTACTAGAGACTGCGAATTTTCTTGCATAAAATCTGTTTTTCCCAATTCGACTATTAAAAGCTTGCGATTGTTTTAACTAGTTTGCTAATATATTTTCTATACCATCCAATACGACAACAAGATACTGTGAACTTTAAACTTACATTTCTCTTTTACCTTATTTGGCTACTAGCGAATTTAATAGGTCTACTAAATGAAACACATTTAGTTTTGTTATGTTCTGTTCGACTAAGGTGCTCGCGACTTTTATACTCATAAATACTGTTTTAGTCTTTTGTGCGACCAGAAACCTTTTTAGGTTTCTAATTTGTAATTTATTCAATTTCAAAATGTTGCCTTGCGAGATTTCATAAAGCTAACCCAGAGCGAGGCTACCAGGACGTCTCGTTGCAGAAATACTACCCCGCTTCTGGTATAATGATATCTACTCATATTTAAAAGTGGAGAATTTATTTATTAGAAAGGAGTATAGAGTAGAGATAGGTACAGGTACTTACAGATTTTATTCATAACAATGTTACAGGTCGTTCATTCATTACATAATAGTTCAACATAAATTATGGTATGTCAAAATATTCAATTATATAAAGTTATACTGAAATTATAATAAACATTTAAAAGAAAATAACAATAAAAAAAATTAAATAATTAGACATTCAGAATTGCTTTGCGTTCACAGTGGCAGCTTCATGAATTTTTTGAATATAGATATAGCTTCAATCATGATCTTCAATAATAAACTCAAATCGAATCCACGAAGAGATCTGTGCTAGTTATGGCCTATGTATGTGCTCCAGGTATACTGAGATATGTTCTAACTGCAACGGTTTACTGAAAAAAATAATATGGACCACAAGACTATTGTAGGCCAAGCCACATATTTTGACTAAGGCGTAGAGTTTGTGAAGAACCTTGGCTCCACATGAGATCTGATAACTTTTTGACAGTGCGGGGCCATATGGTTTTGTTTTGGCAAAATTTTACATAAAAATGTTTTTGGTGGGATTTATATAACTTTTACATCTCCAGCATGAAATTAAGTTTGTATGGGAGAAAAGCCATACAAACCTCCATCCCCTTATTTAAAGGGTGAGGGGTGATATTCTAAAAATCCTTAAATATGTATTTTATTATTGTCTATCCATTTTCAGACCTCTAGCATCATAATTTGCGAAATTCTCATACAAACTTCCATCCCCTAGTTTAAGGGGTTGGGGGTAAAAGTTCAAAGTTTTAGATTTTTTTGTTGTTTGTGTACTAAAACTAGCTTACGTACTGAATTTTAGCTTGCTAGGACTTCCGGAAGTACCCTAACACTTGATGATCATCAGTGAATCAGTAACGAAATCGGAGTTTTTTACATATCAATAAAATCAGTTTAGATATTAAGAGCTATACAATTGAAACTTGATACGTTCAATAAATTCACCATTGAACAGAGATTTTTTTTTTATCTGGTATAATTCAAAACCAAGTTATAAGGTTTCAAAAAAACGAGGAAACGATTCAAGAAACTCGTAAGGTAGGAAGTGCCCTTGCACTTCGCTTGGCTCCTCTGGGATTTATCAATACAATCTAAGGATTCACTAGACAAATACAGGATTTTTCAACATCAGTATCATATAACTACGGAATCAATAGACAACAGGGTGGGTATCGTGATTATATTGTTATATTGAAACATCAAACATCAAAGTTGAACACCTCAACAACTACTCTTCGTCGTCTCCTGTGTCAACACCATGGCTTAGTGGGTAATGTGACCCGATTGCTGAATCCAGGGGCGTGAGTTCGATTCCCGCACAAGACAAACATTGATGTGATGAATGAACATCACATCAATGTTATGATGTCTGGTCGATGTTTTCAGTCACCTATGGCTAGTCGGATGCTGTCTAGACAGCCAGCTAGTAATAAATTACGGTTTAAAGTAATCGGATTATAGTCTCTAAGACCTCCCCTAATAGGGCCTCACCCCCAACACGACGCCGACGTCCCCGGGTTTTTCGACGCCCGCAAGGATACACGAGGTATCAAAGAGTGCCGGGGCGCTTCTCACCCCCACTCAATCGCAACCGCACCCGCGTAACGGGGAACTCCCCTCCTGGCGCTGAGTCACCTTCGGGTTCGAGACTCACGCCGGTCGAAGGGCGCCCCCGAGAAAGCCCGGTGAAGCAGTAATGGCTGCAACAGCCAACTGCATAGTCAGTCAGAAAAAAAAATAGAAATTTTACAAACTCCTATTTTGCAATATTAAGGATTTCAGAGGTCAGAGTTACCGGCTTGCATTTGATACGATACGATAAAAGATAGGACGGAGTTACCGGCTTGCATTGTATATGATACACCATAACCTATATGAATGATGTTGTTACCAGCTTGCATCTGAAACTATACGACGACGGAGTAACCGGCTTGCATTTGGTTTAGATTTATACTCGAACCTTGTGTCTCTCAGTTTTAGTGCTGAACTTTTTTGAAATGATATGTAGTCCTATACTACCTTGATTTCTGTTTACTAATTATATGTATCATAATTAAACTAATATTGTGTAGGTACCGAGCTGTTTGTTTTTTAATCAAATAATTAAACGTGTACTAACAAATTTGTCCTTATGAGTGTTATGATTATAATCCGTTCAGTAAGATTTCGCAAAATTTGTTTTCAAACAATACATACCCAACAATAATACCTATCCGATGCAGAGACATGACTCTTTAAATTCAAGAATAAATTGTGTTTTTACTAAAGACGTTAATAAAGTGCTATATTACAAACGTTGTTTTTTTTTGCTATATTAATAACTTCAAAAAAGTGACATGTTATCTTATTTTTGAGAAATAAAGCATTTGGATAATTAACTGGGATAAAAAGCCAGTTTATTTTTTTTTATTTTAACCCATGCTAAGATTAAGAAGTCCGCTAGATGGACCGACGACATTATACTTAGAACTCCACTAGAATCTAGTTCGAATCTGGTTCTCGAACGCCACTTTGAGAAACCCTGCACTACATGGACCGACTCCACTATGCTTGTCCACTTTCTTCTGCTTACCTACTAGGTATTGTACCACTAGATGGTCCGGCTACCTTGTACTTAACATATTTTTGCATAACAAAATATAAAGATATTACTATAATAATAACATAGTTTTGAATCAAAATTTAAAATTGTTGACTACACAATTTACCAGTAGAAGATTAGGTGACCACAACCTTTATTCTTAACCTTACAATTGGACGTAGTTATGCGAAAACGTTCCAATCCACAAGTTACTCAAAATTTGAAATAAAGTAACTAGTATTCCTTTTAACTTCTTCGTCTTGACTTACATCATTCTGGCAAAAACAATCCAGTCCTCAAGTAATATTACTGTATTTATATTTCTCACTGTATGTTCCAACACACAATTTTACCAATCATATAGTTTAATTTGGAATAAAATGTTTTTATCCGTCTGAAATGTTTTTATTTAATACTATTAATTACTTAATATTTTTGTACAATGATTCAATAATCTTGAAACGTTTTAGCAAACCCCTGTAATGTATGTTTTTTTTATAAATAATGATCCAGTGTGTTAGGAACGTTTTAGCTAAATAACAAAAGTGATGCTTAAACGATTCAATAATCTTGGAACGTTTTAGCAAACCCAATAAATGTATGTTTGTCTTGGAAATAATGATCCAGTGTGTTTGGAACGTTTTAGCTAAATAACAAAAAATATGCAAAAACCATTCAAAATGTGTGGTATCTTTTGATTTTTAACATGAAATAATTCGTTTTAATATTAATTATTTTATAAAACGATATTTATAAATATATAAATATATTTCAATTAATAAAATTATTTCGAACTATGCCAGTGAGTCAGAGCGCTTCTGTCAATGCTTAACTACTCGTGCAAGTGAGACAGGCTATGACTTTACGTCTTTCCTGTCATTGTAAATTTAAATCCAGCGTTGCCAACTTAGTGGTTTCACCACTAGATCTGGTGGTTTGGGACCCCCTGCTGGTGGGCAACATTTGTATCTGGTGGCTAGTGGATTTTTAGTGGGAAATTTTTAGGTTGATAGTTATCAAAAACAAAGAAAAATTTTGCTAAAAAAAGACAATATTGCACTTGGTAAGTATAGTTACCTACTCATAACATATAGGGAAAGGACACTAAAAAATATATATTGGTAAAATTGATTATTGTCCCCGTAAACCATAGATGTAGAAATTTCGTGAACTCACTACAGTAGCTCGCTAGATAAAGTCTAGGACCACAAATTATTAGATCAGACTATATAGGACAGACTTCTAGGTAATGAAGAGATCGCTTATAATGAATGAACGGAAAGATTGTAGATCGACGAACATAACTGTGTTGGGTTACTTAATCAGGTTTCGATATCTAATATATATATATATATATAATGAAAACTATTTTTCCTTGTTATGTCGCAAATATTTTTATATTGTGAAAATATGCCGAAACCACAGTACACGCAAAAGTTTCGGAATCGTAGGTTCTAGGATGTTTCTGGCTTCAAGAAATATTTCTAGTTTTTACAAAATTTACCATCCTTGAATATTGACTCGATATTCTTTTTATAAAAAAAAGCTTTTCATACAAATTCATAATTTAGTGGTTTTTTTAGTGGTTACATATAATACGCTAAAAATTCTGGTGGTTTTAGGTCCTACATCTAGTGGGATTGCAAAAAGTTTGCTGGCAAGACTGTTTAAATCAAATCATTACGTACTGCACAGTACCGCGTCGGGACGTGTTTTGTTTCAAATTTTACTTTCATTGTGTTTTGTTTAAGTAAAGTGTGTTTGTCCGGTGTTCTATTATAATCTGGTGTATGAATGTAAATATTTACAATGGAAGCCGACGAAAACGTAAGTTTTAAGTGTTTATTGAATACCTATTTATTGTAAAAATATTTTGTTGGCTGGTTCTTTAACATAAGTTTTGCTTCTTTAGTCCTATAATCGTTTTATTAATTTGTTACAGACTCTGTCAATAGAAAAGTTACTGGCTAAAAGACGGCAATTAATCCATCTTCGAAAAAAACTAACCTCTCAAAATGAAGTAGAAACTATAGGCCAACAAACTAATTATTGTAAGTAATAAAATGTAGCTACAATCTTTTTATCCATTTAAGTCTATACTAGCACTATTACAAATTTTATTGTGCACTGCAATTAATATTATATTAATATTATACTATTAATGTTAAAATGTCGGTGAAATGCAATATGTTCTTTTTTATCAGGTGACTCCAACCCCGTTACTCCAAATTCAAACGCGCTGCCTTCAATTTCTCCACCAGCATTTTCTCCACTTACTCCATATAAAAATTGTCATAAAAACAAATTAAAAGGTGAGATGAGCCTGGATTTATATCGACAAGATGAGATGATCTGTTAGCCACACCTTGCAATATCAGCAAACAGCACCCTAATTTTATTAAGGAACATATGCCAATCAGTCGAATAATTTCTGCAATCAACCTCATTGCGCGACGTGATTCAACGTGTCTTTGCGAGTATTGGTATATTTTTTTAGAATATATCACGCAATGAACTTGAAATCAAGATAATCCGACTGATCGACATCATCATCAGCACACAGTAAGGATGCAGGTCAGTCACGCAGATATTGCAAGATGCAGTTATTCAGGGTGCACTACGAGTATACTCCTCTCATGCGTCTAAATGATTTACAATAAATTATGTAAGAAACGCAAACGTGCTTGTTATCCAACATTTTTCTGGAGTGATTGGTTTGCGTTTAGGTTAGGTAATAAGTAAATAATGAAAATAGTTATGTTGTTTCAGATCACTCACTGTCGATGAACGAAACACCAGAAATATCACCTCTTCCGTTAATGTCACCAGAAACACAAGAGATTTTTAATATGTTAACCGAGGACGAGAAAAATAATGATATTATTGAAGAAAGTGACTTTTCAAAACATGAAAATGCATTTAATTATTGTGATAGTGATGACAGTGTAAGGGACCCAAATTTTACCATAACTAACAGGGTAATAAATATAGAAGAGTCATCAACCTCTTGTTCATCTTTTGGTAAAAATGAGAATTCAACTTCCAATAAAGATCGATCTAATAACAACGAAATTGGAGACACATTTAGATACCACTACAACTAATAAAGAATTAACAGCAGTAATACCGCCTATAACTACAAATGAAGAAATAAACGTAGATAAAGAATATGTAAGATCTGACTTGAGAACTGGAAGACCAAAAAAGGGACGTAAGCGAGTTAATTCTCAGCTTAGATCTGAGAGAAAATACAATAAATACAATAACTTGGAATATACAACAACTAAAAATAAAAAAGTAGAACCTAAAGTTTTCATTGACTACAAATGTACATGTTTGAAAAATTGCGCTAGTTTGATTACAGTAGAGAAAAGAAAAGAAGAATTTGAAAAATTCGTTGGGCTAGGGTCCTACAATGCTCAGTTATTGTATATAGGATCGTGTATTAAGGAACAAAATAAAAAACGTAGCTACACCATGACTGATGTGCCAGCTGAAAGAAAAAAACCGAAACAATTCCATCGCATGTATTCAATAAATGGCGTAAACGTATGCCGTGACATGTTTTTAAATACTTTCCAAATCACGACTCAAAGAGTCACTGTAACTCTAAGAAAACTTAGAAATGGTGGCCCGATAAAGGACGGTAGGGGAGTAAATAGAGGAGGTATGAATAAATTATCAGATGAGAACTATAGCTTCATCGTTGACACTATTAATAAACTTCCAAAATACGAATCCCATTACAGAAGTGAAACTAACAACAACACATTATATTTACAACCGGGGATGACATTAGGCAGAATTTATGATATATATCGGCGAGAGTACATGGAAAAGTATGGTGAAGAGCGCAAGTGCGCTTCCTTGGAGTTTGTAAAAAAAATTTTTTACTCTAAATTTAACCTGAAGTGTAAACCGTTAAAGAAAGACACCTGCAATAAGTGCGACATGTTTGCTATAAAAATTCAGAATGCCAAAAGCCTAGAAGTAAAAGAGCAAGCTAAAGTAGAGAAGACACGGCATAAACAAAGGGCTGAAAATCTGAGGAACCGGATGAACTCCGATTTTAAAGAAGCACAAAATTTTCCTACCATTGGATGCTTAACATTTGATTTAGAAAAGACATTACCATTACCTCGCATACCGACGAATGTGGCATTCTACAAAAGGCAATTGTGGTTCTATAATAGTGGCATCCACAGCGCATCCGATGACATTGGGCATTGTTATGTTTGGGTAGAGGGAGAAGCAGGAAGGGGTGCGCAGGAAGTAGGTTCGTGCCTTAAGAAGTATATAGAAATGAAGCTGAGTCCCACTGTTGAAAATCTAATTCTATGGAGCGATAGCTGCGGTGGTCAGAACCGGAATATTAAAATTGTTCTCATGATGAAAGCAATCTTAAACTAGCATCAAACTTTAAGAACAATATCATTTCGATTTCTTGAATCAGGACATACGTTTCTACCGAATGATACAGATTTTTCAAAAATCGAAACGGCTCTTAAACATCATCAACGTGTATATACAGCCGAAGAATATATAGCTATTATTAAAAACAGTAAAAAAAGAAAACACTTACAAGTTTATAAAATGCAGAAAACTGACTTTTATAGCACAGAAAAATTGGAAAAAAACATAATGAATAGAAAAAAATTCAATGATTAATTTTACAAAAGAAATAAAAATTGAAAAAGATAAAATTTTTTCTATATTTATGAGGTCATCATTCGAAGAAGACTATAAGGAGTTGATTATAGAAAAAAAAATCAAAGGAGAAATACGCCAAATTAATCAAAATGATTTCTGTCTATTGTGGCCTAATGGTAAACCTATTGCTCCACCGAAATTAGCTGATTTGATGTCAATGTATCAATATATTCCTGACGATTGTCTTCAATTTTATAAAACTTTAACAAGTTCGGAGGGAATCATCGATGATGTCGATGGGTTTGGCGGAGACCCGGACTTTGACGTACAAGTTGATACGAACATATGTGATTGACCTTTTTAAATAAACCAATTATTTCCTAATATTTTTCTTTTGATTTCATATAAAACCTTTTTTAAAAAAATAATATATTCTATATTATTTATAAATATACTTTGTGGAACATTTTTACAAAATTATTATGACTGAGGGTTCATAGAAAAAGTAGTTTATCAAAAATGTTCCAAAACCATTTTCCTTATTACCTACCGTTGTAACGTTAATATAATTAAAAATAGCACATGATTATATAGTGATTATATTTTACTACGATTATACCTATATTGATCGGCAATACTACTTAGTGCAAAAAAGTGTACCACTGAAATAATAAATTGCGTTTTTCTATAATTGTTAGCATTGTGGAATGGAACGTTTTCGCATAACTACGTCCAATTAAGTTTTTTTTTTTTTTTTTTTTCTGAGCTGACTATGCAGTTGGCTGTTGCAGCCATTACTGCTTCACCGGACTTTTGGGGCGAGACTCTGAAGGAGCCTCAGCCCATATAGCGCCCAACGCTCAAGGGCTTCCCGCGGGGGAAGCCTCGGCTTGGGTTGTCGCTCTCGGGGGCGTCCCTTCGACCGGGTCCAATTAAGGTTTACACGCAGATGGGATATATTTCTCCCATATACAAAACCATAGCGTGTTCTATTATAGTAACAGCGCCATCTCTTGATTAATAATCTTAGTTGTGGTACAGAATATTATATTCTTAATTTGGAAAAAAAAATATATTTTGAGTAAACACGCATAAATTCGTTAAGTTTAGAATATGATGTTTCAAATTGGTCCAAGACAAACGTGTCTTTGTTTTATAATTACTGATGCTGATTAAACACGCATGTTACGAACACGCACAGCGGCGACGGGCGTAGGCTAGCTTCCTCGGTTGCTAAAACGAAGCTACGACAACGAAGCGCCGTAGAAATTAGACAACCGTACGGTAGCTAGCTACTAGACTAGGCCACTGATGTGTTTATAGTGGACTGTATATTGTGGCGACCGTATTGCGGGCCGAACGGGTGAAGCCGGGTGACGCACTTGTGAACCGCTGACCACGAAGATTTCTTGAGCGCAAAATAAAATAGCCGAAGTGAAGCGGAGTATTCTTATGAAGAATTTATTTACACTTTTCAAATAGAGCACTTATTTTACACTTATTTTCTAGCAGAGTTTCTTCCTTTGTTCACTCGAACCCGAAGGTGAGTCACCGCCAGGAGGGGAGTTCCCCGTTACGCGGGTACGGTTGCGATTGAGTGGGAGCGAGAAGTGCCCAGGCACTCTTTGATACCTCGTGTATCCTTGTGGGCGCCGACGAAGCCGGGGACGTCGGCGTCGTGTTTGGACGGAGACCCTATTCGGGGAGGTCGTAGAGACTAATTTCGCTATCCGGACAGCGAGATCGTCATCTGGGGCCGTTAGTACGTGCCGAGGCCGCCTAACTATAGTTTTAGGACCGTGCCCAGGTCGATCGGGGAGATGATAAGTTGTGGATTGCACAATTAATCGATTCGGGTGATTTTGCGTACGCTCGAAAAAGCGGACTGCCAAGTCTTTGAAATATTGGGGAATCGTGGGGAGTTCGAAGTCTCTGTGTAGGTCTTTCATTGCGGACGTACCAAGAGGCTCCAGAGGCCGCTCTGAGAAAGCAGTTTTGGAAGGTCTGGAGTTTGTGGAGATTGCGCTTGGATAACGCAAAGACTACGCTAGCATAAGCTAGTATGGGGCAGATGCAAGTTGCGTAAAGATTCAGCTTATTTCTAAGCGACATCTTACTGTACTTGCCTATCATGGGATAAAGACGACCGAGGACAAAAGCGGCTCGGTCTCTGACTATTTTGGTGTGAGTGTGGAAGTTCAAACGACTATCCATGGTCACACCGAAATATTTGGTCTTATTTTGCCAGGGAATGGCACGACCGAAGAGAGAGAGGAGAGGTGGTCGCGGAGGGCAGCCTACAGTAAAGAGGACGGCAGAGCTTTTGTCGGGATTCACCTCGATTCTCCATTTCCGAAACCATTCGCCTAGGGCGGTGATAGCGGGTTGGAGTCTCTTAGTGATTCGACTCACTTGCCTATCGGTGGTATAGACTGCGGTATCGTCCGCAAAGTTGGGTACTTATCGTTTTAGGGATGTCGTTGGTGTACAGAAGGTACAAGATGGGGGCGAGCACGGACCCTTGCGGGACTCCTGCTTCTATGGGACGTGGGGAAGAGAGAGTGCCTTCAACTTTGTAGCGAAAGCTACGATTCGACAAATAGTCTCGTATGAAGAGCACGAGACGATCTGGCAACTGAAAGTTGTACAGTTTAAAAATTAAACCGTTGTGCCAGACTTTGTCGAAAGTTTTCGCTACATCTAAGAAGACAGCGCCCGTGTGGCGGGCCTTACCTAATACTGGTTGGAAGCCAGTGAAAATATGTTCCGTGATGCGGAGGACTTGATGGACGCATGAGTGTTGCCACGGAAGCCGAACTGCTCGTCTATTAAAATGCCTCTGGAGACTATAGCGTTCCGTAGGCGAGCGAGGAGGAGACGTTCATAGAGTTTACCAAGAGCCTTTAGTAAACTTATACGGCGATAGGAGGACGGCTCGGTACGAGCTTTGCCTGGCTTATGGATGCCTATAACAATTGCCTCTTTCCATTGAGAAGGAAAGATGCAATGTTCGATAGCAGCGTTAAAGATCGCTACTAGGAGGCAGAAAAGGGGAAGAGTGAGGCGCTTTAGGATATCGTTAGAGATACCGTCCGCACCGGGGGCTTTACGGAGGCGTAGGTCTTTGATGACCTGTATGACTTCGTCGACAGTGACAAGGGGCAGGGGGTCTTGTGGAGGCAGAGAAGTTCTGCGCTCCACTTCGCCGTCTACCTCACGCACGTGGTCGGGGTCGAACAGCTGTGTGCTTAAGGCACATTGGGCTTGGAGGCTAGACGCTAGGCAATCCGCTTTTTCGTCGTCATTGAACGCGGGAACGTTGTTGGGTCGAGTTAACGGAGGGAGAGAGTTGGCGGTGTCGGAATTTAGTGCTAAGTGCCAAAAAGATTGGTGAAAAGGAGAAATGTTCTCCATAAGATCACCAAAACGTTGGGCGCGAAGCTCAGCTACAGCGGTTCTTACACGGCGGTGTAAGTCGTTGAAGCGAGCTATATTTTCGATAGTGGGAGCGCGACTGTGTGCGCGGCGAGCCGCGTTACGCTCAGTCATTAGCGACCTGATGTGCTGAGGCAGGATTAGGTGGTGATAATCACCAACCGGCACCTGTCTTGAGCACTCGCCAACGGTGGCGCTCAGGTGGCTAGTGAGTGAGTCGATAGCTACGTTTAGGTCGGTCGCGGATGAGATTACGTTGGGAACGCGGTCTAGATGTGGCGAGCTGGGATTTACGAGCAATTGCCCAAATTTATCCCAGTCCGTCACCGTTCTAGTGTCGGGAGGAGAGTCCGAAGGGGAACCTAATCGGAGGATGACAGGGCGGTGGTCCGAGTCAAGTTCGTCAAGCACCTCTATAGAGCGAAAGCTTAGCCTTACATTCTTAAGAAGTGCTATGTCGAGTACGTCAGGGTTATTCCGAGTATTGTGGGGAAAGTAAGTGGGCGTCATGGGAGCGATGATGTCAAAGTTTAGTCTGTCAACTAAATCGTCGAGGAGTCTGCCTCTCCGTGAAGTAACTGAAGAGTTCCAGCGGCAATGCTTGCAATTTAGGTCACCGGCAAGAATGACGGCGTCGCCTTAATTTAAGAGCGACTGAAGGTCGCTCTCAAGCAAGTCTTTTAAGGGAGAGAGATAAACCGATGCAATGATGATCGGCTGATGGCCGATCATCGCTAAGCGGCAGACGGATGCTTCTAAGTTCGTGAGTGGTGGAGGATCGATAGGGGAGCAATGCAGGGAGCGCCTGTAATAGATGAGGGTGCCTCCGAGATTGGAGGCAGTTCTATCATTACGGACTGTGCGATAGTTCGCGATCGAAGGGGTGCGGACAGCGGGCTTTAGGAACGTTTCCTGGATGAGGAAGACGAGAATTGGGATAATTCCTCTCTTTGGTTTCGAAGACCGTTGGCGTTAAAGTAGCCTAAGAAGACGGACCGGGGTTTTTCGCGCGCGGTTGTGCAATCCATTTTGGTTTTTAAGGTTTGGGGGCCACCCTGCGGAGGGCGGTGAAGAAGTCGCGATGCTTAGCCATGAAGCTGAGGAGTTGATTGAGATCGGTGATCTGTACGTATTCGGCGAACACGACCTCAGAATAGGCTGGGTCGCAGGCCCAAGAAATCTCGGCGAGAATGCCGAAGTGCTGCTGCTCGGCCGTCTGAGTGGCGTTGCGGGGCAGCGCGAGAGAGAGGCGCGGGGGGGCAAGGCGCGTTTGCGCGAGAGGTGCGGTAGCACTTCGCATAGGCGCAGGACGCGGGATGTCTCGGGACATGAGAGGGGCGGGGTAGGGAATACCCGTGACTGAGACTGGCCCAGGGAGAGCAGACAAAAGTTTGTCTGTATCTTTAGATTTGGTTGCGTCAAATAGCACTGGAGGACGGCTCCAGGCGTTGACAGCAGGGAGGGGAGCAGGCACGAGCGGAGCCTGTTGGCGGGGGGCAAGGGCACGATTTACCCTGTTTGGGTTTGCGCGAGTTCTGTTTGGGAGCTTTGGGGCACCCGCGGTAATTCGCAGGGTGGCCTTCGCTCCCACAGAGTACGCAAGCGACCGGGTCGGATGCGTTAACGCGATCGCGATCACAGTCCGGAGTGGCGTGATCGCGCAGACATTTCACGCAGCGCGGTCTGCGTCTGCAGTTGCGCTGTGCGTGGAAATACAACTGGCATCGGTGGCATTGTCTTGGGGTCGACCGCTTGTGCGGAGTCTCGACCCGGACGCCCTTGAGGCTGCACACATCTTTAATATTAAAGATGGTTTTGCCGTCTTTGGTGAGGTCTAGCACTACGAGCACCATGTCGTAGCACTCAGATCGATTGCGACCGTTGCACATACGATGTTCTTCCCTAACTGGGAGGCCTTGGACGATTAAGTCGTCCAAGGCCTCCCAGTTTTTTCGGAGAATCCCTTAGGGACTCCCCTTATAACTGCCCTGAGCACGCGTTCTTCGGCCAGCGAGTACGTGGTACTCGTATTTCTGAGCCGTAAGAAAGGCCGTCAGATTTCGGAAATCTGTCGGTGTCGGGACCTGCACTTTGATGCCGCGCTCGGCATCATTGCGGGCGTGCGTATTGTTAATACGCTTGGCCTTCATAGCGTTTGCAATGTTTGGCCAGGCCCCTTTGTCTTTGATGACAACAGGGGGCGGAGTTTTTTCCTTCCGTCCCGAAGTGGGACAGTCGGCCTACGAAGAGGTGGCGGGGGGGGGGATGCGTCCATGGCGGCTGGCTCAATGCTGGCCGCCGAGGTCGACGGGGACGCGCTAGGCGCTTTGAGGCGTTTAGCCTCAGAATCGGAGGGAGGAGGAGAAGACTCCTGAGCGGATGCCGCCGAAGCCTTTTTTGACTTGGCGGTCTTCTTCCGCTTTTTTCCCTTTTTTGTCCCCAGGCCAACCACTTTGAAGCTTTCGTCGTCCTCGTATGAGGATAACGCCGACTCAGCGGACATTACGGCTACCGGGGACAGGGGTGCGGTTTCGGAGATTGCGGGGGACGGGGTAGCGAGTGACCGAGAAAGGGTCACATCAGCAACCGGACTGGGGGGACGTTTTGGCACAGGGGCGGGGAGAGAGGGGGTCGCGACAGAGAGAGCGCGTGCGGAGAGAGCGTTAGTGCGAACGAGTGCGCGAGTGAGACGGGGAACGCGGCGGCGAACACAGAGAGGGCATGGACTTGTCATACGCTGTGTGAGCAGCCACAGCCTGGGAAGAGCAGGCTTGGACCAGATCTGAGTGATCACGAAGACAAGCTTTGATGATCTCCCCTATCTGTTCCCGGGACATGCCTTTGAGTACTTCGGCCATCGCGGGAGTGGCTGAGGTGTATAGATGGTGTGTACCTAGTGACTCCCCACCATTGCTGGCGAGGAGCAAGAATACCTAAGTGTGGCCAAGCGCCCCGCAGTGCTACGGATTGCCTGGTGTGTACCTAACTCCTACTCCTACGGCCGGGGTTACGTTGTCACCGTTAGGTTTCCCCCCGAGCAACGAGACGTTTATGAATAAGAAACGTTAGGTAGACCGCAACTCTGAAAAGAGCTATACGATCTCACCCACCACACTCAGAGCGGGCCGAGAAGCAATTTCCCAGCCAATACACACAACCGAGCAGTAGAGTAGTTTGTATGGAGATACATGTTTTGTTGGTTTAAAATATAAAAATGAATTTTCTCTACATTACAATTACTTCCTACATATAAATATTAATTTTTTGAACATTGTGCAAAAGGATTTATGTGAATAACTTAAAAACTGTGGCTTTAAGAGCCAAAAATGCAAAGGGCGTCTCGCAAGCTTATTGCTAATATTTTCAAAATCCACGCCCAGCCTAGTAGTTCCACGCCAAAGTGCGCGGGAGTTTGTAGAACTAAGCAAAGGGTTAAGAGCGTAATCTTTAACGTAGTGCTTATTTTTAAAAAATTCACGCTGTTACTTTTCATACAAATTTACACTGATAGTTTTTTACTACATTTTAACTAAACATTGTCGATATTTCTCTACGTTATACAATTATTAAAAATTTACTTGCAATTACAATTTACGCTACTTATTTTTAACTCAACTCTGCTTGAGTACATAACACGACTTACATAAAAACATTACATTTTATTTTACAAATTATTTACCTAAGCTACTATTTTATGGATAATCCTACATATTAAATCTTAACCGAAATTACCTATAGTTGCTAAGTCACAATATTATATACGATCCTAGAACACTATGCGCTAACATTAAGTTATTTCTACGTAATTCCTTATATATTTTACTATTTACTTAACGTTTTTACTATAAAATTGTACATAGTTGAGTGAGCCTTATCTTTATATACTTTATTTTACATTAAAATGTCATACTTTCAACCTGGGCTGTTGTGACTTTATTTTTCGTCACTTACAACTTACTATTTTATGTCTATTTATTTATCAGCTTACTTACAAAAATCTTCCAAATTACTAACAAGCTGCTATATACGCTGTTTTAGCGTTACCTTTTGTGTCAAAATGAGACTTTATTTAATAAAAATCCTTATTCTAAATTATGTACATTTTTGTCCTATGTGTGATAAATCTATTTAGGTATTTCGTGTGGTCCGTCGCTAACAACGCAAAACCGGGCTATTTGAGAATATCTTATTCTTGATTTGGAAAAAAAATTATTATATTCAGTAAACACGCGAAAATTATTAAATTTGAATTTAAATAAAATTGTTACAAATAACAATACGTTGATTTTTTTTAGTCCAAGAAAAACGTGTCTTCGTTTTAAAATAACTAATGTTGATTAAACACGCAAAACCGAGCTACTTAAGAATATCATATTCTTTATTTGAAAAAAAAAATATTGAGTAAACAAGCGTAAACTGTTAAGTTGAGA
Organism: Apoda limacodes; assembly: GCA_946406115.1. Lineage (NCBI taxonomy): Eukaryota > Metazoa > Arthropoda > Insecta > Lepidoptera > Limacodidae > Apoda > Apoda limacodes. The sequence continues at coordinate 3,237,658 of OX291540.1, read as the reverse complement.
ATATGATGTTTCAAATAAAAATACGTTAGTTTGTTTTGGTCCAAGACAAACGTGTCTTTATATAAAAACAACTTATGTTGACTAAACATGCAAAACAAGGCTATTTAATTCTTCGTTTGACAAAAAATCGTGTTAGTTTAATGATCGTGATTTGCTATTTGTTTTGAGAAATCAATATTTTTAATGGTTTGAACACTTATCGGAGTTTTCATCAAAGAAAAATTGTCTTGATTTTAATAAAAGTTTGAATTTGAATAAGCATATGATATTCTCTAGATTCAAGGATTAATCACTTTTCTGCCCAAAACAAGTTCGCTCTCAGTTTAAATATTATTTGTTTTGAAATATTTATAATAAAGATGTATAATGTATGAGTATTTTTTTTTTTATTCAAAACCTATATTATATTTTTAAGGTAAGTATCTAACATAACAAAGATCATTCTCGTACCTAATAATATTCTTGAATGCTTTGATTTACTTTCTTGTCTAAAGATGTTATGAATGTTACGTGAAAAATAAATCTTTGTGTTAAAAGTATTTCCCAATTAATTGAAGGTTTGAAATAAATATTTGTTATAAGAAATTAATGTATTTAAATAAGTTAGCTTTAATTCACTCTAAAACTAAACGTACTTAAGTTAAAAAATAAGAAATAAGAATTAAATGAAGCATTTTAACTTAAGTCTATATATATGTTGGTAGAAACTAAATATATACTTCTTTTAACAAAATGTGTTTTGAAAATAATCTAACAATATTTATGCTTAGTTTTACAATATCGTCCTCTTCACTTAATGATTTATGTTTTGTTTTTCAAGGAATTTAAATTTTCTTAACAGAGTATCATATAATGTCTTGGTTTAAAATAATTAACTTAGAACAAAAGAAAAAAAACAACAATATATTATTTTATATTCAACTAAACCAATTGCATTCACACAAGTATATATTGTCAAGCCAAATGAATATATACTTGGAAGCCCTATCAATATTTATTGTCTAGAACCAAACAAAACAAATCTTTTTTTTTTTCGTGCACTGTATGGCAACTTATTTTGAAACAAAGTAAAACTAGGTTTTAGATCCATTTAATACCAGGTATTTTGCACTAAACCAATTATTTATTTTAATAAACGTTTCATTTACTTCCCTAACGTCACTAGACTTTCTGCTTACGTTAAATATTAAGGAAGTGACATCAGCAAAAAGCACTATTTTGGAGTGTCTGTCTACATAGAATGGTAGGTCATTGATGTGAATGAGGAATAAAAAAGACCCATTATTGAACACTGCGGTATTTTTGCAAAGTTTGCGGATTTTCCTGTATGTTGACTGCCACCGAAGTCAAAATAAGGTTCATAAAGGCATATCAGATTAATTGTAACACCAATGCACCTAGTATTATTATCAAACAAATTGTATACAGAGTCTGTTTTAATGTCCTCGCTTTATTTGAATAAAATAGTAACGGTTCATGGTCGGAATAGCATCGCTGAATTCATATATTAAAATATCTCACCTTCGGTTCGGCCTTCTAACTCTACTCCATCCAGCAATTAAGGCCTATATTAAAATAATGAAGTTACTATTTTTCAAACATGCGCTGAATTAATGATATCAATTTATAAAAAAACACGCCAAGTACGCCAAGGACGATAGTCCTTATCTTCCGAAATTACCAAAGGGTAGTTACTTATAAACTCTGCCAATATTTACGGAAAATGTAAAAAATAACGCGCCGGAAATCTATACTAATATCATAAATGCGAAAGTTTGGACGAATCACGTCAGAACGGCTGAACGGATCTGGATAAAATTTGTACAGAGATACATTGAGCACAGGCTACTTGTAACAGTAAACTTGTTACTCCAATCCCACCGCAACGGAGCATTCGGCTGAGCTTGCACAGAGATAGTTGAAAACACGTAGGCTGCTTTTTATCCCGGCAAAAGTTTTCCGCTGACGTACCTATAACTAGATTCCACTTGAACGAACTATAGCTGTAGCTATAGCTTTCTATAACAACCTTCTTTAGTATAAACAAGGAGTTGCCGTAAGACTCCCACGCCGATAACTAAATTTAGGGCGGGTGAAGCCGCTGGTAAAAGCTAGTATAGTATATGATAATAATGTAAAATTTCTGGTTCAAAGTATAAGATTTTATTGCTGAGATAGGATGTTTATCTCCTCTCCGACAATGTAAATATGGAGGTAAGTAAGATTGTAAGTATGATGTCGTTGTAGATACTATCTTATTATTCCGATAGGGACAAAAAACTAATTTGAAATCTCATACACCCTTTTTAATTTTATTGTAAGAACCGTAAAATTCAGGAAAATATTTTTTACGCACTCTAACCCTAGTGTTCCACGGAACTGTCAATAAATAAATCATACAATTACGACCCTACTTTAGAAAAATAAAAATATCCGCCAAAAATAGTCTTAATTAAAGATTATGTTCGCGTCAACTGTCGGCTTTAGATTAGTGAAAAAAAAGTGTTTTTCAACAAAAATCTACGTTTTTATAAAAAAAGCGACACCCATTAAAAATTGCGTTACGAGGGTTGCATTGTGTTGCGCATCTGTCAATTCTATTTTAGGGGAAAATGTAAAGAAATTATTGAAAAATGGGTTAAATGTTAAAAAAATGATGGCAACATTGGAAGTGATAGGAGGGTTAAGTCGGGAAGTGATGTGGAACGACAACATTTTGCGTCAACTTAACCCGTCGGTCGCCGCGGTCGATGGATCGACACGCTTATTTATAATTTATCTCGTTGTGTTCAAATCTCATTTTTTCAAAATAAAAAGTCTTTGGTCATAAAGTATTGCTTTCTAGACTTTTATGGTTGATTTTGTTGTTTTGCATTCTTAACGGTTAGAAACCTTTTCATGCCGTAAGTTTACATAATATTAGTTGTAAACAGAGCAATGGTTCACAATTAACACTTTTATAAATAGGCGCATTCAGTGGATCGATATAGTATGCTAGTAGTTGGTTCAGATATGGCATTAACCGTAATAATTTTATTTTTAGTGTTGGGCAATGGCTTTTGAGCTATACAAATATTTTCTCATTTTTGTGAATACCATTTAATGAATGCATAAATTTAATTACGATGATTAATTCCCTGCCGATGGCGAGCGGTAATATAGTAAATTAGCAGTGACGATCAAGGTTGGCAGGTTTGTTTCAGTGTTGTGCACTAGATCAGTTAATAAAAAAAACCGGATAGTGCGAGTTGGACTCGCGCACCGAGGGTTCGGTACCTACCACCATTTGTTTACAAATACAAAAAAAGTGTGCTTCTAAGAGGTCTCCCATCCAAGTACTGACCAAGCACGATGTTGCTTAACTTTAAATATCGTAGCCATCCTACTCCCACAAAATCCTATTCCCGTGTACATACGTTTTTCTCGATCAGTACTTTGAAAGTATGTTGTGACGTGTCCATTTAACTATTCATGTGTCAAGTCAAATCGTTGCGATGTAAAAAAACAAAAGACAGACTCAGTAATTATATTGGTTGGGATAGGGATTATTTAGAATTGTGAGTAATTTATTAAAATTTCGGGAAATAGCTAATATTTCCTCTGTTCGTGACGTTTTTCGAACGTGGCTTATTTTTAGGGCTAGACTCTGCGAGATTTGGGCTAACTTTCACTATGGATTATTCACTTACTTATTATACTACTTCAAAGATAATTAATTAAAATCTTGATGTCGCTAACTTTTTTGAGAAACATTTTACTGAAATGCCTACAATTACTACTAATGCATTAAATTCCTTTCCATTAGAATCAGAGTTACTTTCAAAATGCAATGTAAATAAATGCGAGGCTATATGTATTTAAATTTGAGCATGTTCTTCTAAAGACATTTTAATCGCTTGCTCAAAAAAACAGGTGACCTATAAGGGTAGGTATATCAGTGTAAGTCCTTAGCGGAATTATTGATATCATAGCAACAATATAGCCTTCATATTTAATAAGTGTGGTGACGAAGGGATATTCCCAGACATAGTAAAACACTACGGCAAATAACTTACTTATTAATGCGAAAATTTAAAAAAATGTTTTAAATTTATGATGCCAAATGTCAGAAACAAAAGTACAAAATTATCCTAACAGTGTTTTTAGGTATTACATTAGACAATAGACTGCAGTGGAACCCTCGCATCTCAGTTCTTGCTGGGAAAATTAGTTCAAATGCCTATGCAGTTAGAAAAGTTAGGCAGCTTACAGATGTTGACACTGCTCGCTTGGTCTACTTAGCTATTTCCATTCCGTCATGTCTTATGCCTTGGGGTAAGGCAGCCTAGATTGATACAGTCTTTATTTTGCAAAAGAGACCAGTAGGGTCAATCTATAAATTGGGACCTCGAATTCTCTAGGGAACTGTTTTAACTGTTCCTTGCCAATATATCTTTATTTTTATACTGTACCTGTGATATGTATACTGGTATGGACCCAAAAATATTTTTATGAACATATAAAAGATTTTCATATTCATATATTTACTGCGACGTTACAGCGAAAATATTCACTTCCCTAAACCTATCCCTCATAGGTATCCTAGATCCTTATTTGTAAATAGCACTAATTGTCTTTTTGTAACAAAAATATTCTACTTATACATACTGTTAAATTAACAAGTTGTAATTGCTTCCCATTAATATTAATACATGTCTGGATGTAACTAACATTTGGTAATGTAAATTTTACACATTTGGTTTTTTTCTCATTAAGTAATAAATGTATTAGCGTTAAACCAATTTGCAATCTTAAAAAGGGCATTATTTAATTCATCATAACATGTCAGTAAATAATAAAATGTCATGGTTTTCTACATGATATGTAAGATGTAAATAAGTAATAGAAAAGACCAAGAATTGAGCCCTGTAGGACTCATAAGTATAGTGATTGCTGATCCCGGAAATCTTTCGCGCGCAAATTCATGCAAAGGGTCAAAAGGTCGAGAGTTTTCCTCTTATACCATAGTGATATAGGTTCCTGAGAATATTTTCATGATGGACACAGTCAAATGCCTTAGATAAATCACATAACACTCCCAGTGCATCATGTGAGTCCACCTAGGCTTTAAATATACCACTCCTGCCAATTCTGCATCGGTTGTGAAACAGCCTTTCATAAAGCCACTGTTTTTTTATTTATTCATTTATTAAAATCAACGGAACACTAAGTCTAATTATAGGTTTTACAAGAACAATATTATAGTAAACGTCAACTAGCATAAACTCGTGTAAACATTGCACTGCGCATACACAAACACAGACAAATAAAACAATATTGAAAACAATAACCAGCGTGGACTACCTGTCGTGCGAGTAGTGAAACCAAAAAAAATAAGAAAAGTTTATTAAATTTAATTATGGTCTGACATGTTCACTATTACATAGATTGCATTTACCTACTCATAAGTAGGCACATACATACATACATACATAACAGTTGATTGATATCATCACATCACATACCACATAAAACGGTCATTTTAAGATGTAAATACATGTGCCTATATTAAACATATATTTACATATACATATATTATATGTCTACATACTACACATCGACATTTTTTATACAATATTTCATAACAAATAGTTCCATGTATACCTAACATTTATACATATACTAACATGTATGTAATATCACAATATAAGTCTTTGCTCTTCTATACAGATAACTTTACATCGCTGTTTATAAAATAAGGTCGACCTAATACGTATTTATGTCTGTCTGTGTATCCGGATAGCTACTTTTTAATGCTTGTTTTAGTTTAGGTTGTAGTCGTCGTTCATTCGTGATCATGGTAAGTAATTTACTATGAGAAGAAATAGATATAAGAGGCTAGATCAGTTACAGTGACTCAAATATACTGACATGTAACATATATAGTCTTAAAAGGGGGCATAAATCCAGACACATTTTTGATACAACGCGGAATATGAAAGTTGTATGGGCGAAAAACATTAAATATTAATATGCTCGAATATTATCACTTGCAATAAAAATTGCCAATACAAGCCCTAGGTTTGGTTTCTAGTAATATTTTATTCAAATTTCAGATAATTTATAATAATAATAAATCAAAAATTGGAAAAACCTAAAGGCCACTTAGTAATTTTTTTCTGTCGAGAAAATTTTGTTGCATTATGTTTTTGCTAATATGAAAATGTAGTATCTACTGTTTTTTTTTATTATTTATTTAGACTTGATTTACTGACTTCAATTCAACGTAAAAAAAATGTGCATATATTTATTACTAAGTCATTGATAGAGAAATAGCATTTGACAAAGTAGGCCGAAAATAAGGATCTGTTAAACTACATGATTTAAGAGGAAGAAAGAGGTAAAATAACTCCCCAAAGGTCTGTGGTGTTTTTTATTTCTAATGTTCTAAATGTATTAATGATATCCATAAAACTAGTTTCTTAAATACAAAAAGAACTTTACATTCTGGAACATTAGTTATTATTACTTTTTCTACAATAATTGTACTTAATAATAATTGAATTGTTGTTTTAAACGGAAAAGGTATTGTCAATTATGTAAGGCTATTGCGCAGTCCATATGAAACTTGAAGTCTATGTATAAACCTTATGCCTGTGTTGCCACTTGCCAGTCGTTTATTTACTCGTTATTTCGTTCGTTTTCTAATTACCTAGGCAGATACAGTATGTGGCTTAGGCATTTAAAACAAATTGCAAACTGCTTGTTAGACGTTCAACTAGGCTAGGACAAGTTGCCTATTCGATTTTTTATGAAAAAATCATAATACATGATGGGTACAGATTTGTTACATGATAGTTAACAAACACGGTGGTGAACAGTAAAAATATTCAATATTTCAAACCGTATCTGATCAGGTTAAATAAGTTAAATCATTAAAGATGGATATAATTGAAACAGCTTGTTTAATATACAAAATAACAAATTTTGCAGGAGATGGAGATATATCATAAGAGCTATAAAAAAGCTGTACAGGAAACAAAGAACACGAGAGCCCGTGGTAAGCGGTATATATCATACTAATCAGTTCATGTGTTTCGGAGAATTCGTTGTACTTTTTTTTGCAGACAATATGATTGTTTTCAGTGATTTTTTGTGATTTTTTTCAGATTACTAGATTATGCTGCTCAGAAGATATAGGGCAGTTGACCCAAAGTTTTAACTTTGGAAGCTAAATATAAATCTTATAAATATAAACAAAATCTTTAGAACTCCAAATGCATTTTCAAAGCCCTGTCCTATGATACCCCCCATGATTAAATGCGGGGAAAAAGGCGATTCACAGAAGAAAAATGTAAATTTTCATTAGAATCTACCTAAAAACCGCGAAATAACAAATAATACGGACGGAACTACATGACGAATTGATATGGATCCTGTTTTTACCATTTGGTTATATAGAACACTAAAAACTAGTGATAGAAGTCATCTCCCTCTTCATCTTGCTCGACACGTCTTGCTCGACACGTCTTGCTCGACACGTCTTGTTCGACACGTCTTTCTCGACACGGGACGCCCCGGCGCGTAACTACATACCTACGAGTAGCTCTACCATGCCCCGGGACACATGTACCTACTTACATACAGTATTATAATATTTTATTTTATTTTTTATTATTAAGGTTTTGAGTACAACAACGCAATTTTAATTTACATATTTACAGTAGAGTCATATATAGATATGAGATTTTTTGAAATAAATATAATATAAAATAATGGAAATTTGACAAATTGGTAGTAGTAAATTTTGAACAGTAGAAATTCTGTACCTATACGCGAAGCATAAGACAAACGCTTTGTACCTATGACCAAAAAAAATAACAATATGCTAAGTACCAGCACTTTCAAACTATTTATTTATGAAGTAGCTATATTATAACAAACATTTTTAGAACCTAACTTTGTAAAAGAAAAGTACCTAAACTGAGTTTGAACTGTTTAAGAAATAAATAATAACATGATGATAAAACATTTTATTTATTTTAGATGTCCACATTACAATTAGTTTACCTATGATTTAAAATGTTTAGGAATAAATAAGTTATAACAAAACGCTTTTTAACAAAAATATTAATTAAGGTAAATTAATAACGTGTGTACCTACTTCACTCAGATACCTACAGTGTTGCCAGCAAACTTTTTGCAAGCCCACTAGATGCAGGTCCTAAAACCACCAGACAACTAGAAAAACCACTCAATTATAAAAACTAAGTTTAATATAAAATTAAAGAATATTTAGGCAGTATTCAACGATAGTAAATTTTGTAAAAACAAGAAAAACTACTTGAAGCCAGATTTTGAAGCTAGAAGCACCTTGAAGCCACGATTCCCGAAACTTTTGCGTGTACTGCGGTTTCGGCATATTTTTACATTATAAAAATATTTGCGAAATAATAATTGAAAATAGTTTTTACAACCTGTTAATGAAACTCGATTAATAACCAAAAAATCGACCTAGTGCGAGTCGGACTCGCGCACGAAAGGTTCCGTACCATTATTTATAAAAACGGCAAAAAAATCACGTTTGTTGTATGGGAGCCCCCCTTAAATTAAATATTTATTTTATTTTAATTTAATTATTTATTTTTAGAGTGACGATTTAACTAAATCTTCTGTGAATATTTTAAGCGTCTACCTACCTACCTGTTGCCGTTATCAATATCGAGCAAAAAAAACACGTTTGTTGTATTGGATCCCCCTTAAATATTTATTTTATTCTGTTTTTTCGCATTTGTTGTTATAGCGGCAACACAAATATATCTTCTGTGAAAATTTCATTTTTATTAGATTTCTGTGATTCATGAGATACAGCCTGGTGACAGACGAATGGACGGACGGACAGACGGACGGAGAGCGGAGTCTTAGCAATAGGGTTCCGTTAATTACCCTTTGGGTACGATCTCTCCGTTCATTAATTATAAGCGATCTCATCCTTACCTAGAAGTCTGTCCTATACATATAGTATCCTAAGCGTATTGCTTGCCAGCCTTCATATGCGGATGCCCACTGCTGGGGCACGGGCTACCCTCATAAGCGAGGGTGATTGGGCCATAGTCCACACGCGGGCCCAGTGCGGATTGTGGACTTCACATACGTCTTGACGTATGCAGGTTTCCTCACGATGTTTTCCTTCTCCGAAAAGCCAGTGGTGTGAATAAATTAATCAGTGTACTTGAGAAATTAAGAAAATACACATTGGTACACGCCGACCCCGGGGTTCGAACCTCCGCCACTTGGGACGTGACGTGAAATTAAAACCCTTCGGCCACCACCGACTATCCTCGGCCACCACCGACTATAGAACATGTATTAATAATTATTAATTACTAGACTTTGCCAGCGGCTCCGCCCGCCCCCAATTCGGTCATCGGCGTGGAACTCCTTAATTAATTAATTAATTTGTTATACTAATGAATTGCTATAGGATGCTCTAGGTGCCGCAATAGTTCGTTTAACTTTGTTATAGATATTCCCGCAGGATCTTTTGAATTTTTTAGGAATAAAAAGTAGCCTTTATGCTATTCCAGGACCTAACCTATATGTATGCCAAGTTTTATCCCGATCCGTCCAGTGTAACAAACATCCATCCAGACATACAAAATTTCACAATTATAATGTATATCACCAACATACCAACCAACCAATCAACAATTATCAACATATCATATTTATTTTCCTTTCCCTAGGTATATGTGATGTGCAGGTAACTATACTTACCGGGTGCAATATTGTCTTTATTTAGCAAAATTCTTCTTTGTTTTTGAAAACTATCAACCTAAAATTTCCCACTAAAAATCTACTAGCCACTAGATACAAATTTTGCCCAGCAGCAGGGGGTCCCAAACCACCAGAGTCCAGATCTAGTGGTGAAACCATTAAGTTGACAACGCTGGATACCTATTGTATCGACATACTCTTAGGTATTATTATTACAATCGTACCTAAGTTTGACAAGTAGGTAGCTCTGACTAAACAAAAAAAATAGTGTACACATAAACAATGATTTGTCTTCGTCATTTATTTTACTTTAGTTTTGTAAGACACGTTCCTTATTTCCAAAAATCAGAGCTGAAGCGAATACCTAAAGTTGGATCATTGTGTTTGAACAACGAAGACTATACATTTTGCAAACACATTAAATACTAATAATAATGTTGTGCTGCATAAATTTGGTCAAAAAGTTTACATTTCGGACATAAAATTAAGGGGACACGACGGCCGTTCGTTATACTTTAAATGCATTTTTCTCTATTACTAACAAAAATGTCGAATTCCCCTAAAAATTATTGTCCCACACGCGTCCCACCCCTATTTGCTTTGTGTTTTAAACTTTTTCATCTCGGCAGATGTCCGCCGTGGTAAATGGCGCGAAATTTTGACAGAACGTATAATTTTTGGCGCCAAACAATAATACCAGCTAGAACGCCGAAAATTTTAGCGCTCGACGAAAAAAGGTTAATATTAGGTATTTTATCGAACCCTTTTCCAAAGGATTAAATTCAATTACGCGATTGCGCGACAAAAAACTAATGAAGGGGTAGTTTTTGCACATTTCTGGAAAAAATAACATTGGGGCTTTAAATATATAGGTCAGTGTGCGCGCTTTAAGTTTTTTTTATTATACCGTTTTTTGTATTCTGAATTAAACTTGGCGCGCGCTTGTCTCGTGTGCTCAAAGCAAGGGTTCAAAAACCGAACAATAGCTTTTTATAAAGTGATTTACAGTTTTATTTTTTTCGAAGGACGTAACTGATTTACGGTTTTTTTTGAAATTATCCTTTTTAGATTTTTTCTAAAAAAAAAATCCTTAGCCTATCAAGATTTCAAATAAAATTACGAACTGATTGATTCTCTTTTGTTAAATTTAAAAAGGACTTCCCTGCAATTTGTATTTTTATTTTCAGAGTTAGTTACATTGTAACAACAACAAAACTCGTTTTTGTAGCCCAAAGTCGCGAGCCTCAGAATAGCCCCGCTAGGAAAATCTAATAATAGTCGCTCACATATGCTATACACAGTGGGTCAGAATGTATTCATCAAATATACTTAAACAACAAAAACTTTCCTTTAAAAAAAAATAATTTTTACGCATACACCCTAAATACTTTGGGGATACTGTTAGAAAACGATTTTCCAAAAACGCTAAAATTCATTCAAAGATTTTAAAAAAATTACGAATTTTCACACAAACTTCCTACCTACCCCTAAATATCCCCTTCAAGAAGGAAGCTAATTAATAGTCCTTATAAATGTATAACCCTACGTCATATAAGGAACCCTGTTTATTGAAATTTAAAAAAGAATAGGGAAGATCGAACTATATTTTACCAAGTGGATTTCTTATTTGAGCTTAATGCATTTTTTTCAATATTGCGCCTATAAATAAGACCAGAGAAATCGGGCGTAAACCTAGCGGTTTCGGCCGTGCGTTGATGTTTCGGTTAGTCAGTCAGTTTCTTCTTTTTCTTTGACATAATAGTCAATCAAATCGAAAGGAATCACAAAAGTCACATAGCAAAATTAAAACATATTGCATGTTTTATTATCTGTCGTTAATCATTCAAATTAAATTATTGCATAAACTTCCTGACGCACCTTATAATGGCAACCCAAACAATGACTGTTCTTGACACTATCACTAGAGTATAATAAAATGTTTACTACAAAAAAAAACTAAGGTTGAGTTGCACCACCTAACTATAACGATAACAAAACGCCGACGGCTTGTCAAATCCTCGGTTAAGCAAAAAATGGAGTGCAAAATCTGACATATGTTAAAATACGTCATGACTTTAACGTTAACAATAACCATCCAAAAATGACTGGTTATAGTTAAAGTTACAATTCGCAAGCCGCGAAATGATCATAATATGAGGTTATTTATGTAAATTACAACAAATTTGAATTACGTGGTATTTTTAATATTATGTAGGTAAAATTGCGGTAATTTATCTCTGCATGACGTCATTTTTGCGTAAAAATGATTCTAATGGATGAAAATGCATCCCCTTACACCCAAATGGAATGCATAAGTCTGCGGCCAAATTTTGTTTTAGTATGGATTTAAAAAAAAAAAAAAAAAAATTATATGGGTTTTTTTTAAATGTTTGCTTGGTATGTATTAAACACACCCGTCTGTGGGCTGCTCTCGCTCCGCTCGGGGAAAAAAACATAACCGGACCTAACCTATCACTAGTATTTACAATATAGTTACTGCCAATTTACATTGACTCATAAGTAACAAACATTAAGGACTGTTTTGTTCTGGCTATGCTTTGGCAGCTTCGCACACTATATTTTTATCTATTGTGAAAGGCATGGATTCAAGTCCTTTATCCTAGCAAAACACGTAATAGTAGCATTGACAACTTGTAAGACGGTGCAACCCAAATTGTTTAATTGTAACGGTTATAGTAATAGTAATTTTTAAAGTTATTTTTGATAATTACTTTAACACACGTTTTGGTGCAATCGCATAAGTTTTAGTGTACCAGGTATTTATACGAGTAGGGGTAACCTGTTTGGATTATATAGAAAAAGAACATAATATTATAATAGCCCAGTGTTTAGGGAGTATGAAAAAAGTACTCAACAACTTAAAAAAAACAGCCTGTCTTATTGCAAAATCAATTCACCTTAGAAGTAAAGTAAAGAATAAACAAATAAAATTGATTGATTGATAGACGATACTAGTGTAAGAACAAATCTTGAGGTAGCTTTTGATTTTTTTTAGCAATAGGTACTTTAGAAAGAGACAAAGCAAACTTGTGGTCTTCTGACCTTGTGTATTTGGTCGCTAGTGCCGTTGTAAGTTCACAACATTTCAACTTGTACTTTCACTACTTGAAATAAAAAAACTCTTTGTTAGGATTTAAAAAAAATAGTTAAATAAGGAATACTTCGTCTACATACATATAACTTGCAATAAGGGTAATAATCATAATATAACTTATGCATATCATAAAACACGAGTGTGGTCATATAAAGTGAAAAAAAAAACCCGCGTGTTTAATATCTTGGATTTAATAAATATTTATGGACATAAAAGCGATGTTACGAGCAAGAGTGATGAAAAATAAGTTTATCAATAACTTTTAATATTTTTTAATGCAATAAAAATATTCAGATTAAATTTAAATAATACGATTAATACAATATGCTTTATACAAGAATCCTGGAAACGTTCAGAAGATGAAACCTGGCTTTTATCCTAGTTACGACACGTACACAATGCAGGAGGTATAAAAACTAATTGAATACAAATAAAAGTTTTAGTATGAAATTACCGTGACGTAATAAAAAATTAAAATCATATTATTTGTAGGTCTTTACATTTCTGCTATTTAATATAGGAAGGTTGTCACATACGAGGCAGATGCTATTAAAAATATATATTACCCCGCAGCGTCGCCGTATATCTGCCAATATAGCTCTCTATATAAATCAATGGATGTGCACACACGGGGCGGATAATATATAATATCATCTTTCAAAATTCGCGTCTGCTGAGCGATATTGACAGAGTCTGTCTTAGTTTTCCGCAAATAAATACAGGTTGATGCATTAAATTAACTGCGCGGAAGTGCCACTAAGAAAGAAAAAAACCATTTATTCTTTATTTAACCATTATTTAACCAACTAACCGACATCTCAACAACAAATCAAAAAAGAAGTTTCTGTTATTGTGAGCGCGCGGGTCGGTCTAGCATTCATTTTTGTTGAATTTTTTCAAATAGCTTTGCGCTTTTCCCTTTACAGGAAGGTTCTTTCATCCCTTATAAAATAATTTAGGTGTAATTCCTCCAAAGACGGGCAAAGACGGCCCTGGTCTACGTTTCCATATTTAACGCCGGGGTGCGAACAAATTAATCAACTATTTTTTCATGGTTAACTACTTATACTCGGTTTAAATTTTTTTTATACGTAAAAGTCAATAATTAAAAGATTTTTGTTTGGCATTTCTTTTAATTATTACGATTTATAATTTTTATTTAATATTTTGTCCGCGGCCTCATTCGCATTAAATTCGGTTATCACGTGGTATTTCTATGACAACTCCTTAATTACAGAGATAATGTTGTGTCCCGTGTGTGTGTGTGTGTGTGTGTGTGTGTGTGTGTGGTACCTCGCAGATGCTATAAATATTGATATGCAACGCTCGCAGACTTAAAAGTATATATGACTTGTCGTGCTTGCCACATAAGCTTAAACCTTTCCGATAAAAGTCTGTGGACCTGGAGTCCACGAACTGTGAATTGTCCAGATCGCGGAAGAAGTGGTAATCGGTTGGTACAAGGTTCGTGCGAGTATGGGAAACGATGGATGGTTTCTAACTGCAGTTCTTGTAGTGTTAAAACTGTTTCACAAGCAGTGTGAGGTCTAGCGTGTGTTGTGGAAGTCCAGTGAGACATTGGTAGGACCACGAGTCAAGAATCGCTGACATCAAACTATGCTGCTAATTCTTTGGTAGTTTGACACGAATCGGCTTCTACCATCATGCAAAATGGCGGAAAAAAACATGGCTGCCATAGAAAATGGAGGGTGCTCGAACAAATATTATAAAGGGCAATGAGGAGCAACTGCCTCGTGGAAAAAAATTCAAGGTGGCGGAATCAAAATGGCGGTCGAAAATATTTGTTCACCGATCCGGCTGAATAAACCATAAAAATCATTTGAACTTCTTTTTCCAAGATGGTGGCCGTGGGACAAGGGTTGCACAAACTTGGATTTAACTTTACACTCCAATTCATATATAAAAGATAAAATTGCGTCCTCTGACAAACGTACGCTAAGCCCTAAAAAATGTAACATTTCAATGAACTATATGCAATTAACACTAGCATTCAGGCTTTTTGTCCTGTTACAAAATTTTGTTTCTTAATCATAAAAAAAAAATTTATTAGCTATGGAAGAGCGGAGTTTCCTATTACAGGTATTTTTATGCTTAAATTAAATATTTTTTTTATGCTTTAATATAAATAATTGTATAATTAAGCTAAATAAACAATTTTAACTGTTTCCAAGATTAATATACCTATGTAGGTACTTAGTTGTGTAGAGCTGTATTATGTTATACATTCGAACCAGGTGAGTGCTCCACAGTGGACTTTTTGTTTAAAAATTTAGACCCTATAATAAAATAATAAAGGATATTTATTTGGTGGTATTTTTAGATTAGACCTACTAGACCAGAAGTAAATTCTTGAATAAAAAAATATTTAAGACTATCAACTAGACTATCAATAAATAATTAAAACTAGATGTTTAAAGTAAAATACATATTTATATTATGCTAAAATATAATTAACATAAATTTGATATCAGATAAATTAAGACTTTTAACAAAGGTAAAACTTATTTTTTTAGACTATGCATCGTAATACATATACTCTATTAGTAACGTTGAAGCTAAAAGTAGAGCCTTTACCTCAGGCGACAACGGAACGTCAAAACTAACACTAAAACTGTAACAAAAAAGAAACATTCTGATTAGCAAGTATTGGAAAAATTATATAAAATTTCTAAATAAAACATTAAGCAGATAAGAGTCCGTCAGCGTTTATTGCTAGCAAATCCGCAAAATATCTGTTTTTCAAGGGGTTGGAAGAGTCCTAAGACTTGCTACAATATCCAAGTACATTTCTTTTGCTTCACCCACACGCTTCAATTCTTTTATACACGTTCGAAGGTTTAGACAACTCTTTATCTTGCCTTTTCTGAGAACCGACTGAATTGTATTATTTTGCAAAATTTTTGCTATTGGTGGGTGGTTTTTTGCTATTGCTAATCTTGGAAACCGGTGGACGCGAGCGAGCGATGCGACGAAGGGTGTCAGCAAAACATCGTCTGCCAGGACTGCTATAATTTATATAAAAGTAATTATTTTTTGACGAAAGATGAGAGAGTGACATAAAAAAAGAGTGAGTGCGGGAAATCACGTGAATAGGGTGCTGCACACTTTTGTAAGAGGTCAGAAGTTGTCTGAAAAGGCACGTCGAGCTTTTTATGAGGGTGTGCTGACCCAAACACTAATGTATGGAAGTGAATGTTGGGTATAACAAACTGGTGGAAATGAGAGCATTGAGCAGTATGTGTGTAAATAGCAAAATAAGGAATATTGTGATACACCGCAACGTCGGCCCGGGGCATGCATTTGGAGGGTTTTGTTAAGCAAAAATTAAGCAATGGGCAAGTGAAAGGAGCATGAATCAAGAGCCATAGTATCGAGTCGCTATAAAATGTTCAAACCAGTTTTGCTCTTTGGGACATTATTACAACTAATGCACACGTCATAATGTATCTGCTGCAAAAATACATCGAAATAAAGATGTATAAATAATGGCGTATCGAAATATAAATATTGGTGTACGCATATGGATGTTGCTGGCCTCAATCTGAAATGAACCAAATGATCCCCTGGTTTTTTGTTTACGACTATTTTAATTCTGCACGCTGGTGAACTGTTTACCTCATGGACATGCTAGCATAGTCTAAAACTGCTAACGAACTCTATATTGAGTATTTTAACCTTTTTTTATAATTTTTCTTTTTATGTAGGTACCTTCACTACTGGCACATTTATGACAGTTAATTTCTTGAAACGAGTTTGCTGCATGAGAAGTGCCGTGACGTATAGGCATTTGAGAAAGAAAAGTAGAAAATTGGGTGAGTATTAAATGTGTTGGAAGAGTAGTTAGTAAAAAAAGGACGTTTTTATTTTTGATAATTCCGTCATTGGAACTAATGGGTTACCTGAACCGAAGTGGTGACTAGGGCCAGTAGCCATTATTTTTCCTTAAATCTTATTATCGTTACAGATAAATATCATATCTTCTTTGAACAGGTTTTGATTAAAGAAAAAGTTTAACTGGAATATGTCATTTTTTACCTTTAATACAAATACTCCTGTTCCGTTTGTATCCTTTACAACATAAGTCGGCCGTATGTGATGGTAGAGCTGTTCTATTCTTCCGATGAGTACTCCAGGGGGAGAGTAGACCTGCAGCCGTTGCATTTCGCATGGAAATACTCGGAGCGTGAAGGCGTACGGTCGGTCTATGGTCATTATCTCTGTGCCCTGGCAGTTGCTGACCCTCAACTGTAAGGGCCTCAGACTATAGCAGAAATAGCCAGCCCACCATCTGTTAGTAGAAAAATTATATATATACCTATAGCTTGGTAATTAATAATTAGTTGGAATAAAAACCGTAAAATACTGCACTTATTAAAAGGACAACTACTGACAAAAGCTCAATTTAGTATTAACAAACGATGTGCACGCACGAGGAAATAAAGTAAGTCATGTGCACGCACGAGGAAATAAAGTAAGTCATGTGCACGCACGAGGAAATAAAGTAAGTCATGTGCACGCACGAGGAAATAAAGTAAGTCATGTGCACGCACGAGGAAATAAAGTAAGTCATGTGCACGCACGAGGAAATAAAGTAAGTCATGTGCACGCACGAGGAAATAAAGTAAGTCATGTGCACGCACGAGGAAATAAAGTAAGTCATGTGCACGCACGAGGAAATAAAGTAAGTCATGACACAATTTCAAAAACATACGACGTAATACAAGAGTATCATACATACATACATACGAACTTGTAAGGAAAAAAAGACATGTCTTTATGAATAAGTGTATTATTGGTACAAAAATTACATCTTAAAACTTTTCATGTTAGTAAGGAATTTTTACTGTTACGTAATCTTTATAGGGTACCGTATCCAAATGGCAAAGAAAAAAGAGAATTAAATGTTTTTCAGGGGTAGGTCTCCAAATAAATTGAGTTGAAAACTATGTGTGGCCGCGCTATGTCGTTAGTCTTTGATACTTAATTAACTAATTATGGCAAGCTATAGTTCGTTTGAATTTTTTATTGGAACTTTTGATTTTTCGGGATAAAAAATATCCTATCTCCTTTCCCGGGACTTAAACCATCTACATACCATATTTCATATAAATCAGTTCAGCGGTTTCAACGTGAAGAGGTTACAGACAGAGAGACAGACAAGTTACTTTCGCATATATAATATTAGTATGGATAGATGCTGAGACAAAGTGGCAGCTGAGCTTGTGCAATTATCTACGTATTATTTCATACATGCTTCAACATGCGCATTTGCCTGCATTTCTGCTAATACTAAACCGAAAAAGTAGTTTCATTTCCTTTTTTGAATTCATGGATTTAGTAAATTATCGTACACATCTTCATTCTTTTCAAGATAGGCTGAGAGAAAACCATTTTACCACGATTTTATATATGTACTTATCTATATTAAAATAATTTTAATTACCCTATCTTTACAAAATATTAAACAGTTTTATAGGTGGACCTTCCTTTAGTCAAATATGGCTACGAATAATGGAGTTTAGTCAGTTTATCAAATAACTAATGAAGTTTGTCATAGATGTATGACATAAATGCATGAAAAACGAATAAGCAATTAACTGATGCTGTAAGTTAAAAGAAACATAGAGAAAGAAATAAATATAGAAGAGTAAAGGTTATTACTAATAGCATAATGAATTCTTCTAGACATTTATAAACCAATAAAAGCATCTAGCGAAGTAGACAAATACAATCAAGCGTTAGAAATTAATACATTCAAAACTTTGTCAAAATCAAAAAAAAAAGTTATATGTAGGGAACAAAAAACTTAAATGGGTTCATACTAAATTTAGGTATACGTTTATATATAAAAATCGGAATACATAAACAGTAAGCCAGGGTAGTAATATTGTGAAAGGAAAAATTATTTGCTGAAAATATGGCTAGAGCAGTCTGTACGCTAGTTGAAAAAGGCTTATGTATTACGATAGATAAGACGTAGATCAAAAAAACAAGCATAGTAGGGATAGTTAAAGCAAGAAAGGATATAACATCAAAAAAGGTCATATATATGTGATATATGTGGAGATGCTGATGCCTGAAAAAGGAATAGTGGTAAGTCAGCAGCTCCGCCACCTCGATCTGTCCTGGAGGAGCGGTTATGTATTTAATATTTAAAGACTAGTGCAAAGCCGTATTTGGCTGTCAATAAATTAGTGAACAGTCCAAGCAAGATGTTTGTCTGTTTATGAGAAGTTTCAAAACTGATGTATGGAAGTGAATGTTGGGTATGGTGACCAAAGTGTAAAAGTATACTTTTGTAAGTATATTCATGCTGTGGGAATAAAAACATTAAAACGAATTTGTGGCGTGATCCTGAACCACAGAATAAGAAATAATGTGAAAAAAGATGCTGTGACCAAGAATAAAAAAGTGTGTTAACGTGGTACGTGTGTAGACATGTTAAGAGGATAAATAAAAAAAATCTCGAAACAAATTTAAGAGATGAAAATAAATCGGCAGAGGTAGATCTCGATAGACGTATCTCGACAAATTTGAGGTCGTCGTCAGGAAAGGCAAGGTCAAAAATACTCTAAACCGTCGCAAATGTATGAAAGCATAGATGAGAGTGGATAATACAAAAGAAGTATGCCAAAATTATGCCTACCCTTCGGAAAACAGGGATGACGTTACTTATATGTATGAATGTAAATTTGTAAAACTTACTCATTTTCTTCTTTAACCTTGTACAGTACTTTGCCATTAGCAGTTTTTACAAAGAATTGATTCTTCTTTCCCTTAAGCAGTAGTGCAGACATGATCCGAAGACGTTTCTGGATTGAGAGATGGCTTGTCGTAGACAAGTCGTCAAGTTGGGATGGCGTTATTCTTGTGGTTTCCGAAACCTGTGTCCCACCCAACGGCGATATTAACTAGCGGGCTAATCTCAAATTCTTTTCAGATACATAGAATTGTTGGAACACTTATGAAAACAAATAGTAAAGTTACTTGCCGGAGCCAAAGTTTAAATCTGCATGAAGAAGAAGTAGTATTGAGTCGAGTAACATTAGTAGACCAAATTTGTGAGTTTTGTTTGTGAACGATAAATTAAGATAATAGACAAAGAAAACAAATGGACAACCAAAGAAAGAGATGTTAAAGCAAAAGAAAATTTGCGAAGTATCAACCAAAAACATAAAAAACCATTTTTGGCCTCCTTATTTTAATGACAGCACAACATTAACAAAAACAGTTCACTTTCTAAAACAACGACAGATCTCGTTACAGAATTATTTGACTGGACGAAGAACATTTCAAACTTACTCGTTAGCTTCTTCAACGGTATATTGAAGATTAATTTGCAGGGAAGTGACTAAAAATTTATTCTTCTTTCCCCTGAGACACAATATGTTCTTGATGCGAAGGAGTTTGTGGCAGTAAAGATGGTCTACTCGCGACAACTCCCCAAAAAGCGGGATCATCCAGGGTGTACCCTAAACACAAAACAATTTCGATAAGTCTTTGAGCAACACTTATGAAAGTCGTCTACTCGGAATGTCAGTTAAAAATAAATAGATGTCGTTTTTGGACGAAAAAGTTATGGTAGAAACTATGTTGGAGCTGGAGGTTTAAGGTAAGATTTGATTTTGTTCTATTTGTAGCCGAATTAATTGTAGCTAACTACAAAATACCTACCCGAAATTAAAATTCAGCACCAATATCTGTAGCAATAAGAAGCTGATAGCTACCTAAATAAATGTATTGAGTAAATTTTTCATACAAAAGTTCGCCAAATTCTAACTTTTATTTTACTGCCATGCAGAACTAATGCATTTACTAAAATTGGAAAAGAAGGGTGGAAAATACCAAAAACCTAGTTAATAACTTACATGCATCATAAAAATTGGACTTGAGAGAGTATCTATGTATGTTTATGATATAAACAAGCAGAAAGAATGTGCACTTTTTTATGATTTCCAGTTTAAAGTAGCAAGTTATGAGTGTATGTCATTGTCAAAGTAACAAACAACAAGCTGCCCATAGAGCACACACCTGAGCAGTGTAAACGATATCTACTTAGATGGAATCGAGCTTGTTGGTCTATTGAGCATAGTTCTTGCTGATTAGTTTGGGTTACAGCTACAAACTACTTATAATTAATCTAACATTTGACATATATAGATAGTAATTCGTCGTCTTGTAATGAGAGCACGACCAGGCAGACAAAATCGTTGCGTTGCGTCTTGTAATGTACTACTAAACTCCTGCAACTTAGTCCACGTGCACTTTCAGTTCCGGGATTAATAAGCATTTTTGTTCCTAGCTCTTTTCCAGCTTTTGCCCGCGACAACCACACATTCGCTATCGCTTCTTCTTACAACATATCAGTACTACATAGTATCTTACTGACTTTGATTATTAGTTGGACACCCCTAGTTCTATCAAATTTTGTTTAGTAGTTTTTGCAGAAACACTTTTACAAGGTCACTCCTGGGTCGGGACCCACACCATAGAGAGAGAAGAGATGTTTTAATTTTTATATATCGAAGTAGACTTAGAAAAGCTTAAAGAGCGATACAGTTTGTATGAAACCCATTCAACGCCATCTACCTGTGTGTAGAGATGAAGTACCACCAGAACTCGTTCCTATGAGACGTAGACATGGCGTCACTCCTAAACTAGATTATGCAAGTTAGAAACATACTTCGCATTTTGACGTGAATTTGAATAAACGTTAAACGTCTTTGGACTTTGACAAGAAACATTTAAATAAACGTATGTACGTACGTACACGATATGTATGTATTTTGGATAGCTTAGATCTCAAAATTTAAAAGAGTTACCACAAGCTGAAGCATATCGCCTTAAAGTTAGTTCTTCTGACCTGGCAAAATAAGATATCCGAGAGTTGTCCTTCGAGATCTTCAAGGGGAGATACCTTAAAAGAGGTGTTTAAAATCAGTCTGCTGAGACTTCTGATGTTGCTAAAACCGCATATAACTCTGGAAATATGGGTGGGACTAGGATTGACTTACAACAAGTCCCGAACAAAACAAAAGGCTTGTCACTGTAATAGTGTACACAGTTCAAATAACTAAATTAGGTATAAATGTTACCTATCAGAAAAATATGTCACGACTGATTTTACAGAACAGGCTGCGAAATCCTCATGAAGAAAAGAAAGAAGACATCAAATTCACGAATCTCCAAAGCTAAGTCCGCCCCTCATATTTTATTATTAGCGTCAATATACCTAAGTGTTATTATGAAATAGTATTTTTCATCACACTTACTCGTAAACAGTGTCATAACGTTCAGGCAAAGCGGTTGCTTAATTACTCCCTTTTTCTTTGTAAATTTTACTTTTCTGAAGGCAAGTCGGGAGTTCATAGAACCCACGGGCGATAATGACATATGAAACCTGTCCTGTGCACCGCGCGAACTCTAAATTCTTTGTCATTAAATGTATAAAAGTGCCATTAGTAGTTTAACTTGACTTGGTTTTTTAGGTAAAAAAAAATTATATATTCTCTAGATATACCTCTAGTTGCGATCTATACATTTGTTCTCGCCATTTAAATTGTGTTTCGGTGAGTTTGTTTATTTTTTACCTTATACTTTTATTTATTTACTAGCAAGTGTAACTAAAAACATATGTGTAACACGGGTGGTGCCAAAATTATAAACTCAAGTCATCAAATCCTTCGGTCTTTGGCCTTATAAAGGCTTCTTAATAGCCTTTTGTTAGTAATTAACTCCTTACTCAATAAAGAATTATAAAATAAAAATGAGTTTGAAGTAGCAACGGAACTCTAGGCTTCGGATCTAGGAACTTGTCCGGTTGTATTTGTCACAAGCTGCACAGTTTTACTTACTTCTGGCAAAGGCCTGAGCTCCATTTCGCTCCGGTTGCTTAACGATTACATCTAATTCTAGTGCCTGTGGAACGGGCGCGGTATGTATCATCTTCTGTAACTAACTTTATCACGTCATATCCACTCACTTTTTTCCCACAATATAGAACGATTATTCGAGAAACATTAGAAGTAAATTGTTTCCAAATACGTTCAAACCAAAATGTAACTGAACAACTGAGAAACGTAGTAATATTCTTATCGTAAATAAAATGACACAATACACACAACATGTTTGAAAGGAATTGTCATAAACAATATTTAGTTTTCATTACAGATCAGTGTACGTCTATCATTTAGGGCTTGTACAGCAGCCGATATTGCGCTTGCGTACTTTGTCAATTTAAAAAGTTTATGTAAAAGATTGTTTGCGCCCTGTAAGTTCCGTATATACTTATACGAATATTTACAGTCTAATTAGTAACTTGTTTTAGCAAGTCAGAAGCATGAAGTTTAAGGCATGCCCTAGCAAAAACTTTTCGACCAGTGTACAAAGACATTTTACACTACTGAAGCATACAAAGAGACACAGTTCATCTATCAATAGTAGACTTATTAAACATATAAAGTTTCACTTTAACCACTCAATAAAAACATATTGTTATAAGCAACTTACAAAAAGAAGCGAAATCCCACGAAAAACTTTTTGCCAAGACGAAACTATATGGTCCGCACTGTCAAAAATTTATCAGATCTCATGTGGAGCCAAGCTTCTCATTATACAAGCCCTAACTTCACAAATTCTATACCTTAATCAAAATGTGGCCTTACCTTTTCGCTACCGTCACTGTCGTCACATGGGTGTAAGGTGAAAAATTTATTTAGTGTTCATTACTTTTCTGTTTTACAAGTGTTCTTGTAGTAACGAAACGGCCAAGTCACATATTTTGATTATGATGCAGAGTTTGTTAGGGCTTGTAGATCAAGGGGTGTAGAGTGAGAAATTTGGCTCTACCTGAGATCTGATAACTTTTTGACATTGCGGGCCATATGGTCTCGTCTTCGCAAAATTTTACATGAAAATGTTTTTGGTGCGATTTATATTTTATGAAAAAGAATATCACTCTTAGTTTACTGTTTAATAGGCAATAATTTGAATTAACAAATTCACTGAATTAAGGTTTGAACTATAACATATATTTTTTTCACGTCTAAAATTATTCTGTTGGAAACGATATTCAAAGTTAGCAACGTCGGGCTTGGTCAGTACTTGGATGAGTGACCGCTTAGCGGCACACTTTATGTTTTTGTTTGTGTTCGTAAATTACGTTAATCGTGGTACAGAACCCATGGTGCGCTAGTCCTACTTGCACTTGACCGATGTTAATAACATGCATGAAAATTTACGTAATTTACGAAAAAAAGACAAACAAAAGGTGTGCCGCTATGCGGTCACCTATCCAAATACTGACCAAGCCCGACGTTGTTTAACTTTGAAAATCGTTTCCAACAAACAAATGTGTTGCTGTTTCTCTCAATAACCGGACGGAGTCGAATTGGACCCATTGACCCAAGGTGGAGAAGACATGGTTAAGGAGTCTAGTCAACAATGCAGCTCCTGATAACTCCAGCTTGGGGATTGTCAATTTGGTCCGCAAAGGTGTAACCTTACTCTTTGCGACCACCAGACTGACGCGAACATGACCATTGCTGTCAACGGCGCGGAGATAAACGACAGCCGCATAACCGGATTCCGACGCGTCAGAGAAGCCGTTAAGACTAGCCCGATAACGACCTGGGGGTAAGATCGACCGAGGCACGGAGACATGTTGAAGGTCCGAAAGTGTCCCATAAAAACGTAGCAAATAAGACAACAAGTCTCCGGTCAACGGGGTATCCCAGTAAAGACCAGAAATCCAGAGCTCCTGTAGGAAACACTTAGCCCAAAAGACTACAGGAGCCACCCAACCATTAAGGTCAAAGACCCGCGTTACTGTGCACAGAACCAGGCTTTTAGTCCACCTCTTCATTGTGTCTGACGGTTCAACCGAGTAGGTGAAGATATCCCGAACTGGCCGATATTGAACTCTGAGGACCGCGATGGAGCCAGGATTCTCAGGATTCTGAAAGAGGTGGTCCTTCTGATGTGATCTGACGGCAAGTCTTCTAAGACGGCAGGTGAATTGAAAATCCATTTCCTCAATTCATAACATAGACATAGGCATAGACATTTATTTAATTTCACATTACACAACAAACAAAAAATAACATTTAGCACCACAATACATACAGAAACAGGGAAAGAACACAAACAGACAAAAATATACATTTAACCCAGTAAATTTAGTCTCTGCATTGTGGGGCCATAGTGCAATGTGAAAAATGGACGCCGCTCAGCATATGCTGCAACTAAAGCTACAGCGCTGATTTTCAGCGGAGCCCAGTGACAGCCGAGGCTTGGGTCGCGACGCAGTCGAAGCAATTTTATTTTTATTTGCATTATATTTATATATGAAGTTATTTTTTATTTTTAAGATTCACTAATTCAATAAAATTAATAAATAATCATATTTACTTATTTTAAAGATAATAATAATATCAAATAATATAAAATAATGGATAAAAAATACCGATTTCCAATTCATTTTGTAATATGTATATATGCATACAAAGCAACGGACCTACAGATATGTGGAATGACTCTGCCGCCAGAAGGTAGTTCCTTTTGGTAATTCAACAAAATTTTTTTGTATTTAAACTTAAAAGTACTAATAGATGTAGAAATGTTCCTAAGTGGTGGTGGCAGGTTATTCCAACATTTGGTGGTGGCATACCTAAAGCTATCACGAAAAGCGGATGTGTGATGGTGTGGCATGCTAAGGGGTGGTGTTATATTGCCTTATGTTTATTTGTAACAGTTCGCCAGTTTAGTATTTCAAAGAGGTACTCTGGGTGACCTGAACGAATTTTGCCGGTTAACAATATGGCCAGGTGGAGCTGTCTGCGCAAGGTCATCTTAAGGGTGTTGATGTTACTTAGATAAGGTGTAACATGAGTCCTTGGGGGAATTTTGAAACAGAACCTTGCACATGTATTTTGAACTCTTTGCACAATTCTCTCCGTCCGCGCTAGCAGTCGAGGGCCGTAAACCACATCTGCATATCCGAGTATCGAAAGTATCATAGAGTCACAGAGCCGAACACGATGGTCTATGCTAAGGTAGTTGCGTATGCGATACAATATCTTAACCCGATAGGAAGCCCTTTTACTCAGTTCGACAATGTGACTTTCGAAGTTGAAATCTTCATCCATTAAGACCCCAAGATTATGTGCTTTCGCCACTCGTTCCACTGGGGTGCCAATAATGGAGACTTTGGACGCTGAGGCGGTGATTCGTTCCTTTTGTGACTTTGAGCCCAGGATCATGTAGTTAGTTTTAGTAGTATTTAGAGATAGGGTGTTCTCCTTCGACCAGACATTTATTTGTTGTATCACTATTTAATTTGTTGACAGCATCAGTGGTATCATTTGGGTGAAAAGGTATGTAAAGCTGTATGTCATCCGCGTACATGTGATAGCGACAGTGGTTAATAGCGCTAGTGACATCAGCCGAGTACAAAATAAACATCATTGGTCCCAAAATAGATCCTTGTGGAATTCCTCTCCATACGTTCGCAGAATTAGACACTAAAGGCGTGCCTTTACTATCCGTAAGTTGTACAACCTGAGTACGATTATTAAGATAACTGGCAAACCATTTGACTGTCCCGGGTTTGAAACCATAATAACTCATTTTGGAAAGCAATAAAGAAATGGTAATTGCATCGAATGCCCGTGTAAAATCTAAAAGTACCAATATGCATCGTTTACCCTGGTCGCGAGCAAACAAAATATTGTCAACTATAAAGTCAAGAGCAGTGGACGTACTAAGACCTCTCCTAAACCCTGATTGTCTTACTGGAAGTATATTGTTACTTTCTAAATATTCCGTCATTTGCATGCAAACGATACGTTCCAATATTTTCGATATAAACGTAAGGATATTGATTGGCCGCAAGTCTTTTAACTCGTTGACATGTGCAGTCTTGGGCAGCGGTGTAACTATGGCAGTCTTCCAGGGGTTGGGAAAATACCGGAGGAGATTGACGTATTAACAATGTTTGTGATGATACCTAATGTTTGAGGAAGGGTAAGAAGCAGCATATCAAGTGATATGTCATCTGTGCCAGTAGAATTTGATTTTAAGTACTGAATAACTTCGAGTACAGTGAATTCATCGACTGTTCTGAGCTCACACTCGCTTTGAGTAAAGCGATGAAATTCATAGTAAGTAAGTCGTGATATTTCAACTTCTTTATCTCAGGGGACATTTAGGAAATGAGTATTAAGCAGTTCAGGATGACATAAGTAGTCTGGAATCTCAGAGTTGCGATTTTTTTTTGTGATTTCGATACATTTTTTCAAGTTTTTCCACAGAGTTTTAAAGCTGGTAGAGTATTTATTTATGTGCTGACTGAAAAATGCTCGCTTTTCGAAAAATAAGGCAGAGTTTACAGAGCTTTTTAAGTCCTTATATTATTCTTTATGGGTCTGCAAACCTGTTTTTCGATATCTACGAAATGCCTCGTCCCGTAGTTTAAACATTTCCGTTATCGTATTTGTATTCCAAGGATAGCTGAGCTCTTTAATACGGACTCTTATTTAAGGAGCTACACTATAACCACCTGCACGTTAAGCCGATTAGCTCATCGCTCAAGACTAACGCCTTCTCTACAGACGAAGCACCCGTATAAATATCGTCTACGTAAGCATCAGAAGGGA
Organism: Apoda limacodes; assembly: GCA_946406115.1. Lineage (NCBI taxonomy): Eukaryota > Metazoa > Arthropoda > Insecta > Lepidoptera > Limacodidae > Apoda > Apoda limacodes. The sequence goes on along the minus strand of OX291540.1, from coordinate 3,210,112 downwards.
AGATTCAGACGCTCACGATCAGCCAAGTGTAGCAACGAACGAATTGCTATAAAAGGGCTCGACTTTAGCCCGTAGGTATTGGTTTTGAGCTCATAAACCACCAATGGAGAGGCCGGATCCTCTCTCCACAAAATAAGCTAAAACCGCCTATCTTCAGAGTGTATCATGACCTGACGGAACATCATCTTTATAATAAGAAAAGCAGTCGAGTGAAAAACCGGCCAGAATTTAGACGACCCGTATTGGCGAGAAAATACGAATCGCACTCGTCGTCGACTAGTCGAGTCTGTGACGCCGATTTTCTTTCTTCGATTTCCCAAAAGCGCTCAAGGAAGTCAGTGAGCGAGAGTCCCACCTGCAACATAGAATCCGTAGACCCCTAAACGGCGAGAGAATGTGCTGGGCCGATTATAACAGATCGGAGATCAGTCGGAACAGCGACCAAACCACCTGGCTGAAGTAACATGGCCTTGTCCAGTCCGAGCAATCCAAGGACATCAGCGCCAATCAGAAGTTCCACAGGATCAGGCAGGTCGAATCTTTCATCAGCCAACTGCAGACCAGACGAGAGATCCAGCACGTACGTGACGTTGATGACCCAAAATATCCCTCAGGACAACGGCTCCTAGTTGATACCGTATACTTTAATGGAGCAAGGAGAAAAAAGGAAAACGAGTCTGTACCCACGACGTTATCCACCCGTAGACCCCCCTACTCCAGAAATCCCATGACTCCGCGAATTTACGTAAGTGAAGACGCTTCAGCAGCCACAGCGACATTAGACACCCCTGAGCGCCTGACTCCAAAATGGCGCGCACAACTACACCAGGTCCGCGCGGTGAATGTACTAGAACCTGCGCGGTGGGTAAAACAGTTGTGACAGGTGGTGGAAAGGCTGGTAAAACGGCTGCCACGAGTCAACGGGCGTTGGCCCGACCCGAGCGCCGTACTTGGCCCCGGGGCTCCTGTGGCTCATAATGCCCTACGTATAAGTATACGGGTCCCACGCGGGCATAAGTGGCTGCCGAGACGCGCGTGCCATCGGCGGCGTACGATAGCCACCCGATGCTGCCCTCAACTCGCGAGTAACACGAGGACACTCCGCAATAGGCAGGGGCAAGGGCTCATACTCTGAATAATGTGCCTGTTCCGCAATACCTACCTGCGCGGAAGGAGCACGTGAGGGTGGTGACCGACCCGCGGTGAGCGGGGCGGGGAAGGTCGATGTCGCACTGGGGACGGGGGCGATTGGGTTCGATTTAGCGACGACGAACCCCCGCCCGTGCGAGCCGTTGACTCACCTGCATGAGTCATCCGAGGACCATCCTCTTGGATGGGTATAAATAAGTCAGGGTGGTAACCCCCACCACACTTTAGACAAGGTCGCGGCTGACGACAGTCCTTGGCTAGGTACTCCCCCAAACAATAGTAGCATAGGCCTAGCCTACGGGCCACCCCAGATTTTCTGAACTGGTGGCAATCCAGAATGGTCCGTAACACACCCCACACCGTTCAGTCCGTTCAACTGTTAAAATTCTGGGGGGCCGAAACGACCCGGTACCTCGTGATGGCCCGGGACGAGGTTGTTGACGGGGTCCAGACGGGGCCAAAAATTGTGACGGTCCCGATTGTGGCTCGGCGGGTAAATTCTCGAGCTTCCTACTCTGATCCACACCTCAGTCACCTCCGTGCCACTGTTCGAAACGAGCCTTGACGTCATTGGGCACTTTGTTTAAAACAATGTGTAATAATAAAAAAGACCACTCATTGACAGGGAATTTTAGACCTCTCAACGCATTTGTTGCCACCAAAATAGGGTTAAGAAGGTCCGATCGCAGCTGGTTAACCGATGTCAGTTGAGGAATCCCTTTTTAGGGATGTGGCAGCCACATGAGTATCCGCAATGCGACGGTTATTTTGGTTCCGCTTTACTAATAACTGCCCGGCAATACTGTAGTTGACATCAGTGATGTCCAAATGTTTCACTAAACAGAGAGACTCATCCCTGATAGACGGCAAAAGGTAACTTAATTTTTGTGAGTCAGATAAGTGAGTCCGTCGGTGCACAATGCTATCAAATACTGTGATAAAATTAGTCCACTTATCCAATGATCTGCTAAAATGAGGAATATCCAAAGTTGGCAACCGTTCGTTGCATTTTTGTTCCGAAACCTCCTTCCTACTTGCCGGCTGCGGGGTAGCGTCTAATTTCGACACAGCCTCGTTACCCTCGTCAACTACTGATATACAAAAATCATAATCAGAATTTACCGACTTTAGGATAGTTTCGTCATCTGTTAACGATAAGAGACCCTGCTATGCCTGATCCAGCTCTTTGACTCTTGTCGGAAACTGTGCCGCTCCTCCCCCTTATTTTTCTCTAATATATACCTTAAATGAGATCTGAAGTTTAAGGAACCGTCTCACATTGCAATATTCAAAAATTTTAATATTTTCCATATTGCTTTTAGGGAGTTAAAAATGAGGATATAAACTATCATTTAAGGTATATATTAGAGAAAAATAATGAGCCGTCTTCTACCTGGAGGGGCCCAAACTTGGTATGTTTTGAAAATATTACTTTTTGGATTATCGTATGAGTTTCTGAAAAAAATATTTAAATCCCATACTAAATTTGATGACATCATAAACCCCCCCCCCCCCCAGGGAAATATTTTGAGGAACTGCGACTCAAAATTATTGTTTTGCCCTAAAGTACCTGTGTGCCAAACGGCTAAACTCTACATCGTTTTGCAGTTTTCGAGCGAAATTGCCGTTGTACACCTGCCACTATAAGCAAAGAATAATTCCTAGCTCGACCGATCCGAATACCAACTAGATGATTCATTCTTTCGTGATTTTTTATGTTTAATAATTAATTAATTAATTAATTATTGGTATTATCACTAGTACCTAACTAAGGCGGCAAACAATCTTGCGGACCACCTAATTCTAAGCGGTTACCGTAGCCTATGGACGCTTGTAACACCGACTGTGGCATTACCTAAACCTACTAGCGCGTTGTAGATCGAGACCCTTAGAAGAGATAACCTTTTTTAAATTTGATATTATTTATGTTGATAAAGGATTTTTTGTTTGTAGATAAATTCCTGACTAAAGTAAAAACCCCAAATGTAACATAAACAAATTTTTCCATATTTCTTACTATTTAATATATTGTAAAATTGTAATTTTATTAGAAAAGAGCAACTGCTGAGTTTCTTGCCGGCTCTTCTTAGTAGAAAACATCAACACTAAAGAGAACGTTTTTAAAAGCTCTTTAATGCCCTTTATTAATAATTAATGTACCTATATCACAATGTGGGGGACAGCCTTTTTACACCAACCACTGAAGTCCTGTCACGCAGCACACTGCTTCTGGTGCAGTGTACCAGTAACTCGACTTAGGTAGCTTTATAGTATAAGTCTTATACGTCGTAACTTACCGACTTAAAAGTAATAAGCAGTAAAATAAAAAGACATGGGACAGAATAGTATATCCCCATTGCCAGCTCCTGACGAACTATAGTAAGTAGGTAAATTAGGTTATCATTTATATATATTAAATACTCTTTAAATAATATATAAATAATTTAATTGATTAATTATAAAACTAAAGCAACTTCACTAAAGTTACTGATATCGTTCTAAAATCAACTAGGACTGTTACCAAACCTGAAATTTGTTTACAAAATTTTTACTCTTAAATCTTTTTCCACGACCCCGCAAAAGCTATAAAACTAAAATATTCAGTTAACATCAAATTCCATGCAAATGGCGGATTATTGTTAGAAATAGGGGACTTCATTTAAATTTGTAAGGATGAAAAAAACGAAAACTGTATCGCTCCATCGACGATGTGCAAATGTTTATTGTAGGGTAACCATAAGGTATAAAATTATTTTGGCCATGAAAATGAGATAAATGGTAAAAAAGTGACAAAATATCATAATTCACTAAATTTACTAAAAATCATTATACAATATCATAATAATTTTACACCAAAATGGTGTCTTAATTTTTTAATCTTTTGGGAGGAATTAAAGTTTTATAGACAAATTCGGAAAATTTTGGAGAAATGTAAAATTTTTTTGATTTTTGTTTTCATATACTATTAGAGCTAATTACAATAAAATAAAATTAACCGGTTGGCTAAATCGTCTAATGCTGAAGAGAAGTGTAATTAAGTGAAGTGATTACCTATGATATAAAGTATATTAGTTACCTATTTTTGAAATGTCTGTAGTTTTAGCAAATTTTTATTTTATCGATGTTTTGCCTATTTATTATTTATAAACATGTTCTTATACCTACTAAATCTTATATATCTTATAACATATAGTTGATGTAAGAGAAACAAACATTCCTATTAGTTTTTATTAAGTATATTATGATGGTCACCTCTAAGTTTTAATGTATCGTCCGATCGCCGCACGCGCCGCCCCGTGATGCCATTTTATGCAAAAACGCAAATTTTGTTCGAAATTTGAAACGCTCCATTGTGTTGCGAGCTCGAATGAATAAAAATAATTGTTGCCAACTTTATTTTTAGGGGAAAAATGCATTTTGCGCAGGTCTCGGCTATTATTCTTGTCCGTTTTATAAGTCCGTATTGAATTAACTGCAGTTTTTATGCACGCGACATTTGAATAAAGATTTTTGCGTGGTCAAATTGTCTATTGATTATTTCTACGAGGGGGTTTGAAATTAGGGCAGTTAAAATAGAACTATAGCTAGCTAGATCGCGCTTGATTTCAATTGATCTGACTGAAACTATACTATTTAATATATTACCTATGTATGTAAAACGTTAGAGCTGTGTTCACAAAACTATCATCGCACAATACAAGCAGGTTACTGTCTGTCAGTATTACATAAATAGACGTCGCGAAACAACTTGCTAATAAACTACCTATTGCATTAGGTTGGGACTCATGGTCAAACATTTAAAACATATGTTTTAAAGGTTGGTAAATAAAATTATTAAAAGCTGTATTAAGGAAATATAATCCCGGGATCCCATATCCCAGAATGATGGATTCTTTTTTCGTCTCGTAACGCCGTAATTGTAAAACTAAAAAACCGGGTTTTTTGGGGTTAATGCAAAAATATGTTTAAACCGGAATAGTAGTTACAATTACAATTACCTATATGTGCCGATCTGTTTGGTTTTACTCACATCTAGATGCCATGGCTCACTTAGTTGTAACAAACTGACAAAACAATACCGACGAAGTCTTAACGCCACCGTCGGGAACCACAATGCAAAAAAACTTACATATTTTTATTTTAAGTTCTCCTAACCATACAGATCAGGAAAACAAATATAAAACACAAAAGAGTTGATATTTAAGGAAAACTAAAAAGAAGTTAGACAGTTACAGCAAAAAAATATTATTATATTAATTATAGGAAATAACTTCCTGGACTAAACAAAATGCTTGAAAACAATTTCTTTTGCAAGAATCCAATAGAGCATTTTCAGCTGCGTTTGAACTGAACATTCATTTTAAAAATATTTTATTAATTTGTCCAACATACTATTATTATTATTTGATTCTCTCGCAGCCTAGTTGGTAGTGTGGCCGACTGCTGTGCAGAGGGTGTGGGTTCAATTCCCGCACTGGACTAACATTTACGTGATAAACATTTGTGTTTGACTTGAGTCTGGATGTATTATAATATATATGTTTTTTATCCGTTGTCTAGTACGCATAACACAAGCTTTGCTTACTTTAGGGCCAGACGCGGCGCAGTGTGTGTGTAATGTGTAAAAATATTTACTTATTATAGTTGTTGTTATATATGTTAAACAAATTTTAACATAGTTCTGATGTTTGCGTTTTTTATCAATAATCTTATATTTAGTAGTAAATAATTTTATTATTTGGATTTAAACCGTATACCTAATTTTAGTCCCCGGGATTTGCCTGAAAGCCAAATCTACTACTATTATATATTAACAGTTATTTATTAAAATTTTTACACACTTTTTATCAGTTTAATGTTTATGTTATTGTATTTGAGATGGTAGGTAGTATGGTGGTATTGTGCAAATTGTTTTTTTTTTCTTTTAATAGTACACTCTTCTCAATATATGTATTGTTATTATAAAATTACTAAGTATAAGTATATTTTTTTAATTACATTCTGAATTTTAGTCCCCTGCAGATTTTAGGCTAATCCTAGATTCAGATTGCCAAATCCTGAAATCCCAGGATTAAAAAACTGGTCCGGAATTATATTCCCTAGCTGTATTAGCATGCGCTAGACATTTATAACAAAGTATACGATGTTGAAAAGTAATAAAATCTCTTCCATACAAGTTCTCTATTATTTAATAATAATTTAAGACATTATTCGGCAATTTTCGGTAAATTCGGTAAGTTTGCAAAAAAAAATTAATCAATATTATTTTAACAATAGTATGCTAGTGTCGAATATCCCTAAAAGTAGTCCATTGCTGTATGAGTAGAGTATGAAGGACGAACCACGCCTCAATTTTATCACAGAATTAAATTGAAATTAAAAAGTTGAAGAGCAAGATCAACTGCATCCTGCTTAATTTTTTTAATTTTGACTTTTTGCTAAAAACCATGGGCAATGCACTAGATAACCACAATTTCTTTTAGTGATCACTTAAATCTACATTACCCCACGTAAAGTGGAGATGAATAATTTTTTCAAATGATATTTACACATTTTTTTGTAGGATGTGATATTTAAAGTTAAGTAACGTCGGACATGGTCAGTAAGTGGATGAGTGACTGCTTAGCGGCACACTTTTTGTTTTTTTTTTGTGTTTGTAAATTACGTAAATGCTGGTAGGTACTGAACCCTCGGTGCGCCAGTCCGACTCGCACTCGGCCGGTTTTTTATTACAACCAAAAACGCGTTAAAACATTTGCACAAGTGTTGAAACAATTGTCACTCTTATATTTGTTTTGGCATTAAATACAATAATTAAAAATCACTCTTAAAAGCAACTAGATAAAAGCAAGTTTTATATGTAATTTTTTTTTCAATCCTTCAGATGTTATAGTTTTGCAATAAAATTACACAAAACTGCGCATTTACGCGTGCTACTATATATCTTAGCCGTAAGGTGCAGCTCAACAGCTCATTGTTGTGGAGCTACATATTTAAGCCGCTTCATATCTGAATTACCCATCTCTAATTCTCATTAATGAAATTTGCCATTGTTGGCCTTATTGCTTTGGGTTCGCGTAATATGAAATTACCTTCGATTGTATTGAGACTTGGGCGGTGTAGCTGTCTCTCCAGCGATATCACATGGACTGTCGAATAATCGAGACGTCTAGAATATAACAGATATAACTTAGCTAGACTACATATAGTAGCCGACACAGTTGTGTCTTTAATATAATCTCATATCTACCCAGGGTTTACCTAGTGTCTACCCTATATCCATCTCTTTACTTCACGTTTTTGTGTCTATCTCATGTCTACTTCGTGGCTAGCAGGGGTCTACTTAGTGACTCCCTTATATCCATCCCTTGCCTTGTAGTGTCATTACGCTACAAATCCTTTCCCCTATTGTCATGTCATAGACAAATAAGATTTAGATTTAGGCTGATGATTTTGTTGCCCGGCAAGCCTTTTTTTCATCTTCCCCTTGCAAGCAAGGCAAGCCTTTAGGTAAGTTTAATTAACAATGGTTAGGCTGGAACCTTAAATTGTATCTATCAGGATCAAGGGACTCAAAACTAAATTCAAAAAGCTTTCTGCGAGAAAACAGCTCAGTGAAACACGGAACTGCTGCCTCATATCTACCTCGTGTCTATCTCATGTCTACCCACGGTCGACCACAAGGTAGTCGACACAAGCCTACGTCATTCACATTTCTTGTCTATCCAACATTTTCATATCCATCTCAAGTCTATTTCATGTCTAACACATGTCAAGTCTTAATCTTGTGTCAATCATACATTTACCTAGTTTCCACCCCACAGAACAGTTAAGAAGGCTGATGTGAAATGAAGGCGTGCCAGGCGAGCCGCAACTATGATTATACAATCATACTACTTGCCAGCCTTCATACGTCCCCACTGCTGGGGCACGGCCTACCCTCTTAAGCGAGGGTGATTGGGCCATAGTCCACACGCGGGCCCAGTGTGGATTGTGGACTTCACATACGTATTTTTTTTTTCTTGACGTATGCAGGTTTCCTCACGATGTTTTCCTTCACCGAAAAGCCAGTGGTGTGAATAAATTAATCAGTGTACTTGAGAAATTAAGAAAAGACTCATCGTGTACCAACGCCGTCCCCGGGGTTCGAACCTCCGCCACTTGGGACGTAAAGTGAAATTTAAACCCCTCGGCCACCACCGACCATACTACAATACAATGTACAATCATACTTCAACTACAATACACAAACATACTTTTTAGTCGCTAACGAAATGTGGTAAAGTGCGGGGCTCCTCTAAAATCATCTACCCTGCTGGGTAGAATGGGCAGCGGCGATGCTAATCGGTAGTGTTGTGCTGATGTTTGACTAAGGATGTCGATAAGTGGAATATATACTACTAACCGTTGTTAAGGTACTCAAAACTGTAACTTCTATTAAATATGGAAATTTATCTTATATTTCTTTTATTTTATTTTTAACTTTGCCAGCGGCTTCGCCCGCCCTAAATTCGGTTATCAGCGTGGAACTCCTTAATTAACTCCAATTAATTAATTGATTAGTTATACCAATGAATTGCTTTAGCATGCTATAGGTGCAGCAATAGTTCGTTTAACTCTGTTATAGTTTTTCCAGCAGGAACTTTTGAATTTTTAGGGATAAAAAGTAGCCTATATGCTATTCCAGGAACTAACCTATATGTATGCCAAGTTTTATCCCGATACGTCCAGTGGTTGAAGCGTGATTGAGTAACAAACATCCATCCAGACATACAAACTTTCACATTTATAATATTAGTAGGATTTTATCTATTACTGTTGTATCGTTTTAAGGTTCCTAAAAGAACCAATATACGAGAGCAATGGATTGCGTAACAGGTAGGAACAATATCAAATATTATTTGCTCCAGACATTTCAAAGAAAATTATTTTATAACAACAGAAACTGGAAACTGATACTTAAACTGGGGTTATTCCATGTGATAAAATTGCAAAAAAAATTATTCACATTACTTCGTGAGTATCGTTTCGTTCCAAATTTTTCTGTCAGTCACGTTACTTCAACTCACTAAGCAAGTAAATTAGAGTGCGACTTCACTAAGGGTTTTTTTCACTTAAATACATAAAAAGTGCAACTGAGAAAAGGTGGACCTCAGGTATAATAAAATAAAATAAAAAAAAAAAGCCTTTTATTATGTTGCTGCATGTTTCGCCAGAACAATGGAGGCATACTGTAGAGTATTTAAGGCTTGCTTTTCTGCAGCCACACATGCTTCCACAGTTTCCTTTGCGTCTGCAGAAATTAATTAATTAATTTCATGAGATCGGGGGCTGCTGGAGGCTTGGAACTATGACTCCAATTTTAATTCTTGTCATTCCACAAACTTTCACAATTGACGTTGATTTAGATTCGGAGCACAGCCTGGACCATCGAAGAAAAGAAGATTAGAGTAGTTAGCTAATAAGTTATTAAAAATATTATGATGTCGAGGATTACCTTATAAGCAAGATGTCCGTGGAGTAGGCCTACTGAGGATACCACGTAAAAAAACGCGCCTACAGACTCTACCTCATAGTTGGCGGGGAAAAGAGTTAGGAATGAATAAGTAGAGTTGTACGAATTTAACAAAAAGAATATATTTACTATATAAAAAAATTAAAAATAACCCGGTCAACTTTGGAGCGCTGTAACACCATTTTTAATGAATGAAATTAAAAAAAATTACAGGGAAAAATGTTCCTCAAAAGATCATCTACTAGATTGGTCTGAAGTATTTTTTTTGTAAAATGTATAAAAACAAAGTTATAGAGCAAAAAAGAAATTTTTTATAAAAAATTCTCACTTTTTTGCTTATAACTATTTTTGTAAGACACATAGTTTCCGAGATATCGCGAAAAACGTGTTTTAACCCCTTTTTCCAAGATGGCGGCCGGGGTACAAGGGTGGCGACCCCACAAACTTGAGGTTAAGCTTCTATTGACCCCCCACACATGTCCTAAAAATAAAATTGCGTCCTCTAAAAAATGCAAAGCTCATGTAACATTTCAATGGACTACTAAGATTTTGTTGTCTGCTGATGTGTGTACTCAATAAAGTCGTCAGCCGTGATCAATATAAGTTTTCAAGACCCTAATAAATAAAATATATCAATGGCAGATCTGGTCAATAAAATTCTAAATTTAAGTTTTTTCAGCACTTATAAATCTGTCTGCCACAATGCTAAAAGCGCGATAATGGTCTGCCATTGTTGTTTTTAGATAATAATAATAATATATTATCAAATTTCAAAACGGCAGACGTGGTCAAATGCATTTAAAATTCGCGAAAAATCGATACCTGTCTTACCTGACAGCGCGCGGCGTCCACCACTTGGGGCTCAGTGACCCCCCATCTCATATATGGTAGGTATAGGGCCTCACTGTACAAAACCCCAGGTCCGGTCAAATACATACAGGTAGCTTTCCACTGGCTCTTAAGCTATAATGTTTGTAATATGTACAATGTGGAAAATAGAAAAGTAACCAAATATAAAGCTTAAACTAAAAATCCGTAATTTTAAATTTGTGGTTAATATTTAAAGTGTAGGTATACATAGGTTTACATAGTTAAAAATATTAATACAATGATAAATAAATTTGCTGAAGGATAGTATAGGCCTGCTACCAATTTATTTTCATGATCTTTCACTGGATGACGCACTTCGATGAATTAAAATGTACAAGCGCTACTTCAATACAAATACAATTCTTTAACAAGGTGATGCAGATTTATTTTGAAATATAACTATGTTATTATATGTTAATAGGAAAATGTTTATTTTACCTTAATAGTAAACAGATTAATATATGTGATTGATAAAACACTAAGGTTTTCTTGCTGTCGTTTTCATTGTAATAGGTCGGGGAAAAAGTTTCTTCGCATTTTAAAGCAACGTGCATCTTTGTCATAAAAATTCCCAGATTAAAAACACTTCAACCAACTCTTAAGGCCGACTTGCGAAAGATTCATTCATAAATAACTAAACCTGGGTCAATTGTATAATTAGATACATTGTCAATTGTCTTGCAGAAGCAGAAAGTTAACTATTCCTCAGAAGTGACAAAATAACAATTAATGTGCATCCTGTTATAAATCGCCTAAATAAGAAATTCCTGCATAAAACATATATGGGTCTCGCTCTCTTGTTAGAAACAATAAATCTATCTCTTTTTACAATCTCTGTTATTTTTCTACAATGAACTTTCAAAGATAATACTTTATCTCTTTCGTGATGCCATGCAGCCGATGGCCAGATGTGTATGAGTGATGTTTTAGGAATGGAATATGCTTTTAAAAATTTTGTTATTCTATGTTTTGCATTATACGCGTACGTAGGTACTCAGTCTGTCGGTTTATTCACTACATATTTATTTAAATTGAATCGTGCATGCAAGTGGAAAGTGTTAAAAATGGACCTACTAAAGATCTTTCGTTGTCTTAACGCGTTCGTTCTTGCTCCAATTTTTTCTACGGTGGAGTATTTACCTATGTGTATGTGTTGAATATAGAAAACGAGGTACCTAGAATGCCTGCAGGCAGCAAAAGCAAAAATAATGAACCTCGGAATTCAGTGTTACATATAATTATTATCTGAGAATAGTGAGTAAAAGTTTTGTTCTCTCATACTTTTAAAATACCTAAACACTTTGTTCTTGCACAGTTCTATTAAAATGGTTTAAGTAAATGTATTCGTCAGAAAATTAAATGTTATCTACCTACCTACCTATTTATAGTTATAGAAACCTGATCATAGTCGAAAAATAATATAAATTAAACCAGAAAACCGATATCAACACGAATTTAACTTAAAAATGTTGACGCAATAGTGCGGAGTTAGTAACTTAACCCTCCGAAGGATGCGGGTTAAATTTTTAATATTTAACTCTGTAGTGACCCGGGTTAAGTAGAAGCGCAAGACAAATATGACTTTGACTCAAGTTAACTTTATAACTTGACAAAAATGGCGCTAACCCTAAGGAGCGCAAGTGGCCCACCGATACTGCCTTAGGTCCATAAACATCACAAATTTTTTTCGTGGCTTGCGTTGCATTTTTTCTTTTTTTTTGAATAAAATTTTAAAATTTATCGAATCTTCATTAGATTCACTTTGACAGAAAGGAAAACAAATGAAAAATTGCGGGAAACAACACTTTACTAATTTTTTGAATTGTAACCTTTTTATTGTCATCATATCCAGCCAGAAACAAAGAGTACAGCCAAAGAGATCTAGTCTGTGAAAGAGATTTTATTACAAGTTTATACATATTATATGCGAAAAGACTTTTCCCCGACCCTCTATTACAGTCAAATGAGACATTAAAAGTTCCTTTTTTTTTTTTTTTTTTTTAATATTACTCAGGTGGCAAACAAGCTTACGGCCCGCCTGATGGTAAGCGATCACCGTATCCTATGGACGCTTGCAATACCAGGGGCATCACTCGCGCGTTGCCGACCCTCAGAAATCTAATAACTTCTTTCTTGAAGAACCCTTTACTGTTGTCCTTGGAGAAAACCTTGGCAGGGAGCTCAGTCCATACCTCAAGCGTTCGCGGGAGGAAGTTTCTCTGAAACCGCACTGTACGCGACCATTTCGGTTCTAAAGTGTAAGAATGAATTATCTGCCGATGGCGAGCGGTGCGATGGTAGAAAGTAGCTATGGGCATCATCAACTAGAGATTTAAATAAACCAACGAGAGATCAAATTAAATTACATCATACTGCTGCCGGCAACTGTAAAGTAAATCTACAGTTTTTAACCGACTTTGAAAAAAAGAGGTTATAAATTTGACCTCTATGTATGAAATGTTGTTAGAATTGCACAATTTCATAGAGAAATAAAACCAATCCGACCCCTTTGTCACCAAGGCTTGCTCCGTCTGCCCGCAGTTGTAGGAGCGATAGAGACAAGAATAGCACACGCCAGACCTCACTCATACTTCTTATCATCTCTTGATTTACGCGCCAAAACTAGTACTCCCACGCCACACTTATGTTAGCCTATGTAGGCTTCTAAACAGATGTGCTAATTTAAAACTTAATGTTTACCCGCTTAAATTCTATGTTCGTATGTTCTTAAATATACAGTTTTATTTTTAACTATAAATATATGTATTACAAAATCATGCAAGTAATATGTGCTCAATTACTAAAATATTGAACATAAATAAAAAATACAAAAAAAACATCAGAGATAAGGAAATTACTACTATGAAAGCATTACGTGTCCTATTATATGTCAGTTCTATGAAGCCACTTGTTATATGTCAGTTCTATGGAGCCACTTGTTATATGTCAGTTCTATCGAGCCACTTGACCTCGCAAATGTATATTCGAATCCTAACCATGGTTACTGGTTATATACAAAATTAGTTTGTTATTATAGTTACATGGGTCAATCAACTTAAAATTTAATTGCGATTTTATTCTGTTTAGGCAAGATTCAAATAAAATAACTTTATTTAGAATGCGTGCAGCGAAGTTATTTTAATAGTAATATAATTTTTAAGCAATCGAATAGCGAATGGCCCTTAAATATGTCTGTTGCGTAACTATTTAGGTTTTAAGTATTGCAGGTGTTAAATTAAACAAATTAAATATTTTGCATTATTATTTTTTTTAAGAATTGGTAATAAACAAAACTATAATGCTAACAACCAAAGGAACTTCTATTTTTTAAATAAAGATATATATTATGTCTCTTGGGTAACAAAACTATATAAATAAAACAAATATTTATCCTTAATATGAACCAAAAGGTTTTTTCCCTTTGAAACCAAATTTATTCTGTATACTTAAAATTGCGCTAAAACGTTTACTTAAACAAAAATTAAACATCAATCACAAGATGTAAAAATCTAGAAATACCATTGCAACCATGTGGGACAATTTCGTTACCCAATGGACAACTTCAGTTACTCAAGAGACATTTACATGCAACATTATGAAAGATCACATTAAATAAAAACAATTTTTGGTAATAGGAACTATTTTTTTGTACACCTACACATATGTTAAAGATCAGTCGTAAGTAATAATAACACAAATATATTTCAACCATTAAGAACACAATAAAATGTCAAAATTTATTAACATAAATGAGAGATCACATAAAAATATTGACTATCAAAATCATTTTTGGTGTATAGTAAGTAAAGATATATTCGTAAATCTTAAAATTTTTTGAGATCAATCGTCACTTATTTAGAAATATTGCAATAAAATAAAAAGCAATGTTTAAAAATAAAAATAAGTATTAGAAAGTAATACAACTGAAAATATAGAAATTCCCTTTTAATTATGTCTGAGTAGTCTATATCAGATATATCTTTTTCTTCTAAACAAAATACTTTTTATTTTTAAAATACCGAAGGAATGTTACCATCATCGTACCATACTTGAAAGCCGCACCTTTAGCTGATTTAACAATTACTAGTAGAAACTTTCCACAACTGACACTTTGATATATCTCCTCCGTTTCTTGGAATGTTCTTGATGTACTTGGTTTATCGACATTCGACAAGTCCTCGTCTGAGGCATCTGGAGTTTTATAAACTAAATTATACCAATTCTTTTGTTTTCGATTGCATAAATCTAATATCCCCAATTTGTAGTTAATTAAAGGCTGGTCTTCGTCAGAACTAATTGCTTGTTTATCATTCCCCTCATCCTTTGTAGCTTCAGATACCTTCGAGGTCTTGAAAGTCTTTTCCATTTAATTAGCATCTCCACATTTCGTTGAAGTTTTACAGGTAGAAGTATCTAGGGGCTTATATGTCTTTGGTGAATAACAGTCACAAAAACGTCGTTTGAAACGTCGTCTCTTAGATAGAAATCTTTTATTTTCTTTTTTTAAGTTGCCGTCGAACTCGTTGTTACTTTTGGTGGTATGTACTCTGTCAAACTCAGACTCACTTACAATTTCTTTTCTTAAAGATTTATCTAAATTTTTGAATTTGGTGTATTTTTTATGGTCATCAAAATTAAATTGAACAGGCGAGTCATTTTCTTGTACAGGTAAAATATTCCTAGCGTTAGGCAACTCCTTATATATTGGAGGTGATCTTGGAGGTGTTTGATAAAGAACATTTTGAAAATTTCTTTGACGATTTCTTGATTCTTGCTTTCTTAACTTCCAAATTACTCTGGTGTTAATTTTTTCTTGTGGTGTTTTCTTGTAGATCTTTGATAAGTCTTTTCTTGGTGCGGTAGTTTTCTCTTTACTTTTCTTGGTTTCCGGGTTCTGTTCTACCTTTTCTCGATATCGTCTTTGTCTTTCCTTGTTACTCAGCGGCATGTTTATCTAAAAACATAAATTTAAAATAAATAGCCTTAGGTACACACTGTTATCGCACACACAAGTTTTTGGTATGTGTGAAAAAGGTTAAAATTATTAAAAAGGCTACAATTTTATTATATTTATCTACTAACACTGTGGATCAGTTAGAAACTTTGGTATTTCTTTTACATTGAATGAATATAATATTTAAATAAGTGATACTTTCACCTTATCCCAATTGTTGGGATTTTCTAGTAAAATATCTTAAAATGTCTCTTGGACAACATGTTTTCCTCTGGGTAACGGCTTTTTGTTATCCAGTGGACCCGTTATGCAAGAGGCATTTTGATGTTTTAATCATTTTGTGGAGTAAAAATGCACCAATAGTAACTTATAATTTGCTATGCAGGCAAGTCAAGACCACAAAAAAGTCAAATAATAAGCATTATTAAAAAAAAACGATACTTACCCGAATTTCGTTGTTACCCAGCTGACCACGAATAAACACACGTAAAGCCTATGAGCGTCATCGGCGAAATGAACGAGTGAATTCCAAATTTCGAAAATGGCTGATGAAATGATCCGATTTGTAAGAAGTCTTCCTATAGGTTAAGCTGATACTATCTTCATCTCGATCTAGTCTATGAAACCAACTACCTTGTTGTTCAGTTTACCTATTGTTTTCGCTACTGTGAGGGACAGAAAAATAGTCCTGTTTTTTTTATTAAATGATCAGTTAATTTATTTTGTTTTGTGATTAAATGAAAAGTAGTAATATATTCTATATATTCGTAAAATAAATTGTAATGAATCAAACAATATTTTTGATTTAATTGTAAAAACACACAGCTACCTAGCCATGGAGACAACGATGAAATGTATTGAAGGCATTTTCGGTCAACTGGATAACGATTTTTTTTCAATTGAATAACATAATAATAATAGTGGGACCACGAAAATATTATAAATTATTGATTTGGAAGACTTAATACATTTATATTTTTTTGCTATTACTATCGTAAAACATATATTTAATCACGAACTCCCGGGGACATGATTTCTAGTTAAAGTTGATTGACCCACATACTATCGTAAAAAATATATTTAATCACGAACGCCCGGGGACACGATTACTAGTTAAATAGTTGATTGACCCACATAGACTTCGGAATGCGCACATTTTGTTTTACTCTTTTCATAACTAATATAAAAACTTATAGTCTGAAGTATAATCCATTGGTCCCCGTTACTAATATAAAATCGTTAATACTAAAACTATACGCCTTCGCTGCTGACAATGTTCTTACATTTTTTTATCAAAACTGCCGGTGACTTCGGACAGAACTTTACTCCGTTTATATGAATATGCTATCTATAGCTCCTATGATATAATTATATTGACTGACACCTGGCTGCACCAAGATAATTCAAATAATGAGTTCATTAACAACCAGTTCATTGTGTTTCGCAGAGACAAAGACTGTCAAGCCTCAGATAAAAGTGACGGTGGTGGTGTTTTTGTGGGGTTACGGCGCGAACTCGGTGCGCCATGTATCTCACATCAAGGCACTGCGGCCGCCTGCAATGTTATAATTACGTCATCTATAGATCAGGTGGTTGTGGAGTTACCGCTCGGCCATGGACACAAACACGACATCAGTGCCTCATATATACCTCCTAAAACCCATACTATTACATATTCAGCACATTTTCGCGGTTTGTTCAAGCTTTCAGGCTAAAAATGTTGTAATTTACTCATAGTACAGTAAATGACGGTTTTTGGCTAGCAATTCTTTCAATAAAGATGGATTTTGCTGAAATTTTGACAGTAAGTAGGGAATACCCCAAGATTCAAAATCTACCCTATGCCAAGGTGTGCTTTTTCGCGGGGGGTAATAAACCCCTAGTTGGGGTGGTAATAAAAAAAAACTCCAGGAATCGACGGAAAGATGTATTTTAAGCTAAAAATGTTCTACAGAAGTTTTTTGAGATATTTGTGACCGAAAATGTAATTTTTTTTCGAATATAATGTTTTGACGATTTTGCACATATAACTCATAAACTATTGATTTAATCAAAAAATCTGTGATTATCAAAATGGTAGGGTATGAAAAATCAAAGAATTTATTTTTTTATTTTTTAATGTAGACCCAATACAAACAAAGTTGAAGGTAAGCCTTATTTTTTTAACGACAAATTTACAGATTTTAACATTAAATTAGGAAGAAACGGTACGTTTTACGATTAAAGTGCTCAGAATCTTTTTTAAAGTACATTAAAGAACATTTAAAATGAGTTTTTTTTAAAGTTCTCTTTCATAAAAACTAACGGAGTTATGACGAAAATAAAGTTGGTTTATATTTTTTTTACGAGAAAAATCAACAATGAAACGCTTCTCAATATTACCCTAATTGGAATTAAATGTTACAAATGTACAAATGACTTTATCTTGACATTATAAATATGATACAAAATTTTGACCGATTTAAAATGCTTATGTTTGAAAAAACATATCATCAAAGTGAACTAGGTCTAGGTATTTTTATAAATATTTAAATTATTAAAAAAAAATTACTTTTTTCAAATTAACTCAGAAAATAAACCATATACGTAAAAATTGCTAGAATACAAGAAGTTAGCATTTTCATTCAAAAATATTTTTTATTTTATTTTTTAACTGTAGCTTAAAAATTCTTCGAGATATGGCTTGTAAAACTTAGCATTGATACGAAATCAGTACCGCCCTTGAGCCCTTTCTCCGTTTGCCTTTATTAAATTAAGTGTTTGAGAAATATAAAACTTACATGAGCTTATAGGCGATGGAATTCCCTATAAAATCCTTTTTTTTATCTCTCTAGGCCAAAATGCGTTCGAGAAAATTAAAAAAAACCAAACGCATTTTTTTTAATTTCGGAGCAGCTAGATTTTGGAGAAGAGAAATGCGTATACTATACATGTATACTAATAGTGTTCTCATCATTGGCACCTGGTGAAGGGGTCTTGTGTGTATGTTTGTGTGTGTGTGTGTGTATGTATGTATGTATGTATTATATATATGTGGCGTTTTTCCCTCTTCACAAACTCAACGCGCGGCAAGAGCAACATCTACCAGCCGAGCCCAAAGGATATAACATTTTAATTTTTTGTACTCCCTTCTTCCTGGTGAGATATAATTTTTGAAAATTTGAAAATACATGTTTGATAATAAACTCAAAAAAATTAATAATTTGTTTTAATGAAGCATCATATCTTAAAAAAAAACGTTTTTTTAGATATTTTTTTGTATTCTAATATAATAGAGGTGGTTTTTAGGGGATGAAAAATAACTATAACAATTCCTTTAAGATTTAAATATAATAATTTATCAAAACAAGAAATAAAATATATCGAAAAATTTAAAACAATTTTATGCCAAAAAGGGTGTTTTAAAAGGGCGTAAGGAATAAAATAGGGGTTGAAAAATCACAAATAGTTTTTAAAACTATATAATTCTCTTTTCTCAATCCTTAAATGCCTAAATTTTTGGATTTATCGGTTTTTGTCAATAAGGGGTAGTATTTACCTCTAAAAGTCAAAAGCACACATCGGGTTAGGGTAAATATTGAAGAAGATGGTAAGTTGAACTTAATCCCAAATTTTGAAGAAAATCCATTTTTCTTGAAAGAATTGCTAGGTTGTAACCATCTTCTTACCGTCATTTACTGTACTATCAGTAGTTGGTGATTATAACTTAAGCTCGATTGATTGGCAACCCTCGGACATACATACAATCCGCTGTCTTATTATTCTACGAAAACTTAAACAGTATAATAAAAAAAAACGTTCCTTAAAAAAAACTCTGAGTCGGTTTTCCAGTCAAGTCAACTATCAGATGATAACATTGCATTTGTTAGAGGACGCAATTTTATTTTTGGGATATGTGTGGGGGGTCAATAGAAGCTTAACCTCAAGTTTGAGGGGTCGCCACCCTTGTAATCCTGCCGCAATATTGGAAAAAGGGGTAAAAACACTTGTTTTCCCCGCCACCTATGAGGTAGAGTCTGTAGGCGCGTTTTTTTTTACGTGACATCCTGAATGAGCTGGTGGTACCGCGCTATTCCTGAGTGAGAAAGTCGATCCATCTTTGCTAACTATTGTTGGCGAACGTTATTTCATAGCTTTATACAGACGGTAATAACTTACTAGACGGCTTGCGATACAAACGATTTGACAAGACAGTGACTAAAAATTCATTTAATTTATCATCGCTGCCTCCAATACAAGATGCAGCTCGTTTTCACAGTCTCCAAGTATATCACTAGGTCCAGTCGTGGCTTGGAAGATATCTAAATCATGAAGATTGGGGCTGGAAAAAGCATGCAAACATTTGGATGCCAATACAAGCTTCCAAGCCTCCAGCATCCCCCGATCTTATGAAAATAAAATTGCGTCCTCTAACAAATGTAAAGCTCTTGTAACCTTTCAATGGACTAACACTCCTAGCTTCATAACCAATAACTAAGCCGATACACTCTTATCGAACATTATTACATACATACATACATATTTATGCATTCCGGTCTTTAAATGTTTCTAAAGGAGCTGGTCCTGACGGCATACCTGCTACATTTAAATGTTTCTAAAGGAGCTGGTCCTGACGGCATACCTGCTACATTTAAATGTTTCTAAAGGAGCTGGTCCTGACGGCATACCTGCTACATTTAAATGTTTCTAAAGGAGCTGGTCCTGACGGCATACCTGCTACATTTAAATGTTTCTAAAGGAGCTGGTCCTGACGGCATACCTGCTACATTTAAATGTTTCTAAAGGAGCTGGTCCTGACGGCATACCTGCTACATTTAAATGTTTCTAAAGGAGCTGGTCCTGACGGCATACCTGCTACATTTAAATGTTTCTAAAGGAGCTGGTCCTGACGGCATACCTGCTACATTTAAATGTTTCTAAAGGAGCTGGTCCTGACGGCATACCTGCTACATTTAAATGTTTCTAAAGGAGCTGGTCCTGACGGCATACCTGCTACATTTAAATGTTTCTAAAGGAGCTGGTCCTGACGGCATACCTGCTACATTTAAATGTTTCTAAAGGAGCTGGTCCTGACGGCATACCTGCTACATTTAAATGTTTCTAAAGGAGCTGGTCCTGACGGCATACCTGCTACATTTGTGTGAGCAGTGAGCTTGTCCTTATAAGCTGTTTGCTGTTAGTCGTACACGTACCAATGCGGGCAAACGGCCTCCCCTGAGACGCCTCATGCATTCATACAATGCATTATTTTATGACACTGATATACTAACAATACCTATACAAAAGTATAAGCAACTAACTGAGTACATATTTAGTCCAATCAAATTAGAAAATAAAAAAACATTGATTAGTAGAGTTTTAAATTTCTGTGTACATATTCATTACAACTTCCCATTAAACATACTATAAGTCCGCATCGATACCTATTACTCTCGCGCCACCATCTTGGAAAAATGTCCACCTTTTTAGTTTTTAGCTTATATCTCGGAAATAATTATTACTACGGTGGAATCGTGTATGCAAAAACTGTAACTTATTAAATTTCCTATAAAAAACTAGCTAATTAAGTATTTATGTAACTCCAATACATTAGCTGTAAGCCGACATTGAAAAGTTACGTGACACTACCTTGAGAAAGAACCATCGACAGAGATGGTGAGAATGAATGACAAATATTTGTCAGCTAATGTATTGGAGTTACATAAATACTTAATTAGCTAGGGGAAAGAAAATGAAGGGGCATAAGCAAGTAGTGGGGATTCGTTGGTTCTGGCTCACTACCCTCTAACCCCAACCCCTCTCCTAAAACTCTCAAAACCACCCCCTGTGTCTGGGGGTGTGGCGACTCGCGCTTGACCACTTTCAAAACCACCCCCTGTGTCTGGGGTGTGGCGACTCGCGCTTGACCACTCTCAAAACCACCCCCTGTGCCTGGGGTGTGGCGTATCACGCTTGACCACTCTCAAAACCACCCCCTGTGTCTGTGGTGTGGCGACTCGCGCTTGACCACTCTTAAAACCACCCCCTGTGTCTGGGGTGTGGCGACTCGCGCTTGACCACTCTCAAAACCACCCCCTGTGTCGGGTGTGGCGACTCGCGCTTGACCACTCTCAAAACCACCCCTGTGTCTGGGGGTGTGGCGACTCGCGCTTGACCACTCTCAAAACCACCCCCTGTGTCTGGGGTGTGGCGACTCGCGCTTGATCACTCTCAAAACCACCCACTGTGTCTGGAGGTGTGGCGACTCGCACTTGACCACTCTCAAAACCACCCCCTGTGTCTGGGGTGTGGCGACTCGCGCTTGACGACTCTCAAAACCACCCCCTGTGTCTGGAGTGTGGCGACTCGCGCTTGACCACTCTCAAAACCACCCCCTGTGTCTGGGGTGTGGCGACTCGCGCTTGACCACTCTCATAACCACCCCCTGTGTCTGGGGTGTGGCGACTCGCGCTTGACCATTCTCAAAACCACCACCTGTGTCTGGGGGTATGTCGACTCACGCTTGACCAAAACTACCGCGTGACGTCAGAGTGGCTCCTGTGTATAACTTGTCTCTAGTTTTGTTATGTAATTACATCATTATCGTAAAGGGTCTATCATGTTTTTCCCCGTTCATAATTAAGTTATTCCTATTTAATTACAATGATGTTGGTCGTGACATTCCAAAAACTAGTCCGCCGAGGGTGTATCTCAAGATTTTAGGGGTGTGTCCACTCACGCTTTACAAAAACTTAACCTGGAGACGTGTCGGTTCACGCTTGATATGACTTGACATGTTATACATACAGAAAATCTTTAATTCAAGTCGGTCGAAGTTTAAAGAGAAAAGCTGATAATAGTGTTAAAGATTTATAACTAGCATCGACGTCAACATCTTACAATACAACTCGTACACAGGACATGATGTGTCAAATATGTGATTTACAGGTTAACCAAAGATTCTATGCTCAGAGTGGCGACTCGCGCTTGACCACTCTCAAAACCACCCCCTGTGTCAGGTGTGGCGACTCGCGCTTGATCACTCTCAAAACCACCCACTGTGTCTGAGGTATGGCGACTCGCGCTTGACCACTCTCAAAACCACCCCCTGTGTCTGCGGTGTGGCGACTCGCGCTTGACCACTCTCAAAACCACCCCCTGTGTCTGGGGGTGTGGCGACTCGCGCTTGACCACTCTCAAAACCACCCCCTGTGTCTGGGGTGTGGCGACTCGCGCTTGACCACTCTCAAAACCACCCCCTGTGTCGGGTGTGGCGACTCGCGCTTGACCACTCTCAAAACCACCCCCTGTGTCTGGGGGTGTGGCGACTCGCGCTTGACCACTCTCAAAACCACCCCCTGTGTCTGGGGTGTGGCGACTCGCGCTTGATCACTCTCAAAACCACCCACTGTGTCTGGAGGTGTGGCGACTCGCACTTGACCACTCTCAAAACCACCCCCTGTGTCTGGGGTGTGGCGACTCGCGCTTGACCACTCTCAAAATCACCCCCTGTGTCTGGGGTGTGGCGACTCGCGCTTGACCACTCTCATAACCACCCCCTGTGTCTGCGGTGTGGCGACTCGCGCTTGACCACTCTCAAAACCACCCCCTGTGTCTGGGGTGTGGCGACTCGCGCTTGACCACTCTCATAACCACCCCCTGTGTCTGGGGTGTGGCGACTCGCGCTTGACCATTCTCAAAACCACCACCTGTGTCTGGGGGTATGTCGACTCACGCTTGACCAAAACTACCGCGTGACGTCAGAGTGGCTCCTGTGTATAACTTGTCTCTAGTTTTGTTATGGAATTACATCATTATCGTAAAGGGTCTATCATGTTTTTCCCCGTTCATAATTAAGTTATTCCTATTTAATTACAATGATGTTGGTCGTGACATTCCAAAAACTAGTCCGCCGAGGGTGTATCTCAAGATTTTAGGGGTGTGTCCACTCACGCTTTACAAAACTTAACCTGGAGACGTGTCGGTTCACGCTTGATATGACTTGACATGTTATACCTACAGAAAATCTTTAATTCAAGTCGGTCGAAGTTTAAAGAGAAAAGCTGATAATAGTGTTGTTAAAGATTTACAACTAGCATCGACGTCAACATCTTACAATACAACTCGTACACAGGACATGATGTGTCAAATATGTGATTGTATATAGACAGTTTATCATCATATGAACATTTTATATAGTATCCATAAGAACAAACTACATGTTAATGTATTGTTTACGTATATGACTTCGATGGATCAGGGACACAATAGGTGACGGGTTTTAAATGAGCTACAAAGTCTGCATATATTATAAAATGTAATTTTAATATTCTTTGAAATTTATCAAATTAGATTTCATCATTATTTGTTTCCCTATTAAACCAATATTTTTCTTTTTTATAAATTCCTAGTTATTCAGTAACAATTTGAGCACAGTCATGTTAACTTTAGATTAAAAATAGATACGGCAACCGGCCCAGATATGAATAGCGTCATTTCGATTTGTTATTTGTTTATTTACCAAGCGTGATAAATACAATAATGACCATTTCAACCATTGTTTAAAAATAATAAGTTAATTTGTAATTACTTAGAACATTTTGATGTTTTTTTTTTCTTTGTGAAACTCTAATTCAAACATATTAATGCTAATGTCATTTTGTTTTTCTACCTTGGGTATATCAGATAATTTGATTGGGAACTGAATATTATTAAACGTTAGTTTATTTTGATGCCTAAAGTATGATGATACCCTATCGGAATGTGTATTTGCAGGATATAGTCCACTTAAAACATTGTTGATCGTTCTTTTTTACGAATATACGAAGATCTCCTTAAGGGATTGAACTTATTAACATGCATTTCTAAGAACTGTTTTTTTTTAAGGTCTACCATTTTTTTTTTTTTTCTAAATCACTGTGTGTCATTACACATTTTATTTTTAATGTCATCACTTAAAGGTTCTAAATAATTTTCTAATTCACCAATTTTTATCCAATTCCTAATAGTCAAATTTAAAAATTCAAAAGTATTTTTAAATCTTTTGTTTCCTAATCAAAATCTGCATGAATAATAAAATAGTATTGATTCTTCAATTGATGCTATGAATACTTCACGAGTGATATAACAGACACATAAAGTAAATTATGATTAAGAATAAGACATTTCTATTTGTGTTTCTAAGATCGTAAGTGCTGAGCATAGAATCTTTGGTTAACCTGTAAATCACATATTTGACACATCATGTCCTGTGTACGAGTTGTATTGTAAGATGTTGACGTCGATGCTAGTTGTAAATCTTTAACTCTATTATCAGCTTTTCTCTTTAAACTTCGACCGACTTGAATTAAAGATTTTCTGTAGGTATAACATGTCAAGTCATATCAAGCGTGAACCGACACGTCTCCAGGTTAAGTTTTTGTAAAGCGTGAGTGGACACACCCCTAAAATCTTAAGATACACCCTCGGCGGACTAGTTTTTGGAATGTCACCACCAACATCATTGTAATTAAATAGGAATAACTTAATTATGAACGGGGAAAAACATGATAGACCCATTACGATAATGATGTAATTACATAACAAAACTAGAGACAAGTTATACACAGGAGCCACTCTGACGTCACGCGGTAGTTTTGGTCAAGCGCGAGTCGCCACACCCCAGACACAGGGGGTGGTTTTGAGAGTGGTCAAGCGCGAGTCGCCACACCCCAGACACAGTGGGTGGTTTTGAGAGTGATCAAGCGCGAGTCGCCACACCCGACACAGGGAGTGGTTTTGAGAGTGGTCAAGCGCGACTCGCCACACCCCCAGACACAGGGGGTGGTTTTGAGAGTGGTCAAGCGCGAGTCGCCACACCGCAGACACAGGGGGTGGTTTTGAGAGTGGTGAAGCGTGAGTCGCCACACCCCAGACACAGTGGGTGGTTTTGAGAGTGATCAAGCGCGAGTCGCCACACCCGACACAGGGGGTGGTTTTGAGAGTGGTCAAGCGCGAGTCGCCACACCCCCAGGCACAGGGGGTGGTTTTGAGAGTGGTCAAGCGCGAGTCGCCACACCGCAGACACAGGGGGTGGTTTTGAAAGTGGTGAAGCGTGAGTCGCCACACCCCAGACACAGGGGGTGGTTTTGAGAGTGGTCAAGCGCGAGTCGCCACACCCCAGACACAGGGGGTGGTTTTGAGAGTGGTCAAGCGCGAGTCGCCACACCCGACACAAGGGGTGGTTTTGAGAGTGGTCAAGCGCGAGTCGCCACACCCCCAGACACAGGGGGTGGTTTTGAGAGTGGTCAAGCGCGAGTCGCCACACCGCAGACACAGGGGGTGGTTTTGAGAGTGGTAAAGCGTGAGTCGCCACACTCCAGACACAGGGGGTGGTTTTGAGAGTGATCAAGCGCGAGTTGCCACACCCGACACAGGGGGTGGTTTTGAGAGTGGTCAAGCGCGAGTCGCCTCACCCCCAGACACAGGGGGTGGTGAGAGTGGTCAAGCGCGAGTCGCCACACCGCAGACACAGGGGGTGGTTTTGAGAGTCGTCAAGCGCGAGTCGCCACACCCCAGACACAGGGGGTGGTTTTGACAGTGGTCAAGCGCGAGTCGCCACACCCCAGACACAGGGGGTGGTTTTGAGAGTGGTCAAGCGCGAGTCGCCACACCCCCAGACACAGGGCGTGGTTTTGAGAGTGGTCAAGCGCGAATCGCCACACCGCAGACACAGGGGGTGGTTTTGAGAGTGGTCAAGCGCGAGTCGCCACACCCCAGACACAGGGGGTGGTTTTGAGAGTGATCAAGCGCGAGTCGCCACACCCGACACAGGGGGTGGTTTTGAGAGTGGTCAAGCGCGAGTCGCCACACCGCAGACACAGGGGGTGGTTTTGAGAGTGGTGAAGCGTGAGTCGCCACACCCCAGACACAGGGGGTGGTTTTGAGAGTGGTCAAGCGCGAGTCGCCACACCCCAGACACAGGGGGTGGTTTTGAGAGTGGTCAAGCGCGAGTCGCCACACCCCAGACACAGGGGGTGGTTTTGAGAGTGGTGAAGCGCGTGTCGCCACTCCCCCAGACACATGAGGGTGGTTTTGAGAGTGGTCAAGCGCGAGTCGCCACACCGCAGACACAGGGGGTGGTTTTGAGAGTGGTCAAGCGCGAGTCGCCACACCCCAGACACAGGGGGTGGTTTTGAGAGTGGTCAAGCGCGAGTCGCCACACCCCAGACACAGGTGGTGGTTTTGAGAGTGGTCAAGCGCGAGTCGCCACACCCCAGACACAGGGGGTGGTTTTGAGAGTGGTCAAGCGCGAGTCGCCACACCCCAGACACAGGGGGTGGTTTTGAGAGTGGTCAAGCGCGAGTCGACCGATTGGTGAACTAACGCGTTATCTTCAACTAATCAGCTAAACAAAAACAGTCTATAGGAATGATGTTTTTACCACAGACCTGGAGTCTTCTCTCGAGTAATCTGTCCTAATGACTGCGCAATAGCCTCACAAAATTGGCCACTCTTTAGAAAGAGCCAAAGCTAATTCGCCGCAAATATACCAGTCTCTTTTTTGTAAGGTAAAAACAAAACATTAGAAAGTGTCAACTAATCGCCGCGGGTTCACTTCGTCTCATTCACACTTTTCGACTGTTCTAACTTAACAGCTGACCAGGAAATGCTTTGTCCAGTCTCGATGTCTATAGTTTTCTTTTTATTCTTTCCAGCCTCATACGTCCCCACTATTGGGACAGGACCTACCATGGGCACAGGCGATGTGGGTCATAGTCCACGCGCGGGCCCAGTGCAGATTGTGGACTTCACATACGTCCTTCTTTGGACGTATACAAGTTTTCTTACGATAATTTCCTTCCCCGAAAAGCCGGTGCTTTTAACAAACATGCTCTGTCAATAGTTATGCTATTAAGAAACACTTTTGCGCGTAACATCTTTGTAAATTGCTAACCGTATGGGTCGGCCGTCTCGACGTAGGGTTGATAGTCCGTGTGTCCTATCGTCAGTAGGGGCCTAGCTTGTAAAGAGGGAATTTACTTTTTGGTAGTATCAAACTCAAAAGAGGAGTAGGTATATTTAATCAAAATTTTACGTCCAAACCCGACGAGACCCCGTGACCCCGATCACAAACACTTCACTAAGAATCCCAAAAACCTTAATGTATTAACACCGATCACAAAAATTCTATTTTTCGGAAAGGCAGAGCCGTGCAACCGTGTATGCTTATTTCGGTAATGCTTCCGTAAAACTAAAACACCACTATGAGCGCAGTACGCAGGTGTATCCGTACTCATGCGCGACTTTTCCAGAATAAAATGCACGCCGAGCGTGAGCCGGCGCAGTCAATGGCGAACCAAGATTATGCAGATGACGTCACCGCTTATCTTACAGAACAATTTTTTAAGCCATATAAAGCAATCTAAATAATAAATGAGGACACGAAAATAAGGTTCCTACCGACTATGTTCACTTTGAAAACTGTTGTAAAACATGTGTGTAGTAACAAACTTTAGTCGTAGAAATGTTGATGCACTTAGTGCTGCAAAACCAAGACGTAATAAAATAAATTGTTTACAATCGTCAATAAATTTGGCTTCCTATTGTATTTTATTTATTCTTAAAAAATAATAAAAACATTTTTCTGGCTTCCTTTTACATTTCACCAGGCATAACTTTGAGCACAATCTCATATGATGGGAAGTGTTCAAATCTGTGACACGCTTATTTATTTGTTTTACTGTAATGAACAAAAAAGAAAAAACTAGATTATGCGTGGGACCTGACGACCAGGTTTTTCTGTTTGTATAGAGTAAACAGAAAATAAATATAAGGAAAATTAGGTGCGCGCCAAAACTAGAAATATTATTTTTGCAGTTTGTCCTGGCTTCTGAAAAGGTTGGCCAACCATGCGCTAGAATTCCATGTCGGTGTCGGCTTCCGGATACGTCCGGTTAACACCTTTGCCAAAGAATATAACTTTCAAAACGATTTGTTTAGGAATTTAAAACATTTATCAATGGCGCAACCTTAGCATTTCCACTGCACCACTGCTCACAAAAATGTACGTAGTCTTCAGAGCTAAAGCCTTTGCTTGTCGATGGACCATGGTCAATGAAAGTCGAATTCTGATAAATCTGGATTTATTGATTTTGTACTTCGACGTTGTAATCTCATACAGTACATTAAATATCATATAATTCATACATTTTCTTTACGCAAACTCATTTACCACTATTTTGTTTATAAGGTCAATGGTCACATCGCATGACGTCACAAGCTTATTTAATTCATGGAACATTGGGTTCTAAATAAAATAATATAATATAATGACTTTATTTGAAATAAAATTGAATCAGTACCGACTGACCATTGTAATAAATAATTTCATTCGGCACATTTAACTTTTAATTGGACTAATATCACTTTTTAATTTACGTCATCGGTTCATTTACCTAGTACGTCGCTCCAAAATAATAACGAAAATATTGATATTTCATTTTGTTTCTTTAATATAAAGACAATACCAATATTTTGTCAGCCTTTAGAAGTGGAGCTAATCCAGTAAATACGAGCTGCGGGCTCGCAGGTCAAGATTCGGAACGTTTTGAATACATTTCTTAGTACTAAGTTTCTGGCTTGCAACTTCAAAATCTTTAACATTATTTCCATCTATTTCCATGGACATATATAAAAACCTAAATAAAATATTTACTGTATTTTTATTACATATCATTTTCATAAAAAATAACAGAGTAAAACATTTTAAAACTTTCTATGGTATATTTTTTGTCCCATTTATTTTTTTGTTTGAGAGGTAAAAATGTGTTAAAAATAAATATAAATATAGAGCCGTGCGTTAAATATTTTCAACAACTTTGTTCTGATATCTTAAAGCGCTCGAATTGTGTATATAAATTGCTTAAAAATAATCAAAGACTGAGTAAGTATAATATTCATTATTTTATGTAGGTTCCTTAATCTGAAGTTAACGAAAAATATCATAAACAAATAATATGTACGCAATGCTTCTTTTCCAACAGTTTTAAGTTATGGTATTTGGTTGGTATGATTAGTTAATTAATTGATTTGCTGCCTACACAAGTGCACAGGTTCTTAATTATTTGAAAAATTAAAAGAAAAACTGTTTGAGATTAAAACTCTTATCAGTAATTATGGAGATTGGTATTGTGTTTTTTAAAATATAAATATTATTAAAATAAAACTGAACAACAAGTGATATTCATAACTAGTGTTAGATTTTCAACAAATTTCTTATAACTTTATTAACATCTTCAAAAAATAAAACAATAATATTTCTGCTTTCTTTGACTACTCGCAAAGCATTTCCTGCAAATATATTTACAAAAATAGTTAATAGTTATATCTATATAAATATCATCTAAAATATATTCGTATCACATTTTTGTATATATTAAAACTTTATAGTCCGTACATTTACACCCTACTATTTCATATATTAATATCAAAATTTAAATATATTTCAAGTTATTTACTTTGTTTTCTGAAAACGAGCACCATGTATATGTTTCATATTATTGCATGAATAACACCAAAAATTGCTGCAAAAGCTTTAGCACCTAATATAAGATAGCTAATAGATAGCTGCAAACTTAATACTTTGTTTATAATTTG
Organism: Apoda limacodes; assembly: GCA_946406115.1. NCBI lineage: Eukaryota > Metazoa > Arthropoda > Insecta > Lepidoptera > Limacodidae > Apoda > Apoda limacodes. The sequence continues at coordinate 3,180,008 of OX291540.1, read as the reverse complement.
TTCTTGTAATGTATTGAAGCAACACAACGACAACTGTTTACATGTGCGTAGAATGCGACAAAAACATACACTCGCACAGTTAGTAGACAAATATTATTGCCAAATAACGGTCGTTATTTTAAAAACAGTTTAAACCGTCACTAATCAACTATCGTTCAAAATCTCTGCAATCACAATAACATTTTTCATAATCAAATTACTTAAAATACAACAAAAATAAAGCGAAACATACAAATGTAAATACAAATTAACTAATTCAATTAAATACGCGAAACAAAATGAGCCGGTAACTAAATTATCACTTTAATTAAAACAACTACAAACATCTAAACTACTTAGGAAATACTTTTGTTACTTATTTTAAACATATGTAACTTAGTGTAGTGGAGTTGTAGTGTAAAGTGCACGTTATTTATTTATGTGTCCGAAGTGTAACTCTTTGGTTTCTCTCATCACTGGGATTATTAGTTTACTATTCGTTTTGCTCTTGAGAACAACATACACTTTATTTTTTAAAAAATAATATTGAACACATAAAAATCCCAGTATACTTTGTCACTTACAAATTTTATTCGTTTCGCCGTGTTATAAAAGCCCATGCACCATTTTCATAAAATGTTACTGTCAGACAATGACAATTTACTAAGAAATGGAGACAGAAAATATAATAGGTATAGATCGTGCCACGTAAGTTAAACATAAATTGCGGTCATCCGCGCAGGTACAGTTACGGACAATAGTACTAACGAATGTTTTGTGGGTGGCCCGTAATTTCTTAAATTTTTTGCTAATTTCTTATGTAACTAAGTACTTATTGTCTGGCACTGTGCAGCGCCCGCCAAACTAGACGACAGTTATTACGTCACATTTACCCAGTAATTATATACTATGAAGTGAATTTGTTAAAACAAGATTTGATAAATACATCTTGTTTAACTGCAATTGTGATAAATACGTAATATCGGATAAAATTACAAGTTATTGTACTTTTTGAATAATATTGGCTTGGTAAGTAGTCGTAAGGTATAAGTAAATGCAACAGGTAAAAAATAAAAATTTTAAGATCACTTAAGAGTTAAAAGTTTTTTAATCAGTGTCACTCATCTATATAATTTTGAATTGGCATAAACTTGAGCCAGAAGTTCTGACTTTGAAAACTTGATTGCGTGATTGTACCCCAGCTGCCCAGGGCTATGGTAAAACGCTGTCCTTCGCGTCGCACCACATTCCCCTCCTCAATAGACCCGAAAATATGTTGCTGCGCATGGTTCAAATTACGTGGCACGACTTATTTGTATTTTTTTTTATCCCAAGACCACGGTAAAGTTCGACGACCTTTTCAGGATTAAAGTTATTATTAAAATCCAATGAAAGTACAAAACAATTGTACATATTGTATTTCCAAAATTTTGACAATTAAAATAGATATTTAGGAAAAATCCTGATTAATTGGTCAGAATTTTAACATATGTACTTGCATATATAACATATATGCTAATTTGAATATATTATATATTTTCAAAATAGCTATCCCGTAAACAAGTATTTAGCAAATAATTGCATTACATTATTTTTTATGCCTGTCATTGAAGTCAATATGGAATAGGTTGTTTAGACTATAATTTATATTAATTATACTATAATATAACTATATTTTTTTATGTAATTCTGTAAAATTCAGGATATTAAAAAAATTAAATGTTTTATTTGGTAGTAAATATGTAAAACCTCGTTAAGTTTTGCCAGATTAATGGTCAAAGTTATGGCATAACTTTAATAAACTCCACTTTTATATCAGTAAATAAATACTCATACACATTATAATAGCTTCAAAGCTCCTCACTGGACGATCGCTTTTACTAATTATATATTGTCATCAATTACAACAGTTCAACATAATAAAGTATCTAAACACTTACTCTTATTATTTTAACAATTTCCATATAATACTTAGTATTGCCTTTTCTGCATGATATAAATCGTATTTACTAAAAATATTTGTGTGCGTAATGATTTTTTTATAAAGATATTTTTTTATAATAATTTTTTTAATTCGGTAAAAAGTTTAATGTTGACCATTAAAAAATGCTTTAGTAAACTCAATGAATATATTTTATAAAATTATATTAAGAATATATTGGCTTAGAAAAAAATCGATAAAATATTGTCTAAACCTCACCTAGCTCGACTTTTGGAACACTGTTCGTAGATTTTTTAGTGAAATCTCCTTTGTAAACCTTTGATTTAAACCTAGTGTTACCAGCACTATGACATAGTTTTCACTCAACTAGTGAGTACTGCCGTTTATTTTCGTCGGTCGTCGTCATTGAACTGCACACTGATATTCTACATTACCAAATCGCCGCCACTGTGGATATGTACGGTAACGTTTATCTCGATAACAAAACCCCACATTATTTGGTAAACTAAAACTGTGTCACACGACAAAACACTCTTTTCCATTTCTAATAATTTGAACTAAAGTGTTTAAAGTGGCTGGTCCGATTTTCATGCTATTTAATGAAGCACTAAGGCCCTAGGTCCATGTCGAAACAGTGCTGGCGGGGGTGGGAGTGCGGCGAGTGGGGGGCGTGGTGGTGAGGCCCCCCCAGCAGCAGCGAGGGAAGACAGCTTTCGGTCAGTCCCGAGAGACCGCTCGGGAGCCCCAGGGCTGCGTCCGACATTAAAGATGACGACCCTGCAATGGAGAATTTTATCTTAATAACACTTGCCTAACATTGTTGGTCATCATCGTGAGTTATCGCAAAGCCTAGTCAGAGGCCTTATAGGCAGCTCGAAAACTTTGCTTCACGATGCGTCCTAGGACTGTGGACAGTCCGTAGGACTGAGGCTTAAGCGAACGCAGTAAACTGTGCCCCAAGATAACGTAGTAGACTGTGCCCTAAGAGAACGTCAGGACTGTGCCCTAAGCCCAAGGAAAGACTTTGGCACCCTAAGTCTTATTTGAATAATAAACTGTTTAGTTTCCATAATATTTCTGCATAAGATCTTGTTCTGAAAATAGTTTGGCCTAAATACTTTTAGTACATAAATCCATTCTAGTCAAACTAGAATGAATTTATTTTTTTTTTTTTTCGTTACTAAACATTAACAATCATTTCCGAAAATTGTGTAGGTCATAAATTCCCTTTAAATTTTGGTCACCCTAATCAATTTTCACAAAATCTTATGCATAGATATTATAAAAACTAAAAGGATGGAAACCAATTGAAATACATCTAAGGATTCTCTCATGTTGTAAAAGTTGAAAGGAACGTGATATTTAACAGTATAAAGCCTTATTGATCGAAAAAAAACATGAGACATTCAAATAAGTAAACTTAGGCTAAACCTGTGAATTTGCTACGACCTGTTTGCCACACACTTCTGCAACCACGAACTATGCAACACTTTCCTTATAATTATAATTAACCCTTAAATTTACACAGAAATCTACAAGAAAACTGGAAATCGACGTAAACAATACAACGGAACGACCATTTCAGGTGGTCCGTCTCTGGTGAACGACCGGAAGATGCAGGAAACTATGGAAGTTTTCAGACATCCACTCCTAGGTCCATAACTGTCTATAAGGTTCAAATAAAGAGATCGTAGAATCTTTGTTACATTAGACAATCTCTGTCACAACACACTATTTTCTCCACGTATCGCCGCGGCGTTGTGAAAAAATCTGCTCGGAAATATTTTAAATAATATGCAACTAAATATTCTACTTCTAAACTACAACACAGTTGCCTAACATCTTTAATAACATAAAAGCCGTGTCTAGGTATTAATATTTATTTTCTTTTTGTATTAGTGTACTTTAGGTAAGTAACTAATCAATATCTTTTCTATATTGACAGTACGGTTTTTATATTGTACGTATATCATTACATTACGGCTCTGCACCGTCACTGAGACCTGGGAGACTACTACTCTCAGGTGGTGAGGTCTTCTCTTCTCTCTGCGTCAGCCTTAGAGCGACGTCAGCACTGAGAGGAGACCAGGAGCGCTCTATACTCCAGAACCTCGGCCTGAACAGGAGCAGAGTATCGGCTCGACCGATACTGCGCACCTGAACTACGGGGCGAACATCTGCCACGTGCAACATAGCGTCGTGCCAGCCACCTGCGGCATGGCATTGTGCCAGCCACCTGCGGCATGACAATGTGCCAGCCACGTGCGGCATAGCATTGTGCCGGCTCACTAAAGCCCTGGCCTATCAGTACTAACCACACGTCCTTAGGTCATATAGAGTCAATCCCACCCGCGTGAACCTACTTTGGCGGCGGAGACCTGCTGGGTGTGGTCGACGTGGGAGACATCTTTGATCGGCTAAACAGGCTGAAGAAACTAATTGTATTTTCTATCTTACTATATACTTAAAAACCTTATACTTAGAAATCTGTGAAGGCAGGCTTACGGTTTTTCTATTTTTCTGTATAGTTAGCTAGTTTCTAGTAATGTAAAATAGATAGTTCTAATTTATTTATGTTAAGGGTTACGAATCACCTTATGTAATTAGGCTACTTCTGACTATTAATTATTGTTAATATAAACTGTGAACGAGTATACATTACAACCCACCTTGACCTTGAAAAGTATTTTCTTTGCTTTAAAATACTCGTGTTTAAAACCCCTTATCATGCATTAGTTTTATAAACTACTGGTATGATAATAGCACGTTTTGAGTTGTGAAATGTCTATAGTTGTCTATATGTATGAAAAAAAAAAAATGTTCGGATACCTTAAAAAAGTAACATCTCATCTCAAAAAAGACTTGATACATTTAGTTGCTCAAAATCTAAGCAGGCTAAGATATTAAGCTAGGTAATAAATATTACACACAGAACTTTAGAAAGAGATATTCGACCAGCTCTAGCTTGGCAGACAAGGTCTTTATGATTTATTTGTTTAAAAATAAAATTGAATAAAATAAATTCTTACATATAATATTTGAAAATAAAAATATATATTTACAGAATATACAGATACAAATACAAAAGCAGTCCTGAGTACTGACAAATAACAAATTTAGTCATACAATACATACAACATATTTAGTCATATAATACATGTACACAATACACACAACATATTTCTTATCATGGATAATTCTAATACAATTAAGTACGTTAATTTATTTTACTTAAATTATTTTATAAAACATTTTTGTCTTGCATATTGACGTAGTTAAGTATTCGTGGTATAATTCGTGGTATAAGTAAAATACTACGCCTGGTAGTCTTCTCCGAGAGAATAATAGTGACGTAGTTGTCGTGCCACTCGAACTTGCGTCACTATTTTTCTCTCGGCGGATAAACGGCGACACGGCTCGTGTCACTGTCACAAAAAAAAAATAACATGTTTACTTAGAACATATTATTATATTTTTAACCGAGTAATAACAAAGGGTTTTGATTTGAGCAGTCTGTGAATGTATGTTAGCATGGTGATATGTTCCCGTTTAGCTTCTAAGCTACTGATCGTATTTCGACAAATGACGTGTTGTAAGCTTCGTCTTAGTAGTCCGCGATGTAGCCTCGCCTTAATCCAAAATTAACTTAAAAAATATGAACAAAAATATCGATACAAAAAATTAAAAACCTGCTGTCTAAGTATATGTTTATATGTTCTCGTGTAGCCCTAAGCTACTCCTCATATTTTGATAAATGAGCTGTTATGTCGTTAGCTTCGTCCAAGTATTATCAAAGGTCCATGACACATGTCATAAAATACAAAATGGTACATAAAAAATAGATTAAACAGCTCGAAAAGTCTGTAGTGTTTACCATCATTAAAGGTCTCGATAAGCACATTTCCAATATATGCATGATATGTGTATGAACGAGATGTGAGATTGAGGGCGAGAAAAAAGATAGCGGAAGGATGGCGAGAGCGAACGAACGATACGGCGCGCGAGTGAGTGCGGTCTGCAACAGTTTGTAACGATTTGCAAAATTTAGAAATTAAATACTTTTTATTTTCGCAAGTATATAATTATAATTTTTAAATTCCCGAATCCCTTATACACATATATTCATATAAATTTGTAGTTTCAATCTTATTTGGACGGGTTTTAGTTTTTAAACAAAGAAATCAAAAAGACAAGTTTTGATTTATTTATGTGTTTTTGTTGAATATAATATAAATAACAAACTATTGTTATTTCGTACGACAGAGACGGCGCTCTATGAACCCCAGGCTAGCCAGTTATCTCTTTTTAAAGATGTGTAATATTTATATTGTCTGGTACTGTAATGAGTTTTGAAGAAGATATATGTATGTTTTTCATCTGGACTACACTCCTATAAAATAGTAATTTATGTTAACAAGTTTGAACAAAATTACCGTCTGGACTAGAAAGAATTTAAAGGCTGTTTAGCCAAATAGGCGAATGATATATTTTGATTATATAAAAAACACAAACGGTACTTATTTATGTACTTTAAAAAAAATTAAACTTTAAAATTTAATTTAACTAAAAATAAAATACCTTTTGATGTATTAAATTATTTGTAAATATTAGAGAGCTTGTTTGCAACTGCCTAAAATTATCATCAAAATACCTTCATGATAAATCTATCACATTTTGCGGTTACTACAAATATAATTAAAAAAAAATAATTAAATAAATAAAAAACCCGACTGCAGAAACACTTATAACTAAACAGAAATTTAAACATACTAAATATTTAACAACTAATAGACGGAACTCATTTTAAGGTAACTACTACAATGTGAGCAATCAGTATACTATTTTAACTACTACAATGTGAGCAATCAGTATACTATTTTAACTACTACAATGTGAGCAATCAGTATACTATTTTAACTACTACAATGTGAGCAATCAGTATACTATTTTAACTACTACAATGTGAGCAGTCAGTATACTATTTTTACCTACTACAATGTGAGCAATCAGTATACTATTTTAACTACTACAATGTGAGCAATCAGTATACTATTTTAACTACTACAATGTGAGAAATCAGTATACTATTTTAACTACTACATTGTGAGCAATCAGTATACTATTTTAACTACTACAATGTGAGCAATCAGTATACTATTTCAACTACTACAATGTTAGCAATCAGTATACTATTTTAACTTGCATTGAAATGAGTCTCGTTTGCTTATAGTTAAGAGGCAGTACTACGTGACAGTGAAAACAAGGATGGCGCGATATGTAACTGTGCGTGCGTGAGTAGTTCAGCTACATCGCAATTCACTAAGATTTTCATTGGAATACACAAAATAAATTAATAGTTTATTACACATCATTGTTATCAAAAATGCTCACGGCTATACTTTTAAGCAAAGCAAAAATTTTTCAGGGGTTCAACGCGGATCGGGAAAAACATTTGCCAAAAAAATGGAATTTAGGTAGTATAGCCTCTTAAATATTTAGTATGTTTTAATTTCTGTTTACTTCTTAATATTTCTGCAGTCGGGTTGTTTTATTTATTTCACTAATAAATTTTTATTCACAGGTTTTCAGGGATATTTTTTTACTCGCGCATGACTATTTTACTATAAGTGTTTTATATTTTCCTGCTCACCTTTTTAAGCCCTTTATTTTGATTCCAAACTCGAGGATCTTAAAAACAATTTTTTTTAACCTGCACATTAAAGCGCATAATCCGCCATTTTGTTTTTTTTAAGAATTTTATGTACCCAGTGTTACTCTCACAGTTGATACGAATGTAACGAAACCTCGCTAAAATCCATCAAGCCGCTTAGGCTATAGAGCGTGCCAAAGAAATATACATACACTTGACAAACATAACCCTCTTTCTGGCGCAGTCGGGTAAAAAGAGGAATTATTCGAAATGACCATGATGACCATGGCTATTTTCTACCATCGCATCGCTGGCCAACGGCAGATTATTCATTCTCACACTTAAGAATCGAAATAGTCGCGTACAGGTTGGTTTCAGAGAAACTTCCTCCCACGAACGCTTAGGTTGTTAAATAAGCAGCCTGCCAAGGTTTTCTCTAAAGACTACAGTATTGCGTTCTTCAAGAAAGAACTTTTTAGATTTTTAAAGAGTCGGCATCGCGTGAGTGATGCCTCTGGTGTTTGCCTCCGCTAACCATCAAGCGGACCGCAAAGTTTGTTTGCCACCTTAGTATTATAACAAAAACAAAAAACCACGTTTTTGCAACTGAAAATGGGTTTTTAGCTCGTATTAATGCGTAAAGTGATATCGTGAGTTAGCACAATAAGTTAACCTGATATATTTTTTGAACACCATCCATCAACTGCTTTCTCATTCAAAAGTTACCAGATAGTCGGCGTATATGACAAGGGGCCTTCCTTAAATCTAAAACGCTGCCTCTTAAATTGACCTGCCTCTTCGGCGATCTGCCAACACGCCGTTGTACTGAATATGCTCAACACAATTTTACTATGAATGGAGTTTGTCGCTTCGCGACGTTCCTCTCATCAATCTCGTCATCATCAGCATCATCATCATCACAGCTGCAAGAAGTCCACTGCTGAACATAGGCCTCCCCCATAGATTTCCAAAGGAAACGGTTGGAAACGGCCTGCATCCAGCGTCTTCTTGCGGCCTTCACTATGTCGTCTGACCACCTTGTGGGCGGTCTTCCGACGCTGCGTTTGCCAGTCCGTGGCCTCCATTCGAGAACTTTTCGGCCCCATCAGTTCTACGTACTTTGTGCCCTGCCCACGGCTACTTCAACTTGCTAATGCGCTGGTCTATGTCGGTGACTTTCGTTCGTCTACGGATCCCCTCATTTCTGATTCGATCTCGTAGAGAAACCCCGAGCATAGCTCTCTCCATTGCTCGTTGTGTGACTTTGAGCTTATTTATAAGGTCCATAGTTAGAGGCCACGTTTCAGTGCCATATGACATCACTGGTAACACACACTGGTCATAGACTTTCGTCTTGAGGCACTGAGGTATTTGGGATGAAAAGACGTTGCGGAGTTTCCCGAACGCTGCCCAGCCGAGGTGGATTCGACGATTGACCTCTTTCACGAAGTTGGACCTACCTATTTGGACCGTTTGTCCTAAGAAGACGTATTCGTCAACAACTTCGAGCTTCGAGTTCCCGACTGATATTTGGGTGGGCACAACATGATCTGGTGGTCTAATCTAAATGTTAGTGCATGATACACATCTCCACAAATTTAGTAACTCTTTTATAAGGCAATGTAATATATAATGTAAGGTATTGTTTTAAACTTTTACAACAAAGTTCTAATTCCTTTTATTTCCTAATAATATTCAAAAGTCATCAATAAGTAAATTTACATCTTTTGTCAAACAACAACTTTGTAAAAAAGCATAATACAATATTTCAGACTATGTAAATGATAAAATCCAAGCTACTGAAAATGCTCAGTTACAGGACGCATAGGTAAACCAAATTTAAAATGGAAATAAAAAAAAATATTTCAAAAACATTGATTGTATTTGTATTTTTTATGATTTCTTTTAAGAGTAACTATCGAGTTTCTTACCGGATTCTTCTCGGTAAAAATCAACAACATTGATTACCAGAGGGTGGATAGAAGGGTTCAAAAAATAGTGTTTCATAACTTTTAAGATTCAATTGTTTGTAAAAAACTAATTAAAAAAAAAAATTTGACTTTGAATCTACGACAACAGTTTCTTGTTGCGGCTAGTTAGCATTTTATACGAAAGGTTAGGTTATATAGGTATAAAATATGTGAACGAGAGTTTAGTGTATAGTGTGTGTACCATTGGAGTGTGAGAACCCGCTCCCGTCGTCGTGCAGCATCCCGGCAAGCCGGTGGTCCGCGGCCGCCGCCGCCGCCGCCGCGCTTAGACACAGCTGTGACGTTGGCGATGAGCACAGCATCGGGTCTCCTGATCAAACAAACAAATAATATTAACTCTCTCACCTTCGTGTACATAGCTCATGTCAACCAACGTCATTAGAAGCCGGGTCACTAAGAGATATTCAACTTTGAGCGATCTTTGAGTTTAGATTAAAAGAATGGTGTCTAAAGCTAGACAGACATTACATTATATTATCTAGACATATTTACATTTTTTTTAATAAATTAAGTATTAAGTATTTATAGACATTTTAAAAGGGCAAGTCAATAAATTGATTTTCATTATCCAGTCAGCAAGAAATAAAAATTAGTTTTAGTCGGCCGTAAAAAAAACCACCAGCAATACCTGGTCAGCAACTAAAGGCCAGTTTAAACGAGGCAACTTTATTGTATGTTCAATACAATACTTGAAAAAAATAACGAATGGCATTGTGTAACCACTTTCTTCAATAAATTGAATTGAACTTAAAATTGAATTCACATTTGCAACACTACAAACAGTGTGTAAACAACGATGTTTGTCAATTCTTGCTCTTATCTTCAGATGCTAACCCTGTAGGTACTCATCGAACTTTTCAACTTTTTCATTTCAGATTGATATTGAGTTCCTAAATTCTTAATTTTATTTGTATTTGCTTTCAGGCCGAACCCTTTGACTCCGAATTCTTAATTTTATTTGTATTTGCTTTCAGGCCGAACCCTTTGACTCCGAATTCTTAATTTTATTTGTATTTGCTTTCAGGCCGAACCCTTTGACTCCGAATTCTTAATTTTATTTGTATTTGCTTTCAGGCCGAACCCTTTGACTCCGAATTCTTAATTTTATTTGTATTTGCTTTCAGGCCAAACCCTTTGACTCCGAATTCTTAATTTTATTTGTATTTGCTTTCAGGCCGAACCCTTTGACTCCGAATTCTTAATTTTATTTGTATTTGCTTTCAGGCCGAACCCTTTGACTCCGAATTCTTAATTTTATTTGTATTTGCTTTCAGGCCGAACCCTTTGACTGCGAATTCTTAATTTTATTTGTATTTGCTTTCAGGCCGAACCCTTTGACTCCGAATTCTTCGGCAAATGCTACCAAAGCTGCTCTTCGAGCGTCTCTATTTTTATAATTAATAGTTTCAATACTCAAACAAACAAACACATATAATGACGGTACAGTTGATACATTTTATCACGCCACTGATATCACTGACCCGAATTTTATTATTTTTTGGAACATTTTTAACCGAATAACACAAAAAGGTGTATTCAATTAAAAGGCAGTAACTACGTTACAGTAAAAACAAGGATGGCGCGATATGTATCTGTGCCTGCGTGAGTAGTTCAGCTACATCGCAATTCACTAAGATTTTCATTGGAATACAAAAAATAAATTAATAGTTTATTATACAACATTGTTTTCAAAAATTCTTTTTCTCAGGGTCTAAAGCACTATCACTATCACGGCTATACTTTTATGCAAAGTTGTAAACTAATAGCACTTAGAACTTTGAAGATTTCTATTCCAAAACTTAAAAATACAGTGAGAAAGGGTCATTTTAGGATTTTTTCTATCGAACAAAAGTTCATTAATCATGTTTTTACGTTCTTAACCATATCCCGAAGATTACATTCATTAAATTCTAGTCGGATCTGCCCAGCGGGTCCGGAGAAACATATGACAAATAAAATGATGGAGTTTTGGCGCGAATCTTAAGAAGGAGTGGTGTTTTTTCTGTTTAATTTTTCTAAATTCATTTAGTGACTTACGATGTATATATTTTAGCAAAGTTTTACGAAAGCGTGTTAAGAATTGTGCAGCGAAGGCTCATGAATAGTGAATTATGAAGAAATAAGCAGGACATGACGCGCAATGTCTGAGGATCCACACCAAATCTCCCTCCCAATCTTGGGACTTGAAAACGAGGACGCGCGGTAACGCCCGCGCCACGATACGATATAATATAATTGACTTTGACTCTGGCAAATGCATAAATAAATGGTCTGCTAAGACCGTGCGAGCCCATTATAATAATAAAAAAAAAATGATATTTGGGTAGCATAGCCTCTTAATTGCTTGTTTTTAGTCAACGAAAAAACGTGCAATACTTGAACCAACTCGTCGATGTTGCATACAAGTGGTTTAGACAGGTCAAAAGTTGTGTGTTGTTTTTTAATCATTGCTTTCAAGTTTTTATTTTTTGGTACTGTGTAAACAATTAAATACAAATTTTGCACAGCAATAGTTTAATACAATAATTGTTTACAATAATTACCTTGTTGTATTCAATAAAGTTGCCTTGTCTAAATTGGCCTTAATTTAAGTATTAAATAAAAGTATTATATATAAAATAACTAGATATATATATGTATTTGTACGTCTGCTGTGTAATATAATATGTTATATGAATATAGTACACTCGAAGTTTTATTGGACTCTCAAATTGTCATGGTTGAAAGAAGCGAAGGCTGATTAATGTGTCATGCTTGTGAACTAGAACTAGTGCCGCCTGTGGAGGCTGGTCTGCTCTTGCAAACTTCTTTGTATTCTTAGTTAGAATATATATATATATATATATATATATATATATATATATATATATGTACGTCTGCTGTGTAATATTATATGTTATATGAATATATTTCTCTCGGGAGCTACTTTAAATCCCGTCACAGAATAATTGAAGACTTTTGACGTATCAGCCTATGCAGTCTGAAAAACAATAGGTAATTGAAATATTACCTAAATTTTGATTTTTTATTTTTTTAAAACCAAACTATTTACATTGTAAATCTTGTTTATTAAGTGTTTCAATACAAAACACGTATTTATTAGTTGATACATTAAATCAAACTATTTACATTGTAAATCTTGTTTATTAAGTGTTTCAATACAAATCACGTATTTATTAGTTGATACCGCTACTACAAAGTCAGGTAGTAGCGGTAGAGGGAGCGCGGCAAAAGGTTTTATTCATAAATAGGGCACTAGCCAAGTGAAGCGGGCCTATTTAACTTTGTATTTTTTGTATGATTAGCAAATCAAAACTAATTTTACAGCTTGTCAAATTCTGTTAAAATCCGAATCACAATTTGCCGCTCCGCTACTTATATTGCTGCAGACATTAAATTTCCCATGATATAGGTAAATTTTAAGGTTGCACAATATCACATTACTTGCTGATCAATTTATTTACTTTTGCTGACTACTAAAAGCAGCTCAATTCACTTTGTTTGGTGTCACAAATATATTTTGGCGCTGGTCAAGTACCTCGTTAATTAGCTAACAGCTTAAATGATAGCCCTTAATAAGTGTGTCGCTTATTATTTTTTTAAAAACCGAGCGAAACGCTTATTGTTTACGAGCTTATAACGTCATAGACTAACACTTGCGGCCTTCTGAATGGAGCGATAAAGAATATTGTAACTAAATTTAATATTGCACTCTTTCCTTCCAAAGTCGTTGATATATTAGACGGTTTTTTAGATAGTTGATGAAGTGCTAGTACATCAATCTTACAAATACATTCATTTTCATAGAATTAAGAAAACATTTTAAATATCCCAACTAGCAAATCTTAGCTGTATATCGGTTGTAGGAACGTTTCCGGGATGCAAAATGGTGTTCATGATTGGTCGTATTAGAATGTAGGCAAATAAATATAAATTAATTAGCAAATATTTTTAAGACTATATACATATATAACTGAATAGAGTTGCGATTCCTCATATACAACATCTCGCAGCCATAATAAACTATAGGTTCTGTAAAGATATCACAGTGAAGCGATATGTGACTTTTTAGTGATAAATAGGAAATAACAAAGTTGTCATGTAACTAGTGATATCTAAGCCTTTTAAATACGTTTTAACAACTTTTGAGTGTTACTTTATGTCCAATTAGGACGATTTTAGAACAGTTGTTGACGGGAGCGGCTTTAACGCAATTTTGTTGTAAATTCATTATTACGGGAGCTGCTGTGTCACGGTTTAGCAGTAATAGTGACTATTTAAACACCAGTGTTTTATTAGTTATTTAGGAGCCATAATAGTATAGCTTAGCTTCATAACGGTACCATGAAAGCCTTATATAAATCATAGTAGCTCGATAACGACTGTTGTGAGTGCCTATTTACAACAGTGTTATAGGCGTTATACAAAGTGGCAGATTAAACGTTTATGTGATAGGTAAATGTCACAATTTTGCTGTAAAGCCTTATACAGCTAAAACGCTTTAAGAAATACATATATATGACCAGCAGTCACAAGCATTACTTCTATATGACTTTGATATCACTCTTTTGTGTTATAAGATTTTCTTTTATCGTATTTTTGTTAGTTGGGATGCGAAGGAACTTAATTTTGTATTTAGATAAGTATTTGTTATTTAAGTTTTTTTTTATTTAGTTATTTAATCTTTTTGCACAAAAAATGTGTACAATGGCGAGCTTAATGCTATGAGGCATTCTCTACCAGCCAACCATACTTAATATGATAAATTCTCGGCGGTGCAGTAAGAGAAATATTAACAAATTTACAAAAGTATTTTAAAGTATATGAGTAAACCTATACTAAACTAGATTGTAATAGTAAACAGATTAATACATATAATACATAGAATACTATATACTAATATATATAATAATAAATTAACATAATACTATACACATGTATAAATACATACATACATTCATACATACCAACATACATAAAATACATGACGCAATGTTAAATCTTCAATTATAGAACCATATGTTTAAACTTGTATCTGCTTTAAATAATATTCTTTAAGCTTACATTTAAAGGTGTATTTATTCTGAGCACTGCGGATATCTTTAGGGAGGCCGTTGCAGAGTTTTATAGCCTGAACTGTGAATGAATGAGAAACAAAACCTGAACGGTGACGAGGAGTAGAGAGACTAGTACTTTCAGAAGAACGAAATGAACGCTCGTGAGTAGAGCCAAGGTATTGAAATCTAGATTTTAGGTAGTTTGGAGAGTTAGGATCGTTTAAAATAGAAAAGAGAGTACAGAGTATTCTGACGCTTCTGCGTTTACGTGTAGGTAACCATTTGAGTTGATTGCGAAAAGCAGATATGTGGTCATATTTACGAAGACAGAAGTCGTAACGGATACAGTTATTTAGAAGTCGATCTAATTTGTTGAGAAGGTCCGAGTTTAAGTCTACATACACACATCACTGTAATCAATTAACGGAATAATAAGACTTTGTACAAGTAGAAGTTTAGTTTTAGTGGGTACAAAACTACGAAATTGGCATAAAAAGCGCAGAGAGGCAGTGACTTTCCGACAAATTTTTTTAACTTGCACTGACCAACTCAGAGTGGGATCAATAATCAAACCTTAGTCTTTGACATGGTAACAGAAAGGAATTTAATTATCATTAAATAATATAGGGTGAACAAGTTCGAAGTTTATTTTACTTATTTGCCTAGGACTACGAACTACGATGCACTGACATTTATTAGGATTCACAACGATGCCGAATCGTTTAGACCAATCATTGTCTTTCAATACCTTGTTAATGTCACGAATGGCTAAATCAAGGTCGTCAACTGTAGCTTGAGTATAAAGCTGCAAATCATCAGCATAAAAATGGTAAGAACAGCCAAGTTGCCTTACAGGAAAGTGGATTAATGAAAATGGAGAACAATAGGGGTGATAATATTCCTCCTTGGGGCACGCCGGAAGTAAGATTTTGCCAATTCGAAACTAACCTATCTAGACGGACTGCTTGTTGGCGACCACGTTTATAGGAGGAGAACCAACTTAAAGCTATCGCAGATACCTTGATGGACCCCAGTATTGCTAGGAGGAGATCATGCTCAAAAGTATTGAAAGCATTAGAAAAATCAATTAGTACTAATACTGTCACTAAAGCATCCTCCATGCCATCACGTATATCCTCCGTAACCTTAAGTAGCGCAGTACTAGTGCTGTGTTCTAAGCGAAATCCTGATTGTAACGGACTAAGAAAATTGTTGTCATAAACATATTTAGTGAGCTGTTGATGTACGACTACTTCAAGGATTTTAGATAAAAAAGCTAATATTGAAATTGGTCTAAAGTACTACCTATGTAGAATTTTTTTTGTTAAAATGCAATTTTAGAAAATGCACGATTTTTCAAGAAAAAAAATACCGTTTGCCTAGGTATCTTTATTTTAAAATAAATGGTTATATGTTTATTTATCTTTTTTAGCCCCTACAATTACATATTTGATGTTCCAAAAATTTAATATATTTTTGACAAATATCGCAAATTTGTTAAAATTACCATTTCATCGCATCAATATAGCCATACGGTAGTCAGGAGTCCCCCCCCCCCCCCCCCCGCGTTCCGCTTCGCAACTTACGTCATTATCTGGTCCAGACGTTTTTGATGGCCGACTGTATGAAATTATTGTTTTTCCAGACTACATTTTGCCAGCGGCTCCGCTCGTCATAAATTTGGTTATCGCGTGGAACTCCTTAAATAACTCATAAATTATTATACTAATGACGTTTGCTATAGCAAGCTGCAGCTATAGCTATATTTCGTTTAAGCCCGGTTATAGTTATTCTCGCGGGAACTTTTGAATTTTTCGGGACAAAAAGTAGCCTTTGTGCTATTCCAGGACCTAATCTATCATCCATCCAGACATTCTTACAAACTTTCACATTTATAATATTAGTAGGATATCCGATAGTGTAGGTTATATTACGAATACAGAGTTATATAACATCCGTGGCCAAAATCATTTGTTGGTGTGTCCTCTATGTCTGATGAAGGTTTCTAAATTAGTATCAGTCATTTTACAATACAAAGCTTGCAAGTCGTTACAACAAACCAACAAACGCGTTACGTATAGTTTGTGTGTTTCGAGTTGTCTCAAGGATAGTTTGTACACAAAAAAACCAGTAAGTATCATATTGTGTTTGTTTTTTTCTGATTGCGTATAAAATATGTTTATGTGCACCTTGTGTGACCGGGTTGCGAGAATCGTCGTCCATGAGGTCTTCTATCTGCGCTAGGTTGAGCACTGTGCTGGTGTCTTCGCCAAGCAGCCCGGGGCTCGGGGACATACGCATCTAACAAACATATACACAAATTCACGTTAATTACGCATAGGTGCAAAAAAAGCAGAGAACTGACTCAAAACAAATTCATTCAATACTTATTCAATTTTATTGATATTAAATTATTAAATACTAAG
Source organism: Apoda limacodes (assembly GCA_946406115.1). Taxonomy (NCBI): domain Eukaryota; kingdom Metazoa; phylum Arthropoda; class Insecta; order Lepidoptera; family Limacodidae; genus Apoda; species Apoda limacodes. The sequence goes on along the minus strand of OX291540.1, from coordinate 3,162,963 downwards.
TCAAAACAAGTAAATTATTTTTTAAAAGAATGCTTTTAAATCATCAAAACTACATTATTTTAAATAGTTTTACAATACTTGTTTTAACCGAGAGCAGCCGGCAAGAACTCGAAAACTACTTACTGGTGGCAAGGTATCTCACGTGGTTATTATCACGTAAAAGAAAGTTTTTAAAAGTCGTTCAATCAGTTTTTTAATAAATGTTTTATAATATAAACGTGACCTATTTATCATTTTATTTGGTTTTATTTGAGACGTCATTGTCGCACTACTTTACAACAAGCTGTATGTGGCGAGAATTGTACATGTTCGTCATTTTTCAGGACAAGAGGGACAAGAAGATCTTTTGGTCTAGCGTGTTACTTTCTGACATCTTAATTTCGTGCGTTCTTATTTTCCTGTTTGTACACCTTAATGTCCTTGTGGTCGAGGAAATGGTCAGGCACAGGGTCGAGACACAGGCCGGGCTCCAGACAGCCCAGCGACAGGCCCTCCTCGCGGTCCAGCGGAGAGCACCCACCCAATTTCAAACCCTCTGGAACAGACAAAAATACTGATGTACAAACGCCTTCGCCTGATTCTTACAGGGCCCGAGGAACTGACGGAGGTGTTCGTGTTCACAGACCAGAGAGCGACTAACAAATCTTCGCAAGGTAACTAGGCAATGCCAACCTTATATTAGGTTAAAATTTATCAAGTTAATGAATTCGACAGAAATTTTAAGCCAACAAATCTGCGACATGACTAATCAACTGCTGCATTACGGCAGCTTAACTAAATCATCATAGAAATTTATTTGCTAAAATATGGTACAATACAGATGGAGTTCATTTTATACTTCTAGATCATCTGCCGTTTCTAGCATCATCAGCGAACATCAAACAATTACTTAAAGAATTATACGATCCTAAATTACAATTTAAATTATAAATTTAATACAGACGCCACGCAATCCACAAGCTAGATACATATTATACACAAGACTTCAAACAGGTTCAGTCAAATGAAAAAAAAAATGGGGAGGGGAAGGAAAAAATTAACAATATCAGGCTAAGTTGAAATGTCAACAGATTAGTTATTATTATTACATATGTCAATTTTAACGTAGTATATGAGTTTAAAATTAATCATTCATATATTCATTAATATTATAATAACATTTATTTTGAATTGGGTTCAATTCAAATCTTTAATACTAAAAGATAGCTTATTTTACAAATTAGCTGCCATACAATAAACATTGTTTTGATACATTGATACCCTTTGTGGTGTCTTTGTGATATATACATTTTCAAGGCCAGTTAATATACATATGATATGATTTAATTTACTCGTATTGTATGAGTTATTGAAAATTTTACAAGATAATGAGTCTACAGTTCTGTATAGAGATCCAGATACGGGTCAGGAAAAATGCAAGCAATTGAAATGATCAATGAATTGAACATTGACTACCTCGCAGCCTAGTTGGTAGCTTCCCGTCTACTGTGCAGAGGGTGTGGTTTCAATTCCGCATTGGACAAAGATTTATGGAATCATTTGTGTTTGTCTTGAGTCTGGGTGTATTTATGCATGATATGTATGTATTTACAAAACAAAAGTATATAAGTATTTGTATCCGATGTCTGGTTCTCATAATACAAGCTTTGCTTAGTTTGGGACCAGATGGCGGTGTGTGATATGTCAAAAATTATATTAATCAAGTATTTATAAACAAAGAAAGTAAATTTATTCTTAGTAAAAAATTAGCAGCAAAGTGGTTTTGACTATGTGCTTAGTTTTCAAGACGTTTTTTCGCATTGTTAATAATGGATATAAAAATCAGCGATTTAAGTAATAACGCCGGTTCTTACCAAGTGCATCAGGAGAACTAAGACAATCTACCGAGGGCATGTCCCGGAGTAAGTCAGGCGGAGGTTCCGTTAGCTCCATTAGCGGCGAAGGTTCTGCTTTCGGCAAAATTAACTCCTGCAGATCATTATAAAGAAAATATTGGAACATAAAGCATAAAAAGTATTTAAATTATAGTGCAAAAAGTTAAGACACAGGAAATTGACATTGATTGTTATTATAAGAACAGTTATAACAATAGCCACTATCAAACTAAAAATTCGCATATATATATATATATATATATATATATATAAATATGAATTTATATATATTTATTTATATTTATACATATATATATATATAAATAGAATATGAATTCGCAATAAAAACTAATCGCATTAGCAAAAACTATTCGCAGATAGTTAAACTTCGCTATTTCACACAAACAAAATAAAGTAAGAAATTAAATGTAATAAGTGAATACTTAAATATAGAATCAAGTTGTAGAACGTGAAATAGCATTATTAATTTTCGCATAACAGTTTACAAAATTTCAAAAAATAAAAAATATCAGTGAGCAAGCAAAAACAAATTTAATATTAAATTAATAAATTGATGAAGAACTTGATATGAGTGCTAATGAACAATGGATTCCGGTTGGTAGTAGTTACCGGCACGTGTGCGGGCGACGCGTGCGGTTCCGACGCAGTGTCCACGCCGGAGTCCGCCTCGCTGCCCGCACCGGACACGGGCAGACCGTGCACACGCGCCAGACGCTCTAACTCCTGTACACAACACAATACATCTCTACTAAGTACCATGCCTTCGAATAATAACATTACAAACACATTAAATATTACATAAAAAATATATTGGGTATCACCCTTATCACTAACTAAATAAATATCACATCTATATAATGAAATATCTATACATTTCATTTAATGTGCAAGTTAAGTGATTACAATATTTTAACTCTATTTAACTAACTTTAATTTAGATATCATGTGTTTAATAAACAGCTTGATATGTGATGGATGTGGACAAAAACAACTTTCTATGTGTTGCAAGTGATGTCCAGTCTATTTTAGTAAACATGTAGGTACTGTCAAGTGAACACACTCCAATTTTTGATCCTACGTACTTCACCATAGCATGGACATGATATGACACATTTACATATGGATTCCTACAGTTGTTTTCGACATTGCGAATTTTATTAGTGATTGAAGTAGTATAGTGTTTATTTACACCACCTAGACTAGCTTCAATACAGGACAATAGGATATCTATACTAATATTATAAATGCGAAAGTAACTCTGTCTGTCTGTCTGTTACCTCTTCACGCTTAAACAGCTGTACCGATTATGATGAAATTCAGCATGAAGATAGCTTGAGTCCCGAGGAAAGACATAAGCTACTCGAAGACGTCAATTGTGATTCGTTTTTTTTTTCTATTATTGAAGAGTTGCTGTTGAAAGTTATACACCGATAAGTGAATATGGGGCGGGTTGAACCGCACTATTTTAGCAAGGAGATAGTCTGAGTCTTGGGAAAGAACATAGGCTATTTGAAAGCATCAAAAGTGAGATTTTTTTTATAATTAAGGAGTTGCTGTTGAATCCCTACACAGATAACCGAATTTAGGGCGGGTAGAATCGCAGAAAAATTGGTATGCAGATAGTTTGAGGCCCGAAGAGAACATAGACTACTTGAAAACGTCAAGTGTGAGTCGTTTTTTTTTATAAAGGAGGAGTTGCCGTTGAAACCCTACACAGTTAGTGAATATGGGGCGGGTTGAACCGCACAAATTTAGAAAGGAGATAGTTTGAGTCCTGGGGAAAGACATAGGCTATTTGAAAATGTCAAGTGTGAGTCGTTTTTTTTAATATAACTGATGAGTTGCCGTTAAAATCCAGCACCGATAACGGAATTAAGGGCGGGTGAAACCTTTAATAGAATAGTTGAACAGAAAAAATAAGCTCGAGGAGCTTCCGGTAGGTTGTGAGTGGGATGCGAAGACAAAGGTAATGTGTTCGGAGTGTGGCACTTTACTCACGTTACCTGAATCCTGAGCATCAGCTTCCTGTTGTGCAGCTCTATTTGCTTCCTTCTCTGCTCGCCCTGCTTCAGTCGGTTCACCTCGTCCCGCAGACACTTGATGTAGTCCACACTACTCTTCAGTATAGTTCCCTTGTTCGGTCTCACGTCCCGAATCACTTCGTAGAATGGATCATTCGTCTTTGGCAGTAACGTGCCTAATTCTTTGATGCGATCGTTTATATTGAATCTTCGACGACGTTCAACTGAAACATTTATGTTTTACAATAAATAGAACTCCTTCTCTTTTTCACGTCAAAGAAAAAATAACTGAGAACTATTGATGTATTTAGCAACACCTTGGAGTGAAGCCCTTTGCCAAAGACTGGGAATAATAAAGTGAAATAGCATCGTGTGACTGGAAAATTTAGCTACATAAATAGTATTTTTTACCCACCCAGTATTACTTCCATCGACACAGCCAACTATTTACATTGTAAAAATTCTACTGTGGGCGTTAAAATATAATACAATAGTTTTAATCTATTTGTGTGTCCGTTCTCGAATTACGCAAAACAAATTATAGTGGGACTTTTAAAGGTGGGACGTTTGAAGGCCGGTTGTAAAAAGAAAGGCTACAAAGTCCTGTTGCAGGTTCTCATGGGTCACGAGTGTTTGTTTCGCTATGACGTAGTGTGTGTAACCGATGTGCAACACTGACTCATGTTGTGGTTGTCCTTCTTCTGTCGGTCCTTGGCTAATGCGTGCACATCGTGGTCGGGTAGCAGCGAGCAGTCACCGGCCACCGAGCTGGCGGCGGACGGGGGCCCGGACGATGCCACACAACCGTCTAGAGACAGGATGTCCTCCAGAAACTCCTCAGTCTGTGGAAACAAAAACACACCTGTCTACACATACAGTACGCGTGAGTACGTGTGTACGTGAGTACGTGAATACGTGTGTACGCGCATCGCTACTACAAAACAAATAAATAACAATAAGAGTTAATAAAACTAGTAAATAAATATTTTTATAACACATTGGCTCGTAAAGGGTCTCTTATTTCACCAATTTCAATATCGTTTTGTATCTCATTACGTACTTGTGCGTTATTGTAATGTAAAACGCACGAGTTTCATGAAAAACAAGCAAAGATGCATAAATTCCTTTTTAGAAAGTGTGTTTTTAGCTTATTTCATGGAACTTTTTATCATTGTGGTGCTACTGTGGTATTGATATAAAGTCATACTCGAACTTGGTGGCATTTCTAAAAAGACGCTCAAGTGGCCATGTTAGTAAAAGTCGAAAGTATTTTCGGCTGACAATGTCAAGAAGTTCCTTAAAGAAGCTCCGGATTGCAGATATTTGGCAACAAAGGTCAGTTGAAACTAAATTATTTTTTAAATAATTTCAAATTATATAAATCAATAAATTCTTTCACTTTCGTATTTCTTTAAAATACAGGTGTTTTTACGCTGTTTTTATCTCTTTTTAGGTTAAATTCGGCATAAATGGTGCATGTAAACGTCAAGAGTTGGCAAACATTATAACTAATTATGTCGAGAACCATGGGCGGGTTCTTCTTGTCCAGGTCTTAAACACAAATAATAAAATTCCGAGATCGTTTAAAATACAGGAAGAAATACGTAGCGCTTCGTTTAACAAAAGCGATGTCTAACAGATTTTTTCAAAATTACCAAAATGGAAAACTGGAAAATGGAAAACCCATTGGCATAAATAAATTTGGAGCAATGCCGAAACAAAATGCCACTTTCTTAAATTTGGATGATCCACATGAATACACGGTGCGAACTTATTGACACTAAAACGCCACGGAGGGTGGCGGTCGAACAGTGTAGTCGAGGGCTACATAGATAATTCGATGAAAAATACAGAAAAAAATTAGCTCTCGAATTACAAGGAATATAAGTTTGGAGCCAAGTGTTGACTCTCGATCATCTACAAGTACCTACACACGCGTACATTTCACCATCGTCGTCGCCGCCGCAGCCGTCCCGTCACCGCCACCGACTGCAAAACTCTGTGGTCTCGTTTCTCCTTCTTTCACTCAAGAGAGTGAGAGAGAGACTGGTGAAATTGTAACTAATAATAATAACTTGACAACATTAAAAATGCGAACTGGCAACGTAATAATCAATTTTACAAATTGTTCAAATTTTTCTAACTGCTTTAACAAGTGATTTAAGATTTATTCGTTTAAGAAAGAGCGAGTTTTATTTATTTCCTCGCAATTATGTAATAAAACGTCGCATGACATTTGTGCACTTTGATAATTAAAGCCTCTGCTTTCTTGTAGGCCTCGCCTACGGCTCGGGCTAGCAATATCGCCTCGGTTGTAATTTCAACTAACCGCACTTATATCATAATGTACTATAATATATTTTGCATTGTTAATGCACTTAAGTGTAGCAACGGTTTTATTATTTCTACCCAACTTTTACACAAATTAATGCATTTTTGTAAGTTATTATTATTAAATTTGAGCTCCCTCTTCGAACTTTTTAGTTATTTGTCTAGAAAATTGTATAACTAGTTAAATTTCAAGTCATTTGTAATGACTAAGTATAAATACGTAAATGCAACAAGTAAGGAGATAATTTAAAATATTCTTTAACACGGTGTACAAAATTTCTACAAGTAGGTACAATGGTGGTGACGTCACTAATCTTGTACGGTTTAGTATAGAGCGTTTAAAAAGGGAGTAAGAGTATACCTTAAAATGTTAATATCTCAAAAACTATTTATTAGAGGATTTTTTTATGTTCACTGATGTTTCTAATTAAGTGAACTTTCATAATTACGAATGAAAATGATTAAACTAGCCTGTTATAATAATTACTAATAATTGTAACTGATGTTTCTATTATGATTTATTTCTCGTGCCCTAGCTAGTTATGGAGGTAGCCAGTGTAAATGGGTACTTCTGAGTTCGTAGGCAAAGAGCTGAGGGCGGGGCTGCGCAAGCTGGCTGAAGACGCGGGCTCCGGCGAAGGCGGAGCTCCGAGCTCGGGCGCCGACTGTGGAGCGCCCCCCGACCCGCCTCGCACCTGACACACACAACCTTACACTCATTAAAATATACATAATAAAAGCGCGTGCACACAGATGCACGTGCATTTTGTCACACGTCAGCATAATATAGATAGCACAAAAAAAGTTTGCTTAGTTATTTTTTGTCTTTTCTATTACAGTAAATGATTCAGTGTCCTGTAATAAAATCAATGCGTATGTTTGTACACATTGATCTATTTACGCTTTTAAATAATGGGTGAAAAATGAACACAGTTATAAACCTTGTCCTTTTTTCAGTTTTAAGCAATATCAAATAAAGCTGATATATAAAATAGTGAATGCACCATTGCCAATGCAACCATTTGACCTGCTCCGTTTCAGCATCCCAGGCAGCGTTCCATTGCAAGGACTCAAGGAATTAGTCACATAAGAAAAGAGCTGGTTGATGAGAGGATACTGTAGAGTGCTCAAAACTGCGGGCTAGGACAACTCAAGCGTTCAAATAGGTAATAATTGAAGGAACGGGAGGAAGGTCTGCGACGTTTCCAGTCCGCATTAATGAGTGACTCGAGTAGTAACCCGTCTATCTAAAGAAACCGGGTCTTGGGCAAAAGTAATACGTACTTTTAAATAAAAACAAGACGTAAATAGGAAAGGTAGTGTTTGCAGACTCCACTTATCTCGACTCGACACGACTCAACGAGCCGACCTCTACCTGCACCCTATACCTAACATAATACGGAATTTATTTACAAATGATTCAGATACTACAGCTGTAGTTTTAAGGAAGCACCTGTGTCTGCGGCTGGAAGGATTCACTGAGGTACTGTCGGACCTGGCTTTTCTGTTTCTGAATCACGTGATACCGGGTGGGGTTTTCCAAAACTGTCCGCACCTGGAACATCAAAATACCCTGTTGAAGAAACTGTACCAATCGCTTCTTGCCTAGGTCACACCACTAAGTTAACAAACTAAAAATCTTCAAAACAATACTTAACAAACTTAAAGACAAAATATTTTTATTCAAATAAATTTAATATTTGATTTACTTTATCATCGGTTTGCAATGTTGTTTATCAAGAAAAGCCGGCAAAAAAAGATATCAGTTACCCTTTAAACAAAAAAAAATTATAATTTTACAATACTTTGTTACCCAACTAATTAAGGGTAAACGCCATAATCTTCGAAGTTCCGTGAATTGATTAATTAACTCTTAAATGAATTTTTTTTAAACAAAATGTAAAGTAAATTTTGAGGAACTTCGGAGACTATGGCAAAATTCATTTTGTATGAAAACAATCAGTGGCGTTTACCCCTAACAACTGAAAATTTACAATCCTTTCATAATATCTACATACAAAAAGGAAAGAAGCAAAAATATTCAATTGGGCGTGACTTTTTTGTCGTCACAGGATACTTAATAATAGCCGCCACTTAAACAAATGCCGATGACATTGGAAGGTAGAACGTTTATAATGTGGCACTACACACATGACTAGGACGCGACAGGGAGCACCATAGCTTTATGACATAAAATCCTCTATACGCCAAGTGTGTGGAGTTAGCAGCATAATTTACTGCTACCATAGTGACGACACGCCCACAACCCCTAACTTCATTCCTTTAACACTTACGAACTTCCTCTCCTTAAAAGTTGGACAACACGTTGAACTGTTGGACGATTGTATAGTGCCTTCAATTCAATATTATATTTCTCGGCGTGGTGTGAAGCCACCATAATTTAATCCCTTACTTTAAAAGATACATACCTGTAACACCTGCGGGGGAAGCTCCACTCTCGGCACCACGCGCGGTACTTCCGCCGGCTGCGACTTTTTCTGCTCCTCGCCGCATTCATCTTGTTTAGACTGCCCGCCTTGCTGTGCCTGACATCAAAACAATTTTTATTAATATTTTGTATATTGTATCATCTTTTCTACACTCCGATTAGCTGTATCGGATAAGCGTTTTTTTATTTTTTTAATATTAAAATGGGCTCGCACGGTCTTAGCAGACCATTTATGCATTTGCCAGAGTCAAAGTCAATTATATTATATCGTATCGTGGCGCGGGCGTTACCGCGCGTCCTCGTTTTCAAGTCCCAAGATTGGGCGGGAGATTTGATCTGGATCCTCAGACATTGCGCGTCATGTCCTGCTTATTTCTTCATAATATACTATTCATGAGCCTTCGCTGCACAATTCTTAACACGCTTTCGTAAAACTTTGCTGAAATATATACATCGAAAGTCACTAAATGAATTTAGAAAAAATAAACAGAAAAAAACACCACTCCTTAAGATTCGCGCCAAAACTCCCGTCAGCTGCGTTAGAAAAGTTTCTGATTTTAGGCGCGTTCGTTCTGGGATTAAGAGTTCCCACAAATAACACTTTTCACACTTTTGATAATCTCGTGCTCAGAAAAAGACAGCACTTAGAAATACTATTTAGCCGCCTAGAGAAATATGGAGTTTTGATTAACACCTCAAAAAGCGTTCTAGGTATCCAAGAAATCGATTTTTCGGGTTATCATAATTCTGCTCAAAGTACTAATCCCATGGAAAATAAAGTGACTGCCATCAAAGAATTCCCAGTACCAAAGACAGCTAAATAGCTTCGTAGATTCCTTGGCATGATTAACTATTACCGGAAATTTAGGAAGGACGCGCTACAGCTCAGGCCCCACTCAATGATTCTTTGTGTGGCACAAGCATAAAAGGCTCGAAATCCATCGTCATGAGTCCAGAAATGCTGTCAGCTTTTGAATTGTGCTTGCAGCTTCTCTAGCGAATGGCACTATGTTGTCACATTCAGACTGTCAAGCGGAACTGGCACACATACTTTTTTCCTGATGCTACTGACGTAGCTTTGAAAGCTATTCAGAAAGTGGATGATTGCTGGGAACAATTACCATTTTTCTCTCGAAACTTACATCATCCCAGAGGAAATACAGCCTAATTCAGGTCATACAAATTCGGTTATTGGTGTAGGATTTCAACGGCCACTCCTCAACTAGAGAAGAAAACTGATTCGAACTTGACGTTTTCAAATAGCCTTTGTCCTTTTCCGGGACTCAAACTATATACATGCCAAAATTCATCTTAATTGGTATAGCGGTACTTACTTTCGTATTTATGATAATATTATGGATTACTTTTCTCGCCAATGCAAAAGCAATTGCAGTGATTACACTTTTATATATATGTAAGCCTAATAATGCAGTCGATATCCACTTTCTATCTGGAAAGTTTTCCGAAGTTAATGAAATTTTGGTATGTCACTAAATGATAAATGAGACAATAGGCTGTAGTACAACCCATATTAGTTCATCTTAGATCACATCTAAGTTCTTGCAGAAAAACTTAGTTCAGCTGCCCATGCATTTAGAAAAGTAAAGCAGCTTACACTAAGGTGGCAAAGAAGCTTACGGTCCGCCTGATGGAAAGCGGTCACCGTAGCCTATGGACGCTTGTAACACCAGGGATATCGCTCGCGCGTTTCCTACCCTTCAAAAATCCAATAACTTCTTTATTGGACTGACACAAATGGGTCAACCTATATAAGCAAGGGTGCACCCGCCCAGAGATGGCAAACTTACTCCATATGGGGCCGAACTTGGGACTTGTAAGGCAGCACCCTCTGCCCCGACGTGCAGTACTGCCTCGCTCTGCTTAGTAACCTAGTTTTTTGGATGCCAGCTTCACCTTGTCTTGCAAATGATCTCGGAACTGAATATCGCTGGAGATTCAACACCAAGGATTCCAATGCTCTTGGAGATGGAGAGGGGAGTGTTCTGGAATTGTGGGACTACAGTGAATAGGGTTGTCGTAGCGGTGAAAGTGCAGACGTTTCTTTGTAGGGTTGAATCGGACCAACCATACCCAGTCAGAGACCTTGGACAGTGTTGTCTCGATTTGAGACACAAGTTCTCCGCGGTTTTCCTCCACAACAGGACGAGGGATGCTTGCTCGACTCATGTAATAAGCGTCTCCAGTACTGTCATCTGCATAGAAATGTACGTTGTTGATGTCCAACATGTTATTGATATGCAGAAGAAACAGCGTAGGAGACAGCACAGAGCCTTGCGAAACAACAGCATTAATGTCCATACTATCAGACAAACTACCGTCAACTACGGCTCGTAAGCGTCTGCCGGACAAAAAGCTAGCCACCCATTTGCACAAACCCTCGGGCACTCCGTAAGATGGTAACTTAAGAAGACACCGATGCCGGACTCGGTCGAACGCCTTCCCTATGTCCAGGCTAAATGCCAAGTCCTCCCCCTGACTCTCAATGGCTAGCGACCGTGGCGAAAGCCATATTGTCGGTTGCTGATCTGGTCATGTTTGTCTAGGTATCTTAAAAGCTGTGTGTTGATCACTCGCTACATCACCTTGGCGAGGAGAGAGGTAATAGCGATAGGCCTGTTCTTCGATGGATTAGATCTATCGCCCTTTTTGGGCACCGGGCGCACATTCGCAGTCTTCCATGAAGACGGAAATTGCCTAGTGTGGTAGGAAAGCGCGAAGAGGCGCGTGAATGCAGGACATAAATCAGGAGCACACTGCTTAAGCACCACTACTGGTGCTAGAAGGCAACGCCCACCGGACCTCCCGCTGTGTTATGGAGATTTCCGGCATGGTCTTACCGCACCACGGTATAGTAGGTGGTACAGCGCCTTTATCGTTCATATTCGAGTTTGAGGCAAAGAGACTGCCCAGTAGATCGGCTTTCTCTTTAGCACTATGGGCCAAGTCACCATCGGTCTTTTGCAGTTGTAGTAACGACGACTGGCAATGGTTGTCTCTACTTTACTTTAGCTACTTCCATTCCGTTATGTCTTATAGCATTTTGCTTTAGGGTAAGGCAGCTGATATTGATACAGTCTTTATTTTGCAAGAGAGCAGTACAGTACAGTCAGATTGACCATCTATAAATTAGGACCCCGAATTTCCAATACGGAACTATTTAGAGAAATTGATATTTTAACTGTTCCTTGCCAATATATCTTCGCTTGTATAATGTATGTACGCAAAAAATGACTTATTTGCTAAAATTAGTGACCTAAACGGTGGTAATACAAGGAATAAGGATAAATTGGTACGTAGTTCCAAAATATCGTCTTCATAAGGTACATAGCTTTTTTGCAATACAAAGTACATTTTTCTACTGACGGTAAAATTCCAGAACATGTGGTTAATTTACCCTCGAATAAATTCAAAATATATGTCAAAGATAGTTTAATAAAAAAAAAGCTATTACAAAGTTGATGAATACATAAATAATACATAAATACATTGGAAAAATAGAACTTAATTGATTTGTTTTTGTATTGGAGCATTTGTAATATTTCTTAAATTAAAAGATTGTGTTATTGCCTAGTGTAAGGCTGTATTGTATTTTAATATGAAGTTGAAAAAATATAAAAGATTAACTACTGAGTTTCTTGCCGGTTTTTCTCAGTAGCAAATCATTCTAAACCGGTAGTAAATCATTCTAAACCGGTGGTAATTGTTTGGTAATTTTTTTATTAATAACTAGCTCACCCGGCGAACGTTGTTTCTTTTTTTAAAACAACTGCCGCACCAACCTATTGTGAAAGGGTTGTACTATTTCAGAAACCTTCCCCGGCATGTGCATAACTACTTACCAAAATTTCATTACAATCAGTTCACCCTAATTGCGCGAGTCCGACTCGCACTTGACCGTTTTTTTCTTTTATAAAAACCTTGCCGTAACACTAACAAACTCAATAAAAAAATTACCCAAAGCAGTCTTCAAGTTTTGCGCTTAGCAACAAATTTTGCAATTAATTTATATTTAAATATAGAAGAAGAAAGATTCTATTTGAATAAAAAAGTTTGAGCTTAAGTGAGTTTGAGTTTGAGTTTGATACTCTGGGACGTAGAATCTAAGTGTTTCACGTCGAGGACCCTGTGCTAACTTGCGGGAGGGACCCTGTTCTAACTTGCGGGGGGGACCCTGTGCTAACTTGCGGGGGGGACCCTGTGCTAACTTGCGGGGTGCTTAAGTTTTTCGTTTATAACTCCTAAACTAAGTGTTTTACGTGCACTATGTCTTAAAGAAAGATGTAGAATATTGAATTTTCTTTAATTTTCACTAGTCAAAAGTTTGTTGCGAAACTAACTGAGATATAACAGATCAAAGATTGAAGAAATTTCATCATGGGCGCACCGCGTCTAAGGGAGTACAACACACAAAATATTTTTCTTTTATAGTATTAAATATCAATTTTGAAAATTTTTGCATTTTTTTTGTGGATTTTAAAAAACTATAAAACACGAAACGTGCTCTTTTTAAGTAGAAATAAGAGGAGCTCCAAGAAGTAAAACATTTTTAGACCGATAATTAAGGGTAGTATTTAACTGAAAATCAAAAATTTTCCCTTTTTAAATCAAACAAATTCCTAATCCTAATCAAAAATACTGATTACACGGCAAAATAGTTCCGTTCCCTCAAAATATTATTATTTAAGCAACCATTCGAGTTCGTCACGCATCGCTATTAATTGAAAAGTGGAGATTTTTTATGAACACACATCTAATAATCACTAGCGCACAATAAACATTGTGATTTTGTTAAAACCTAGTTTCTATTTTTTTAACGCATAAGGCAATTTATTGAAGTGAAATACCATTATTACTACCTGAGTGTGACGTCTGACTAAGTTCTTGAGTAATATCCAACCGCAGAACTAGTTATTTTGGGAAACTTTAACGCCCACTACAATGAGTGGCTCAGTTCTCGAACCAATAACTATGCAGGGATATCTGCTCATGTATTTGTTCAGACATCTGGATTCTCTCAGCTGGTACTTTCTCCAACGAGAATACCAGATATAAAGGCCCTTCTGCTGACTGCACGTCCGGACGGATATTCCGTCTCAGTGGATGCGCCTCTCGGCTTCTCGGACCACTGTCTCGTTCGGACTAAAATTTCATGCACAAAACCCGATCCATCTGGGAAACTAATTTGCGTAGTGTGTGGCATTATAAGATGGCAGATTGGGATGGATTGCGATTTTATGCATCGTACCCGCAGCCGCTGTCACTGAGACAATCCTCGCTGGTATGTTATATTCCTATCCCTAACCCGCGAGTAGCTGCCGGCGTCAAAAAACGACCGTGCTTTAATAGGTCTTGCAAAGAAGCTAAAATTCTTAAGCAAACTGCGTATGAGGCTTGGTCCACGGCTCGTAATAATAAGAATTCAAATATTTCTAAGTTAAAATGCAAATTTAATGCTGCCCCGAGGTTCAGTAAGAAAGCAAGTGCAAAAGCTAAATTCCAAAGTATCGGCAAAATAGATGGGCGACTTGCGAGCTTTTCCTCTGGGAGTCGTGCTTTCTGGTCGCTTACTAAAGCTGCCGAGGGGAACTTCTGCCAGTCGGCGTTGCCACCACTTGGACTTGGCCCATAGTGCAAAAGAGAGCCGATCTATTAGTCAGCCTCTTTGCTTCCTACTCGAATATGAACGACGATGGCGCTGTACCACCTACTATACCGTGGCGCGGTAAGACCACGCCGGAAATCTCTATAACACAACGGGGGGTCCGGCCTGTGTTGCTTTCTCTAGACGTTTATAAGTCGAGTGGACCAGACGGTATACCAGCAGTGGTAAACAACTTACAACTTAAGCAGTGTGTTCCTGAGTTATGTCCTGTACTCACGCGACTCTTCGCACTTTCCTACCACACTAGGCAATTTCTGTCTTCATGGAAGACTGCGAATGTGCACTCGGTGCCCAAAAAGGGCGATAGATCAGATCCATCGAATTACAAGCCTATCGCTATTACCTCTCTCCTCTCTAAGGTGTTGGAGCGAGTGATCAACACACAGCTTCTAAGATACCTAGACAAACACGACCAGATCAGCGACCGTCAATATGGCTTTCGCCACGGTCTCTCGACTGGTGACGTTCTAGTATATCTCACGCACCAGTGGGCACTAGCCATTGAGTCAGGGGGGAGGCACTGGCATGTAGCCAGGACATAGCGAAGGCGTTCGATCGGTTCTGGCACCAGGGTCTTCTATCGAACTTGCAATCTTACGGAGTGCCTGAGGGTTTGTGCAAATGGGTGGCTAGCTTTTTGTCCGGCAGACGCATACGAGCCGTAGTTGACGGTAATTGCTCTGATAGCATGGACATTAATGCTGGTGTCCCGCTCTGTGTTGTCTCCTACGCTGTTTCTACTTCATATCAATGACATGTTGGACATCAACAACATACATTGCTATGGAGATGACAGTACTGGAGACGCTTATTACACGAGTCGAGCAAGCATCCCTCGTTCCGTTGTGGAGGAAAAATGTAAAGAACTTGTCACTCTGTCCAAGGTCTCTGAGCGGGGACGGAAAACTTGGTCCGATTCAACCTTACAAAGACACAAGTCTGCGTGTTCACCGCTAAGAAAACCCCATTCACCGGGGTCCCACAATTCCAGAATACTCCCCTCTCCATCTCCAAGAGCATTAGGATCATCTGTAAGACAAGGTGAAGCTGGCGTCCAAAAAACTTGGTTAACTCAACAGAGCGAAGCAGTACTTCACGTCGGGGCAAAGGTTGCTGCTTTACAAGTCGCAAGTCCGGTCCCATATGGAGTACTGCTGCGATCTCTGGGCGATTTCACCCGGATACCAGCTTCAATTACTTAGGAACGTAGCTTAAAGAAAAATGGGATCCAGAACAAGAAATAAAAACTAGAATTGAAATAGCAAGAATAAGAATGAAATCTTTGTTCATTAATAGAAACTAATATCTGCTGTTTAGTGCAAGATAAACAGCGTCCCAAACAATGGCCCGGAATAAAACTATTATGTTTCATTTATCCCTTATATAATTCTTATCGCAGGCGTCAGCCAGAGTTAAGAGACCAGTAGCAAATGTCTGTTGTTGAGTGAAAGAGAAACAAGCAGTACCTGTAATGATTCTCTGCGTAGTTGCTCTTGGGCATGCTCTCGCATCAACTGCTGTTTGAGCTGCGTGCGCGACGTCGGCGTCAATGTCTTGAACGTTGGCGGGCTAAAACAATACAAATTAAATCTTATTATATGTGAAACTGCATGTTTTTTTCTTGTAGTTGAAAATAGCGGCCTGATCACATCGTTAAAAACTCAAAACTCAATGTTACAAACGGTTAATTCACACAACGCGTGGCCGTCCCTACGTATCGACGCCTGGTTCACCGGTTCGACTACCTTAATCTGCCAAACTGTGGATTAAATGTTTTTAATAAAATAATCTAATATTTTAAGCATCGTCGGGATGCGGCTTGTTTACCTGTTAATGTAAAAACATAATTATAATTTATATATATGTTATGTTATATTATTCTTTTCTTAGTTAATGTAAAGAAGCTTTAACCTACAGTTGTTCTGTTCTCTTAAGGAAATATGTAGTACTGAGGATTAATATTAATTTTCTCACTTCTCAAGTGTGGTTGGTGTGATCTCTTAAGTAAACCAGACAAAATGTAGTCTTGAAGGATTAATATTAATTTTCTCACTTCTCAAGTGTGGTTGGTGTGATCTCTTAAGTAAACCAGACAAAATGTAGTGTTGAAGGATTAATATTAATTTTCTCTAATCACAGTGTGTTTGTCATAATAACCAACTTCTTGTCGTGTGTCTGAATAAATTTAAATCACAGAATATTTGCATAAAGTATTTCCAAAAATATATATGTACTAATAAAAACTATAAAATTTATAGAAATTTCTTTGTCGTTTTTTAGCTGCAATCGAAATCAACTGCAATTATTCAATAAAGAAGTCCACCTCTAAACAGCTATTACCTTTAAACACGCGTCTGTAGATATAATATAAGTCTGTTACATCAAACGACTTTGGACTAAATTATAAAATAGCTCCGTTTAAGTATAGTGTGTATACAAAATCTATTAAATAGCTCCGTTTAACTATAGTGTGTATACAAAATCTATTAAATAGCTCCGTTTAAGTATAGTGTGTATACAAAATCTATTAAATAGCTCCGTTTAAGTATAATGTGTATACAAAATCTATTAAATAGCTCCGTTTCACTATAGTGTATATACAAAATCTATTAAATAGCTCCGTTTAAGTATAGTGTGTATACAAAATCTATTAAATAGCTCCGTTTAAGTATAGTGTGTATACAAAATCTATCAAATAGCTCCGTTAAACTATAGTGTGTATACAAAATCTATTAAATAGCTCCGTTTAAGTATAGTGTGTATACAAAATCTTGGCACGTCCAACAAAATAGCAAAATGTATACAAGTGTGTGTCTAATTTCAGAGCAAAACTGTCATTTAGTTGATGTTAGCAGACAACAACTTATGCGAAAAACATACGAAACAGTTTAATTAAGAGTCTCATGAAGTATGTATGTACAGTGGAGGGGCGCGGGTTGCCAAAAGTTTTGTAGACTGTCTATAGATACCTACATTTGTTACACATTACATATGTTACGTATAACGAATTGTCATAATAATATTTCAGAGCTATATCAGTTTCTTCTCTGCTACAGATAACAAAAAGTGCATCCAATAACCATCAACTATGATGTTTTGGGCCACATTAGTCATCATTAATTTAAAACTGTTCAAGCTGGCAACACTACAGCTCGATCGAAATCAATTCCACAAACAAATCACCAAACAAATACGACTTTACAATGCGCAGAGATAGTATCTGTTTATTGAAACAACCATATGTACGAAACGAACCGTATATCTTTGTAATAACGACTAGAATACAATGTATGGAGTTGTATGTGAGACGTATGTGAGCGATGGTGTTACTGCTGGAATTAGCGGTCAAGGGCTACTCGTTGCTGGTTGAATGTCAGCGACATACATGTATGAACACACCCATACAACTGAGCGCGATCGCTATCGTATGACCTAGGGCAAAATGTTACTCGGAGCTAAAAGTAGGCGTAGGTCGTACAAGTGTCTCGTGCTTTTATAATAATAAAATGCGATGTTGTCTGTCTGCTTATAATTATAATTACAACCAGCGGCAGCGCAGTGGTGATGTAGATACTAAACAGGTTTGGTAAAGTATCTTTATGCTAAATATATTCTTTTTTTTAACTACTTATGTATATTGTACACAGAAGAGTTAGGTAATAATAAAAAGTAACAGAAACAAGTGTTTACGAGTTTTGTGCTTGTTAGTGCATAGTTACGAGTTACTTGCTGATGACACCTACCATTTAGAATACTTAAGCTTCAAAGCACTATTTCTTTGACTTTCTATCTAATTTGTCCTTATCTATAGATTGTACAAAGCATGTCAAGCTACCTTACCCATTACCATCACTCACGATAACTACTCACTACCATCGCGTACGGTACTACTCACTACCATCGCTTACGATAAATACTCACTTCTATCGCTTACGATAATTACTCACTACCATCGCTTACGATAACTACCCACTACCATCGCTTACGACAACTACGGCGAAGTGTTAGCAAGACGTGGTAGACTATGTAACAAAACGAACATTTAACACTTTTAAACTGCTTTTAAAATAGACTCACCTATTCCTACAGATCACCTCGCCGTAACGAATAGGTACTACTTACCTATTTAGAAAAGATAACATATTTGACTTCGATCGATCAAACCCATAAGTTTTCTAAAGATGCTTATTCATATCTTCACATCCATAACAGAACTGATTTTACCAGTTTTTTGTGTTCTAACATAGCTTTTTACATAACAATTCAAACATGGATTAGCAAGCCAAGTAGCACTCAGTATTTTCCTATGACGTTATCACAGATTTGACGCGTTTGAGCCGCTGCCGCCGCCGCGTCGACTGTAATCTTATTGCTTTTCTATTTATCTATTTATCGCACGACGAAGTATGTTACCTACTAATATTATTGTGAACTATTTGGCCTCCAAATCATAGATACTCAATTGTTTTTGATTCCCAAAAAGGACACCGCCAACATTGACACTTATCTTAGACGCACTTTCCAATTCGTTACTAATGTGTAGTTTGTTTGTGCCAACCAAGACCCTAGTGTTTTCAAACAGGCGGATTTCTTAAAAAAATGTAACGTATCTAAAATTTGGTATACCTAATTATATAACTTCGGTGGCAATGCAATGATATGGTACCCTGGTGCTGATCTAATGATGAAGCCGAAAGTTGGCTACTATAGAACTCGGTAATGAAACAACGCAACCCCATCGAGTTAGGGCTCCTTTAATATGTCTTGACAATTATTCTGATCACAAATGACATCCAGGATCTGATGACGAAGCCAGAAGGCGGCTACAAAAACTATGTAATGAAACAACGCAAATACAACGAGTTTAGGCTTATTTGATTTGTTGTGGCAATCACTTTGATCTTAGATAATATCCAGGGTCTGATGATAAAGCCGTAAGTTAGCCACAAAAACTGTAACGAAACGAAGTAACTCCATCGATTTTCGGTTAGTTTTATTTGTCGTCACAAGATAATAACCAGGATCTGAGACAATCACTCTTAAACAGTAAACTCCAGTCGCGCGTCGAAGCTGACACGCACTATACTTTGATTAAATTACTGTAGTTTTCTGTATTATCTTTTATCTTTAGTTTTTCTTTATTATCCATTAAATTATATCTGTGAAATTCCATTCCCACCAGTGTGTGTTGGTACATGTCTAATCGTATTGTGCTATTTATTATAATTTTAATATCTATAACACGTGGTCGTGTTTTATATGTCAAACACGACCACGACACCAATTTACTTACTGGGCACGAGCACAATATTTTTACCACCTTATCAAAATACACTTGAAGGAAATCCGCTTTGTATTAAATTTGATTTTTCTGACCCATCAATAATATTTGTCATTAATATAAAATGAATATTTTGTGACCTAAAGCCTGATATGTTTCATTTGATCCGAGCACTAAAACAGAATTGCAACGTTGTCATTGAAACCGCTCACTTGGGTTACATTATGACGTAAACCCAAGATGATACAAACAGGATAAACCTACAAAACACGACCTGGCCCGACCCTCTCAAATGTTTCGACATGCCATTATGTATTTTGTTGGCGTACGACGAACCAAAACCGCTAGTGCAGAAAGGTACTTAAGTACAATGTTCCATCTTGAATGACAATAGTTTTATTGGCGAATTCTGTGCAGGCTGTGTTAGAAAGCTAACACAGACAACGAGTAAGGTGGATAGAAAACTATGGATTACATCTTATTAAACATTTATAGTGAACATATAAAAAATAAGTACCTAACGAATAGTTTTTGAAAATCATGAGTGTTTTTTCGAGAGACGTCATAAAAAGAAATTAACGAATTATTTTATTTTTAAACAATGTATGAGTAAAGAAGAAAAAAATAAGTATTTCGCCGGAGTCTGATAGTGAGTGATTTAAGAAACAGTGTTCAGGTTTATGTGCGCTGTCCCAAAAGTAAATCAGTAACAATATTAAAAAGACTTACATCCGCGAAGTCGGATCAATATATAAAGACAAGCCAAAAATTTCAAGATTTTTAAAAATTAACGTGAAACTATTAGTAAGCCTTCGCTATGTGTCTGTCCAACCTAGTTTTTGAACACCGAAGGACGTAAGCTAAATGTTTACAGAATATTCCTGGCAGGATTTCCTGCCAAATATTTTAAAAATAGGTCAAGTGCAGTCGGTTGTCGCACGGTGGGTTCCTTACCACCATTTACGTAAAATTTGTCATTGAACAGAAACCTGCCGCAGAGCATAGAGATAAGATACAAAGAGGCGCCGTCTAGCTGAATATATATCTCCTCGTACACACTTCAATATAGATACAACTATCAGAATTTTTATATCTACATAACGTACTCGTCTCGTGTGGGTAGGTACATACATACATACATACATACGTACAGACATACAAACAGTGTTTGAGAATAAAGAATGTAGGCACCTTTCGACGAGTGCAGGCCACGTTTACGACCGACTGTAATCATATAATCTGACTTACACACTGATATAATTTGATTGATTTTAATTTTCCCACGCAACGGCGATAACACGTGAAAATGGCATTGCAACTTGCAATATTTGTGACGAACACATAAATATATAATGAATATTCAATAACACTTAAGAAAAGGTATTTATAAACGCAACCGAATGATATTCAATAAATAAAGAATGTTTAACTGACGCGTTCTAAGTAGGTACCTTGATTTAATTAAGCACAGCATTTTCACGTTTCCGTAGTCAATAAGGAACAAGCCCTCATAGTTTCGCCCAAACCCTTATAGTTTCGCCGTGTCCACCCGTCTGTCCGCGGCTTACACGTTACAAGTCTGGCTACCAAATTTCGTTTACTCGGGACAGTGGGGTGGTGAAAGGTGTAGCTGAGCGGATAAAGGGAGGATCGCACTGGAGAGGTCTTTACTTACTTCAAAAGTAAGGCAGGGGAAAAGAAAAAAGGGAGTGAGGTGAGAGGTGAGAGGGTAATTATGAGAGGGTACGGGTTGATTTGATTCCCCTCTGTCCATTTCTCTCTCCTCGTCCACTTCTCTTCCTTTTAACCTAAGTACGGATCCGTCGGTGCGCAAATCAAAACCCGGACTCTACCGATTTTCTGCTCTTCGGGACCTATTTGATACAATGCACGCAAGTGAAGGTGACAAGTCTAAAAAACCACTATTTAAAATGAATTGACATAATACATTTTAGAACTTTATGAACAAAAAAAATCTTTGAGAATTCACGGCCATGATTTATTATTGCTATTTGTCAGAATTAACCAAATTTCAAAAAACAGAAAGCCGTTTATGAAAACCATAAAATATGGTTTAAATTTAAAAAAAATATTTGATGTTCGAGTTTCAATTGCTTAACACCCAGCTTTTAACATGAAGATGGGATGCAGCGAAAATAAGAGTAATGTTCGAATAACAGTTCCGACGTGGGAAGAAAGCAGAATATTAATGCTGTTTGGTATTGATAGGGCCAAAAAATTAAACTCGAGGAAGATCAGCCACTAAGGTGAATAATTATGAATTGACGATGACGGTGGAAGCCGATCCGTGTCAAACTACCAATACTTCTAAAAAAATACTTCCGGGAGTGCCGGCAGAAGTGAAAACATACTCGCTATTTACTTCCCATCACTTCTTATCCATATTTATTTATTAAAAATAATTACTTTTGTTTATTTACTTTTTTGACGTTGTATATTTGACAGCTAGATCAGTCATAGAATTAAAATCCCATATCCAACCTCCCTGTACTACTCATAATCGCCATATACTAAAAATAAAAACTAACCTAATGTAAATAAAGGTCACGTGTCCTAACGCGAGTGACATCTTACGAATTTTCGATCAGGACACGTGACCTGACGCGAGTTTAACAGTTTTTACCCATCACAAAAAAAGTGCACAGCGCCGCTAAAGAAGTTTTCACTTCAAAAATATAATACGAAACAGCTCTTTCATACTTTAACCCCTAATATTAGCCTACCAACCACGCCTTGCCAACCATTTAATAGTAAGCGATCAGTTTAGTGGCACGCGACGCAAATACATTTGACAGATGACGCCCCCTGACTTCGGTAATCGAGATCATACGTACCACCCAGCCCCCGCCACGGCATCTTTTATTGTCGTTTATTATTTTTTCTCAGCATCACACCTATCTATCACAGTACAAAAGCCTACGTCATTCGTACGTCCATGGTTCTGCGGTAAGCATTAATTCATTCGTATCATGTTGCTGCACATTCGTACCATGTTGCTGCACATCGCATCTTATTTTCGAGGGAAAATGCATAGCGAACCAAAGCACATCATTTTAATGCATACATTTCTATTTAAATATATAGATTCAATTACATTCACATACAGGTGCTTATGCAAAATCTTTATTTCATTATATAACTCTACCTTACAGGAAATGGACCTATGATAAGCCAATGACATGACACAGTATTATGGAATAATTTGTTTGGTAACAAAAACTTCTTCAAATAAAATCTACACTTGTTGCTTACAATACGATCTTTAAAACTTACATATCACTGAAAACAACCGTTCAGCGAAAATAAAAAAAAAAACATTCGATCTAAATAAACAAAATGAACAACCTGCTAAAGTGGTAGTGGGCTGGTCATATGTGTTGCGGAACCGATGGTAGTTGGGCAGACGTGTACTCGAGTGGAGACAACGGAAAGTACTTAGCCGGAAATGGCTAGATTAGAAAGGCGGAGATCCGAAAATTGTGGCGTTACTTGGAGAAGGCTTTAGCCTAGCATTAGACTGATGATTTTCTCTAATAAAAACGGAAAATAAGATAAGATAGATAGAAATAGGATATAAGATCTGAATGAAAAAAAGAAAAAAAAAATATAAGTGATTTCAACCTACACTACTCGAAACTAATTTTCTATATCTTAAGCAACGTTATAAGAAAAAGATAGTTTGTAAGAAAACACAGACAGACAGAAGGGCAGTGAAGTCTTACCATGACGGTTCATTTTGATGCGGAAAACCCTAAAAACGAAGTTCGTAGATGTAATAATGAGCTAGCTATAAAACAAGTATTTCTTCAGGTCATACACAGGCGGGATTATGAAACGTATTGTGCAAAACCTAAAAAATTGATCTAGCTATAACAAGTTTCAGTGACTTATTTTGGGGTTTTTTACAGATTATGAAGATGCTTATAATATTTTTAACAAATTATTTACTTACAAGGTACTATATCAAAGTTAATGCTTTATTCTAAGAGTTTTAAGAATAATTTTTAAATAACAATTTAATTTTTAACGATACACTATGACTATAGAGGTATCTATCTACCTTTGTTTTTTCTTAAAAAAAATAATTGAATTTTATTAAAATAAAATTGAATTAAAAATAAATTTATAAATAAAATTTTTGAGTTAAGACTCAATAAAAAATATTTTATAATACTATAAAGTAGTATATTGAATAGAATTAACAAACAGTAGTTCGTGACATTTCTGACCAAAAACTGATATCGAAAAGAGGTGACATTAACTGGTCACACCTCAGCTCCGATTTGTCCACAATGGACTTTTTAAGTTAGGGATATCTTAAAAGAAAGCTTTGATCAGAAACCTAGAGTCATACAAGAAATGTCATTAAGCATAATAATATGCAATGAAATGCAAAACATTTCAACAACCACTTCAAAAAAAAACACAAGGCTCACGCTAAAGGCATGTTATATTCAAAAACTAAAACCCTAGCTTTAACAACAACTTTAAGATACAATAAACAGTTTTTGATTTACAAGATATGTTTATTTTATATTGCCCACGCTGTTGTATGATGTAAGCTAGAATCGTTTTTCGGTGTAGATAGAAAAGAAAAGGGAAAGTCTAATTAAGAAAGTTCTAAGTTTTGATGCAACGAGCGTCTTTTATAAATAATTCTGTTATTTTTAAGATTTTAATGGAAAAGAAATATAAAATAATATTATTATTTATATTATAATGTAAGGGATAAAAAAATATTGTAAGAGCGAAAACAGTAAAATACAACAGTAAGTATGGCAGCTGGGGCCGGAACGATATCAGGGAACGGTAACCAAATGAGAGAGTTGAAAAAATAGTAATCAAGGAAAAAACAAATAGAAGAAGTGCTATTCAAATACCTAATACATTATTATCGTTTATTGTAAACAGCACTACCAGCCCTAGTACTTTATTACTACATTACTATTTGAATTACATGTATTTTAAATAATGCTTTGTTTTACTAGTAACTTCACAAAATACACCTAAACCGCCTTCGTTATGTGCGTGATTTCTAACAAACTCCTATACAGTAAATAATAATGAGAAAAAGGTTTTCGCAGAACCTTGTGTGTAATCTTAGTTAGTTGAATCGTCCACACTATGACGTCTCACGCTTAGTAAGCGTTTTTCAGTTGTAAGCCAATCTAGTGGGTTCTCAGAGATGACGCGGTGTTAATTAACCCTCAGCTAGTGAAGGCCAAGTCACAGGCGGTAGCGACGGACGCCTGATCGACGGAGGCACGCGATCTCATTTGTTGCGACTCTGGTGTTATGTCAAATTTACTGTTCATCCTCTAAAGTGTTCCACGATAAGGTGCCAAACAAGCTAACGGCCCGCCTGATGGTAAGCGGTCACCGCCGACAGCATTTTATGTCATTTAGGTTAATTCGCGTTAAAAATGTGTTAGCTTTATTTTTATTAAGTATTCTCATGCATTAAAACATTTCCAAAATCAGCGTACAGGATTTTTTTTATAATGTTTTTATTGTTTATTATAAATAAACAAAGCATTTCATTCGGGGCACGACGTTGAGGTGCGGGTGGTGCGACTCATATAGAAACGATCTCTGACGGTCGTTGGCGACTGGACAAGCCTTAAAATGTTAATATCTCAAAAAGTAGTTATCAAAGGAAAATTTTATTTCCACTGATGTTTCTTATTAACAGTGATCTTTCATAAATACGGTTTAAATCATTTAAAGGCAACCTGTTGTATACGTACCTATATTATTTAACCACGGTTCTTACAACAGAACCTTAATTTCATGATTCGTACTATGATTTTTTTTCAAGCGCGTTATTTAGGTACTAATAAGTATAATACGGTTTTCTGTGCAACCTAGTGGACTGTATTTCACCTTAAACTTGCAAGTCATTCCTGAATCTCGTAATTTAGGATCACCAGGGCGGCCTTCCATCGGTGCGTCAAATGACGATAGTCGGTGACCAAGGGCGTCACAAATCGGCCCGTGAGAGTGGCCGCCTGCGCCTGCCCCTGCCATCATGCTGGTGATTGCCGCAAGGCTGCGAGGTTCTTCCACGTCATCATCGTTATTTACACTGGCCTATTGTAGGCTAATAGCTGGGTACTCATTGGAAAACTCATGTTCTGACGTATTGTGTACCTACCTACCTATGTAATCGAAAACGCACTCTACGCTGCGGGTACCTATACCTACCTACTTGTACCTACCAGTCCACCGCAAGATTATAAAATCTTAAATGTACCGGCGGTTTTCTTTCTTCAACGATTCAAATTGTATTGTGTCGTTGGATACGTCGTCCAAATACATTTAAAGAGACTTTTACCCTGAAATGTATATGTGCGAGTTATAATATTAGAGCTTTTTAAGTATTTAAGTACTTTTAATAAAAATATTAAAAAAAACTACACAAGTTTTTTAGATGTCCACATTGTTTCTGTTTCGCTAAATTTGCCGATGTGTAACTTGCACGCCTCAGATGCATTTTACGTTAACTTGACAGGCGAAATAATTCAGCTCAAAAATATATAAAAGAAAACCCGTTAAGTAAATACTATTTGCATAATAATAGGTACCCACATACGGTTAGTTCTTTTCAACTGCAAAATTATAAACATATACCTATGCCAATATTTATGAATAATACCTTACTACGATGTGCTACATATTTTGTTACGAGCTCGTGATTATTATTGTTAAACTACATTGTAATTCTTTGTTTGTTAAAGTTATTATACAGTTACATTTGTTAAAAAAGGTTATATTGGTAATTATAAAAGGATATTTAAAAAAATCGGCAAATGCGAGTACCATTATCTACAAAAATGAGCTGTAACTTTTTGGAAATACCTCAAATAACTACCTCACCTGTTCTGTACCACCATTATTTATCTTCCTATATTTTATTTTCAATAAATTCTGTTGCTGGGCCACGAGTAACGCACCACCATCTAAAAACCTTAAATAAATATAACCGTTAGGAAGGATTTGATGTAAGGAAGTCATTGTTTTTATTATTAAGCTAAACTATTCTAGATGGCGCTAATGTGGTAGTTCATAATAAAATTGTAATAACGCGAGCTCATCTCACATTTAGTCCGTATTTGTCATTTGTTTATATACTTTAGAGCTAACGCTATAATCACTGCAATTTTGAAGCTTGCGGTACGTATAACTGTATTTAATATAACAAAAAAAACAAAAAATTGTGTTTCTTGTTTGACACTTGATTCCTCTTTTTTTATTTTTTTATTATTTGATAGGCAATCCACCATCATAACACATATTCTGTGAAAATTCCAGCCATCTACCGGTAAGCATTTAAAAGATAAAGCTCAATAAAGGTTGAGCGGACGGACAGGCAGACAGACGGACAGACGTAAAACATAGGCTTAGTAAGCACCCTTTGGGTACGGAACCCAAACAGATAGAGATATTGTGTGTATATTTATCTATCATTCATAAATCGCATCAAATGTAGCTCTAATATCAAACTCCAGGGAGGAAACATAAAAATAAGTATTTACGGAGAAAAACAGCACAATACTTGTTTACAAATGAACGCTCTAATTCTTTTGTACACACATTTAATGTTTTCCGTTACTACACTAATTAAATATACACAATGTAATCAACTTGAATGAAAACACACAGATCGATGGGGTGGTTAGTTATGAATGGACAAGCGTAAGAACGACCATTGTATGTAAATATTATCGTAGAATCAAGTAAATTCTAAGTCATCAAGTAAATCGCGCTAATTGTATCCGGCGGTTCCCGCTCCAACTGCAAGGAACACATTAACAACACTCCGCGTCACATAATATATACACAACAATATTCTCAGTAATCTTTATTACGTTTAATTTTTTCACTTTAGGTATCTAAGTATTCCAGTCCTAGATGAGAAGTAGATGTTACAAACATTCAAATAAATAATAAATTTCTACCACTTTGAATTTTACACGATAGGACGTGTGTTATAAATAAGACTTTTCGAAAACCCAGTCTTTGTTATTAGTTCTCGCCCGCCTTCATACGTCCTCACTGTTGGGGCACGGCCTACCCTCATAAGCGAGGGTGATTTGAGCCATAGTCCACACGCGGGCCCAGTGCGGATTGTGGACTTCACATACGTCTTTTTTTTTTCTTGACGTATGCAGGTTTCCTCACGATTTTTTCCTTCACCAAAAAGCCAGTGGTGTGAATAAATAAATCAATTTACTTAAGAAATTAAGAAAAAATATATTGGTACACGCCGACCCCGGGGTTCGAACCTCCGCCACTTGGGGCGTGAAGTGAAATTTGAACCCCTCGGCCACCACCGACTTATCTTATAAATAATAAGATAAGTGACATGATCTGGCTTAAAAGGCAAAACAGTATGAGTTTTTATGAAAGTTCAACTAAACTTTCAGATTGTTTAGATGTTTTTGTTTATAACTTTTTATTTATAATATTAACAATGGAATAATAGTTCGCTTCAGCAACAGTAATGCATTCGCAATAATAACTTTTTCGCACGAGCAAATATGTCCCTATTTCTGTAACAATATAACAACTCCAACCGTTTACAATTTGCAGATTTCAATCCATTGCTGCTAACTATTGCATACATACCGAACATAGGACGTAATGAAATGTCAAATTAATACATACTAACTTTATCTCACAAAGAATTAAATAAGATTTTATGTTTGATACCCGATTTTATAGTTTGATATCTGACCAGTTTTGCTGGATTTTAGCATTATAGGTACTTACCTTACCGGTAAGGTACCTGGTAAAACAACATTCGTATCAGTATTATGTTTGTATCAAAGTACAACAATATTATTTCTATATCTATAATATGATCTGATCACATAAAACAAAATTCTAAATTCAAATTCTAAATAATAAGGTTCCGCAAATAAAATAGGTACTTAGCTTCTAATTCTAACAGTTTACTATTTTCAGCTATTCTTATTACATTATCTTGAGCGAAACGCATCTTACAAACTCTAGGAGGAGCACACACCTGGGGGCTAATTCTCGTGCCGATAGAGATAATCTCGAATTCCCTATACTCCATCGCCCTATCTGTTCACACACTAGGTACTACGTGTCTAAAAACCCGTGCGGGAGTAAGCAATTACATCGGTGCGTAAGTGTGACACTATCTCGGTCAATTAGCGTTGGAGCAGACACGTTGTTCCGGAGATCACTTACTCGATATAATCTGCTTTAGCGGTTAATTGTCGAACGTTATTATTGTCACTATGTTAGGCATTACGTCAAACAATAAATATATATAATTAGGGTTCGATAGGGAATGGCAACTCTGCCATGCACACTCTCCACAAATGTATATAATTAAAATTTTTAATTAAAATTCATATAATTTATTTCGGAACAATGTCCATAGAAATGTTAATAATACTATTAAATTTTGTGCATAAGAAGGTATGAACAGGTTAATTTGGTTTACTCGGCTTATTTTAACGTCGAGAGTTCTGTCTCCTATTCAGTCCTTCTGTCAATACATAACTTTTTTCAACAATATTGTTAAACAAGGAGCCCAACTCTAACTTTAACTCTACGATTTTAAAATAACGTTAATCAAATCAATAACATTCATTTCCATTGTTTGTTTTGCTTCAATATGCAATATAGAAATAAGTAAAGGGACCCAGATACATCAGACTTTAGAAGGGACCACAACTGTACCAGATTATGAAAGGGCCCATAAATTTATCGTGAAAGATAAAAATTATATTTTTTCCTTACCGCTTATTTGATTTTTATTACAGTAATCCATACTAATATTATTAATGGGAAAGTTAGTATGTTTGTTGATCTTCCTTGACGTCGCAGCGGAGCATCTAATTAAGTTAAAATTCGGCACTGAGATAATTTAAGAGACAGAAACGTCTTACTTTTTATCCCGGAACATTGTCACAAAGTACATAAAACCAAAATACACGTGGACAAACTATATTAAGCTTGCTGTAGCAAACTTCTTTACAAAATCAAGGAGATGCCGTAGGAATACCACGCCAATAACAGAATTTACCGCGAGAAGACCGGCGGGCAAAAGCTGGTTTTTATAGTAATATACCTAATAGGGAGGGGTTGTTAGTATTGAGATTATAATAGAAGATAATAGTGATAGCAAAATGTATTGATGTCAGGGGAAAAATTGTAAAGAAACGAGGGCAGTGGGGCTGCGACGACGCGATGTGTCGCGGAAGGTATTGCGTATCGCTTGCGTAACGTTATCGCGAGCGACAAAGATCGATCGGCCAGGTATACGAACATAACGATTTCGATAACCGAAACCACCGAATTTTGTTAAGACGAACTTATTCATAAGCCGGCAGCCAACGAGAATGGGCGATAACTAAATCGATTTTGTATAATTGCTCATATCGTAGACAACCCGACACTGTCACTAAGTGACATTACATTTTATCATCACACTGCAGGACAAAGGTCTATTTTGAACGGTCCTGCGCCTTACGCATCAAATCGCTGCCAGCAATTTTTCAATATATCGTCGCGTCATCTGGCTGACACTACACACTACGCACTCTCTGCTCTTTAACACGTCTACGCATGCGGTCAACGGTTCTGCGACTAATGTGGTCAGCCCATTGCCATTCAGCTGGCTGACACTACACACTATGCACTCTCTGCTCTAGAACACATCTACGCATGCGGTCAAGGTTTCTGCGACTAATGAGGTCAGCACATTGCCATTCATCTGGCTGACAATACATACTACGCACTCTCTGCTCTAGAACACATCTACGCATGTGGTCAACGGTTTTGCGACTAATGTGGTCAGCCCATTGCCATTCATCTGGCTGACATTACACACTACGCGCTCTCTGCTTTAGAACACGTCTACGCACGCGGTCAACGGTTCTGCGTACTAATGTGGTCAGCCCATTGCCATTCATCTGGCTGACACTACACACTACGCACTCTTTGCTCTAGAACACGCCTACGCATGCGGTCAACGGTTCTGCGACTAATATGGTCCGCCCATTGCTATTCATCTGGCTGACACTACACACTACGCACTCTCTTTTCTAAAACACGTCTACGCATGCGGTCAACGGTTCTTCAACTAATGTGGTCAGCCCATTGCAATTCAGCTGGCTGACACTACACACTATGCACTCTCTGCTCTAGAACACATCTACGCATGCGGTCAAGGGTTCTGCGACTAATGTGGTCAGCCCATTGCCATTCAGCTGGCTGACACTACACACTACGCACTCTCTGCTCTAGAACACGTCTACGCATGCGGTCAACGGTTCTGCGACTAATGTGGTCAGCCCATTGCCATTCAGCTGGCTGACACTACACACTACGCACTCTCTGCTCTAGAACACGTCTACGCATGCGGTCAACGGTTCTGCGACTAATGAGGTCAGCCCATTGCCATTCATTTGGCTGACACTACACTATACGCATTCTCTGCTCTAGAACAAGTCTACGCATGCGGTCAACGGTTCTTCGACTTATGTGGTCAAGGACACAAAGACCTAATAAACTTTTCCTTATTTCCAGCCCAAACAAATTCACCTATCAGCTTCTTAAAGTTGTTTTAATCGTTCTGTAATACTTGTCTAAGGTATACTTTTGAATTACCTTAAGAATTGTACCATAGACATATATTTTAGGTTGATTCAGCATGACTTTCTTCATATCTATGTTCATCTCGAGGCCTATTTACAGTACGAGACATTTATTGAGGTTGTCAGGAATTGCTTGCAATTTATGTAGCTATTCCACCATGACGGCCATATATAGGCCCTTGTGTGATATGTACTCTTCGTTTTCATTTATCCTTGTCTTATTAAGTTAAAAGTCTTAAAAGACATCTTTCAAGTGAAAGTCTAAATAACAGCCTGCAGTTGGTATATTAGTTCACATGCCCTACTTCGTAGTCAAATTAAATGTTCAAAAGGGTTTAGGTTGACCTTTACACACCATACAGAGTTAATAAGGAATTAAAGCAGTTTACAGTTTTGTAACCTAATCTTTTTATGTATTTCTGTATATGTAAAATTTTACACACACTGTACGATATGTTTTACTACCAAAGACAATTTGATTCCAAGATTATTTTCCATAAAATGTCTGCCAAACTGCATCACAACATAACACCTTCTATAATAATTTGTAGCCACATTGTCAAATAATAAAATAAAAGTTTGGAGTAGTATTTATGGTATTTTTTTAGATTGGTTAGTTTAACCAGCTACTGTGTGACTCTTGTACTCGTATTTGATCTCCTACATTGCTAATACGCAGCTATTAAAAGAAAGAAAGGGAGAAAAGAAATGCCCTTGCTGAGTTTCTTGCCGGTTCTTCTCAGTACAAGGTCTCCCGCCCTGTAGACTTACGAACCGTTGGCGTAGTGACATTCATAAGTGCTCAATTATTGTAGCCTAATCTGAATAAAATTATATTAAATTGAATTGAATTGAATTAACTCAATTATGTGGACTTAAGGCTGTACATTTTTAGGGTTCCGTATCCAAAGGGAAAAAAACGGGGCCCTATTACTAAGACTTCGCTGTCCGTGCATCCGTCTGTCACTAGGCTGTATCTCATGAACCGTGATAGTTAGACACTTGATATTTTCACAGATGATGTATTTCTGTTGCCGCTATAACAACAAATACTAAAAAGTAGAATAAAATAAATATTTATGGGGACCATACAACAAACGTGATTTTTTTGCTTGTCTTTGCTCGATATTGATAACGGCAACAGGTAGGCGCCTTAAATATTCACAGAAACTTAAGTTATATATTGACTTTAAAAGTTAATAAATAAATTTAAATAAATCAAATATTAAAGGGAGGCTCCCATACAACAAACGTGATTTTTGTTGTCGCTATTATAGATGGAGCCCTTCATGCGCGAGTTCGAATTGCACTTGGCCGGTTTGATGAATGGATTGACTTTGAATCTGGTACACCAACGTCAAATCGACAAAAATGTATACAAAAATTAAAAGTAGGTATCGAGATTTTAAAAATTTAAACTTGTTTTTGGACATTTTTCGGCGCAATTCAATGTGAGTTTCAACAAACTCCCACCCTAATTACGGATGGAATTTAAAACAATTGTTTTCAAAATCGACAAAACTTGTTGAATAGAATACTTCCTTAGTCTCAATTTTCAAAAATAAATCACTCAGGCAATGTTAACGTCGTTATACTCATGTAAATAAACGTTTCCAACACCAAAATCAATCAAGAACTGCATTTGAAGTAGGCTATCTGTTGACCATCATTTCTCTGTGCTAAGAGGTTCAACGTCCCACCTGCATAATGTGCAAACGACATCATTGTTAATTTAGAACCAGTTCAAATTGTCATACATAACGACGCAGGAACTTCGCAATCTAACAGCAGACAATTTTCCGTTTTTTATATTTCATTCTCACTAAGAAGTTTGCCCTAGTTACCCTTGTCCTAGCATTTTATGAAAATGCAATGCTCTTAAAACGAAATCATCGATAGTGAAAACAAAATAATGTGTAATCAATCAGTAATAACATACAGAAAAATCTTATTACAAAAATTGGTAGTCTACTCAATCTCTGATGGCAATTGGTCACCGCAGCCTATGGACGCTCACAACACCTTGTGCATCAGTCGCACGTTTCCGACCGCTGAAAAAACTAATATCTTCTTTCTTGAAGAACCCCATACTGTAGTAGAAAACCTTAGCAGGGAGCTCATTCCACAACCTAAGGCGTTTGCGGAAGGAAGTTTCTCTGCAACCGCACTGTATGTGATCATTTAGGTTCCAAGGTTAGAGACTCATCTAAGTTTTTTAGACGCCGGCTTCACCTTGACTTACAAATGATCTCGGAACTGACCATCACTGGAGATGTCAACATAAAGTATCCCAATGCTTTTGAAGGTAGTGAGGGGTGTGTTATGGAATTGTAGGATCTTAGTGAAAAAGTTATCTTAGCGGGGAACGCGCAGACTTATGTCTTTGCAGAGCTGAATTTTTCCTTTCCCTAATAAGAGACCTGGGACAGATAGTTCTCGATTTGAGATACAAGTTCTCCGCGCTTTGCCTTCACAACGGAACGAGGGATGTTTGCATGGCCCGTGTAATCAGCGTCTTCAATATTGTCATCTGCATAGCAATGTAATTTATACATCATAGCATACATAATGAAGTGTTGAAAATTCCGCAAGAATCCAAATTACAAAAATCCTAAATTAATGAAGTAATTTTAACTGTCAACTATTTGATACTTTTCATTTTTGAAGCGAGACAAATTAAAATACATAAGTGATATTATGTCAAAATAAAATACTTGTGTACAATATAATACAATACAATACAATAAACAAATGTTTACTTACTCTTTCTTATTGTTGACTACAATGACTAGTTTCACTTTCCGAGGGCCCTTTGTCATTTTGCAAATGTGTTTGCTCTTTTCCGCCGGGCCCTGGGTCAAAATTTTTAACAGGGGAATGTTTCTGTATGGTTCTAGAGCTCAGCCCAAAGGCCGGTCCCTGCGTCACCTCACCGACATTATCACTGTTTCAGTTCACTGTTTCCATCACTACACTACCACTCAGTTCTAATTAAATTTATTTGCTATAATAAATCACTTAAGTACATTAATACTGATAAATCACATTCACTGTTTGGTCACTGATAAACTTAATACTGTCTTGTGTACTTTAGATTAACTACTTAAAAATATCAGAATTGATGTGAATATTTAAGATACCGAGCCATCTAATAACAAAAATAAGAATGAACACGTAGTAATCTATGGAACGATCATACAGCAAATGCAGAAAAAACAAATGTTTTATTTAAAATGTTGTTAAAAAGTACAAAAAAAAAAAATACATTATTAAAAACACAAAAAAGGAGACAATATTGAATTTTAAAATGAATGTAGTCCTATACAATCCTAAAATAGAATAACGTAGGTACTTTGGATAGGCGACACAAAGTACGTAGTGAACAGTAAATAATAATATAAGAATAAACATAAGAATGCAAGGACACATTGAGCAATAGTAGTGAAGTAAAGCACATCCATAACCTGTGAGATAAACGAGTTACACTAGATTTGCACGTGGCGACAACGGGTATCAAACGTCATGTACACTCCAAATCTCGTCAAGATTCTTAGATGATGAATGATGATGTATGGCGACATGTCCCTGATTGTAGAAACTGTGATAACACACTATCAGCGCGTTTCGTTTCGTTACTGTGGCGCTCAAACTTGGAAAATAAACCAACAGACTAAACGACAAATATTTGTGCAACGTCAATCGGCGGACGGCTCACAGGATTTAGCTTTTCATTTTTAACAAAGAATACACAATCGTTGGGTAGGTACTCGAATAAACTATAAATTTAACATATCTTTCGTTTTTCATTATCAGATACCTAAAGGACGAAATTATTGCAAACCATCTTACCTAATACCCATACCCACACCCCTATACCCTATACCCATCTCGAAAAACAGGAAAAACCAGTAACAAAATAATATCCAGAATGTGTATAGCTCTACTTTATTATTAGAACTCACAATTATTTATTTATTATTTTTATGTTTTTACTCTGAAAAATGACATTCTTCAGAAATGATAAAGCGAGAAAATATTTACAAAGAAACAGTGACTATAAAGGGATCCATAAGATTGTAAGAACGGGAGACTACGTCAAGGAGATAAGTTTGACTGTGTAATTAAAATTTGTTGATGGCTCATGAAGATAAATTGATAATGTCGAGCGGTAGAAAGTACTCGCACGATCTGTGTGTAAAACAGAATCACGCGCCGATGTGGAAGTTGGTAAAGCGGAGCCTATCAGATTATTCAACTTCAACAGCTTCAATATTGTCTAAACAAACAAGCGCCTTTACATAGACGTACTTGTATGATGGCGCATAGATTTAACTAAGTGATTTGTATTTAACAGGACTGCCACAAGGTCGGACTAATTGTATGTTAACAAACGTTTTCGACGCAGTTTTGGATGTGATAAGTAACATAATAAATAAGGAAAACAGATTAAAGTGTTTTAAGATACGTTTTAGATGTAACATGTAAAAATCGCTACAATGAAAGAAAAGACTTCTAACCTTCTGTAATTCAACTATTTCGTAGGCAGGGCTAGGAGACGAAGTGGCTGGATTATTAACTTCCTTTTATTAGCTGAGAAGCCATGAGCACCAGGGGAAAGCTTTAATTCTTAGAAAATAATCACACCCCAAACACTTAATTCCTGTTAGTATTAATTCCAGATGTCTCTCCGGTCGCACACATATTATGTTCCTACAGTACTACTTCAGTTTACCTTTAAAAAGTCCTAACTCAAAAGGATAATTGGCTATTTAATCAAGACCCCTTTTTTGTTGTTTTGTTGATTTTTAAAAACCTTTCATTCAACATTCTGAAAAACTTTTCCCCACCAGAGTAGGATCAACTATTTTCTTGCTTTCTTTTACAAAAGAGATAAATTCAAAATTAATAAAAGTATACTTGAATTAGTCTGACAGATTACATACGAATGTAGTGACAAAGTGAAATGTAGTGTAGTTGTAAATGGGTCAATTCAATCAATTGTGACGTCAATCAAACTGTAGGTACTCACCTGTCTTCAACAACGACAGAAATTGATAATTTTATCAGTGATTTTTGACAAATCACTGGTATTTGTCATTGCATGGCACACACACACACACACACATGAATTGATAATTATAATTACTGCGATTTCATGTGGTACATAAACTATCACTTAGTACTGAAGTCGCTCAAGGTAAATTATTTACTTTTTGTAACAGTATTCTATTGCCTGTGCATTTTAACCGACTGTGGCAATACCCAAAAGGAGGACTATGAGATTAACCTGATGTTTACATATACTTATGTCTATATGTAATATGAATGTCCGTTCCTATGTTCGCTTATATTTACTTAACGGACCAACCAATTTTGATAAATGATAGTCATTAGATTCGTGTTAATGGCGTCACTGGGTGGTATAAAATGCTTATTATCAAAAATAAATAAATCAAAATGGATTTTATGCGCTTTAATGTGCAGGGTAAAAAACCTTGTTTGGTATCGAAATAAAGGTTAAAGGTAACATTTCCGAAAATAAAATAATAGTCAAGCGCGAGTTTAAAAAAAAAACTAAATAAATAAAAAACCCGAATGCAAATACCTACAAAGAAATGAACAAGTGACCTAAAACATTCTACAGATACATAAGTGGAGACTACTGACGACACATTAAAACATCTGAACGCCTTAACATGCGGCCCAGAATGAGTAAAAAATGACCGACCGACATAGAATACTAAACCAATTATGAGGCAGAAATAATAGAGAATGTAGATTAATATTACGCCATTGCATTCGTATCAATTAACTAGGATGGACGCAACACGGCCGCAGCCAATTTTAGCGTTGATGCGTTATGCGTTGTGGAGAATACTAGTCAAAAGTTCAGTCTTTAGTTTCATACATATTATATCTACATCATTATAAGAAAAAAAAATAAATATATTCGAGCAACTTATAAAATTCATTTAAAAAGTTCCTCAAATAATAACAAAATTGTCACTTAAAATAAGCCGGAAATATTAATAAACTCAGTTTTAGAAACGTAGGCTACAATGTTCAGGAAACAATGTATAGTCCTAGCTAGCTAGAACTCGCACACCGAAGGTTTCCAACCGCATAGGTTAATTTTATGAAATGTATGTTATTTATTTATGTAATAAAGGAGATCACCAATATAGTGTGCATCAATCAGTTGTATACTCTTAAGCTATAGTTTTACAACTTAAGCAATTGTCTAAGCAGTCAGACATATCGTGAATGGAATGGAGGCTAGTAAAATGCTACATATAGTTTAGTGTAAGTACCTATTCTACTTGGATAAATAATAACTTCAAATCATTGGAAGCTTGGACATTAAACAAATACTAGTCAACAGACTCGGTGTTTACAAAATGTTTTTAACGAAGAAGTCTCACGCAGACTGTGCAAAAAGAAAATGCTATTTTAGTTATAAAAAAGGAAAACTGTTTATTTAGGTCACATTTTTAGAAACACCAAATATGATCTGCTACTAACAATAATGGAGGGCAAAAAAGAAGGAAAAGAAAAGGAGAGGAAGACCAGGAAAAAATGGACAGACAGCATAAAATAAAGGATCAGAATAAAAGACAGAGCCACACTAAATAGCTTAACCAAGAAGGAAACTAAAAGGCATGTCGATCGCTGACAAACCAGGCATTTAAACAAATAAAACATTTATTTTGTAGTTACCAAGAAAAAAACAATGAAGTTTTACCATAGGCGTATTTTTTAACAATATCGATACGGAACCCAGATAATCGACTCCATGTTCCGAATAAAACCTAACTGAATGCGAGGATAACAAACCTTAGTACGTAGTAAGATAACTAAATATCAATCAACTCGATAACATCTCAATGATGTCCTAAATATTGCGATTAGGTGATATGTTAATTTGACATACATGCACATACATACACCCGTCCAACGCGTCATTAATCACATATCAAATTACCTCATTCGTTTTAGCGCACCGTAGTGCCTACTCTACGATGACACTGGCAACCTGACACCTGCACTAGTGACACCGACACAAACTTGCACTAGTGTTCCTTTAATTGCTACTTGCTGCTAGTACTAAACCGCAACACAAGTTTGTATTTATGTACAGTAAAGAAAGTGTAATGCAAATAATGTGAACTCGTGAAAATGTTTATTTAATCTATAGTTGCGCGTTTGAAGTGCCTAGTCAAAGGTCCTGCATTGGGTTCGGCTTCCAGTAAAGGGGCGACTACATGATACGTACAGTTTATGTTTGTTGCTGAGAGTCGACGTTCGTAATATTGTGATATTTAAATTATTAACTTCTCTTTACTGAAGTTACATTCAATCTTTTATTAGTTTTTTTCAATTCATAATGGCGTGTCAAATAAGGAGCCATTATTAACCAAAAATATCAAGACATAGAGTAGTGGCTTGTGTGGTTGTTGCTGGCGATCAGTATATATTTATTTATACTTTGAAGACAATATTGGCAGCGTTATCCTGATTTATTTTAGTTGTAGGCACTTCTAGGAAAGGGATAGCGAATCACTATTAAATTATGTTTTAAATGTATATTTTTTTATTCCAGTTAAACTGCATATTCAGTACCGCACTTTTATTGGTGATGGACGGATGTTAAACTGACACGGACACGAAACATCAATAATAGAGTTTGGTTGCATTACTAAAAACCTATTTTATACCTATTGCTCATTTTAATATTAAGTACAATGACAATTGTAGTTTCAATCATTTTGATCACAACATAACATTAACGCTGACCTTCGATCGATAACTTAAGTGTGGACACAATACTAATTTCCTTAAATAGTTTTCGAAGAGAAACTCACGCTCACAATGTTAGTAGTTAATATTCTTTTGACAGACTATGTTTAGTTTGACCAAACGCAAAATACAGTACAGTGCTAGTATCAGGTGTCTCGTCTCACCTTACCTCAAAAGAAAGGTCACAAAATATAATAGCAGTAAGTAGACAGACAAATGACAGCATGCAAAGAGTTTATCCAAAGGTTGTTATTTATCTAATTTTGTAGACAGTCAAATGACAGCATGCAAAGAGATTAGCCGAAGTTTGTTATTTATCTAATTTTGTAGACAGACAAATGACAGCATGCAAAGAGATTAGCCGAAGTTTGTTATTTATCTAATTTTGTAGACGGACAAATGACAGCATATAAAGAGTTTATACAAAGTTTGTTATTTATCTGATTTGGTAGATGAAGTGTCTCGTCTCACCTTACCTCAAAAGAAAGATCACAAAATATAATAGCAGTAAGTAGACAGACAAATGACAGCATGCAAAGAGTTTATCCAAAGTTTGTTATTTACCTAATTTCAGACAGACAAATGATTAGCCGAAGTTTGTTATTTATCTAATTTTGTAGACAGACAAATGACAGCATGCAAAGAGATTAGCCGAAGTTTGTTATTTATCTAATTTTGTAGACAGACAAATGACAGCATATAAAGAGTTTATACAAAGTTTGTTATTTATCTGATTTGGTAGATGAAGTGTCTCGTCTCACCTTACCTCAAAAGAAAGGTCACAAAATATAATAGCAGTAAGTAGACAGACAAATGACAGCAAGCAAAGAGTTTATCCAACGTTTATTATTTATCTGATTTTGTAGATAGACAAATGACAACATGCAAAGTGTTAATCCAAAGTTTGTTATTTATCTGATTTTGTAGATTGACAAATGACAGCAAGCAAAGAGTTTATCCAACGTTTGTTATTTATCTGATTTTGTAGAAAGACAAATGACAGCATGCAGAGTTTATCCAAAGCGTGTTATTTATCTGATTTTGTAGATAGACAAATGACAGCATGCAAGGAGTTAATCCAAAGTTTGTTATTTATCTGATTTTGTAGATAGACAAATAACAGCATGCAAAGTGTTAATCCAAAGTTTGTTATTTATCTGATTTTGTAGATAGACAAATGACAGCATGCAAAGTGTTAAACCAAAGTTTGTTATTTATCTGATTTTGTAGATAGACAAATGACAGCATGCAAAGTGTTAATCCAAAGTTTGTTATTTATCTGTTTTTGTAGATAGACAAATGCCAGCATGCGTGTTAATCCAAAGTTTGTTATTTATCTGATTTTGTAGATAGACAAATGACAGCATGCAGTGTTTATCCAAGGTTTGTTATATATCGGATTTTGGTTAAGTTGAAGCATAAAAATATTATTAACAAAAAGCACATCTACGGCATCGTCATTTGTTGCTATTATTGGATTGATAAAATAATAATACAAAATACCATAAGACACTTATCACCAAAGCAAAAAAAGTAAAACGTGGATGTGGATTGGATTGGATTCATTTATTTGAACCTTCAGCATTGCTTATTTTAAACGCTTATTCTCAATAACAGTTTACTTTATTGAAAAACTACTATATGACATTGCAATAACAACGCTTTCAAAAAGACACTAAAAAGTAAAATATTTATTTATTTATTTATTTAAATCTTACAACTATCATTACATGATTTGCCTACAGCGATAGTGTAGCTACATTGAATTTTTACATTAATACCTATATTTAATTTTTTAGACATTTTTGTAACATATAACCTTTTTAATAATGAAGTTTTTGTGAAATCACTCAGAGCACAAAGAAACAAATCGATTTCTCTAGCTTTTTGGTTAAGAGTTCCGAGAGCACGTATTAGAGGTACCTCTTTCATTAAATTAGTTCGTGCCTTTGGTACTACGAGTAGGTCGGACAGTCGCCGTCTCCACACGTAGGTACGTGTACGATAGGTATCCGGAACGAAAAACCCTATTTATCTCATTATTTCAGCGTTGTGGATTTTACCTCTTATTAGGTTAAAAATGTAAGAGACAAGGGTGAGTTCCCTTCTTACCTTCACCTCATTATACCCCACCATGCCCAGAACAAAAAGAGTTGGATACATCAGTGGATACATAGGATACACTCCATACTTCCTCGTATATAAATATCTCACAAATTTATTTTGCACCTTTTCTAACATAAGTTTATATTTCGTTTCATGTGGAGCCCAAATTATTCCGTTGCATTCCAACTGACTTCTTACTAGAGCATTAAATAAGGTAAAAATTGCTGTAATGTTCGTGAAGTCATGTGTCATACGGAGTACCATACCTACATTTCTGTAACACTTTTTACACACATTTATAATATGATCCCTAAACGTAAGGCCACTGTTAAAGAGGACCCCTAAATCTTTGACTTCAGTAACCTTGACTATTGGCAGTCCATCAATATTATAGTGACCCATGATCGGTTTATGTTTGCGAGTAAACGTAATTGACAAGCATTTTGCAATATTTAATTGTAAACAATTTTTTTGACACCAACTTAGTACTCTATCGTATATAAACCTTACGCATGCACATGAAACATTGAGTTGAAGTGTAACTAGGCTATGTAATGTTTTAGTCGGTACTTGGGCATACATTATATCAGTAGGGGATCGCCTTTATTTATTAGCAAATATTGGTTTTTTAAGAAGGTAAGGTTTTTATGCCCTAGTAATGACCCAGCCCCTTAATCGACAACGTGTGTTCCTACTGATTATAAAACTACTGAACCATTTTTTGTTATAAAACTTAGGTGGCAAACAAGATTATGGTCCGCCTGATGATAACGGTCACCGTAGCCTATGGACGCTTGCAACACCAGGGGTATCACTCGCGCGTTACAGACCCTTTGAATATCTGATAATTTCTTCTTGAAAACCCCCATACTTACTTCTTAGAGAAAACCTTGGCAGGGAACTCATTCCACAAACCAAGCGTTCACGAGAGGAACTTCCTCTGAAACTGCACTGTACGCGATCATTTCGGTTCTAAAGTGTGAGAATGAATTCCCTGTCGATGGCGAGCGGTGCGATGGTAGAAAGTAGCCGTGGGCATCATTTCGAACAATTCCTCAGAACACATCCCTTTGTGCAAGCGGTAGACCACGCACTACGCATTTGCATGCATTGCTCCCTCAATCGAACGTTGTCTAATTCAATAAGAAAAGAATTATTTAAATCCGATAACTAGTTTCTGAGAAATACGTGGACAAACATACATACATACATACAAATTTGCATAGAAACAAACATAAAATACATGAATATTATGCAATTCTGACAATATTATGTACATAGGGGTCGAATTGAAAACATTTGTTTTTTTGAAGTCGGTTAAAAAATATAATATTTAAACAACACTGTTGTTCTATTCTACGATCTAATCTTACTAAATAAATAAAAAAAATTTAATAAACTGTATGTCGGTTCACATAATTTAAATCATAAACTTTTAGAAGAATGAATATAAAATAAACTCTTTTGCAAAAAAAAACGGGCAATAAACATTTTTTTCTCTAGTTCAATGAATATTACAAGAACGAGGTTTTATTAATTTGACGATGTATTGGCATGTTACTTAAGGCATCCTGGCATGATTCTTTACGTTCCAAATTTAAATTTTGAAATTAACAAAAGAAAAATAATGATTATTTATAATAGCGCAAAGAGAATATACTACGTTTGCGCGAATTTCTGAAACGATTTCTACTGATATCTAAAATTTTTAAACTTTTTAGATATTTTCTGCAAATTAAACAATTTAATTTTTCTTTTTACATTAAATACCACTTTCTGATATGACTGATAACGCGATAAGGGCCGGTAAAATTATAGCCCTAATTAAAGAAGGTTGTTCGCAAACTTACGTGTCTCAGCGGCTAAATGTGAGCGGTATCAAGAGACTGGTTCGGTCAAAAGAAGACCCGGTCGGGAAGAAAACGATGCACAAAACCAAGAGATGACCGCTTTGTGGTGAGTCAGGCGTTGCGGAATCGTAAGGCGTCAAGTGTGGACCTAACGAAGAGCCTTGAAGAAGTAAGAGAAGTAGAAGTTAGCTTTTGGACGGTCAAGAGTAACCGCCCGGCCCGGGGCCCTAAATAACTCCGTAAGCACCGTGTTGCTCGACTTCAGTTTGCTTGAAACTGTGCTTCCTGGACTCTGGAGGACTGCAATAAAGTATTGTTTTATGATGTAGCTAGAATCTCTTTGTGTGGAGAGAACTGACGCCAGCGAGTGCTGCGAAGACCACTGGAACGCTATGCGGAAGTGTGTTTCGAAGAAATCACTCCTTTTGGCGAAGGCTCCGTTATATTTTGGGCAGCAATTAATTCGACGAAGCTTACGGAGTTAGTTTTCGTAGAAAATAGAACATTTAATTCACACCGGTACATAACGGAAGTCCTTATGTCACATGCACAATCCGCATTGACTGCTATTCGAGATTCCATTTTTATGGACGACAATGCTCGCCCGCACCGTTCTGGCGACGTGGAAGCGTACATGCAAGAAATTGGGATCCGTTGTTTAGATTGGCCAGCTCGAAGTCCTGACCTCAATCCAATTGAGCATGTCTAGGATGTTTTAAAGAGACGGGTAAGATCAGTGAAATCTGCTCTACAAAACATCAGGGAGCTAAAAAGAGTCATTGCTGAGGAGTGGTAACGTATTTCACAAAACGTTATTAAAAACATTGTGGAAAGCATGCCCAGAAGGATTGAAGCTGTGATTTTGGCAATTATATTTAATTTAAAAAAAGAAAAAAAAATCTTAGTGTCTTTACGGCCGACCACTTCTTATTGGTTGACCGTGTAGATCGGTTTTAAGAAATTCATCAAAAATTATTAAAAAAATTGCCAGAATTCACTTCACGCTTATTAATTTACACGATTATAAGTAAGTATACAGACTACGTCAGTAAATTAATTTTTTTCCTTAAGTCCCCTCTTTTTCTTGGCAAAAGAATGTAATTATTACAAACCAAATGTAACATAGGAACAACACTATAGATAAGAGTTCAGTTTTTGGCATATTGCAAACATTCTGCGTGCTATTAAAGTTTTTTGCACAATGAACGATATCGATGTTTCATTGTAACAATATTGTTTCATTGCCAACGCATAAAATTATTCATTCATAAGACATTTAAAATTGACATTGTTTTAGAATTCGATGTATCTTTGATGTGAAAAAGATATATTATGTAGGTACTAGACCCACGGCGAATTTGGCCATGGCCGTGATTTCTACCAATTGACACATTGACTAAGTAGAATAAAAAGTATTTTATGCTATAGTGAATCCACCCAACTACAAATAAATAAACAAATACTTAAATAAAAATGACTTTCGCATTCGCGTGTTTTAGTTAAGAGTGATCATATTTTGCGTCTAGTATTTACCGACATCATAGAATGAGCACAAAATTTGTGTGTAGATTACCAAACATAAGGCACGTGTACCTACGCTTAATTTGGTTTCATTAGCAGGTCCTTGTACAAAGCTCATCTGCTCGAGACGTAACGACACATCGTTCTAACAATAACATAACATTGTAGAAAACAATGAAGTAACGATCAACAGTTACTTAAAGTATCCTCACTAAGTTGATCGTTAACAGAATATTACGTACACAAACAATGTAATGGACGATAGTCCGGCAGCACGCAAATCGTCT
Source organism: Apoda limacodes (assembly GCA_946406115.1). NCBI lineage: Eukaryota > Metazoa > Arthropoda > Insecta > Lepidoptera > Limacodidae > Apoda > Apoda limacodes. The sequence goes on along the minus strand of OX291540.1, from coordinate 3,118,085 downwards.
AAGCCGGTGGGTATGGCCTTAAAAGTGATCGCGAAGCTAATTCACCATGAAATTGACATAAAAACTCCAAGTTGAAACAAATACAATATTCGGACAAGACACGGTAATCAATGTCGGATACTTTTGTACAGAAACTGCAAACCGCACCTCGGTTCTACAACGTCTATTTGACGACTTTCTTTACGGATTTATTCACTAAAGGCACCTACTAATACACTTGACAACCTGTTGGAGGTGGTACGTCACTTGTAAATAAATAATGAAAGACATTTCAGTGCGCATCTCAAATCAAGCTTAGTGCTTAATCGAGACAGTCATAAAAGTTTGACAAAAAAAAAATATATTCGATCACACCTGGAGGTACGGATAAAGTAAATAATTATGCTTATACAGTGAAGAACGTATGAAGTTATCGTCAAAGTTACCGACTTTGAAAACTAAATAAAACTCGTAAAATCTACATTAGAGAGTAAAAGTAACATTAATCGATTTTGAAGACAATTGACAACCCACAACATAATGAATCGGGCGAAAAAAGTTGTACGGAGAGCTGTCCTCTATTTAATACAAAACCCACATACCTACGAACGAACATTACGAAATTATAAGGGTTTCTTTTTCCACTTAATCACAAAATAGTAAAAAACCTCGCATTAAAGCCAATATTAACACTGTTGTTCTGCGTATAAGAGGCGCGTCACCGGAAAAACTTTTATTAATGACATTGTTTATCAGACCAGTAGGTAGTGATGCCACGCAAAACCACATGTATGACCAAAATAAACAATACTATTTGTTTTCCTACATGGCACAATATTTTATGTTATTTTGCAGAAGTAATAAATAAGTAATAAAGAAATGTTTGAATTACTTCAAATGAGTACCTATTTGTTTGTAATAATAATAGTTTAAGTTTAAACCTGGTTGATTGGTCCATAGTATAGAACAGTACAGTACAGGTAGACGTGTAATAGTATAGAACAGTACAGTACAGGTAGACGTGTAATAAATGAAAATACAAAATCAAGAAAAGATAAAAGCATAAAGGCAACATGATGAATCCTAAAGATTTATTACTTTATAGTTAGAAAAGTAAAAGTGTATACACAGAAAATGGTGCAAATATGCAAGAGTGGTGAGATAACGACGAAGAGAGCAAATAAATAGTGCCCCAATTGAAACGTTCCGTAGATAAGATAAGTGCATCAGCAAAACGAGTCCTCAAACAACAGAGCACATAGGTACTGGTGTAACTTCGCGTCACCTACTGCCATGTTTAGAATCATCATTGTGGTAAATTAAAAATAAAAAGAAAAAATCGAGATTATTTACAACTTTTCCTACATGTGTGGAAAAAAATACCGCTTGTGATTTAGATAGAACATGTAAGCTCCTAATGTATCCAAGACCTTTAAAGCAAAACACTCAGATTTGACGTTCACTCTCCTATTATTAACTAAGAAGTAGTAATAGGAAAGTTTCAAAGGAGTAACTATCGAGTTGTTTGCCGGCTTATTTGCGGCAGATTTGTAAACCGGTGTTAATGTAAAGCAATTAATGCCAAAAACTGAATATTAAATAGACCCACTTCCATTCAATATCTAAACAAATAATAATAATTTTCATAAGTAGTATATAATAAAAACTGACCGAAGTTAATAAAATACTGAGTAATTTCAATAGCATACTAATTGAAGACAAGAAAGATATTGACAAACGTGTTATTGTAAGACTAATCAGTAGGCAAAGCATGGAACACCTTACTAGTATGTTATATAACAAGTCCGTCGCACATGCGAGGTCAGCAAAGTGATTTATCATAAACAATCACTGAAACGCCTTATCAAGACCATGGCGACAGATTTCACTCATGTACTTGTACATTTTTTTAAAGTTATCACAATCAATTTCTGGAGCGATAAATGGATTTTGTAACGTTACATTATCGAACCGAAAATCCGATACAGGCACAGCTATCGATGAGATTCAAGATAAATGACAGCGCCACTCACAAGATCTTGCCATGAGTAACGTTTAACAGAGAAATCTGGACCCTACATCCTTACATTAGCATCCATTATTAAACATCAATATCTACGAAAAAAAAACTAACGTTATAATCTTCTTTTATTTGCGACTTCAAGTACTTGACACTTACAATAGCTCGAAGACGTGTTCTCTCAGTGCAACACTACTGAACTAAATCATCACTTAAATCAGCGGGTTCGCTCGTAGTTACAATGAAACGTAAATAATAGTCGGAATGACACGAGCACGACACTCGGCACAGAAGCACAACAAGGAAAAAACAAACAAAAAAAAAAACTAGAATGTTTAAGAAGTGAGACGAGACGAGACGAGACGAGACGAGCCGAGACTGCCATACAACCGAAATTAAGATAATAAGGAGAACAATTATCCGAAACGTGTTCGAAGCTGACTGGCTAACATATTCTTTAGAAGAGGTTACGACGACGTCCTCGACGATGCGACGGCGCAAATTCACTCGGCACACAAATCATTGTTAAAGTAAATCGTGATCGTTTGTTTAGTATAACTGTAGTTAACGTGTTTCAGACGAAACAGACACCACTCTGACAAACTCAACTACTCAATTGAAATTATGTTTTTCGAGCCAAGAGCTTTGCTGTTATACACGAAACCAACTAAACTTAGTTTTTTCTTTACAATTACTACGGGTCAGTTACTGCATTTTTGCAATGCAATTACAATCAAACTACATAATTCCCGAACATTACTTTGCAAATTTACAACATTACTTTCATTATGACATCTTACATAGTTTTGAGAAGGTATTTTAACACATTTGATAATTTGTAATCTAAAATTATGAAACGAATCAATGTTTTAAAATGCGTTTATCAAACAATATTGTTTATTAATACCAGCCACATCATTACTTGTATAATTATTTAATTATTTTACAATAACAAAAATTACATTCCGTCTGTTCGTCCTTCACCAAAACACTTAAGACGGTGTCACCCAACACATCACAATGACGAGGAGCTTGCACTCCAATCTGCCTGCATCAAGCAAAAGAAGACATAAAAATCTAAGGTAATTTTAACAAAGTTCATCACGCTACCCCAAAAATCGAAATTGTTAACTTTAATAAAGACACATATGTAACTCACAACTACCGTTAGATTAATTCTTTCACAATATTTAATACTAACAAAAAACTAAAATAGAAAATTAAATTTAAATAAGGTTTCATCTCATATTTTTCCAAAAGTATTACATACTTTTACATTATATATATAATATTAGATACTTGTTACCACAACAACAGCGAAAATAAAAACAAAGATACATAAATTTTTGAATGCACGTATCATGTACCCATGCAGAAAGCCGTGCTAAAGACGTATCGGACGTTAGGTACGAGGCTGCCAGAGGTAATTAAGCGCAGCTAGGTGAAGACAACCATGAAACAAGACGAGGCTGAGCAAAAACTTTGGAGAGGACAGATCGCACAGGAAAAAATTGATGCAATTTAGCTTATGCTACGTACTTACTTAGAAAGTAACAGAAACTAAATAAATATACATTTATTATTATTTAGGAAAAAATAATGTAACGCATCAAATTAGGAATGTAAATAATAACTATAGAAACAATAGTTCTTAAAACATTTCGTTTGTTTTATAACCATATCTGGAACTAATAAAATGTATTGGGATACAAAGTTTTGTGTATGTACAGTTTGTGTGCCGTGTTTCGAGTAGGTTCATTTATTAAGGTTTGTTCTGTTACATCTAAAGCATTTAGTATAAAACAAGTTTGATAAAAGTAGTTACGACATGAATAGATAACTGCAACTTCTTTAGATTCTAAATCAAATAAACGAAGATAGACATCTTCTAAAGCTGTATTCACAGTCAAACAGATTGCCGACAAACGTCTAATCCAAAAAAAACTATGAATGGGTGTTTGATATATTATCACCATCATCACACTGCAGGCAGCGGAGATTCGCCAGGTCAAAGAGCGCACGTGCACCGATATGATCTGTCTGAACGGAACCTAATAGCTAGCTAATCATTATTCAAAGAATATGCAGGTCAAATAAAAGTTAAGTATGTAATGAAAAAGAACTAACAAAAACATTGAGCACATATTAGGTTTAAATACAAAAACAAAACACAAATGCAATAGGTACAAGGCAAAACGAAACCTTTAAAAAAAACCGGAACCATCAGTCATTTTCTAATATATGAAAATGGAACTATCTTAACAGAAAATGCGAAAAATCCTTCAGAATACTAATTAGATGAGATAATAAAACTAAAAAAGTAGTCGACCTTGCCAATCACGCTCGAATAGTTACCTTATCCATTGACCCGTATTGTAAACTAGAATCGAAATCGAAAGTAACTTACTAGTACGACTCGCTACATCACTACACAATCGAAACGTGTACTCGCGAAAACTTTACTGTGTCAACTATAGTACCTATTGCGCAGGGTGACTGCGTCAGTTCGCGTCAACAGACCGAGTTGGACTGATTACGATGCCCGTATTATCATAAAAAAATACAAAGCCGCATCGTGTGATGATGACAAACTAGATGGATACCTATCATATCGATAGAAACCGTTTGTCGTGCGACCAGACAACACGCTTTCGTTCTATTCTTGTTTTTATGAATCTAATATAAAAAATACAATTTTATGTGTATGGAATTACTGACAATTGTAAGTATGTGTAATAAGACAATATAGATAAATTATAAACCCTCATAAAAGTTGATAAAAATATCTGGAAAAAATCTTGATGCACTCACTGGGAAGTCATTTCATTTCATAGTACAAACTTATATTATAGGCATCATAATACATTACGCAATCATTATTTTTATTGATATAGATGTTGATAATTATTGCATTAATTGTAATGTCAAAATGGAAATAAAAATATTTGAGTTCATATTGGTATACTGCTAATGGTGAATTGAATATAAATATTATTTATGTTTTTAATACTTTTGTACTGATAGTTTTGCCGAACAGTACTCACTTACCTGTAAATTACTAACCATGCAGTTTATTTATTATATTACACGATTTAAAAGCATACATACATATATATGAATGTTACATTACATTTAAAATTTTAAAGACTTCTCGATTTCTTTTTACGCACCATGGGTCGTTGATAAAACTTCAAAAATTTATTTGAGTAAATGTTTTTTTAAATAATATAATAAATACTTTTTGTAAACACTGTTAACCAAAGTTCAGTTTTTAACAATAAGATATCCAATAGTGGTGTAATTGTCACGGTAGAGGTAGTCAGATATGAGGGCAGTGTTGCCATACCGTGAAGACTAAAAATCTGTACATCCTACAAAAAAAAACCGTACAAAGTACATGCATGGAATAAGTTTAAAACTCCGATACGAAATCCATATGAAACTTTTAAATTAAAATACGAAAATAATGTATGGATCTTTATTCAATTTTTTAGTCATTTCTGTATTAATTTCTAAATTAAAACAGGGTTTACAACTTACAACTGTTTTGTATGAAGAAGTCCTTCACTTGTCTCAGTTGAGAGTTGATTTTTCTGCAGATGGTTTTAATCACAATAATGTGAATTTCAAGCCCAAAAAGAAAACTGAACAAACAATGCACATTGCGTAAACAATCAATTAAATACTTGTCATCGGCAATTATTTCATTAATTATCAACGAAACAAAGCAATTGTCTTTCTCTGTTTCATTCTCTACAACAACGGCAAATTTCAGTGGTCAGAATGTAAAAGTAAATGAACCAATAAAAGATATAACGGTTATTTTCTGTTTCCTGCTTAGTTTGCCCAGTGGAAAGTGGAAAGGGAAAAAATATAAATAATAAAACGGGGTAAATCAAATTGTTACTCGATTGTATTCTGTGTTGCATTGTTTTGCTTGTAACTTACTAGCATAATAACGTATTCATACGCAAATTTTATCCATACAGAGTATTCAAATTTCGTACATATAGCAAAACTGTGTGTAAAATATGTACGTACATTGTACATGCTCGGAGACAAAATTAGCTTGATACGTAATGTTATCGAGATTTTATACTATCTAATGTATCTACTAATTATTTAAAACTATATAAAAGAAATAGCTGGTTTAACCTTATATCTTTATAAAACTGTTTTCGAATTTTTCGACTAAAATAGAAGCTTGAATTTCTTACACCTCCAAGGGACCGTGGACAACCTGTGGTCACACGCGGCCACATAACAGAATCAAAGCTAAACTGTCAAAGGTATTGCTTCCTAATTCTTCGAAATTCTTGTGTCCCTAACTAGGACATCGGTAAACCTGCAGGCAAATCTAGACCTTGTACTGTACCGTAACGTGTTTTACAATAGCAAAATATTATCTATAACGCTAGGTTGTTGGTTGCGTCATTTTTACGTAATATTAGACAATTTTTTTTTTCATCAATCTATCAATCATTAAGGTGGCCAACAAGCCTACGGTCCGCTTGATGGTAAGCGGTCACCGTAGCCTATGCACGCTTGCAACACCGGGGGCATCACTCGCGCGTTGCCGACCCTTCAGAAATCTAATAACTTCTTTCTTGAAGAACCCCATACTGTAGTCCTTGGAGAAAACCTTGGCAGGGAGCAATTACTTTGAACTCGTAAATAAATAGACTTTACGAAAGTTTCTTTTTAACCAATTATTTTTTTGTTAAACCCATTATAAACTATTAGGTATATTGTGCTTTTTTCAGCAAAATTTATGAATCTAAGTTATACTGGGTTTTCGATGGTGCTGAATTTAATTGTCAATTTTTATGGAAAAGCAATACCGAACGCTTGCCCATCCCGCCCGTTCGTATGACACATATTATGATTGTAATTCCACCGATTTAATTCTGTCATTGCATAAATTTTGATTAAGATGGTGTCCTATGTAAACCGCAGTACATACATAAAATAAGCTTCTAACAGAAAAACCCTTTGTAATAAATTACTCTAAGTTTTATCGGGACAGACTTCGTAATAATCATTCCATCATTCGTTTGACCGAGCACGTGCATTACTTGATTTTGGTTGTTGAACCATCCTCAGCCCTACTCAAATAGGTTATCAACACATTATGATTTGATCTATATATTTATGTACCTACGTAGGGAAAGCTCTACAAGACATACTAGTCTGAACCCAAAGCAAAGTTTTAACACTCCTACGATATATTTATTAATCAGCGAATTATTATCAATGTTTAGTTCAGGCGCAGATTAGATATTGGTTAGGTTCAACTAGCAAATGTGGTCTTTATCCAGAGAGAGAGAGAGATTCAAAATGGCAGTCCGTATATTTGCTAACATATAGAATACAGTTTTTGACCGACGGAAAATTAGACATGCAAATCTACTATTTAGCGGATGAAGTCTGTGCAAATGTACAAATTGACACACATAGATAAACGATTACATAAGTATTAACAATGCAGTGATGTAACCACGTCACGTCACGTCATTTCACGTCACGACACGCCACAACTCGTCGCGTCGTGACACTGGAAATCATAAAAATCAACATTTACGCTAAATTAGACGGTGTCCGGTCTATTTGGGTTTTGTTAGGCTTTTTAAATTTGATGTTTTTTTTACATTTCTAATGTATTAGATCCACTCCGCCCGCCTCGCCTTGTATCGCTAGCGCAAGCGAGCGGATTAGCATTAGCACTGTCCTCCCCGCGCCCTGAATATTATAAAGAAATATTTTGTAATTTTGTACTTGTTTCATTAGAATTTAAGAAGATTTTATAGTAAATTTTTAAAAAAACCTTGTTTAACTTAAATTTACTAGATGTACATGTTTTTTTCATACTTCTTTTGTAATTTTACCGATATGACGTCTTGAAGCTTGTCGTTTTTTTAGAATAAAACGTTTTGTAATAACGTTTTATAGTTTTTCGCTAAATATTTTAATCAATGCACTAACTGCATAACAACAAATTTTAAGGACTTTACTGACTTTTACAATAACCTAACTTTGTACAAGTAACAAGAGTTACTTTCTATTTTTTCTCAGCAGTAAATAAACTTACCAATGCCGTATTTTTTATATCAAAAACTGCATCATTGCGCGATCTAGGCTTTACCCTATTTCATATCAATAGCGCAGGTTATATTTAGGACTATTTGCTAAATTGCGATTGCCAGTTGAAATCAATATGTAATTTGCGAAGTGTTCCTACCGCATGGCGCAGATTTTCTTTTAATAATCAACGTATAGTAAGTACATTCTAGCTCTTTTTTACCCGTTCATGCTTTACTTCAAACATTAAACTTTTGAGTCGGATGTCGTAGGACAGATCAAAAGGATAAGCCTGGTTTGGGTACTTATCATCTGAAGTTAAAACGATCCTTGAGTAAAGTTTTTTTTTTTGGAAAAACATCAATACAACTTCAAATCCAATCATCATTATCATGCCGAAAATTTGTAGTAAACATAGATCAAAACAGTAGATTACACAAGTTAAAAAACAAAATTTGTAGTAAACATAGATAAAAACAGTAGATTACACAAGTTAAAAAACAAAATTTGTAGTAAACATAGATCAAAACAGTAGATTACACAAGTTAAAAAACAAAATTTAATTCGACGGACTAAGTTGGATCCCCAGAGCAGCGAAGGATCTAGAGTAGAATCCTAAGCGGAGCGAGGGTTACAAAGGACCGAGATGATTTTTTTTTCCGCGTGTTGTATACTCTAATTTTTACCATTGACTGCGAGAAAATAAAAAATACTCTTATTTCATTTTGGTATTTATTCGGTTATTATTACCAGGTGATAATTACCGAATATATACCACCGTACAATGACATAAAACAACCACAATAACAATTAAACAATTCAACAATTGTTTCAAATTCAAAATGTTTTTATTCACTCAGTAAGTTAAAGTGACTTTTATTAACTGTTATCGATGAATAAAATACCCTTTTTCGAGTGGCAATGGTAAAAAGGTCTTTCGACATACGACATCAAGGTGGAGGAACTGTAAGACTTCAAGGTGAATAAAACATGTGGCTTAGTGTTCTATCAATAAGTATACTTTAAGGGTTTTTTCTTCATAGTGAAATTAAAGTCGGATTAATGCTTTTCTTAAAAAATTGTTTATTTTTTAATATTAAGTTGCCATGTATTAAACTTTTAGTAGTTCGTCGAACTCAATAAATACGACGAAATTTAGAATAATGCAGGCGAATAAAACATGTAGCTGAATTTTCTGTCAGTAAGTCTGCTTTATGTCCGTCACACACTGAGCAATAGTATACATACATATATATATATATATATATATATATATATATATATATATATATTGGAATAAATTATAGCTTGAAATATTGCGATATATTTTCTATACGTAGTAAACGTTAAGTTGCCACACTCACAGATAGAATTATATCTCAGTTTTGTATAGACCTTGAGGGCTTATTTTTTACTTATTATTAATTTTTATTTTTTAGTTGCCACTTAACAAATTCCAGTCGTTTCCAAGTCGTCCAATAAAAAGTTCCTTTAATAATATATCAAAGAAACTTAGAAATTTTTATCATTTTTTTTCGTAATCCTAAATAGTCAAGCGGACGAATGGATAAGAATGAAAGGATAAAAAGGAAGAAAGAGTTAAGTTCGTACCAAATATCTACTGAGCCCTAACCACAATAATCAAAAATACATGACGAAACTATAAGCGCTTAATTATTAAGCGTCTAAGTTACGTTAGCAAAGCATTAAAAGCATCAAATAGACAGACAGACGGAGAAATATAATGAAACTGTATAATAGCCACCGTATTTATCCAAAATTGACAAACCTAAGTTCGGATGGATATGACAGAATTCGTTTTTACCGTTGGACTATGGGACTCTAACATTTGACAAACATATGGACGCACATGTATGCCAGATTCTATAGGTGCAGTTTGCCCCCGAACCGATTAATTGTGCAATCTACAAGCTACCGTCTCCCCAACCTCGGTACTAACGGCCTCTGACGACGATCTCGCTATCCGGATAGCAAGACTAGTTGCGACGACTTCCTCTAGTAGGGCCCCCTCCCTCACACGACGCCCGCACGCTAACCTCATATACGAAGTATCAAAGAATGCCAGGACGCTTCTCGCCCCCAATCACTCGCAGGGACGACCCCAAGAGCGACAACCCAAGTCAAGGCTCCATTATTCTCCTGTCATTCGTTTGTTTAGCATTGGTGTCAAAATATCAAAATTTAAGTATCATCTGTAAGAAACTAATACGCGTTGGTTTACAATATTTTTGTTATTTTTGTCACTTTTGCCAACAAAAAATAAAACTTTAGACCCATGTCTGGTGGTGGGGGTTTGGTGTTAATCTGTGAAACATATATCTGTGAATATATACATATTCATTGTTCATGGTAGTGTATGTACATCAACCATTCATTTTACAACCAAACATTTTGTTAGTAACGTTTCAATGCTACACGAACGATAGCTGAACGATAAATTACAGCAAAATTTAAATAGAGCGTCGAGAGTTACACTACACTTAAATATAACTTATAATGTTGCATTGTCATCAGGTTTACATGTAACTTCCTGATTTAAACTTGATTCAACAATTAGTAAGAAGATTTTAATAAAGAAATAAGTAAAACAAACACATATGCGGAGTGAGGCTGAAGCTAATAAAACCGTTTTAAAAAGAAATCAATTGTGGACCTTCTGGTTTTTAGCTGTGTTAATATTAAAGTTTTCGGATTTAAGTCATTGTATCTATTTACGTTCATTAATACTAACAAGACATTAATTTCATTGATGTTGTTATCGTATATTTCACGAAAAACATCATCCTAAATGTCAGGTTATACGAATAGATATAATAATAGATAGAATCATTATGTATTAATTACTTAATCGTCCTCTTCAAAGTGTCAGTCATAATGTTATACCAAGTTAGGCTACAGTTTTTTTATCAACGCTGATTTGTAAATTGTATGATATTCAATATAGTAACCTGACGCAATCTTTTCTACAAAAATATTATAGTTTAGCGACAAAAATTGAAACGTCACATCAAAAAAAATCGGTCCAGCAGCAACAGCCCTTTACAATTTTGAAACATTTTCAAATAGTTCAAATACACAATAGAATTTGTTTTATCGTACCCTCAAAAGCTCACCAGAGTTTAGTTTTATCGAATTCGAAGAACCTTTATAAAAAGGACGAATAAATGTTTTTTATTCACCGATCTAGAGATCGTTGTTGTTATTGATAAAACCGAACCGTTGGCACTGGCGGTGCAGCGGTTGCAGTTTTGGCCGCTATAGGCCCCAGGCCATGTGCCGCCGCCCCTTTCCCAGCGCCCTTGTCCATCATATAGACAAGGTATATAATGAATTTACTTTAGTGCCAACTTTTATCTAAATCGAAACCAGAAATTTAATAAACTATAATAGCTATTTGTAATATATTCCGAGGTTTAAGGGTTTATTGCACAATTAAATAAAACATTTAAAACGGTTTTAGATTTTATTTATTAATAACTACTAAATTGAGCGAGTGTGCTGAACAAGGAACGTACTCGGCAAGGGGTGAAATTTCCATTATTTTAGCTTGCAGGCCGTTGTATGTGCCTGACATGTTAGCTACGTTGTTAAAGTTGAGGTTTGTTGTGTGTCAGTGATCAGAGAAAAATATTTCGCTGTTAATATTACCATTACGATTGTCTCCAAAACTTTGTTTCCCATAAGCCGAATGAATTCTTCGCATTCCTGAGCCTGGATTCCCATAACGTGTTATATGTTTGGCTAAGAACGGATCGAACATAGCGATAAGATCTAAGTGAATTGAACCAAATTTCTCGTCGTGCCCACTGAAAGGCAACCCACGTGATGCAAGAGCTTTTACATATGCAACTCCTCTTTTCAGAATGTTTTTCCAGTAATTCATTTCATCATCAGACTGCATTGTTAATGCGTGGTCAATGCAATCTAACGCGTTGCTTTAGTCTTTTATATGCAGGACAGATAATTTGTGAGTAGGCAAATTCTCATGAGTTGATTCTCGGTGATAGGAATTTTTCCAATTATTGGAACATTCATTTTTGTCGAACTGACTCTCCCCGCCGAAAAAATCATTTTGGATGTTTTGATTGCCTCCGTTCTTACAAATGTAATCTCGCGTGAACTCGCCGATTGTCAATTTGTCTGGATCGTCGCTGATTTTGCACAGCAACCTGGTGCGAAGGGTTGGGTTACACTCTTACACCTGCCACTCTTGGAACTAAAGGGACATCTTCGGCTTGTTCCTTTGATCGATCGCTACATCGATTAAAGTATCTGCACTTAAAGACACTGAAGAATCACCGGCGCAACGCACTAGCGTGAATCACAAGCGATTGTTTTTAGAGCTCGCGTCGCGCGTATTTAGTTACTTTGCATTTGAGTTATTTCCTGCTATCATCATTATTTTTTTGTTACGATTTGCTAATATCTGGCCGCCTATAAACAATTAGTTCGATTCCGGGTGAACACATTCAAAAAAATTCCAAAGTAAGGTATTGTTAACAAACGTCAACTGTTTTAGCGGACACCTAAACACGCTTTACACAAACACTCATAATATCCAGATGGTGGTATTCTGTTTTCCGTCCCACCCATACTTACTGATAGGGGATGGGTTTGCCGTTATTCATCGAGCACAAACTAGATTCGAGAAAACTTTTACAATAGGTACACAAATTGTTACTTTAATAATCAATAATCCGACGTCAGTGGAAAACTTCCTACGTCATAGACAAAGGACAAAATCCACTCAACTTAGTTAATGCCCGGTTCATACAAACTGAAATTCGATATATAATTGAGTGATTTGATTTAGGTTAGGTTAGGTTGTGTTATGTTATTTTAATAACGAAGTTGCTAACCTTACTTGAAACAATACCGTATTGTATAATAAAAACATTATTTGCAAGAAGTTAAGAAATTGATGTTGCACGAAAATGTCACTCATACACAATACAAATACAATACAAACACATATACAAATATCATCATTGCAATTCCCTATATTGTTCTTTTTATTTTGCGAGTACAGCAAACTCATACATAACAAAGTAAATGCATAAAAACCAACAATTATTAATTAAATTTAATTAATAAATTATCTACATTAAGCAAACAACCGTGTTTCTATTTAATCCCAGTACAAAGTTTGTGACCTTGTACGATGTAGATGGTGTTTTTGTTACACTTAAGAGTTACTTATCTTGTTAATTAATAAACATAAATTTCCGTATAATTATAGAGATCGTATGCGGTGTGGCCAGTTCTGTTCTGTTTTGTGATTTACCTTCGGATTCTGGTTCGGTTACGTACACCTAATATTATTATAACCGATATATTATTCACTGGTGGATAAAGAAAGATACATATACTCTTACGTAATACTAAATCGTCAGCGGAGAGACGATTAACGCTGAACAAAAATGCTTAAAACTTGTACATTTGTGTACATGTACCTATGTACGTTATACTTCTCTGAATCGGTATCCGTTTCGGTGACGGTTTATCGCACAGTCGCACACTGAAACACGCTCCGACTGTTGAAGCTCGTTTAAATGAAGGTCACCAAAGTCATCATTTACGTTAATTCCTTCAATATTGATTGCAGTTTAACGATAGGAAATAAGATGATATGTTTGATGATAAATAATAAATTCAATAACTTGGAAGATTTTACAATTTATAAAGAGTTCTCCTACGAGGCTACATGTAACAACTATGATTATAAGGTTCTCTCGAGTCAGCATAACATTTTAGGGGCGCTCGTAATACAAGATCTTCAGAGGTGGTAAATCATATCAGCCTATATTGGTCCATGGCTGGACATTTGCCTCCTCTATCCCGCGTCATTTCTCTCGGTCTCTGTCTTCCACATATAGCTAGAGCGCTGATGAGAAATTTGACTCATGAATGGTTGAAATTTATAAGAATTGATATTTGATCTTTTGAGCAAAAATCAAGAATGATATACTGTTTCTAAAAAATCATCCCACACCTTCATAGGGATGATACTTTGTATAGGAATTCGGTTATTTTTATAAATAAAAACATGAAAATTTATATCGATACTTTTGATTGCAATTAAAAGTGATATGTTTCAGCAGTTTTCGAAATTCAACCCCTAAGTGGGTAAAAAAGGAGTGGCAAAGTTTGTATGGCAAAAAGTATTTTAATGGCCAAATGAACTCTAAACTTGATATTAATGCTCTTGAACACAATTAATGAAATGCATCTTTGTGGATTTTTCAAAATTCAGCTTTTAAAAGAGGGAAAGGAGGTAACAAACTTTGTATTAGATACAATGTTTCTTTGCTCCATTTATTTAAACTTGGTAACAACAACCAAAAATATTCAGGCATCAACTTTTGGTCCGTCGACACCAGTCAAATGCCGATTTCGGAGAGAGGTTGCAACGATAAAACGGTAATGCCTCTCCAATGTGCACCGGCGCCGTCCAGATCTTGGTCTCGGGATAAAGCCACCAGCCTCCCGAAAGCGTTTATAAACTTTCGAAACACATGACTGGCTTATGTGAAGCTGACGTGCGACCGCCCGCTGGCTGAGCCCTACTTGCAGTAGAGCCGATTTGTGCTGCTTCTGTAGGTGTAGTATCCATTGTCGTCCAAGTTACACACTCACTGACTCGGGGGCGTCCCTTCGACCGGCGTGAGTCTCGAACCCGAAAGTGAGTCACTGCCAGAAGGGCAGTTCCCCATAACGCGGGTGCGGTTGCGATTGAGTGGGGGCGAGAAGCGCCCCGGCACTCTTTGATACCTCGTGTATCCTTGCGGGAGCCAACGAACCCGGGGACGTCGGCGTTGTGTTTGGAGGGAGGCCCTATTGTGGGAGGTCGTAGAGACTAATCTCGCTATCCGGACAGCGAGATCGTCATCTGGGGCCGTTAGTACGCGCCGAGGCCGCCTAGCGATTGTTTTCCGACCGTGCCGAGGTCGGTCGGAGGGGTTAATCTGATAACACGTGCTTTTATAGGGGGTCAATAGGCTGCAACTCGCGACGTATCAAACAATTGAAAAATATCTTTTTCCTTACTCCTTCACTTAATCCGGGATAGTTTCTTAAATACTGATGTGATTAAAATGAATTTGGTATCAATTTATAGTTAACAGTTTACCCTTCAAAATGGTACCATTTTTATTATTCTGAACTAGTTATTAAGGTACTCAAGATCGCGCGGAGTTAATTCCAAGTAAGTGATTCCATGGTTTTGCTCGCGAGTGTATATTCTTTCGGTCTTTACACTGTATTTTATTCTTAATTGCGTTGCATGTTTTCGAATAAAAGCATTAGACAAATGAATTGATTGGGGAAACTAAACATTAATGTATTTACATTTACATATATATGTCGCAGCCATCTGGTTAAATTAAATCAGTTAACCTCACACCTTTTAACGCCTTACGGACTGAATTTTGAAAATTGCTGAAAGCCATGTGTCATCAATTGTGCTGAAGAGCATAACTACTAAATTTTTAAATAAATTTGGCTATTAAATTCTTATTTCCCATAAAAAAATTGCTACCTCTTTTATTACTTTAGGGGTTGAATTTGAGAAGCACCAAAATAGGTACCTTATATTAAATGTATTGGATACCTACCAAGTTTGACTATGAAAATAATGTTATCGAATCACAAAAAAAGCAATAACAAATTAAAGGCAGTAAAACGATCAGGATTATTTTCTCGCGTGGCAGGAATGTGTAAGCTATTTAATTTAGAAGGTAGGTAGGTATGTGTATAATAAGTGATTTACCTGGTTACGTAAGGATATTTGCAAAATAAAATCTCGAAGAACATCTCGAAGCGTGGCAAATTTTTATTGACTATCTCATCATTGCCCAGCTATTACTTAGGACAGAAATAATAAAGCATAAACCGTGAGTAGGTGAAAGATTATGCAATTTACAGCTTGTTAATTTAAAAAAACAGTTCAAATCTTATAGTCTTCGCGACTGACGTCGATGGCGAAAAGCTGGTAATAAATATAAAAATAAGTGAAACAGAAAGACAACTCTACCATAATAGGGTTCCACTCAACTATTTCAATATAAAAACCAGTTTTAAGCAATCAGTCACCATGTTGGAATAATTTGACGTAAGAGATGCAGGGAAACTTTTTTGACCAGTCTTATATTTCTGTTCATACAGATCAGATCCAAACTGCGAAACTAAAAAATAAAAACTTTATCAGAACTACAGTTTTTCATTATTACAGTAAAACCACTACTGAAAAAAGAGTATCTGATGTAGTATGTTGTTACAACATAAATATATAACCATACAAATAAACATATTGATAACAACATGTAAATAATACCCCATATGTATAGTATCGTCAGTGACCTACAAAGTCAATTTGAGGATGCAATTTTAATACGTTTGCCAACAATTTGAGTCCACAGGTCGCGGACCCCCGTCGACGTGGGTAAACTGAACACAAGGGCACCCTGGTCACACAGTTGCTAATTGGCAATATTTATGTTGGCTACATTCTGTAAAAAACAAATTTGGAAAACCAATTTAGGCCACGGGGAGTCGATCATTAAATAATTCTTATGAAAAATATTTTATTGAAACCTAAATGACGAAGGTTAACGGTTGACATACTCGTAGTGGTGAGATGACTAGTAAATAGCTATTGTTTGTATCGTTATCTTACGTTAAGTCACCTACGTTAACTTGTTATGTTCCAGTTTTGAGTATATTAAAATACTAGATATTGCCCGTGTCTGCACGAAAGTACGACGCAATAAATGGGCTTGATCGTTAGCTTTTTTAGTTTTGCTGCCCACTGTCAATTCCAGCACATAACAAAAGAACAAACACTTAAAATAAACTAAAGTCATTATGGGAACGATGCCCCCAAACTGCAAGGGAGCCGAGTTATTTTGGATTGTATTTTATTTGAAAAAGAAAAATATATTATTTATTACCATTATTTGCATTACTTTCTGTTGCACATTTATCATGATAGTCCAGGAGGAATCGGCGCATGAGTACCGAAAACTATTCGACCTCAATTTTTTTATGCGATCCTCTTCAAATTGTCCTTCTAATGATATAAATGCATGTTGCCATGGCGCAACCCGGTGCCATATTGTTTAAACCGAAATTGTTTAAACAATTGCAAAGAATTGTTATTTTTCAACCGGACAAATTTTTTTCATATTCTTTATTGAAATACCAATAAAAAAGGTCCTATGACTTTTAACGATAAAGTTAATATTTTTAAAGATATGAATTTTTAAAGGTTCGAAAAATCTCAAATTTGGGTACTTTCGACCCATGAAAAATATATTAAAAAAACATAATGTCGAAGTAATATATTTTTTTTTATTCTTTATACAATTGTTAATAATATTGTTAAAAGAGATTTTAAAAAATTTCATTGTTTATATCTTTTTTTTAATTGTCAATTCCGCGCGCTCGCAAGTATGCGTCGCTTACCTTTAAGTATCGCTGTCTCTGTCGGCCTCTCTGTGTCTCGAATCATTATTTATCATTTATCTTAAAAACTATCAACTTTGTCAAGATTGTTAAAGAGAGCAATGTTATTAATTATTAAATTGTCTACAATTTGTTTTTAATAATTTTTTTTCTGAAATCAATTTTTCAAAAGTTATTTAAGCATAAATCGAAACATGTAATTAAAATTACTTTTTTATTAGTTTATATTACTTTTTTGTTATTATCATAGTAATTTTTGCATTTATATCAACAATAATAAGATATAATGGTATTTGACTATTTTTTTAAATCACAATTATTTATAAATAATAAAAATATATTGGGTACGCACTTGAATGTTTAGTAAAAACATTCAAATGAATTAAATAAAAATAATTTTACGTACATAGTGCGTGTACGATTGTGTCTATATTAGAAAAAGATTCTTTTCTTTGTTTTTTATTCTTTCAAGGTTACTCTTTGTATAAAACCTCGAGATCTTTGTTTGTTCTTGTGACAAAATTATTGATTATATATAACATTTAAAATAAAAATACAAGTTAGTGCATGTCGATTCTCAACTGATCATCCTTTGTTTTTTACTCATAGTTATTCAGTCTTTTTTATTTCGTTCAAGATTTCAGATCGTTAATCGTTAAGCGACACTTAGAGGTAAGCGACGCATACTTGCGAGCGCGCGGAATTAACAATTAAAAAAAAGATATGAACAATGAAATTTTTTTAAATCTCTTTTAACAATATTATTAACAATTGTATAAAGAATTAAAAAAAATATATTACTTCGACATTATGTTTTTTTTTAATATATTTTTCATGGGTCGAAAGTACCCAAATTTGAGATTTTTCGAACCTTTAAAAATTCATATCTTTAAAAATATTAACTTTATCGTTAAAAGTCATAGGACCTTTTTTATTGGTATTTCAATAAAGAATATGAAAAAAATTTGTCCGGTTGAAAAATAACAATTCTTTGCAATTGTTTAAACAATTTCGGTTTAAACAATATGGCACCGGGTTGCGCCATGGCAACATGCATTTATATCATTAGAAGGGCAATTTGAAGAGGATCGCATAAAAAAATTGAGGTCGAATAGTTTTCGGTACTCATGCGCCGATTCCTCCTGGACTATGATAACAAAGGCAAAATATTTTATTATCTACATACCCAATGATGCTGTTTTAACACCAATAACAACCAAGCATACGGTCCGCGTTATGTTAAACAATTACCGTTGCCTATAGACGGTTGTAACCCTAGGGAAATTGCTGCAGAAACCTTTAGAAATCTTACTTGATTACACCATTGTAAAGAGAATACGATTCGGACCGCCTGTCAACGTACTTCATACAAACGAATTTCTCTCTTATGTTTGACACTTGCTGACCAAACACCACGAAATTTTAAAACATGTTCTAGTAATAAATATCTAGGTCTGCAGTGTGCCAGTTTTCTATTAAATTTTATACTTAAAAATTTAAACAGGATATAGGTTTTTCATACACCTGGTTTCAAAAAAAAAATCTAGTCAATAAAAACATTTTACAAATTATTAAAATTAAAAAAATAAAAACACAACAAGATTTTGGAAAACCACAAACATAGATATTCGGCTTGGGATTATGACTAGGAAATTTCACAGTGATTGATCAGTAATGTCAAAAACAAACGAGAAATTCGTTTGTATGTAGCCCGCTGCGAGGCGCCGCGAATCGTATCCTCTTAAGCTCCTAGCATTTCGTTCTCATATAATGTACCTAAATACATATAAAACCATTCAAACACGTTGCTGTTACTTATCAAACAAGTTCTTTTAATAAATGTTTTTGACTGGCAGAAATCTTTCCATTCTGTTCATGAGTATAGTAGTCTTCAAAACTATCACAGAAAATTCCGTCTATACAATCCTACACCCAACTCCCACTCATAATCAATATATATAATCATTTGTAATGTATATGTCGGCGGCCGATCGTAAAATCCGGCAGATCACGAAATTCCTAGGCAGATCGTTAAGTATGGAATAGAAATTATCATATAACTGAACAGATTATTATATGAAGCTTAGCTGGAAAACTCCGCTGGCTTCGCTCGCTCCGCATCTACGTTTACAAAAGAGAAACTGAACCTATCCTATCATACATGACTTCTACAGTGCGATTTCTGTTACTTTCGTTTCTATACTTTACGATCTGCCTAGGAATTTCGTGGTCTGCAGGGTTTTACGAACCGCCGCCGACACATATATTACTGTAGTAATTTCTTACTCGCTTTCCATTTAACCTATCAGGAAAAAATACGGGGTTTCTGACGCAGCACACTTTTGATTGCCCCGACTCAACATACTGTTACTTGCGACCGGTAAATTTCTAGACGCGTAAGTAATTCTTGGGAACATCGATGGTTAACAAACAAAAGGTTGCATCTTAATGGGCTTTCATTCAACTCAATATTTAGAGAGAACATTGTTATACAGCAAAAGTGAACCTAATACTCTAAACGTAAGATTTACTCTCCTTAAGGGCCAATATTGTTAAAGGATGTTTACGTCGGATGGGTTGTTTACGAGTTAAAGTCCAAGATAGATCTCGAAGCGTCTAGACCATGGGTGGCCCACCACGCAGTCCAGGTGATATGTTGTGGCCCGCGGAGCTGGCTCAAATAAACCAAACTAAATGTTATTTTTTTCTGTATCGTAATAATCTGTATACACTGACGGAACTATTGTTACGATGTTCTTCTATTTTCATGTTACAACTGTGTTAGACTTTTGACAGGCGCGCACTGTTGTGGGAAATCAATACAATGCATGCAGTGTATGTAGATATAGTAAAGCCACACCAGCCAGTGTTCGGCTTATTCATAATCTTTTTTCTGAGTTTTAAATGAAATTTGGGTTGTTGAACTACAGCTGTGGGCAAAAAACTTTATTCACTTTCCTAGGCTACGTTCACAATCTTCCAGTCACAACACCAGGGTGTAGTTACGCAAAACCGAGAATATCCGAACGATAACCAGTGTTAGAACTGTCATTACATACAAGCAAACACAACTTTGACATCTGTGTGTGTTAGTGTAGACGGTGTTAGCACCGGTGTCGAGACACTAAACCTTTCAAACGACTTTCAGAGTTTTTTCACACGCTTCAGTTGCCGGGCATCGCGCTGCGTACTCGGTAGCGAAATGTATGTAACTACCGGATAGTTAACGCCGGTACATATAAAAGCTCCAATTATATCAAAAAAAAACCAATACACTTCGCCACCATGCATTTGGCGCCGACTACCCGGTTGCCGCAAAATGTGAATAAAATACTAATTTATAATACCGATGCGAGATGTTTAGTTTATTGAGATTAACTATGTAAAATAAATATGTTAGCAGCTCACAGCCACCCACCTCCTCCGCAGCCTAACCTACTGTCACAGTGTATTACCAAAAGTATTTTCTTAACTGCAGCTAATTGTGACATAGATTTTATTTATGTATAGATAAGTATAAGATTCAATTCATAATACCGATGTGCGATGTTTATTTATAAAGATAACTAGGACAATCGACTTTTTTTACCGACCCTATCCCCGAAGTAAAATTCGGTTATAAAAAATTAAGTTGTATTGTTTTTGTGCTGAGTCGGATTGCTAACTAAACGATTCACCGACGAAAGCAAAAAGCATAGTACAATGATACTTTCCAAAGTTCTTCTCAACAATTAAAACTTTTTGTAACAGGTATATGTTATGAACTGAATTAATTATCTTCATCTCTGCCCACTGCTAGATATAGGCTTCTCCTATGGTGCACGGCTCTCCGTCTTACGCATCCAATAAATATATAAATAAATATGTTAGTCCGGTCCCACATGGAGTACCTATTGTTGCTATCTCTTAACAAGAGCATTCGGATACCAGCTTGGCCCTTTTGATTCGGTTCTACGATAAGCTGAGAGAATTGCCGGCAATCCTTAATAAAACTCACGAGCCGTAGTGATATAAAAAACTGAGTTAAATTTGCATTACTGCATATAAATGTAGATTAAAGGAGATGTAGACAAAGTGCAAAGAGACGGGTGCTAGCTATATTAGCTAGTTTCCTTTCTTAGTAATACCACAGCCTAAACAATAATTTCATTTAGTCGGCCATCGAAGCTGTCTAGACGGTGCAATCGAAATGTTAGGTGCGCGGAGAAACGGGGGCGTGCGCGGAGAAGCGGGGTGTGTGCGCGGCCGACTACCGTATGTCGTCACTATGGCTAGTCGGGTGCTATCCAGACAGTCATAGATTTTGTCGCGACGCGGTGAGACTTTACGTTACTCCACTTACTCTATGAATGAAATTAATGTTTAGGCTGTGGTAATACCATATTTATATAACCATATTTCCATTAGAAAGTAGAAAAGTTACAAAACGCTATAAACACGAACGTAACTGTTAAATAAAAGGGTAAGTGTGTAATATTTAAGTTTCACAAATGAATTTCATAACGTATACGTGCGCGCGTCATTAGATCGTGACGTGCGCCGTTTAGCGACAGAAAACTGAAATATTTGGTTGCCGTGTCGTGTGCTACCAATTTGTGTCTCGTTAGTCGCCAAGTCGTGAGTTGACCAAGGATTCGGGTTGAGGCTCTTCAAAAGTTATTTGTTTTTCAACAAAAAAATTAAGTTATCGAAGTATAACTTTAAATGTTGACCAGCTGACGACCGCAAGAGACAGGCAACGCAGAACACACAACGTGTTTGCTTATGAAGACCACGCATTAGAATACCTTCCAGCTAAAGCACGAATAATTTGCGCCATCGTAACGAGTTTGTATCCAGCTTTCTAGACAAACAGTGAGAAAACCGATTTGTAATCCTCTGCTACGAATCCAACGCTGTCTGAAGATAAGTATAAGGATCCGAGACGGTGTCTGAGGATAAGTATAAGGATCCGAGACGGTGTCTGAGGATAAGTATAAGGATCCGAGACGGTGTCTGAGGATAAGTATAAGGATCCGAGACGGTGTCTGAGGATAAGTATAAGGATCCGAGACGGTGTCTGAGGATAAGTATAAGGATCCGAGACGGTGTCTGAGGATAAGTATAAGGATCCGAGACGGTGTCTGAGGATAAGTATAAGGATCCGAGACGGAGTCTGAGGATAAGTATAAGGATCCGAGACGGTGTCTGAGGATAAGTATAAGGATCCGAGACGGTGTCTGAGGATAAGTATAAGGATCCGAGACGCTGTCTGAGGATAAGTATAAGGATCCGAGACGGTGTCTGAGGATAAGAATGCGAGTGGGTGCCGGTTATGATATTGAAGATAACCAGCCTTAATGCGACAGTACTTAGACATTTCACCTTACTTAGATTTCCTCGGCATAGATTTTTTTTTAGTAGGTATGTTAATAGCAATAAAACTAACTTCTAAAATAGCTTTCTACAAATAGGAAATAAGTGTGTTGGTTTAGTTAGTCGGCAAAGGCTGAGATGAGAGAAACACCCTGTTAGTGACAAGCCGTCATGAACTTTACTCACTGAGGTATTTTTAAAAAAAAGAATATTTCGTGGTTTTAAAAAAATCTTCGGTTTACTTTTATATCACAGTTGTAGGCAGCGAGGGACAGAATGATTTGACTAAGGTATACGTAATTTAATAAGAAAAGTTAAGCACAATGTTTCTTTCTGTTAAAAATTGGCTCAGAAAACTATTTTTACGTAATTATATTGCTTTACTTTGTAAAACATGGTATTATTCCATATAGAAAGGGTCCAATTAATGTTATTTTAAGTAAAATTGTAAAATGTTTGGTTACGCTAGGGCTTGACAAAACGATGATTTCATAAGTATCAGTATATCGATACTTTTTCCGGTAATTATTTATCAACATTCACATTAATTTAAATTTAATAATCTTTCTTACAAATATTACTCAGCGCTCAGCTCTAATAGTCTTCTTTTATAGGATTCTGTAGCCAAATGGCAAAAACGGACTCTTGTAAACTCGTCATGTCCGTCCGTATGTCATAAACTTAAAATTTCGCAGCATTTGCATCTTCCTTACAGGAAAATGTAGAAAAAATATTATTAGGAGTATATTTTTCACGCACTACCTTCTGGGGTATAGTTACATAGGGCTTCAAAAATGCAATTGAGGTTTATTAATATAATTCGGGAGTAACAAGCTCTAAATGTTGAAAATTTTCGTTCCCGCTCTTCTTTTAACTTTTAAACCTCGTATTATTAAATCTAAAAAAAAACCACGATAATAGGTCTTTTTGATTTCAATTAAAATTGGCTGAAACCAAATCGGTTCATACGTATTTAAAATATTTGCAATAATTCCGATTCCACGGAACCGTAAATAATGCGTGTACACGCACTTGGCCGGTTTTTATTCTTTTACTTATACTATGTTTTTGATTTTCGGTAAATATGTTACGCCACAACTAAAAATACCTATGTTGATATGGGTAAAGTTACCTGCGTTATGTGAATTGCCTGTTATTTCCGTAAAGTAATAAATAATAATAATATCGGTTGATAGAATTATCATTAATCTAAATTTTTGACTCTGCCTAATGTTATCTTCACTAAAATACAGTAGAATTAAAAAAATGTATATTAAAGAAAGAAAGAAGAAACCATTTGAAGTGTTTTAATTTTTATGTCTGTCAGTTTGTGCGGGGTGTCTCCAAAATAGCTTGACGGATTGTGTTGCTTTTTAGGGTTCCGTAACCAAATGGTAATTAGCGGAACCCTATTACTAAGAC
Organism: Apoda limacodes; assembly: GCA_946406115.1. Taxonomy (NCBI): domain Eukaryota; kingdom Metazoa; phylum Arthropoda; class Insecta; order Lepidoptera; family Limacodidae; genus Apoda; species Apoda limacodes. The sequence continues at coordinate 3,093,748 of OX291540.1, read as the reverse complement.
TCTGCTGTCCATCCGTCCTTCCGTCTGTCACCAGGCTGTATCTCATGAACCGTGATAGTTAGACAGTTGAAATTTTCACAGAAGATGTATTTCTATTGCCGCTATAACAACAAACACTAAAAAATATTACAAAAATAAAAAAAGTAAAAAGCGAACTATCAGTACAAAAGTATTAAAAACATAAATAATATTTATATTTAATTCACCATTAGCAGTATACCAATATGAACTCAAATACTACCGTGATAAATATTCGTAATAATTTTCATTCTACAAAATACTAACTTAATACGACACGCACTTGGCCTATTTTTGCCTAGTCTAGCGTTAGATCTGTAGCATTACACACAAGACAGTTGCTTACCAAAATGAATCCAACACAATCCACTATTGACAATATTTCAGTTCTTGGATTCCCCTCAAATCGTAAAGCATTAATTTAATATAACTGCTTAAGTATTTTGTTTACTTTGGAACATTCCCTCAAAATTTTCAATGTTTGCAAAAAAAAATTTTATCGTCAAATCACATCGCTAACCATAACAGACATAAATATATCAATAATGCACAATGTCGATAGTGTACGTAGACAACACTATTCTCAACCCATACAAAGACAGTTACTAGCACGCAATTTTTTTTGGTATCATCACTAAACTGACATTGTGTATCTTTTACATCCTATACTATGGTGAGAACTATACAATATTGATAATTCTTACAAAATAAAAAACCAGCTTTATTTTGTTTCGCTACCTACACATAAATGACGTCAAACATCCTGAATTGCGCTATCAACTTTTTCAATCTTACTTGCACATATACAGGACTTGATTTTTTATGAACACTAAAGGGGAACTCCCCTCCTGGCGCTGAATCATTTTCGGGTTCGAGATTTACGCCGCGCGCCAGTCGAATGGACGACCCCGAGAGCAACAACCCAAGCCGAGGCTCTCCCCGCGGGGTGCCCTTGAGCGTTGGTCGCTATATGGGCTGAGACTCCCTCAGAGTTTCGCCTCAAAAGCCCGGTGTAGCAGTAATGGCTGCAACAGCCAACTGCATAGACAGTTCAGAAAAAAAAAATTTACACTTCACCGAGCAGCCAAACTGGTGACCCGGACGAGACAGTTGCTTTGATTGATTGATAGGCATAACCATACTGCCTTTAAAATTCAATGTCAAAGTACTTTCGTAAAAGTTACAAGAGTGAATCAAGTAGAAAATACATTCTACATACAGGTCAAGCCTCGCTCCAGGTCAGTAAATATTACAAAAAGGTTTAATTGCAATTACTAAACTAAAAGTAATTGAGTTTACCCGAGAAAACACGGTTGTAAGTATGAAAGTGCGTTTGGCACAAAAGTTCACCGAGGTTCCTTGAATAGCATTGATAGGTATACTAAAGAAAATACTGTAAAATGTACACGAGATAAATGTATATAGAAAATTTTGTTCAGTAAATTTTACATAAGTGCCTTCGATTAAATATATAAAAGTGGCTTTAATAGAATACGTTAAAGTTCCTTAAGTACCAAACACACACATATCTCGATTAGTAAAACATATCAAAGTGCCTGTGATCGTATTTACTTAACTACAATTGATAGATGCACTAAAGAAAAGTCTGTAAAAAGTGTGTTAAAGATATGTTCTATTTACTGAAATACACAAAATTGTGTTTGGAAGGTTTTACATCAGTGCTTTCGATTCTATATATGAAAATGAATGGTATTTCATCAAACGATAGAATACGGCAAAGTTACACATAGTAAAAATTATAAAAGGACCATTGATTATATTTACTAAACTACATTTGATAAGGTATACTAAAACGAAAAAAGAATCTTTTAGAGTGCGTTTGGTAGAACATAACTGCGTTTGGTAGAATATAAATATAGTAGAATACACAAAAAATCTAAAAATTTAAAACACAAGATTTTATTAGTTGGTTATACGAAAGTACTTATGATCAACCTTTAAAATATCAATCATTTTGATTTAGTACCGATAACTTAATTCTAAGTAGGACCTATATCAGCCCATTTGTTAAGTCAAAATTGCAAGGAATCAGGTAAATTCAATCAAAGTTTTTTTCAGTGTAGCCTTTCAAACACACTCACGTATGCAAAAAGAAACGAGCTGACAATCAAGTATATCTTTGCACAGCCAGTGTCATTACTGTCTACGCAAAACGAGAAAAAATATTGCAACTATCTATGTATATAAACGTTAGTTCTACATTTGCATGGTTTTCATAGCTGGAAGTTAGTGCCTCAAATCAAAAGTTGTTAATGCACTATTACAAAAAACTGTCGTCATCCCCGACGAGTATCTCTAAAACAGCTTGCATTTATTAATTTAGCGTTTTTAGATGTCAGTACGACACCAGCCTGTCGAACGAACATGACCGAAACTCGACGAAGTTTTACGATATGACAATGGCTGCAATTATTCGACTTATTTAAAAAACAGCACTTTTTCTTGTGTTTCAATTCGTGTATTATACCTACATACTTTAGTTAATTAAAAACGTCGCAATTGGGTCAGAGTAACTAAAAGGGGGCGCAAGGGAAAAAACAAGGTATCTACCCTAAAAAAAACGAGTTGCACTCCGGGAGTGCCGGCAGAAGTGAAAACCTTTACACACGATTCGCGCTTAACACTCAAATATGGCACAAGACATGTCTTTGAGATTGTCAAGAAATAATAATGTTTGTTTATTTACTTTTTTGACGTAGTATATTTGACATCGCAATCTGTCATAGAATTAAAATTCCATATCCAACCTCCCTGTACTACTCATAATCGCGAATACTAAAAATAAAAATTATAATAGGCGTGGCATTACGGTTTCCGTCTTACGAATTTCCACGATTAGGACACGTGACCTGACGCGAGTTTATCATTATTACCCATACCAAAAAAGGTGCACAACGCCGCTAAAGAAGTTTTCACTTCAAAAAAAAAAAAAAGGGGGGGGGGTACGTTAAGCCACCGAAATATGTAAGCGGTAAGGCACCCCCACGAGAAAAACACATATAATAGAGAAAAAATAAAAATTATAATAAGCGTTGCATTACGGTTTCCGTCTTACGAATTTCCACGATTAGGACACGTGACCTGACGCGAGTTTATCATTATTACCCATACCAAAAAAATGCACAACGCCGCTAAAGAAGTTTTCACTTCAAAAATTCAAAACAATAGGTACTATTTAACTGGCTAATTTCGTGTAAACAAACACACAAATAATAATAAATTGTATATAACGATATACGGGTTTGGGATGGCATATCGCAAATTAACAGTTACAATTTACACGACAACACGCAGGAATTTTTTGGTGAGTCGATTTTTTCATTATTTTTGCCTACCCTAACTTGAACCTCTGTGCACGCTACTGGACGTGAAAGTATATTATTATATGTAACACAATATTATGTTAATAATAATAACCCAGATAAGTAGTGCTTAAACTATCAGATACGGTTGGAATTTTATATTTATCTTATCGGCGGAGGCTGCGATCTGTCATCAGCCGTATCGTATCACTATCACCATCACCATCCGTATCCTATCCTGCGACACGCTACCGGCGCTGTATGTAACCATCCTTCTCCGATGATTTACTCTTCAGATGTTGTACAGGTTTTTTTGCTTATTTTTTTATTTGTAGGACTGGTAGAAACTTGTAATTGGCTGTAACTTGTTTTCAAATTATGTGGTCAAAAGTTTTCAACAGCAAGTTTCTCTAAAAAATTTAAAAATAATAATTAGTTAGGTTATTCAGATACCTTTATCAGCTCTTAGAAATAACAGGCAGAAGTTTATAAAATTAAATATAAGACATCTTTATTTAAAAAGGCTCTTTGAGAGCTCTTTTAAATCGACAAATGTTATTTACAAGACCGGACCCATTTTTCTGAGTATAAAAAATAAATAAATAACTCGGAAAAGTAATAAAAACATCTGAATTTGGCCGGAAGGAGTAAAATGTAAAAAACTTTTCGTTTTTAATTTTTCTTTTATAGAAAAAAAACGGAAATGAGAAACGTTCTTTTTATATTATAAAAAAATTCAAGAAAGTATAATAGTTTTTGAGATATTCACATTTTTCGAAGAAAAACACCCTTTTTTGAACGGAATGCAAAATCTAGTTTTTTCATCGTACACAGCTCAGCAGTATCTAATTTTTTTCCTAAGAATGTATATTTTCATTAAAGAAAAAATTGGACAAACATTGTTTAAATCGCAAAAACTAAAAAAAAAATTTTTTTTTAAATACATTTCTTTAATATCCATGACAATTAGATTTACCATTAAAAGTTAAAAACGCGTTCACAACTTATATTTTTGCTTTGACTATTTACTTTTTTGTCATTATATATTAGATTTATACATGTATATACTACCTACTAGTGGTAAAATATTAGATTATAAAAACAACTGAAAGAAAACAAGTATGCAAGTCATGTTAATAATTTTAGATTATTATTATAATTATTGACAAGAGTAATTTTTAAAATTTTTAAATATAATTTTATGTATTAAAAAGTTTATTTACAATCATTAATAATAATATTTGTACATATTTATGCAACAACTATGTACCTATATAATAATTTTATTATAAAAGAGATCTAATTATTTTTTCCTTTTATTTCCTTTTTTTCGGGTTCTTCATTGTCTTCCTCTTCTTGGTAGATTATTAGCTCAAGTTCTACAGCAATTTCTTAGTTCAAGTTATTGTTTAGTAAATTACTTGTCTGTACTTCGTCTTGGTCCGAATCTTCACCACGGTCATAAAAAACAACCTCAATATAAGTACAGTTTTCGACATCATAACAATTAATACATTTTAAACTGTGCTTTCTGAACTACATTTTGAGCTTCTACAGCTTTTTTTTAAAAAAATTTGCAATAAATTTTGTTTTTAAAGATATTCGGGAATCAATCTGTCACCTGAATAATTTGGTATCATTACCAAATTATTCAGATAAAAATTCATAATACCGTCTTTCGATATATTCCAACCCTAATCTGTAGGATTGATTGAATTTCTAAGCCAAATTTGAAGTTGATAGTACGTTCTAAATGCGTGCTGCATAGCAGCTCCTTCAGCCGGGGGTAAATTTTCTAATTTAAATAAAGATTTTTCAATTTTTTTTTTATGAATTACCTTCAATTATTACATTTTATATTTATATTTAATTACTCTTTCAACTATCATTTTAATTTATTATTTTTATAAGTACATATATTACAAAAAATGACAGTAAATAAACTTTGTAGTAAAATTTAATTCAAAGATTAACTGTTGTCAACAATTATTTATTATAAGATAACTGTTAGGCATTATTAACATGACTTGCAAACGTTTTTTAACTTTTTGACTAGCTAACCTCGCGCACGTTGTTTCTCCTCTTTTTAAATCAACACAACCTATTCTGAGAGGGTTTTACTAACTCAGAAGCCTTCCGCGGCGTGTCCACATTATTTTACTAAAATATCATTACAATCTCTTTACCCATTGTTCGGTTAGCTTGTCGTCAATTTGTACACCGAGATATTTTGTGCAGTTGGTGCGCGTCAAGTTGCAACAGTTGCAGCTGGCGTGGTGGGGCCGGCGATTGCAAGGGTAACTATGGGCCAAAACCTTAAAATCGTTGCCTGGACTAGTCGAATCTCTCATGCTTAAACATAGATATTTAGTTTTATTAAAGTTGACGGAGAGCAGAATGTTCTCAAGCCACGCCGTTACTGCTGCTATGCCGGTCTCAGCAAGCGTTCGTACAGTATCCCAGGAGTCACCATGGAATATAAGTACAGTGTCGTCTGCAATCATGAGGATGTCGGCTCATGTAATATGTACATTGCATAGTTCATTTACATAGATAAGAAATAAGGTAGGGACCAGCGTACTTCCCTGCGGAATCCCATAGGTACAAATAGCGGGGTGACTATAGCAATTATCTACTTTAACGCTTTGTATTCTTTAGGTCAGGTAGTCCTGGAACCAAAGAAGAGGCGTTCCACGTATGCCCATGTTCTCTAGTCGTGTTATTAAGATAGGAATTGAAACCGTGTCAAAAGCTTTTTGAAGATCTAAAAATACCCCCTTACACCTCTTTCCCCTATCAAGGTATGAGTGCACAAGGGTCGTAAGTGAGAGAGTAGCATCTTCAGTCGATTGACCTGTCCTAAAACCATATTGGTTATTTGATATAAGATTGTTGCGTTCGAGGTAGCACATTAACCTTTTAGTTATTATTTTTTCTACAATTTTACAATTTTAGACACTGACTTCATAGGTTTGAAATTTCTACAGCTATCGTGCTTAAGTAGACTGCACATTTCCCAATAACTTGAGAAGGAAATGGAGAATTTTATCATTTTGATATTTTGAGATTGAACCCATGTACGAAAATAGAGAAAAGTCTATCGAGTACAGTTATACACGTATCTTACATCAGTATTGGCTCTCAGTGTAGAAAGTGAGTGTGTTTTCTTATCAGCGGGATATTTTTATGGCAGGATTGAAAGTTAACTTTACACGAAATGCCTGAATATTTTTAACAATGAGCAGGATTCAAAGTTACCTTTTAGATAAAATGCCTTAATATTTTTAAGGAAACAGTATTAAGAGAAACGCACGCTTTCAAAAAAAATGTTAAGTTGTTTTTCATCATACTTACTTGTGAACAGTGTTTTTACATGCAGACAAAGCAGGTGTTAGGCCTTAATTACTCCTATAGGCTGTTTCGTTGTAAATTTTACATTCAAGGCAAAACGTGCGTTTATAGAATAGGGCGATAATGAAATATGAAACCTGCCCTGTGCGCACCGCGCGCGCTCTACGTTCTTTATCTATCAAGTATGTTATTTAAGTGTGTATAAAAGCGCCATCTGTAGTTCAAGACATGAACTACGCGACTACCAAGTTACCAAGCAAGCAAGAACTTCAGCCAAAACTTTTTAATTCATAAATTATTTAGAGTTGTTTTTTATACTAATGTTTCCGTCATTTGAATTCTGTTTTTTATTTATTTATTTACTCGTAAATGTGATGAGTGTGTAACACGGGCAATACAGAAATTAAAAACTCAGTCATTAAATCCATTTAATATAATTGTATTTTTTCCTTATTATCTTAACTTTTACTTGATCTATTTGTTTCGAATTGTTGATTATTTTATCAGGGTTGATTTCGATTTTTTTTTAAATCCGTTTCTTAAATATAAGATCAGAGAATAAGATCCTACGAACACAATAACAAAAGAAAGGTTTCCAAAAAAAATAATATATTTAGTTTTATTCTCTTGTAAGTCGAGTTTAAGACCTACCGTTGAACATGTATTGCCTGTGAATGAAGCAAAAGAAGTGTGCCAGGATCATAGGAAATCCTCTTAGGAAACAGGCGTGATGTTAGGTTATGTATTATCTAGTTTGTGATTCCATTCTTGACTATTTTACTAAAGTTGATTTTGAGTTTTTTATTAATTTGTAGATTGGTATAATGAGAAATTTGATAGTACATTTTATTATATCTCTTAGTCAATTTATGCTTATATCTTTCACTAAAATTCTTTCAGTTTTATGTTGTTTTAATTGTGTAATCATCATGAGCTTTAGCCATAAGTGTATAAAATTGATAGCGATTATGAAAACGCTAATTTTCGACCGTGCAAACAATTTTATTTGATTTATAACTTTACCAAGTAAATTGTACCGTACCTATTTGGTCTGATAATAACATTTCTATGATTATTCTCAACTACGACACACTAGGCCACAGACTTAAGGACGTCTGTTTGTTTTTCATATTGATTTTGAAATATATGAAAAGAAAATGCTTTGAATCATCAATCTTTTCGTAGCCAATTAAACTTTATTCCGATATTGATATCGGAATTCCGATATTGAAATCCAATATCGGAAATCAGTATCGGAATCGAAAAACTTCCGATATTACATGCCCTAAAAGAGAAGCGCCGCAACACTTAATGATACATTTCGTAGCATTTCCACTGTTATGAAGTTGAAAGCGACTGTTCCTGTCTTCCATATCTTCTCTAGCTTCGATGCGCCTCCTTCACCCCGTAAAAGTAGCATGTGCCAGCCACAGCAAAGCCGAAGTGACATTCTGGAGGCTTCATATGCCGGAAATCTTTGTTGCGGGTGCGATGGTCTCTCGTTAATAAAACGCTCAAATGACATATCTTGCCCTCAACTCAAATTGTTATTTTCAGACACCTACACACAGAATATCTCGTAGTATTTGCTATTGAATTATTCACCCATTTTATAAAATAAAAACAGCTTAATTAACTAATTTCATTTATATTTCGTTCAAGCAAAACAATGCCATTGCGTGCCGTCGGCTTTTGACTGAAGATTTTGACCGATAGATAAATTGAATGTTTTACATGTAGGTAGACCTATTCTACTATAACGTTTAAAACTAAAAAGTGTTGCCAAACCGAGTTTTTTTTGTACTATCTGTAGATAAGACATTACGATAGAATTAATATCATCCTGATGTACTTCAATACAGATTGTATACTACTTGTTAGTTGATTAACAAAGTATTGTATAATTCCTTTAAATAGATTCTTGCCGGCTCTTTTCGGCACAAATTAACATTGTTAAATAGATTGTATTGACGATTCAAAAGTGTTTTTAACAACCTACTAAAATCAAAAAAATATTATATGATTTGATCCCTAATATGTTAGTAGTATTAAATGTATAAAAATGAAATAGCTTAAAAAAAAATAGTATAGAAAGTAGATATGATTTTTTTGTGCTGCGGTTAGTAGGTTATTATTTTGTTATCTGTGCCGACTCTACTCAGGTAAAAAACCGATAAAAATAAGTTTTTGGATTTCAAGTATTTTCAAGATTATTAGGTAGATTTAATACCCTGTCTTCGGGATTGTCCATGGTTTTTCCGGAGGAAAATTAACTAATGTCTCCTAAAGACCAAATAATAAGTTAATTTACCAGTTTGCATATGGCTGGGTAATTTCGCGAAATTTCAGTCCATGGTTCAGGTAAACTCAGCTAGGTAAGAGCCTAGGGTTTCCCACCTTTGTTTTGCTTGCAACTAGTGTTGCAAAATTGTTTAGTGGTTAGGTAACAGAGGCTCGATTCCGTAAAAAGACAGCTAAGAATTCTCGTTTGAAATCCATAGAAATAAGATATACATTGCGCATTTGTAATCAAGTATGAAATTCATCGATTGTGGCGAAACCGCAATGTATATTTTATTTCTTTCAAAAATCTTTTTACGGAATCGACCAGCAGGTGAAAAATTATCCGCAATCCTGACTGCTTAAATTTTTTAACTTAGCGGTGGGAAATATGGAGCAGGCTATGTCCGCTCGCATCACTAAATAGGTCATATATTGAATATAGAATACAAACCAATCGTAAATAAGGTTTGATATTCGCGTAGGGTCAACAATTAAGAAAAATAAAATTATTTAAATTAAGATTTAGATAGAAGGAAACAAAGACTGAACAAAAATGCATGAAATTTTTCTTCAGTCTTCAATTGTTAGACGTTCGCTTCAGATGCTAGATCCGACATGGATAGTTTTGTTTGTATCAAGGGCAAATAAAGAAAATTTCAAGAAAAGCATGAACGTTTTGCATAAAAGTAGATATATCCCGCGTGATAATAGATGTAATATGGTGCGATACCCTCTTGTCTCGCATCCACAGCAACAGTTTAGATTAAGGCAAGATCACCAACTTTCCGCTCTCACCAAGGAGCATTAGCATGCCCCGCGAGGTTTTAGGAGAAGTTTAAGGAGCGCACCTGAAACCGTCCCGTAGCCCCACAATGGGACCAGTACATATGCTGCTAGTCAGCAGCGTTGAGGCTGACGCTGAGTTTCAGGAAATCCATTCAGTGTAGACCGCGGAGTTAAGGCTCAGTATATGGTGGCTTAATCGAATATTTACTTTATTTTTAGCACTAGAAATGTATGCTCACATATGAGCGAGGAGATACCAAAATAAATGATGACCATGAGAGGACCAGGAACTCCGCCCAAGAATAGAGTTAAGTGGGAACATGTAAATTAATTAGATTTAAGTAATTGAATTTTATTTTTATAGCCGCTTACATAATAGAGAATAATAGAAAAATATACATATACATTGACTCTCGTTGTATTCTACATATATCCTGGAAAGATTCCCGGATAACTATTATATACCTTAAGCAGCTAAGTGAAGTACACCCCCAGCTGGTTGCAGTACTTCGAGGGGCTTTAGTTTGTTTTCTTTATCTCAATCTATTCATTTTTACATATTATGGAATAAAAGTTTAGTGAATTGAAGAACCTGCTGCTGAAGCTTTAGATTTTTAGCTTTTTACTTACTTGACTTGACTTAGTCATCCTATTTTTGCTGATTTACTATTTTTGCGTAGCGTCGCAGAAATTCGCGTTTCTACGCCGAAAAAGTACCAGGAACTCAGAAACGACCGTCGTACACACTGTAGGCAATAATGATGTAACTGGGGTTGTACGAATTTAAATGTAAGGACTAGATTTTCATAAATTAGAGGGTGGCATATTCTAAGCTTCATTAAACTTTGTGGTCAAGTCAGAACGAAAAAATATTTTATGAAATTAGTATCAACAACTGAAATGCCGATTTTTAGTGTGAAACTCATATATAAGTCAATGGTGAAACTATATATATCCGTATTTGTATCCGTTGCCTAGCATTCATAAAACAAGCTTTGCTTAGTTTAGGAACAGACGGCGCTGTGTGTAGTGTCCAAAAATATTTTTATATAAAAATATTATTTACGACGAAAAACTTACATTTAACTACATTTAATTTTTTTTTAAGTCATACGTGACTCAGAAGTTTTGATAGATATTTTATTTTTGTACAAAATATTGATTCATATTTTAATAGCGTGTATTTATACGTTGTTCTAATTTTAGCGTAGTCTTATTAATAGTTTTTTTAATAAAAAATGTAACTTACGAATGAACAAACTATAAGGGTTCCTAGTGTTACAATAATATAGGGAATGCAATCTCGGACGAAAAAAGGGCGAGATCGCCCGAGTTTAACGAGATTGCACTCGAGCATAAAAACGTCTTATTCGAAGGGCGAACTGACAAACAAATCTTTCATTTGATTGGTATATTTTGTTTATTAATCTGCGATATCTAATAGATCTACTGAGTAAATATAGTTTTATTTAATTAAAAATAATATCTCAGTTTATTAGTCAACTCAACTTAGATAATAAGTTTTTTTTTCTACTTCTCGATGTTATAGACTAGACAGATACGTCAAACAATGTTTGATGCAAAAAATCGTTAAAATAAATGTTTATCTTATAGTACTTATAATTTTTATCATTTTTTTCCTAATTTATTCAAATATTGTGAATATTTGCAAAAAATAAAACACACAAAAAAGCCAATATCGCGAGATCTCGAAATTGGCAAGATCTCGCAGTAATGTTATTCATAAACTCGCGGGATCTCGCTTGAGCCCCAATATCGCGAAATTTGCATTCCCCCATAGATCCTTCAAAAGTAAGTTGACTTTATCAGGAAATACGACAATGTATCCATCGACTATTAATAATCCCTCTAGGGGTTGATAAACAAAGCAAACTCGAGAAGCAAGTGGAGCGCGACGCATTGTTTGTGCGGGGAGGTCGGGCCGACCTTACTTTTTACCTCATCATCTGATTTTCTACCGACTCACCAAGGCCAGGGCCCTGTCAATAATAAATCATTATCTTCCTCATACTTATTTTAGCACAAAATTTTAATGAATCAGCATAGGTACATGGTGCGGGACAAATAGTTACGATGTCTTCTTATCGTTCTGAATAAAATAACATCATTATTAATGACCACCTTTACCTTCTATCGATGTCCTTACCATTAAACTTATAAGTATATAGCACAAAATAAAAAAAAGAACTAAATAGAGCAGAATTTTAACCAAAACATAAACTTCAAAGTGTGATACGTTCAAATGCACGGCACGGCTCGTTTATCTGATTTAAATACACACTCCGAACGCGACTCACTGTGTCTCATACGAGTACCTACTCATGTAAGAACAATACGGAGCAGTCGGGAGGCTGTTATGTTATCGCGCCAGCTCGTATACACTACACACGCAAACTTGTCCGACTTAGTAGCAGCAAACGACAACTATCGTTCGCTGCTCTGTGGCAAACATAAAAACTACAGTCGCCATATTAAAATGGCCAACATTCAAACCTCGAAGTAAGTTCCAAATATTGTATACTGTAGTGCTAAAATATAGATGGATGCACAAAATAAAATCTGTCCTTCTCTACCATGGCATCCGTGCGCGCCGAGTACGTTATTCCTAGGTCCCGCCATGTGACAATAGCCGTGTTTTGTTGGTAAGATTTTTTTTACATAGAAAGCTATTGCATAACAGAGCAATTGAAATCGTTTTGTTCGCCAAGTGTCAAAGCTGTTCACTATTTTAAAAGAACATTCACTGTTCTACCTCCGGAGCATGTGCAGCCAATGCGTTAAATGATGACCTAAGGCGCCGCCATATTCAACATAGAGCGCATTAATTTTCGGTCAACAGATAGATCAAATGCGCGCATAAACAGCATAGAGCACGTTCAATGCGTAAATATTAGAATAATTACTAAATTTCTTTTGCGAAAGCGATATTGCTGAGTTTATAAGAGCGGCCGTGCGGAGCCGCAGATTTTTTTCAAGATTTTAAAATCGAAAGATTATAATATTTTAGTATAACATTTTATTATTTTTCTAAATGAAATTCTTACAAAAATCGGTAAATAAATAAATATTTCTGGACATTACTTATATTACTGATTGACGTCTCAGAATATTACACAAACAATGCAAATTACACTCGGTTCAACTTGCAGTGCTCGTACAAAGTAATTTAATAAATAAAATGAAGATTAAACGCACCCGTGTAGCTGACCGCGCGTCTTTAATTCGCCGCTACTGACCGACTAAGTAAGGGCGCTGGCACCGCGGCAGCGTCACATGACAATAAGCTAGCCCTAAAATTTTACGAGAGCTACAACCCAAGCCGAGGCTCACCCGCGGGGAACCTTTGAGCGTTCGGCGCTATACGGGCTGAGACTATAAAATACATGATACTTCTTTTTCTGTTGATATTTACATCTATTATGTTTTTTTTTTATTTTAAACATTGTAGAAGTCCGGGGCAAAGGTTTACGTTCTATAGATACAATGTGACACATGGGTCATCAATACATAAACAGTTTATCCACCTGAAGTAATATAATACGTGACGTTAGGTGAAAAATATGTATTGTCGTTTCAGACAAATTGTTTTTTGATTTGCGAATAATTATTTTGAAAACTTAGTTTGTAACTCAAATATAGCAAGCAGATTAGTGTGAAGTGGTAACTTGTGGAAAGTGATATTTTTTCTTCAACCCTTTTTTCAATACTTTCTACACGATTTTATTGCACAAGTCGTCATTTTTATTACTTTACGCGGGAGCACAGTTCGCGTCGACGCACAGATTACGTATGATGTTGACGGCAAGTACCTGAAGAGCCAGGTACTCGGATCGGCTCGTTTTGTGTGCCTGAACACGGAATCTAGACGTATAAGTCATCTTTGATTGGCACAGATATTTCTAGCTCTAGGTATCCAGCTATTCAGAACGAAATAGGATATGGGAAACTTTTGATATCGGAGAATATTTTTTTATAGGTGATACCAAGTAGCAGCAGAAGTACAATAGGGTGACTTAGTTTTTGGTACAGGCGTAGTAAGAGGGACAAAATAAAATAAGATACTTAATTTTTATTCCAGTTAAATAGTAAAATCTAAGCCAGCCCATCTAAATTCTAAATCCTCTGGTTCCTCCATTCAGCGTTAGAACATAAGAGAGTAGGGTAGAGCTCTACCCGAGCGGGTCTTTTTTTTTTATACCACTAAGGTGGCAAACAAGCCTACCATCCGCTTGATGGTAAGTGTTCACCGTGGTCTATGGACGCTTTCAACACAAGGGGTATCACCCCCGCGTTGCCGACCGTTCAAAAATCTACTTATTTCTTTCTTGAAGAACTTTATACTTTAGTCCTTAGAGAAAACCTTGGCAGTGAGCTTATTCTACATGTAACAGACGGAGCTGTGCGTCCCCAGATGCTTTAACGACGTGCTTTACATGTATTGCTATGTTTTTTTTTATAAAGTTATTGCCGTAGGAACAACATACCCCAGTAACTTCCAGCCCTGCTCTCCTTTAGGTATGTAGAGAAAAGTGAACCGGTTGATGCGGGCCGGGCGCCCCTGACAAGTTAGAGCCGGACAGACGCACAGACGGACACACGCCACTTTCGACGGCCTCGCTCCGGGCACGCTTGCGCAAACGCAGTCTGTTTGTGTACCGTTCTATCACCGCCCCGCACCGCGCACCGCAAACGTTTTTTTGATGGCAAACGGTGACGTCAATACAAGTAAATATTAGTCGTAAAAACAATTATATGTATAGTTTCGGAAACAAGCATAAGAAGAGTGACAAGCAACTCTCGGATGTACACCTGTTAACAGTCAGCCATGCATAGGGTTGCCATCTTTAAAATTGGCATCTAGGACAAGAAGCGTAAAAGCCCCGAATTTTGGAGCTTAGAAACCGGACATGTCAATAGTTTCTTTTTAAAAATTACCCAGAACAATAAAAAAATAACTAAATTTAGTCTTCTTAAAAAACAAAAAGTTTAAAGAAACTGTTTGCAGTCTTAAATTGTTTACGTTGTTATCAAAACAAAAGGTTCCTTCTTAAAGTTTTTAGGAACTTTTAAACCTGGACTATAAATGAAACCCCCTCCGGACGCTTCCCGAACCCCCTTTAAACCAGGACAAATCCGGGGAAACCCGGACGGATGGCTACCCTAGCCATGCAGGAACCTAGCCACCAAATATACAACATTTATTCAAATATGTAAAGACATACCCAAAAAAACCCTATCAATCAATTGCGGTTTCACATTCACATTTCGTTGCAAGTACATAAATTACACTACCTAATTCCGACACAGATTTATGACTGGACTGGCCGATTTTATAAGTATTCCTTTTTGGACAACTGAAATCTAACAAAAATTGTTTGTTGAGCCCATTTTTGTTTTAGTAAGCTGAGTTATATCTACTCACTAACTATGTGCAATACACAATTTTTGACAGTCCCATTTTTTTTCCTGAGTCATATCTACTCGCTAACAAGGTGCAATACACAATTTTTGAAGATCCCATTTTTGTTTTACTTAGCTGAGTCATATATACTTACTAACAATGTGCAATTCACAATTTTACTTAATTGAGTCATATCTACTTACTCACTAACCATGTGCAATACACAATTTTTGACGATCCCATTTTTGTTTTACTTAGCTGAGTCATATATACTCACTAACAATGTGCAATACACAATTTTACTTAATTGAGTCATATCTACTCACTCACTAACCATGTGCAATACACAATTTTTGACGATCCCATTTTTGTTTTAATTAGCTGAGTCATATATACTCACTAACAATGTGCAATACACAATTTTACTTAAATGAGTAATATCTACTCACTAACAATGTCCAATAAACAATTTTTGACGATCCCATTTTTGTTTTACTTAGGTGAGTCATATCTACTCGCTAACAAGTGCAACGCACAATTTTATAAAGCAAATATTTTTACATAAGTACTGCTTCTTAATACTTAGTGGACTTAAGTTACATTTAACAAGAGCTTTTGTCAGTAGTATGTACTCGTGTTGGGTGGGAATGACCCTGGCTGCTGTTCCATGTGATATACTTACTGTATCCATGATCGAGCAGGGTTACCTACGAGCATCTGACTGAAGAACGTCCTTGGAACAATTAAGTGTTGGCTGCTGGCATCCAGGTTGCAGAGATAGCATTACCTAAGCTAGGCGTCCACAAGATTAGAGCCAGGTCGAAACAAAGCGAATCCCAAATTATCTCTCTCCCATACATTTACTATGAAACCGCGACTATATGGTTCGCCTGCCGTACAAAACAAATGCAATTGATTTTCTAGTGCACGTTCAGCTTTACGTTTTGCCTTTTTACTTATTACTTTTTTTACTTACCTATTTAATACGTATCTCTTGAAGAATGATACTCGTACGTCACAGCTTGACATTTGTAGAGGCATGTACTTTACATCTGCTCCCCCTAAACGCAACCCATTTTTTGCCTAACTGCACGCCTTCTCTTTTGGATCTTATCATAGTTTCGTGTGCAGACCAAGTCCATAAACATGGTCAGTGTGCTGCTGACGCTTTTTCGTATCACGATTTGATTACCCTTTCCTATATAAGATACGCCCTTCCAAAGCAAAGCCAAGAGTACTTCTGCAACGCAACTTTGGTGGAATGGATGTCAATAAATTACGCGATGATGCACTTAAAATTGATTGGTCTTCAGTACTGGATGCGCCTACGACAGATGGAAAAATTTCAACTCACTTATAATTAACCTATATGACGTTCACGCTCCTATACGTCCAGTAAAAATAAAACATCTTCCAGCACCATGGCTTGATGATAATATAAAATCTTTAATGGCAAAGAGAAATCGAGCCAAGTCAACATTTAAAACTGACCAAATGACTCAAATCGGATCAAATATAAAGCTTTAAGGAATCGCTGCAATAGGATGTGTAGAGACGCACAACGACCTCATATTCACAAATCCGTAGAAAACGGTTATCCAGCTAAAGTTTGGAAATTTCTGAAATCATTAGGAGTTCGCAAATCAAATCATTCTACAACTTCGTATGATGTTGACATCAATGTACTTAACAAACATTTTTTTTTATCTGTTGCCTTTGATGGTAACGAAAAAAATACTACGCTCTCTTTCACTACAACCAACTCCTAACTTTTCTCCATTCGTCTTTAGTCAATTTACAAATTGTGATGTTAAGAAAAACATACTTGCAATTTCGTCGAATGCCGTGGGAAGTAATAATATAAGTCGTACCATGATCAGTCATGTACTTGATATTGTAACTCCTATTATCTCTCATAACATAAATTTTTCAATATTCTCTGGCATCTTTCCTTTACCTAAAAAAGCTAATCCTTCCTTATACTCCGATTATCGTCCAATTTCAATCCACCCTTTTTTTCCAAAGTACTAGAACGCCTTGTCCACCAACAACTTAGTTATTTCTTTACAAAAAATAATTTGCTTAATCCATAACAATCCGGTTTCCAACCTAACATAGTAAAACTACAACACTAATAAAAATTACTGATGGCATAAAAAACTTACTGTTCTTTTGCTAAAATGCTAAAATTCATTTGTTTTCTTAACATATCTCCAACAGTAATAGACTGGTGTCATAGCTACTTGCGTAGACGTCGACAGTGCATTAAGGTTTAGGACTCCTGTTCTACCTGGTGCAACACATCTGCTGGCGTCCCGTAAGGTGGCGTGTTGTCTCCTCTCTTCTTTGCGATTTTCATTAACTCTGGTATGTCTCATATATCTTCTCTCTACCATCTTTATGCAGACGATCTCCAAATTTATGCTCAGGCTACTGTAGAAGAGCTTGATAAAACTGTTGAAGCAATAAACCTAGACCTAGCTCGTATAGCTGATTGGAGCGATTGTTTGGTCTAAAACTAAATCCTTGCAAAGCGCAAACAATAGTTATGGGTAGCTCAAGACTAATTGCAAAAATCAATTTAGATGACCTACCAAAAATCCACCTAAACGGAGTACTTGCACCTTATAGTAATAGCGTTACAGCTTAGGTATTATATTTGATTAGTCTTTAACCTTGGAGACCTCAGATTACATAAATTAGCAATAAAATATTTGCTACATCAAAATCCTTACAAAGGTTGCGTACCTTTTTACATATCTCCACAAAAATTGGTCTTGCCAAATCTTTACTCTTTCCAATACTTGACTATGCTGATCTAGCATCAGCATCTATCGTGATCTTAGTGAGGTGCAACTTACTAAACTTGATTTGATTTGGCCTATGCAAAGATCACATTTCCGAGTTCCGATCAAAGTTCAAGTGGCTCCCAATTCGTCTTCGCAGGAATACACATATTTTATTTCTTCTGTACAACGTCCTGTTCAATCCGTCAACACCTCATTATCTCAAACAACAATTTTAATATTATGGTTCTGCAATAACTCGAGATTCGACTAATTTATTATTAAAAACTCCAACACACCATTCACACTCATGTAGCAACTCTTTTGTTGTGAAAGCAATCAGACTTTGGATCTCATTACCATTGCAAATACGACAAGCTCAATCATTGAGTCTTTTCAAAAAACTTATATTTTTTTAAATGTTCGCTTATTTATGTATTTGTATATATTTTTTTTTATGTAGAAATGTATGTATATGTATAAATATATTTTTTTTATACATATTATTTCTAAAGTATTATCTATATATATAAAAATTACGTGTCACGTTGTTTGTCCGCGATGGACTCCTAAACTACTGAACCGATTTAGATCCAATTTCAAAGATATGATAGTTGTTATCTCGATCTGTTAAGTGCGAGCCGGACTCTGGCACTCTAGGTAAAAACCAACTTTCGCCGGGTTACAGAGGGACGGCAGCGGAACAACGTTCGCCGGGACCGCTAGTATATGTATATATTTATACTATGTATGTACTGATAAATTTTTAGTCTCGTCCTTAAGATATGCTCACCTAACTCAATTTTCTTGTTTTCATAATTTCCCTACCCAAACTTACCTACCTGTCTGGAAGAAATCGCTTAGTGAGCGATAAGACCGCCTTATTGTACTTTTTTATTATTTTATAGATTTAAATGTACCTATGTCTTATTGTGCAATAAAGAATATTATTATTATTAATTTTTACATACTTTTATTTACTTTTTACACTCATAAGAATAGTGAGCGTAGAATGAGTGTGAATATTATCTGATCCATACAATTATAATTATATGCAGCATTGAATGGGCATTATATTAACCGTTATAATAAATGAACGGGATTCATTATTATTTCATTGGCCATTTGCATAATTTGTAGATAAAAGTTTTACGGACGCACGCGTACGCGATCTGGGTACGAATATATGTAAATGCGTATAGTCTTGATCCTTGTTAGAAAAAACACATTTTGATAAATACATAAAGGTGATAAAAAAACTCTTATTTACTTTTAGATAGTACATTGCAAATTCGTCCCTGTTTATCTAACGGAAGTAAGAGTAAGGTATATACGATCTGGGTATGTTGCTTAATAAAAACGAATTTGGTCAGTACATATATTGGACATTTACTGATCGTATAACACTATTATATTTTGTATAAATAATATGAAACCTATCCTTTTTACCATCTTACTCTGTAATCACCTCCATCGTAAAAAAATTATCTGTAGTCATATTCTATTATTGAAAATTTTATTTGGTAAATTTTATTAAATTTAATAATACGGAACCATAAAATCGTCACTTTCATATCAAACTTGGAAGTACATTTATTACATATACATTTATTAAAATGAGTCGTTAGGAAATAAACAGGTTGAGTCATATCATATCGCTCGTGCGGAAAACTAAGTGCGCGTCTCCATTATACTATACGATGCGAGAACACGACATGCAAATTATCTTTTAAGTTTCTGTCATGAAAAATTTTCAAAATTGATATTGAAATTTTAAATATTTATTAGGAGGGCTAACAAAAGCTTAAGTTACAATTGTCGACTAATATTTCTACGAAATTTCCCCGCCATCACAAAAACACCGGCCAAGGGTCGATTTCAGAAGATTTTTTTTTCCATATTCATCAAAAATATGTACATATGTAACATACGGACCGGACAGTAGAACATGAAGAAACTATATATAATGGTTTCGTATTAGCTATTTTGCTACGGAACCCTAAAAAAGGATTTATTTTTGCGATTTGCAAAAATTTTTGATCATTCATAACAAACTCAGCGGTTTGTTATGAATGATGATACAAAAATTCAAAGTATACTTTCATATTAGCATCATATTTCTTTTGTACAGTTTATACATCGCTTTTGTAATTTTTTTTGATCATTTCTTTAGTTAGCTAGAATAAAACACAGTCATCATATTCACTTATGCCATGTTTAACATGTAAAATAGAAGCGACATGTTTAATAGTAATTCTATTACAGCGTCTTTGTTTTTATGAAGTTCATTTGCAAGAACATTCTTTCACAAGCAGGAAAATTTGAAATATAAAAGTTTCCATTTGAATTCCTGTTTTACCATTGGAACCTCAAAATTTATCAACACTTAGAACTGGTTTCGCAATTCTACCACCAGGTCCTCATAAATCAATAATATCTTTATCAATTTTTAATTGTCTGAACTCGTTATAATATTTTTAAAATTAATGGTTCCAATAATATTTATTACGAACATAAGATCCTTAAAGTTCACAATTAAATAAGCTCCAAATTCAACTCCAAATATTACAGGAAATCCCCAAAACACAGGTCTTTGTGGCCTCTTTATTGGTTTTCCTACATTTTGAAATGTCTCCTGATTTTTTCCCCTTGATAATGCAACCTACTCCTTTGAGGTAATATTGCCAAATCTTCTAGCTTATCCTGCCTTATGTCAGATACTAGCAAAGCTTGGATGCCTGTAAAATGAACCTGTAAGTTCATTTGACATTCGAGACATAAAATTGCACTTACAAAACGCACTAATAATATTATAATCCAATCACTCTAAATGACAAAAATCAACTACGAAAAATGTTATCTACTTAATACGTGTTATTATCATTTCCAAACAAAAATAAGACACAGAAATCTATTAGATAAATTAATCGCAGGTTTACCGTAATGGAATAATCCTATCGTAGATAAAATTCCATTAAAAGTTTTATCATCGAAAAATACCTATTCTATATACAGTAAACTCTCGTTTATCCGAAATCCGCTTTATCCGAACAAATTATTTGAAAAAGAACGAAAAATAAACGAGCTTTGTTATTCAGCATTTAAAAACTTTGAGTTTTGATTCATACTTTAGTGCCTTTTTAAGGCTGCATATACCGTAATAGAGTAATACCGTTTAAGAAGAAATGGCTCCATAAAAAGCAATGAAAAAAAATAATAATTCAGCATGGAATTTTTAATATCACTATTTTTGCAAAAACACAATTGGAAATACTTTTCTCGATGGAAAAAAACATCAAAACGCAAGAAATATACATTTACTTTTAGTCTGGTCAACATGTACCTTTTTGGGTAATTTTTTTGTATAGTCTCCGAAAATTACGATCAAGGTGTCATTCGATTCGGAATATTATGTAGAAAGTTTAAGAAAAAGTTCCAAAAGGGGCCGATGAAAATTGCAAAAGTTATAAACAATTTAAAAAAAAAAAAAGTAGGGGTTTGGTTTTTTTTGAATATTTCGAAAACTATCAAAGATATTTGAAATTTGAAAAAAGATCTGAAAAGAAGAGGAAATTTCCTAAAAAAAGTCCTACCTCCAGGAACTGTATCTTTAATATTTATAATTATTACGGAGCCCTGAAAATAGCGCTAAAAGCGGGTAGTCTGGCTTCCGCTCGCGATTTGTCATTCGGACACGGTAACAATAAAAATCATTTTAACATATTAAATATGAATATTAAGGAATAAAAAAATTAAAGTACTATTGGGATATATAAATGAACAATAATCCGTAGGCGAAAAATTTTTATCCCCATTTTTCCATTAGTTATGCATTAGTTAATTAACTACTTTTTCTGAATAGAATGTTAACAGAAAAAACCTGATTATTATTAAACTACAACCCTAGGATTTTTTTCACTTCGTGGAGTTATTCTTAAAAGGCATTAAAATAGATCCCCGTTGGAAAAATTTAAAAATGTTAATTTTCCACTTTTTTATTAACAATCGAAAACATTAAAAAATTAAAAACTGCATAAAAGTTATTAAAAAAATTTTGTTTTTCAAATATTTCAAATTTTATGATTTCTAACGGTTAAAAGTTACATGAAAATTTTTTTTTTAATTTTTTACCGCGATTGTTTAAATAATTGTTATAAACAAATGCATTGTTTATAAGATAATCAACAAATTTTTTTCCTAATCTACTTGTCGATATAAATTATGATTTTTAAGAAAAAAATTATTCCTTAAAAAAAATTATTTATTGCTATAAAATGCATTTCTTAATTAACAATCGTTTTTTACCACTAAATATAAATATTAAGGAACCATTTTTTCTCTAAAAATCATAAATTCTATTGTTCTTAAATATTCTGGAAAAAAAAATTTTTTTTTTTCATTTTTTATTTGTTTATTTAATAAACAATTTGTTATAAACAAATGGATTTTCTTACTTTATTTTTTTTTTAATTCGTAATTTAATTATAAAAACAGCTATGTATTATTTTTCTGAAAAAAATTTTTTATCTATTTTTTATATAACTTTTAATATTTTTATGTCCTAAAATTTGCATAGCTGTTTTTATACTTAAATTACGAATTAAAAAAAAAATAAAGTAAGAAAATCCATTTGTTTATAACAAATTGTTTATTAAATAAACAAATAAAAAATGAAAAAAAAAAATATTTTTTTCCAGAATATTTAAGAACAATAGAATTTATGATTTTTAGAGAAAAAATGGTTCCTTAATATTTATATTTAGTGGTAAAAAACGATTGTTAATTAAGAAATGCATTTTATAGCAATAAATAATTTTTTTAAGGAATAATTTTTTTCTTAAAAATCATAATTTATATCGACAAGTAGATTAGGAAAAAAAATTTGTTGATTATCTTATAAACAATGCATTTGTTTATAACAATTATTTAAACAATCGCGGTAAAAAATTAAAAAAAAAAATTTCATGTAACTTTTAACCGTTAGAAATCATAAAATTTGAAATATTTGAAAAACAAAATTTTTTTAATAACTTTTATGCAGTTTTTAATTTTTTAATGTTTTCGATTGTTAATAAAAAAGTGGAAAATTAACATTTTTAAATTTTTCCAACGGGGATCTATTTTAATGCCTTTTAAGAATAACTCCACGAAGTGAAAAAAATCCTAGGGTTGTAGTTTAATAATAATCAGGTTTTTTCTGTTAACATTCTATTCAGAAAAAGTAGTTAATTAACTAATGCATAACTAATGGAAAAATGGGGATAAAAATTTTTCGCCTACGGATTATTGTTCATTTATATATCCCAATAGTACTTTAATTTTTTTATTCCTTAATATTCATATTTAATATGTTAAAATGATTTTTATTGTTACCGTGTCCGAATGACAAATCGCGAGCGGAAGCCAGACTACCCGCTTTTAGCGCTATTTTCAGGGCTCCGTAATAATTATAAATATTAAAGATACAGTTCCTGGAGGTAGGACTTTTTTTAGGAAATTTCCTCTTCTTTTTAGATCTTTTTTCAAATTTCAAATATCTTTGATAGTTTTCGAAATATTCAAAAAAAACCAAACCCCTACTTTTTTTTTTTTTAAATTGTTTATAACTTTTGCAATTTTCATCGGCCCCGTTTGGAACTTTTTCTTAAACTTTCTACATAATATTCCGAATCGAATGACACCTTGATCGTAATTTTCGGAGACTATACAAAAATTTCACCCAAAAAGGTACATGTTGACCAGACTATTTACCGTATGGGTTGAAATGTCGATTTATATTCACAGAAATTGTAAAACATCTAACAGTCAATAACTATTTTTTTAAACAATTTATTTTTATACGTTTTTTTTTTTGATTTAGCGCTTTCGCGCTTTTAATGCTATTTTAATATCAGGATAATCTATATAAATAAAAAGCAACGTCGTGATCTGTCATCACCGCCCAGCCTAAACCGCTAATAGCCTTAGTAGATTATGTTTTAATTAATAAATAAGCTCTATTCGTTCAAGATACAAATTATAAATTCTGAGCAAAGGTTGATTTAACCGTAGGTTTTGTAAGCATCGTTTTATAAGTCACTTTTGAAATTCAAACTCTAAAGAGTTCACCTCTAGGGGTACACATATATCTTATGCGACTGAAGCCGCAGGCGAAAAGCTAATATTCTATATAATTTTAAAAAATAAATATCCCATGCCAAACATTACATTCCTATGGAGCCATGACAAAGATCTAGACGAACAAAAACTGATTTTTTTTTGTGGCCGAGAACCAAAATTTGTGTATCTTTTAAACTATTAATTTTATCTTATTGGTTACATTCTCGTGAAAAATCATCTTTTTAAAGAAAACTGTTTTAGTTGAAAATTACATTGTGCAAAAAATATAGTTAAATAAATTAAAAACGCAGAAATATTAAGACGTAAACAGAAATTAAAACATAATTAATATTTAACTATAAGCGACGGGACTGATTTTAAGGTAACTACTATAGTGTGAACAATCACTAGGTACATTATTTGAACTTGCATTGAAATGACTCAAGTTTAAATATATCAAGCTGCAGAGCGCGCCAAAGAAATATACCTACATAGGTTCAAAAACATAACCCTCCTTCTGGAGCAGTCGGGTAAAAAGGGTTGCTTGTTTAACAGTCTGAGAAATCTGAGAAGTAGTTATAGTTATGGCAATACATTTATTGTCCTGTCGTAAACGTAAGTAAGTATAGATTTTAAAACACAAAGTTTTTATTTATTTATTTATATTCTTTATTGAACACCAAAAGCGTACAGAGGGTGGACTTAATGCTAACAGCACTTTCTACCAGTCAACCTACAAATGTTCAAGAAAAAGTGTCTGTAGGTGCAAACGAAAAAAGATATTTACATTTATACCTGCGTTTTATTTGCATTATATACTTAACTGCATAAATTTATACATAGATACAAACATATATAAATATACACATATTATACCTATATATATTATACATATATCTATACGAATACATACATAAGTTTTAGTGTAACAGGATGATAATAAATATTGTAAGAAATGTCAGGCGAATCGGGAAAACGATTTGGAAAGGACAAGTGTTACAGATTGTACTAAATAATTAGAAAGCAAAGTTATGATGAGGATGAAATGAAGTGATTTCGAACCAGCCGTTTAAAAGAATCGCGTGATGTAGCCTTTCTGATAGACTCAGGAAGATTATTCCAAAGTCTTACAGCTGCAATGGCAAAAGAATTATTGAAAAATCCACTACGATGTAGTGGGGTACTAAGTAATAACTTAGAGGAGGAGCGAAGATGTTTTTCATGAGTATCGGAAAGGAAATGAAAATTAGTTTTGAGATAAATGGGTGTTTTAGGGTCAAAAAGGATAGAATAAAGCAGACAGAGTATTCTAAGATTTCTTCGATCTCTTATGTGAAGCCATTTCAGTTGACGTCGGTATTCAGAGATATGATCGAATTTACGGAGACCGAAAATAAATTAAATACATACGTTTAGTAAGCGATCCAGCTTAGACAACAGTTCCTCAGACAGATCCAAATAACACACATCACTGTAGTCAAAAATGGGCAGGAGAAGAGTACAAGAGTAATTTTCGTAGAAGTAGGAAGAAAATGTTTGAAGCGTTGTAATGAATGTTAGAGAATTATAGAATCTGCGAGAAACCTCCTTCACTTGAGCCGACCAACTAAGATTAAGGTCTATAATAATTCCCAAATCCTTTACAGATGATTCGTAAGGTATATAACAGAAGACAGGTATCTGATATTTGGTAAAGTATTATTACTAATTCTGCAGAGCTGCCGGGAACTGCCTAATTAGATGGTTTGACATTTCGTAAATCATTTATACAAGGTAGTTAGGTAAAAAATAACATTACCTACATAAAATGTATATTGTATGGTAGCGCTACGTGTCATAGTCATGTAAATAGCAAGCGCTAAAATAATGGTTCGAATTGAAAATTTCCAAGCTAAACCCATTACAAGTAAGAAGAATTGGACCTGTCTGGTCTGTCAACCTATCTTGACAAATTTGTGTTTTGTTTTATAAATGTTAGAAGATAGATAGACTACTGAGCTAAAATAAGCTACTAGCATTCAAGCGAAAACCAAAAAAAATAAACAGACGGCAATACTTTCGGTAATTTCAGCGCCTCTGACGAAATTTTGCGGAACTAAAGTTATAAAGCAGGGAAGTGGAGTCGAATTCTGATATCCACGTCCAACTATATAAGGCCTTACATCACAACACGTCAACACAGTTTCCTCGGCACGTACCTACTAACGGCCTCAGGCGACGATCTCGCTATCCGGATTGCGAGTCTTGTCTTGTCTCAACGATCTCCCCTAATAGGGCTTCCTCCCTCACACGACGCCGACGTCCCCGGGTTCGTTGGCAAACTCACGGACCTACCTCATATACGAGGTATCAAAGAGTGCCGGGGCGCTTCTCGCCCCCACTCACTGGCAATCGCAACCGCGTAACGGGGAACTCCCCTCCTGGCGCTGACTCACCTTCGGCAAAGAGAGGGGCTCCTTAGCTCCAGCTACTGAGCAGACGCCTACACGTAATTTCTAGGTACTACAAAATGTCACGGCTCACGTAGACTCAACTGTGCGCTCGCCGGGTTAATTATATAAATTTTACAGGAGATGGTTAATGTTTGATAAACATTTTGTAAATGTTTTGTATATTTTGTGCCATTCAAAACATTAGTAGGTATATTTATTCAAAGTGACTAAAATCTAACCTACAAAACGATTACTTATGTTGTAAGCACATGCTAAGCACACAGATTATAACAGTGATACTTGCTTAGAAAATCGCAACACACACAAAAATACATACGGAGAAAACATAGCAATTCAGGGCCAAATGGCAAAGATAGGAACCCTTATGGATTCGTCATGCCTGTCTGTCTGTCCGTCCGTCCGTATGTCACAGCCTACTGTTAAAACTTGGTAAGTAGATGTATTCTGTGAACCGCATTAAGATTTTCACACAAAAATAGAAAAATAAACCGGCCAAGTGCGAGTTGGACTCGCGCACCGAGGGTGTCTTACCTACCACCATTTATGAACAAAACAAACAAAAATATTTTTATATTTGAGTTGATTGAATGAAAGGTAAATTGCGGTTTACGATTTATGACGTATTAAAAAAAAACTACTTACTAGATCTCGTTCAAACCAATTTTCGGTGGAAGTTTGTATGGTAATGTACATCATATATTTTTTTTAGTTTTTTTATTCCCTTATTTTAGGAGTTACAAGGGGGGGACACACATTTTACCACTTTGTCCACCACAAGTGTCTCTCGTGCAAACTATTCAGTTTAGAAAAAAATGATATTAGAAACCTCAATATCATTTTCGAAGACCTGTCCATAGATACCCGACACGTATGGGTTTGATGAAAAAAATTTATTGAGTTTCAGTTCTAAGTATGGGAACCCCATAAATTGATTGTTTTTTTCTATTTGTGTGTGAAAATCTTAATGCGGTTCACAGAATACATCTACTTACCAAGTTTCAACAGTATAGTTCTTATAGTTTCGGAAAAAAGTGGCTGCGACATACGGACGGACTGACATGACGAATCTATAAGTGTTTCGTTTTTTGCCATTTGGCTACGGTACCCTAAAAATCTATGGATAGGTCTTCAAAATGATATTGAGTTTTCTAATTTAATTTTTTTTTAACTGAATAGGTTGCGCGAGGGACACTTCCAAAGTGGTAAAATGTGTCCGTCCCCCCCCCTCTCCTGCAACTTCTAAAATAAGAGAATGATAAAACTGAAAAAATATATGATGTACATTACCATACAAACCATACAAAAGACGGGTTTTCCACCAACATAGAGCCAGCTGACGTTTTTATTTATTCAAATTTGCATGTAAACTATCATCTGACACATTTTCAAGTGAGAGGAATTCACTGGAAGAAAAATTTTTTTTTGAATGTTCGTGTGACCAGCTGACCTATAATCCACCACGGTACGGCCAGCTGACTTTTTTTTATCTTCAAAGAATTGCGTTAACTATCATTTAACAAATTTTCAGTCGGGAGGAAATGATTGAAAATTTTTTTTTTACGTGATTGAGCGGCTGCCGCTGCCCCACCCACCAACGGAGCGGCAGCTGACGTTCACCATGCTGCATAATAAAACCCTGTGAAGCATTTTACCAGTTATCGCTTGAGAGGAAATTGGTAAGGAAAACCTGTTGCTGGCTCACGGACCATAAGTGTTTTCTTCTCTTTAGAATCAAATGCCAAAAACTAATTGCTGTGAATTTGTTCTTTTTTGTCTTAGTGACAGGTTAATCTAAGCCCAAAATTAAAACTACAAGGCAAATAATATTAGCTGACCCGGCAAAAGTTGTTTGTTGTATATGTAGTGATAGTTACGGTGAGCGATGTACTCGCATTTAACCCTAGTATATTTTCTTTTTTAGATTGTGGTTTGAGGATAATTCAGCTCGTTAATGCAAACTTAGGTTATGGAATGAGCAGGCTTGGCAGGGACCAAGGTTTTCTCTAATAACTATAGTATAGGGTACTTCAGGAAAGAATTTATTAGATATTTGAAGGGTCGGCAACACGCGAGTAATGCCCCAGGTGTTGCAAGGATCCATAGGCTCCGATAACCGCTTACCATCAGGCGGACGGCAAGATTGTTTGCCATCTTAGTTATTAAAAAAAGACTTCAAAAGCTTTTTAAAGTATTATAAACTTTTAGTTAGTTATGGATACCTGGGAAAATTATAAATCATAGAGTTTTAATTTCTTTGTAAATTGTACAAACTTCAGGGAAATTAAGATTGTCGTGTCGAGTTAAATATGTTATCTTTTCTAGAATCGTTATTTGTTTTTTTTATGTCATCTTTATTTTGTACAACAGTTGTGTTGATTTTTGATGTGCATTTTTGTGACTTTTTACTTAAATTGAAACATTTTGTGTAGTTAATAAAATACCAGAGAAATCCTAAATTCGTGTTACAATAACGATAAATATATGTACGTCGTCGATTTCTTAAATCCTACATAATGACAACCGTGAACAAGCGGAAAAATATAATTTGAGTAAATTATCGATTTGGTTTTCCACTTTTCTGCCATATCGAATGTTTATATATGTAATAATAAATATTCCCGGACATAACACGCAGCGGCATTTGATCCTAAACTAAGCAAAGCTTGTCTTATGGAAACCAGATAATGGATACAAATATTTTTTTTTTACATTTAAATATCTGGGGGCACGCCAAGTCGAACAAACAAAGGCACACCCATGCCATCCTTTTGTCAAAGCCATTTAGAACGTTTTCAACCACCCTAAAGGAAAAACTAAAACATACCGCAAATTCCGCCTGTTTTTTAGATATACATACAACATTAATAACTTCTCACGTCTCAGTATTAAGCATCTTCAGCAGGCAGAGCCACACTTACCAAGAGTTCTCGTGATGTTTTACACATTCTGCTTTGGACACTCATTTCTGCCGGCTGAGATGATGAAGACTGTGGTGGTGCCGATCGTGAAAAATAAAACAGGTGACGTTGGTGACAAAAATAATTATAGACCAATTTCGCTTGCTACTACAGTCGCAAAGGCGCTTGACAGTTTGCTTGGCTCCCATTTAGACCAACATCTAAAATTGCATGACAACCAATTCCGTTTTAGGCCGGGTTGTCAACTGAGAGTGCAATTTTGGGCTTGAAGCAGACTGTCAAGTACTACGCTGATCGCCATATACATGTATATGCATGCTACTTACATTTGTCAAAGGCTTTCGTTCAGGACGCTGATGGGATTGGCCAGATATAGCAGTGCGTCAAGAATATTTGCAGGGGCACGTGCAGATTGCTTCTACACTATTATGCGAAAAAGTACCAACACCATCCTAAACATGATCGCCAGCAGATTTGACAGTGTGTACATAAATCATTGCTGTATGAAACATCGCAATGAGGATGTGCTTTATAACATTTAATTTTAAATGTTATAAAGGACACTTTCTATTAAATCATTATACACAATTACTTTTAATGTATAATATATGTCAATATTTATAATTTGTTTTAATTTCTGATATGTCAATGTGTAATTTAAATTTTATTTACAATACTTTTTACTAACAAAATGATCCATGTTGTTCGAAATAAATGATTTATTATATTATTATTATTTCTATATAGGATATTTGTTATCCAGTCCAGGAGGCACTCAACGATGATCGGCAGAAAGTTTTTCCGAGGGTCTGTCTTGTAATCCTAGTTTTTTAGCTGCTTCGTATTTTTCTCAATGTGTGTCGTTGAAGTACACGCACTGCTTTAAACGGAAGCGGCGTAATTGGTTAAATCCAGTGGTGGGTCTAAGTCTTCACAGCCAGTTGCCACAATTTCGCTGTCGAGCGTCCGATCATTATGTTGAGAGTCATGTTTATAAGCCAATGCACAAGCTCTTTATGCTTGAGTCGAAATTGGTGACTAGTGTCATGTTTTTCATTTCGCCTACAAAAAGTAGCAGGTTCAGAGCCTGTTGCCAGTAGCGCCACTTGGCGGGCAAACGTGTGTGTTGCATTGTAAAGAAAATATTTGTTTTGTCCCACAACATAGGTCTATGATGCAATAATAGCTCAATTGCATTGCTGCATGCAAATATGTTTCGAATTCCGCACGATAAGATATACAACCTAAATCATTGATGATGATGATAGATCTTGTTAACTACCAATTTATTTCACTCCTTCTCCAAAGTATTGTCGTTGTGATATGGTATACACCCGTTCCATACTAAACTGCGTACGTATTTTGAATAGGTGTGGGATACTCATACAGTATCACGTTGCGATTACTATGTTACGTAACGATACGATACATGGTTGGCACGTTCCATCTCATCACATGGGATTTTACCCGATAATCAGGAAAGAGGTGAAAGGCGTTCTTAACAAGTTCGGCCAGGCTTTTAGACGAACGTTAACTGTTGTAAATGTTGTGCCGAACAGTCACCTACCCTAAACGGCGTTAGAACGGACTGTGTAGTGCGAAGCTAATGACTATGATTGTAACTATAGTGCTGTTTAGAAATAAAGGATTTTTAATATTTCTGTCATTTCCTTCGAAGTGGAAAGCCAGTTAACTTTAAAAAACTACTTTCCGTTTGCTGCGCCGCCGTGCTTATTTGATATAGTATTTAGTTAATTTTTCTTATTATTTCCTCAGTTTGCACAGACTTTTATAATAGCTCGAGCCGCAATGGCCAAAAGTTCATTTTTAGGGTTCTATACCCAAAGGGCAATTAGCGGAACCCTAGTACTACAACTCCGCTGTCCGTCTGTCTCTCACCAGGTTGTATCTCATGAACCGTGATAGTTAGACGATTGAAATTTTTACAGAAGATGTATTTCTGTTGTCGCTATAACAACAAAAACTAAAAAACAGAATAAAATAAATATTTAAGGGGGCTCCCATACAACAAACGTAATATTTTTGCTCGATTCTGCTTGATATTGATAACGGCAACAGGTAGACGCACAAAATATAAATAAATAATTAAATTAAAATAAAACAAATATTTAATATCTAATATTTATTATTTATTTTACCATACAACACACGTAATTTTTTTTTTTGCTGTTTTTATAGATAATGGTACGGAACCCTTCGTGCCGGAGTGCGACTCGTACTTGGACGATTTTTTAAACATTTATATTTGTTTTGTATGTTCCGTAGGCCTGTTTAACTAAAATAAAACCTAACCTAACTGGACTGTACTACAGCCTTCGCCCGGTACCTACAGTTGACGTTTCAGTAAACGTTGTCATGGCGTTGTGGAACTGCTTAAAGGTAAATTGTCACTTTATTCCGAAAAAAGGCAGTGGAATGCAACCTAATTATTATTTTCTGTTGATCCTAAATTCACCAAAAAATAATACTTTTGCTCATTCAAGATCATGCTAGACGATACGTGCCGACAGCTGTGCCCGCTCTTAACTCGTGTCGTATCGTATCGCAAATGGGCCCGCGGCCGCTGTTGACCGCGCACTTGCGACCGAGGTGTGCGACTTCACAAATGGCCCGATTTCTTTAAGGTGAAGGCCTACACTACCAACATTTAATACTTTATACACATATACATGCACATAAACGTGTCAACGACAGAAAATCAGTGTTTCACATTGTGATCTATTTTGAAATTAGTTTAAAAAATATATGTTTTTACATAGATAGCTATTTAGAAGTACGGTGTCGAACTGATGATCAACTTCGAATTCGACATACGGACTCGTATTAAATAGGCCTACAAAGTGGTGAAAAAAATATTGAATTTTTTTGTGCCCAAACACGTAAGTTAGGAATGTTTTTTTTCTCGTCATCATGTGTAGGCCAGTCAAATTAGATACATTTTTGGGCTAAAAAAACATTAATTGGTAGAGTTTTGAATTTTGGTGTACAAGTTCAATAAGACCTTTCGTTGAACATACTAAAAGTCCCCATCGATAGCTGTTGCGCTCGCGCCACCATCTTGGAAAAAAGGTACCCTTTTTTATTATTTTGCTTATATCTCGGCAATTTTTGCTGATACGGAAAAAATGTGTATTTAAAAACTATAGATTATTAAATATCCTATAAAAAAGCTCATACATATTGCTATTGTATCTCTAGTATTTTAGCTGTAATCCGGCGTTAAAGAGGAAAATTATTTATTTTTTTGCTGCCGATATACCGTTTGTTTTATGTTGGTTCAAATCTATTTTTTGATTTATTCCGCGAAACTACCAAGAGGAAAAGAGAGAGAGAAACGATAGGATGAGAAAGAGAAAAAAAAGGAGGGGAGGGAAGAGGCAAATGCATTATGTGACATGATGTGTATGGCTGGTTCGGAATGTGTTTTGGGGCTACTTGGTTGGATATAAGTACCACGAAATAGCCGCGACTGGCTATTAATGCCGTAAAGCCATGACCAGCCATCAGCTGATCATCGTCTCTTAGGTGTGCCTCACTTCCCATAAAGACTTAGGAAACTTATTCCGATTTATAGTACTGCAATACTACTACTAGCTAGACGCATTTTGCTTTGACTTTCTTCACGTTATTATATGTCTCTCTGACTCATATTCGACAAAGGCGTATTAAAGGAAGAGCAGTCACAAAAAGGAAGGGATGTAGCCTGGCCTCCAGGTTAACTGGAGCTATAAAGCTATTGAAGTCGACACCCTGAGCGCCATGCCTGCCTTCGAAAGACTAAATTAATCCCTGTGACGACCACTAAAAGGCGGACTTCTTAGAAAAAACTTAGAGTCGTAATGCTTACTTAGCACTAAACCAGAAGACACCAATCATGAGCGCGAGGAAGACAGTGAGGTCAAATGTAGATGCGCTCTCCGCCGCTTACCTCTCTACCTCCTGTCATTGCAGACGAAGTTCTGCAGACTATCAAAATGAAGTTTACTCCTATATTAATAAGTATTTTTAACGGAGGGATGTCGAGCTAAATTTTTTCGCGATGAAGTTAGGGTAAAAATGTACTAAACCCTCTTCATATAGATAATTTAGTTTACTAAACGGTTTGAGAAAACTTTATTAATGGTTAGTACTACCACGGTTAGGTAATTTCATAGACACTAAGTATAGACGTCTTTACCAAAGACATTTCGGATTTTGGACAACAAAACAGCGCCACTGCATCACAGATTTCACGGAATACATTTATATCTATAGGAGCGCCATGTTTCGACGTGGCCACAGCTTTCAATAAATACTAACACAGCGGTTATTAAGCTGTTACATTTATAAGCTGTTCCACATACACTGAGATCGCTCTTAACTGGATTTTATTTAATGCATGTAAATAGTAGCTTGCGAGTGACTGTTGGGTGACAGATTCGATTACTACATCAATATTAGAGATCTAATGAGAGCAGGAATGAGATCTAGCTGTGGTAAGCTGATTATTTTAAGAGCTTTCTTGAATTTGTCCCCGTTTATTAGTCTGTCGCAGTAGCTTCGTAGGCCTGGGGCGGAAGGGACATAATACCAAGAGATTGTTAAAGCAAAGTTCATTCTATGGGGCGCAAACTTAGTCTAATGTTTTGTAGAAACGCTATGTTGAGTATGGTTGCCTATGGTTGTCATTAACGGCGTAGTTAGTAGCAGTCATAATGTTATTGAGTTTGTTTATCAGTCTGTCCAGAACCTGGCCTACGTTCTACTCAGGATAGGTGGTTTTTATCGGAAGCTAACGCGATGATGATCAGCTGATGGTTGGTTAGTCTAGCCTAGTGGCTATTCTTATTCACCAAGCGGACTCCGCCCTGCTATACACATCATGTCGCATAATGCATCTGCCCCTGAATTATCTCTTCCCTTCTCTCTCTCTTTGTCGGTTTTTCTATCTCTAGGTAGTGTCATGGAATAAGTTAATGGAATTTATATCTTATATACGAACATTTTAGGAGAAAACAGAAACAGAACTGTATATCGATAGCAAAAATATAAAAAAAAACTTTTTAATATCGGATTACAGCTAAAGTATTAGAGATACATAAATAATCTGTCTAAGCTTTTTTATAGAAAATTTAATAAGTTAAAGTTTTTGTTTACACGATTTCATCGTATTAATAATTATTGCCGAGATATAAGCAAAAAACTGAAAAAGGGTACCTTTTTTCCAAGATGGCGGCGCGAGCGCAACAGGTATCGATGGGGACTTTTAGTATGCACAACGGGAGGTCTTAATGAACATGTACACCAAAATTCAAAACTCTACCAATAAATGTTGTTTTATTTTCTAATTTGACTGGACTAGTGTAGAGTGTCGTTGGATGGGTCGTTCAAAATAGTGGTGTCGGTAACCATTTTTTTTATTTAGGGATCCATTTGGGAAATATTAAGCTTTAAAGTGCTAATTGAATCAATAATATTTTAGTGGTTTTGGATATATCAAAATAATGACGGCATAAAATTGAAAGGAAAACTAACACACAGCTAAATAGTATATAGTCGACCAACTTATAAAATATACTTAGAAAAGAGAACATTTCGTACAAATTCCATTAAAAATAATATAATAATAAAATAGTGATTGAACCAAATCGGTTTACAAGTTTTTTTTTAATATTCGCAATAATTCTCACTTAAAATAATAATCGTACACACGGCGTGTGTAACATAACATAATCTATTGACCAGTTTTCCAGTTATTAGTTATTGAGTGCGCCATGCACTTGGCCAGGTTTTCATAGCACTCATGATGTTACTTTTATATTGACACGGCATTGTTACAGCGTTACAGGTGGTTGGAATTCGTTTAAGAAAGGCAAGAAGATTCGCGATGGACAAAATAACCCTTGACCGCTGCTCCCATTTACTTGGGGTCTGCATTCCTAGTTCGTCTTTTTCATTGCACACGACTTAGTGCGGTATGTTGTTCGAGATTAATTAGTTTTAGGTCTGGTGGTCAGAGCCGAAGTAGCTCCACGCCACTGAAGTTGTACCTCATAAATAACGTAATTAAATGACTATAATTACAGCGCTTTTAGTGTGCAGACGAGTATGAGATTTTAAACCACAGATTTTTGTTATCGATTTCGTTTTAATTGAGAGACGTGGGTTCGATTGTGTTTGTCTTGAGACTGGGTGTTTTCTATGTATAATATGTATGTATTTACAAAAAAAAGTATATATATTTATTAGTATCCGGTGTCTGGTATTCATAGTACAAGCTTTGCTTTGTTTGGGACCAGACGGCGCTGTGTGATGTGTGTAATGTCCAAAAATATTTATTATTATTATTCTCTTTATTTATTTTAACTCCTAAAATTATTATAATTATTAGTGTCATCAGGAGCAGACAAAGCGGGTGCTAAGACCTTAACTACTCTCACGGGCTTTTCTTTGAAAATTTGCTCCCAAAGCAAAGCGCGCGTTCAAAGCTCTCACGGACTGTAATGACGCGCCTATTCTATCAAGAACATACAGTGGGGCCCCCTTAATCAAGAACACATTTTTATTTTTATCTTATTTCAAATTGTATATTCCTTTATATTGTTATACTCTATGATAAAAATAGTTTTTTTTAATTTTAGATTTTATTTAGATTAGATGTTTTTGTGTAATGTTTCGGAAAGCGAGCAAGAGATCCGGCTTTACGAATACCTATGTTGTCGTTCCTTATCGAAGGATTAGTTGATGTTACGAGTAACTATGTTGTGGTACCTTTTTAAAGGAATAAATAAGACCAAGAGAATAGAACAAATCAAAAGAATTAGTACATACTCGTAGCTACATGGCTACAGGGCTACACAGCGCGGTAGTGTGTGAGAAACCCTCTTACGTATCTGGACGTCACACGATCTGAATCTCACATGACGTCCCTACAGAGATGTCGCGTCCTCAACCATATGAGTGATGCAATGCCCGCCATGACAAAACACGTCGGACTGCTTCCACGATAGCTTTGGATTTAAAATAAAAGTTAAATCACTTGAATGAGGAAATAAATAAAGCTTTATAAACTGCAAAATAGTATGAAGACATCTGTTTGCTCAAAAAAATATATAAGGCATTTTATTATACGGGTATTTTATTGTCTGGTGGTACCTACGATGAAACCCTCAATACAAAGGACTTCTTGACCTCAACCAATCCATAACACACCAATGTCATGCCGCTGCGGAGCCTTATCAAGCCTTACGATCATTTGATTTCCACTTTATAAAATTATATCTTGTGTTTAGTGTTTTTTTGTTACTTCAGAGTATTATTTAAGTAAGACATGTTTTATTTCTGTTGATAAACGTAGAAGTCTGATTTACAACGAAGTATTGAACTTCAAATGTAAAATGTGACATAAGTACGTTTTAAAAAGTTTCAATCATCCTGGTGTTTCAATCGATACCCAATGTTTTTTTTAAACAAACACGTCTTTTCGGAGCGTCAAATCGACTATCGATCTAACATAAAATAGACGTATTTATCAATGATTAGAAGTCCGTCTGTACTGGAAAATTTTTATACTGTTTGTTTCAGGCTCGCCTATATATATAAGCATTGAAATACGCAGCTTTATCAAGCCTACAATTGACTGGTTATTGAATCAACGTTTTCCAAGTGGCAATTTTCCATCGTCAAGGGGTAGCGGTTCTGGCGACAGATTGGTGCAATGGTGTCATGGAGCACCTGGTTTTGTACCCTTCAACGGCCAAGTCACACACATTAACTATAATAATAAAGAAATCGCAGTAACGAACCTTAGACTTGGCACGACTTTGTCTGGATTTCATTACCTTTTAGAGATAAATAAGCAGCTCCATCAAGACTTGGGTAGTTTTTTACAGAAAGTTTTTGGTGGGATTTTACTTCTTTTTGTAAAAAGTGGGCATGTTGATTTATTTTTTTAGATTTTCTTATTTGACACATTTTTTTTCTTTTTAGGAGTAGTTTTTTTATTATTACAAATATTTCTTTTCTTTTTTTCCGGTTCTGATTCCTCAACGACCTTTAGTATATGGACAACAAATCAGTAATAATCATAACCTTTACTTTTAAGACTTCTTTTGTCTTAATAAAAAAAAACTCAAAGAAAATATTGCTCAGCCAACTCAATCTATACAAACTATAAACAAAACGTTAACTCTTAATTATTAGACAAGTGTCAATATAATTAGTTATCAATGAACTTTCTACAAAAATTAATGATATTTTTAAACGAAACGAAGTAATATCTAACTAAATAAACTAAACCTAGAATACTAGAAAAGTACTTACTTATAAACACGAACGCAATTCGAAGTACTGCCAAACTGTAAATTAAACCTAGAAAACTAAGAGTACTAAACAACTAACAATTAAATAAAGCATTCAATTAAAACTTCTTTTAAATCTAATAATTAAGTAATAATCAGTAATCCGTCACTAATCATAAAATACCTAACCTATTCAAATCTTCGAATTGTTATAATAACAACCTGCTAATTAATCTTATCAAATCTCACGAAATAAATAATAAGCGAAATCAACGAAATGCAAATATCCCTCCTACTCCCTAGCAAACGTTTTCAAGCGCAGTAGAAGAATGTCGTAAACGACTGTAACTGCGGCCTTTTCTTTTTTCTTTTTTCTGAGCTGACTATGCAATTGGCTGTTGCAGCCATTACTGCTTCACCGGGCTTTTTGGGCGAGACTCTAAAGGAGCCTCAGCCCATATAGCGCCCAACGCTCAAGGCTCGGCTTGGGTTGTCGCTCTCGGGGGCGTCTCTTCGACCGGCGTGAGTCTCGAACCCGAAGGTGAGTTCCCCGTTACGCGGGAACGGTTGCGATTGAGTGGGGGCGAGAAGCGCCCCGGCACTCTTTGATACCTCGTGTATCCTTGTGGGCGCCGA
Source organism: Apoda limacodes (assembly GCA_946406115.1). Lineage (NCBI taxonomy): Eukaryota > Metazoa > Arthropoda > Insecta > Lepidoptera > Limacodidae > Apoda > Apoda limacodes. Next base: position 3,055,373 of record OX291540.1, on the reverse strand, counting down.
CGAACCCGGGGACGTCGGCGTCGTGTTTGGAGGGAGGCCCTATTCGGGGAGGTCGTAGAGACTAATCTCGCTATCCGGACAGCGAGATCGTCATCTGGGGCCGTTAGTACGTGCCGAGGCCGCCTAACTATAGTTTTACGACCGTGCCCGGGTCAATCGGGGGGATGATACGTCGTGGATTGCACAATTTAACGATTCGGGTGATTTTGCGTACGCTCGAAAAAGCGGACTGCCAAGTCTTTAAAGTATTGGGGAATCGTGGGAAGTTCGAAGTCTCTGTGTAGGTCCGCGTTGCGAACGTACCAAGAGGCTCCAGAGGCCGCTCTGAGAAAGCGGTTTTGGAGGGTCTGGAGTTTGTGGAGATTGCGCTTGGACAGCGCAAAGACTACGCCAGCATAAGCTAGTATGGGGCGGATACAAGTTGTGTAAAGATTTAGCTTATTTCTAAGCGACATCTTACTATACTTGCCTATCATGGGATAAAGACGACCGAGGACAAAAGCGGCTCGGTCTCTGACTATTTTGGTGTGAGCTTGGAAGTTCAAACGACTGTCCATGGTTACACCGAGATATTTGGTCTTATTTTGCCAGGGAATGGCACGACCGAAGAGAGAGAGGGGAGGTGGTCGCGGAGGGCGGCCTAAGGTAAAAAGGACGGCAGAGCTTTTGTCGGGATTCACCTCGATTCTCCATTTCCGAAACCATTCGCCTAGGGCGGTGATAGCGGGTTGCAGTCTCTTAGTGATTCTACTCACTTGCCTATCGGTGGTATAGAGAGCGGTATCGTCCGCAAAGAGGGCTAGATGGGTACCTATCGTTTTAGGGATGTCGTTAGTAACCGCGGCCGGTTGCCACTTCGCAATATAAGGTTATCGGAAAAAAAAACGTAAGCGCGTTTTAAAATGCCGTCAGCGCCATCTAGCGACGTGTGCGGGTATCACCGCCACTCTTAGTCTAATGCATTATATTTTGACCAAATTTTGAGCGAAATTAATATTTTAGTGTATTTTTTTTTATTATTTAATTTGTGTAATGTTCAAGTAGAATAAAGTTAATGGTTCAACTATTTCTTCTTGTAAACTTGTAAATCCAGTCTAGTCTTATCCAGAGTTTTCCTTTAATTTTATTTATATGCGTATTAAAAGCAGAAGGGGAGGCATTCGCTAAGCAGTGGGACGCTATAGGCTAGATTAAATTAGAAGATGTGTCCTACTACGCTGGATTTTTGCAATGATAGTCGATTTTTTTTATGTACATATCAATAGTAGAAGGAGGCATTAACATATCTCTAATACAGCTGAGACCAGCTGAGGGTTCTTCATCAGATACTTCAGACCTTCGATTTTTGACATCAAATGAAGCGGCCCACCAAGTTGAATATTTTTTGTTAAGGCGGTATGTCGATCGATCTCTAATAGTTTGGTTGGGCTCTTGTGTTTTCTAATCAGGGTCACCAGGTACTCCAGATCTTCGATTATCCTAGTTTTTATAGTTTTCCCTTTATGTGACCATTAAACCCTAACTCTGTACCAAATTTCAACTCTCTGAGTTTATGGGAAGTACTAGTTCTATTTTGATGATCATGAGTGAGTGAGTGAGTGTCAATAATGCGAAACTTTGCTTTCGCTTAACTTCCGAACTAAATGACCTACACACTTAAAATTTTGGATTTTAAGTATGTGATTATAGCTCACTGGGTGACGAAAATTTCTGCGTTCTGGTCTTATCCAGAGGTTCTCAAATAGGGGCCTGAAAATGCGGCGAAATGGTTCCAGTAAAGGATGGTACGGCAGTGTTTGCTTCGCGCTCGACTTGGCGGGGGCACTGCCATGCCCCCCGATTATAGTCTAGGGCTTGCTGAAAATTAGTTATTGTTAATTTGCATTTAAAGTATTTTAAAGGAAAAATAGTAACTGATTTACTATTCGTATTATATACAAAAATGCGCTAAGAAGAGCATCCACTATGCTTTTCTTAGCGCATTTTTATGATGATCAAAATTTTTTTGCAGGTGTGAATTTCACATACTCTGTCGATACGACGCGTTTGGTTATAAAGTTTACGTTCAAAAGGAAGTGACAAATGTTGCTTTAAGATAACCTTTAGAACGTATAATTTTCGAAAGCTTAAAACTTGCGTATCTTTAAATAAGTCTGTAGTTGGGAACGTATACGGACGTGACGAGCTAACCTTAAGTATAGCCCTTTTGGCCCTTTCAAGAGGTAGTAAATAGGACTTACAAGTACCTCCCCAAGACGCAATACAATAAGATATGAGACTCACAGAAAGCATAATATATGACTTTGATTACCTTTAATAATAGTAGTGAGTGTGAGCTTCTGCAATACGATCTCATATCCTTAGAAAATTATTGCCAAATTAAAAAGATTCATTCAAGCTACAATAAACGTAAAACCATTTCATTCACTAAAAATAAAAAGCAATTGCATTATCAGTATGAAATAAATAACATAAAACTGGATAAAGTTAATAATATAGTAGATTTGAGAGTGACATTAGACTCAAAATTATTTTTTAATGAACAAATAAATAAAATAATAAATACCTAAGGCTTTTCAGCTTTTCGGGTTTTAAGTCAAGACTACTTTATCTTTTAAAAATCATCAATATATATTTATTTATATCTTTTAAAAATCATCAACATATATTTATTTATATAATTCATTAATTAGACCTGTTTTGGAATATGCTACCATAATTCTTTTGTATCAAATATGGGCATTAAAAAAAATACAAAAAAGTTTTTAAAACTCATAAGCTACAGATGTTTTAACAGGGATACGAGTATAAATACTTACTAAAAAAAAATTTATATTCTGACCCTGGAGGAGCGTTGTATTCAACTGGAGTCTGTTTTACCGATATTAAATACTGAATAATTATATTGGCTGTTCAGAACTAATTAGTAAAATCAAGTATAGGATACGATCCGAACAGATCAGATCTCGAGCCTTATTTGCCATTTTAAGTGAACGTACAAACGCAGGTGTTCGCTCCCCTAATAATCGTATGTGCAGAAGGTACTGTGAGTTTAGAAAAATATCGAAAAGCAATTGTTAACACATTAAAATGTAATATAATTAAGTAATATAGACGACTAATTGTTTAATTACATGAATTACTCATCATTATTATAACTAGTATTTGTGCTACTTTAATATAAGTACATTTTATTAGATTTAAATGTACTGCATGTAATTTGTCTTAAAAATGTTTTTTCTTTTTTTCATGTGACGCACTGTAATATTTAAAGATGCTTGCGTAACACGCAGTTGGGAGGTATGGAAACATGTACGTAAGATATTTTAAGCTTTGCTTTAAGTTATTACTGTACATCACCGTTTGTGTTCTTCTTGTCAGTAATAAAATAAAATAAATCAAAACCTATGGGGTACTTCTCGTAGACCTAGAATCATGAAATTTGGCTAGAAGCAAGATGTTACATGACAAATATAGAAAAAATCTAAAACCTAATTGATCTCACGAAAGAAGAACTATCTACGTATAATAGGTTTGTACGGAACCATTGGTGCGCGAGCTAGACTCGCAGTTGGCCGGATTTGACGACAAGAATAGATCCCTTCAAGATATGTTGAAGCACTTTTGTTCTGATCTCATTTATTAGATACAGTGACCTTATGGTTAGTATTTTTCCGATGACTATCACTATTAGCATTTGTCAGTGGCGACCGACCGCACAGATAACTGGTGACGTGGCCCGGCGTCGCCGCACCGCGTGCGATCAACGTATCTCCCTCGTTATCTTCACACCTTTAATTTAGGGCTGTTAAAAAAATATTAACATGCTTCTTATCACTGCGGGTCTATATACCTGAATTTGCTTATTATCTTGACTGTATAAGTACTTAATTATGCTAATTATTTTTTGTCTCATTTTTAACCGACTTCAAAGAAGAAGGAGTAATATGTTGGAGGCGCATATTTTTTTTTCTATGTCCCTATAATCACGGATTTTATAAATTATAAATCTACTGTAATTTTTTTTTATAAATTAGCATTTAGTTAAGTAGGTTGAAAGTTCAGCAGTTACGACTTTAGCTATGCTGGGTGATGACATTATAGCATGGGTCATGGAACGGGTAAACTCAAGCCAGTTTCACTGAGCCACCGCCCTCCTCAAAGGAGATTCGGCACCTTCTGAAACTTGGTGACGGTGACTGCAGCGGGCGCAAACTATGTTAAAGTATAACCTTTGTGTTTTGGTTGGTATTGGGAAGAACCATATTTGGGTAACGAACTAAAGTGAATCATAAAAAGTATATTAGACATCGACTAAAAATACGTGAGTTATCTGCTGCCTTGCAACTAGGTATAACAGTGACGTCACTGACGTGGCTACAACTGTTCGCAAAACAATTAGTTAAAAGTTAATATCGCTAATCTATCGCTTCTTTGTTTGCAAAACTCTAAAACTGTAGATGCTGATATGAAGCAGATGTTGCAACATGTATCTTGTTATGAAAACAAATCCATCATATAGAGTTCAGCAACACCCAGAATATAATATCTAGTGTACCTATATAATTTTTTGTCAGAACCTCATAGCCCAGCTGCATTCGTCTATTAAATCGAAAAGAAAATTAAGCAACAAAAATTTTAACGCGAGAACATTTGTTGGCACAGTTTTCTGAGCTCCTCAGCCTCCGGTTGTTAGTCCGGTTGTTAGTCCGGTTGTTAGTACGGTTGACCAAACTTCTGAAACTTTTAAGTTGCAATACTTCGGTTGTGACAAAGCACCGAACTATTGATACCTTTTTAGTAGCGACAGTCCGGTTAGTTAATAATTTAAACAAAATATATTTACCATTTTATATTAAAAAAAAAGATCCAGTGATAATATAACATTTTTTTTAGCAATATTAACGTTATCTCAAAAAAAATATGATTGTCAAAAAGAAATGAATGACAATTTTTTTTTATCATAAAAACCCTTTTTTGGAAACTTTTCTTAAATTTTTTTTTTATTTTTATTAATTTTAATCATAAGTAAAAATTGGATGAAATGAACCGGACTGCTGCTACTAAAAAGGTATCAATAGTTCGGTGCTTTGTCACAACCGAACTATTGCAACTTAAAAGTTTCAGTAGTTCGGTCAACCGGACTAACAACCGGACTACTGCTACAAGAGGCTCCTCAGGGAGCCAAACCGTCTATCCTACACGGAGAAAAATGGCAATTTCGATTTATGCAAAAATGTTATTACGATGTTCATTTGCATCGGTATGGTAATGAATTGTTTCAAAGCGGATTTTTCAGTAATACTAATAGTTAACTAACTAACTAGTTACTAATTATAACAATGGCCCTGTTCCTGTATATTATATAGTTTGTCTTAAAAAGTTTTGATGCCTTCGAAGGTTAAAAATTATACCTTGTGAAATGACGTCTGGACAATTCACTATTGGGTACTGATATTTCAAAGCGTTATCTCACAAAATTTCAATGAATGCTAGAAACAATAAACAGGGTCTTCTACGCATGAAATTTGGTGACAAACCATGAATAAAACATGAATATCGTATTAATATCTCATGTATGGTATGGAAATGGCAATAGTTATGGTAATGACAATTACGATAGTGATCGTAATAACAATAGTAATATGGTAATGAAAGTAGTAATGGTAATAATTACTATCATTTCCTGATAAAAGAACAGTACATGTTCGCATTAACAACACGACTTCTTGTCTTTTTTTAGGTCTGCCACTATTATTAAAACACTATTTCCTGATAATTCTTCAGTTCATGCATGACACAATTACATGCAATACTGTAGCGGTATCCGTACAACGTTTATATCAGTTTCCTGTTAGTACATATGTTTGGACACTGAGTCGTTTTTGTGAGGTATTCCTGATGATTTGTTGAGAATCCCTCATAAAACGATGGGTCAATTTTTTTCAGTGTAGCTGTTGTTATTTGACAGCAGTGGTTAACCCATGTCGAAGGCCTTAAAGGCGGCTTGAAAACTATGATAAGCGAGTGGCCATTAGTTCGACAACGTCCAATCCGCATTAGACGAGCGTGCTGGGCTCCTTTGACTAAGGAGATGTCTATGACCATGCAGTAGGGACATACTCGTACAACGGCTAAGGCAACTTGGGTCATACATGATTCCATCACTATTTTGTAGGACGCCGCTGGATTTACCCCAGGATTGTTTAGTATATGAGAGGGTAAAGGTTGTCACATACGAGGCAGATACTATCAAAATTATATATTACACCGCAGCGACGCTATCTGCTAATATCGCTCTCCACATAAATCTATGGATAATAAATATCTAATTGAATATAAATTATCTTTCATCTTCAAGAATCCGCGTCTGCTGAGCGATATTCACAGAGTCTGTATCAGTTTTTTGGAAATAAATACAGGTTGATGCATTAATTGACCGCGCGGTTGTGCCAATAATTACCATTTAATTTCAACCAACGACAAAAAAAATTATTCTGTGTTTTTTGTGCGCTCGGGTTTCTTTTTAACAACTTGTTAACATTTGCAAATCCTATATTATTAACCTCGCGAGCGTGCCATTTATTATTATCTTATACTAACCATTAATAAATTTATGTTTTGTTTACATAATAATAGTAAAAGAAGTACAAGAATGTTTTTGTTGATTATGAGATTTTTTAAAGTATAGTTAAATATCATTTTATTAAGTAGAATAAAATATTTGTTTCTGATTTAATAAATATATATGATCAATAAAATTATCTACTTATTATTGCAATTTTTATCGGAACGATAATTTTTTTTTTCGCGTAAAACCGCTTAATCCCTCATTAGAAAATTTTACCGTTTATAAAAACCTGCTGTCACAAAAGTGTCCAGATAACAATATTGTGTCTATTAATTTTAATTTAATTTGAAAATAAGTAAAATAAAAAAAAGCACCAAGTATATTTTTTCTTTCGTCTTTTCTTAAAATTAATTTTTAATTTCTTTATAACACTTTTTGTTTCTCCTGTAAACTTATCTAATATGCAGTTAGCAGGTTTACACCGTGAGCCGACGGTATGTACTTATTATAATGTTCAACTCGTTTATTCCCCACTACTTGTGTCGGCGGGAATTGAGGAAGTTTTTATTTTTTCACGGCTTTACTACTAACAATATAAGATATTAATTAAAAAATAAAAACTTAGTCTTAAAGGAGGAGGTTTGCGATTCGTCTGTCACCATACTTCCATATAGTGCAGTCATTGAAGCGAAAAATAGGGTCTTACCTCCGAATTTTTTTACTGTGAACCGATTTGCATGAAATTTTGGAATTAGCTTCATCTTACCCTTAACTTCAACAGTGAAAATGATCTGAGCTCCGCCTATTATTTTTAAGGGGTGTAAACAACCATTAGATGTTCCTCTTATTTGCATTACAGCTCACTCATTTGACGTGCAAAAGACTTTTAACAGTGCTCATTTTAAAGTATATTTCAAGCACTACAAAACCCTTTTTCATTAGAATGCATAAAATGTATCTGCTCGCCGCTAGATGGCATTGAATACATCGATTAAATTGCAGACAAAATAAAAAACGGCTTTGATCTTTAATATCTAGCTTAATATTGCACTTAGAACACGTTATAAAAAACCGCCCCCAGGGTGGGTGCTGAGTTCAGATCATTTTCACTTTTGAAGTTAAGGGTAAGATGAGCCTAATTCCAAAGTTTCATGCAAATCGGTTCACAGTAAAAAAATTCGGACCAATAACGCTTCAATGACTGCACTAATACTAATACTGTAAATTTAAAAGTCCTGGCGGTCTGTCTGTCTATCACTACGTGAAGTTTTTCGGTTGAACCAATTGTGATGAATTTGATATGGAGATAGCTTAAACCGTAAAAGACGAGACTACCTTAAAAACGGATGACAATTGTCAAACTATAAAGCGCTATATCTCCATAACTATTGATCGTAGACTAGTAGTTTTTCCACACAAATCATAGACCTCACTAAAATCTTTATTTCAGATGACAGCTGTCGAACTAAAAAGGTCTAAATTTATGTGACTATTGATCGTAGAGTAGTAATTTCTCCACAGAAATGATAGATCTCATCAAGATCGTTATTTTGGATGACAGTTGTCAAATTAGAAAGGGCTATATACATATATCTATTTATTCATGCTATCCATAATGTGACATTTGAATGTTCGGAAGTGTTATTTTTTTGAACAGTTTTAGAGATATAGCCCTTTCTAATTTGACTGTCATCCGAAATATAGATTTTAAGATCTGTAATTTCTGTGAATAAACTACTCGTTTACGATCAATAGTTATAGAGATATAGCGCTTTCTAGTTTGACAATTGTCATCCGTTTTTAAGGTAGTCTCGTCTTTTACGGTTTAAGCTATCTCCATATCAAATTCATCACAATTGGTTCAACCGAAAACAGCCCTTTATATTTTGAGAGCTGTCATCCGAAATAAAGACCTTCATGAGGCATATAATTTCTGAAGACTAGTCTACGATTAACAATTACGGAGATATAGCCAGTTATTGTTTGACAGCTGTTATCTAAAATAATGACCTTGATAAAGTATCATCTTTAACTCCTTTTTTGTTTTTTATTTTTTTTACTTTCAGGCAGTATGAAGGCCGTAACAAAGGCAGCAATGCGGAAACTTTTCTTGGACCTCCTAGAGATGGCGCATTAGTAGTAGAAAATAGCAAATTTTTATTTGAATTGAAAAATTTGTAGTTAAAGTTTAATTATGTATCAATATACTCACAAAATTTTAAAACAATCAGTGCAAAACATTGCTTTAATTAAATTCCAAAAATCACCTATTTTTTTGACAGCCACACTGGTTGAGCCCCTTATTGTTCCAAATTCAACGTGTTTTTATTCACTCAGTGAGTAAAAGTGTGTTTTATTCACTGTTATCGGTGGATAATATGCCAGTTTTCTAGGGGCAACGGTAGAAAAATAATTACTTATTTCCAAAAATCTGATCATAATTACAGTTTTAAGATGGTGTCTATTTACCTAACAGTTTATACCATACTTCACTTTCATGACACCAAGTTTTGGAAATAAGTAATTATTTTTACCTATTTAGTGCATATTTTTGAAGCCAGTTCTTTATTTTTTGTCAAAAAGTTTTTGCGAAAAACTTTGTCAATGAAATGAGAACAACGGTAGTTATGCAAACTAATATAATAAAATAAAAGAATTATTTAGAATGCATTGTGGAAAGTTCGAAAAACAATAAGAGAAGAGCTTAAAGGCACTGATGAAACTAACTAGTACCATTGTATTACAACTCAATATTTAAAGGCAATAATGCAAAAAATATTTAACGTAATTTAACAAGATACATATATGTCAAAAATATTCACTTGTATTTATTATATTTACTTGTATTTAATATAAATACTATTGTTAATTAAATTTGTCAAGTAAAAAATCGTTGACGCTATAAATATAAAAATTAATGAGTTAATTAAAGAGTTCCATGCCGATAACCAAATTTAGGGCGGGCGGAGCCGCTGGCAAAATCTAGTACAATATAAATATACATACATAGAAATAATCTCTCTTCGTTTATGACTCCCTGAAGGCTCAGAGTCTAAGAAGAAAATATATTGATACATGCCATATTCTACTTCTTTTTCTACTTCTGACAATTTAATCAATAATGAAATCCTAGAATATTCTAACTTTTTGTTAAACTTTTGCTAACTTAAGTGCCAATAAACAACGTATAGGTAGATATATGAGCATAGTGATCATATTGAAATTTCCTATCTTTCGTAAATTTACTTGTATTTTTGCAACTCTTACAAAGTAAGAGTATTCTGTTTTGGTTGTTTTTTTTATATATTCACTTTAAATATTATTTATTTGTTCCAGCGAAATCGTGTCTGAAGTACAGTAAAAACACTATACACATTTTGATGATGTAAAGCAAAAACGACCGATATTGGGGAAAGTCCGGAATATTTTCTTAAATAGGCTCTATTAACTTAAACATAAAACTCAAATATGTCTATATTCCGAACTTACCCGTTTTAAATATCAAAAACAATTTTTATGAAATACCTACATTAATGTAGAGAACAAAATATATTGTGTTATTAATATTCCGACGTTCCCCTGTATAGCCATTAAACTGTCTATGCTTCCTAAACGTTGAAAAGAAAAAGAAATCAACAAATGATAAAACAAAAACGTTGAACTTTTTATGATCTCTGAACAAAACAATGCAAGAATTTGAGAATCTCGATTAAAAGCAAATTAATTCGACTTAAATTCTTACTCTTTCTACGCTTTTTATTATTCATATAACTCACAAAGAACCAAAAAAAAAAAATAGTAGTTTATTTGATGAGTCAATACTATGCGGTCGTAAATAAACTATTGTACGTTTTTTTTTAGATAAATATTACTAATTACTACAGATAATTTAAGTCTCACATTTGGTTGGAAAGCATTTAGACGGTTTTGATACTTGCTTAGCGAAGTAAATTCGTTTTATAGTAACTTATCAGCATATTTATTAGGCCAATTACGTAATTGAAACAAAAACATTTTTAAAACGTCATACAATACTTTAGGCTCTAGGACTCCTAAATCAATTATCTGCAAAATACTATCCTTATCAGCCTAATCCGTTCCCACTGTTGGGGCACGGCCTACCTTCACTGAGCGTAAAACACTATACTTACATTTTAAACAATAATGCCAATTGTTTAAAATTAAATATGTACTTTAAATGTTTTATGAAATTCTCGTAAATCATTATGATCTCCAGAAAATCAACAAACTTTACCGTAAGAAAGTTTAATAAAATTAAAAAAAAAACCAATTTCAATATTTGGTGCTAAGCTTCGGTACAAGAAGTCGTCAGTTTTATAATTGAAACATTTTGAAGCAGTATATAGCTATAACTTTGGAATTACAAGCTGCTATAAACATTATTGGAAACGGTTAGGCGGCCTTTAATGCTCCACCACCCCTAAATATAGAAATAGAAATTTGAAAAAGTTTGAGAATGTCTTAAATCTACTACGGTATTACTGAATGGGGAAACACCCGAACATTTATATTCCGATCTTAAACCAGAAAATTGGCACGGGAAAGATCGGAATAAAAAAATGACTTCGATTTTAATGATTTTTTTTACCGTTCTCTACATAAGAGTGTATGTTTAACATGTAATACATTGAATACAGCTGTCAGAAAACGATTAACTAACATTTGTTCAAAGATATAGGATTCGGGAAAAGACCGGATTGCTGTAAAAAAAATTAAAAAGCACTTGTTGCCCAAAATACGTTGTAATTTGCAAACACTGGCAGAGCGCTGCGGTAGACAGCGGTGGGGAACTACATTATATGGCACCTCAAACAATGTTACCATCAACGAAAAATCTTGTAAGGCTTAGCAGGAAATGTAATTAACCGATATTACCCTACATTCGTACTCACCCCAACGCCCGAGCGTATTTCTAGAGCAAAGATGTAGTTGGGATTTGCCTCAGCCAGATTTGTGCTTCGAAAGCTCAGTTGTAGAGCACTTACACGGAATGTAAGGGTCGCAGATTCAAGTCTTGGCTCGAGGTTATTCTTTTGACAGCATTTTTGCTATGAAAGTATTTATTTATATTGACATTAGTATTATAATATATATTTACTCAAATTATTACATTTACCAATAAGAAAGTAATGCAGGTCAAATTTTTTATAAACAAATTATTACATACAGAAACTTAACATATTGCGAATCAGAGGGTACCTAATAATAATAAAAAAAATCATTACGACTCAATCGGACAAGACAGTGTGACTTCCTACAATAAAACTAACTTATTGTTATAAAACAGGAACTATAAAACGAAATAATCCAAACATTTAATTAACTGAAAAATATTTACAGAATTATCAAGCGCTATACAGATATAATAAATACCAAGTGTGTGTGCAGAGTGGAAGTGGAACAAACAGTCCAGTGCGCGGTCAGTTTCAATTGATGCGTAATTGTCGGACGCGCTGTTTATTTACTCACAGACACATGTGGCCGCGAGTCGTGACGCAAATGACGCATGACGTGCGCCCGCGTCCGCGCCTGGACTCACACTGTCTATCTTCTGTTTAATGAATAATGCAGCTCATGCAGCTCTCTACAAGATAAAGATGAAAGAAGTCATCAGACATGATGCATCTTGAATACGATTTTTCCTTCCCTATGCATCGCGAAGCTTTGGAGCCTTCAAGTAGCGTTGTAGTAAATTTGCCCAAGTACTATTAGCTTGTTTCTCAAATGATCATTTTTAAATTTGATTTCTTCTCCTTTGTAGTAACTATTTATATTCTTACTATACTCCACGGTCGCGGCATGATAGTTTAAGAATCGCGATCACTTCACTGTTAGTAAAAATTATTTCCTTAGTTTGACTACACACAACTAAAACATTGTTTTTATCACTTCGTGCAGGGTGCTAATTACTCCCACGTGCTTTTTCCTTGTAAGATTTACTTTCAAGACAAAACACGCGTTAGTAGAACCCACGAGTTGTAATGACGCGCCTAATCTATCAAATGCGCTTGTTTATTTATATTTACCTTATATTTTAACCGACTTCAAAAAAGGAGGAGGGTCTAAATTTGTCAGAATCTTTTTTTGCCGCTTGTTATGAGTTTGACCGCTATGTGTGTATGTATGTGTGTGTGTGTGTGTGTGTGTGTGTGTGTGTGTATGTGTGTGTGTGTGTGTGTATGTGTGTGTGTGTGTGTGTGTGTGTGTGTGTGTGTGTGCGTGTGTGTATCTGTCTGTGGCACCGTAGCTCTTATCTTAAATGGGTGAACCGATTTGGATGCGGTTTTTTTTTTTTTAAAGCAGATTTTCGAGCCGTGATTCTTAGCAATGCTTCAATAAAAGCCGTTTCAAAGTTATCAGCTCTTTTGTTAGCTGCGGTAGGAATCTTAGACGCATAATGGGTATTTACTTTCCTTTCAAACATATGTGTGACCTAAAATTTGTAACATCCATGTATGCTACATAACTATGCAAGATTATGAAATTCTTGGTCTGATGTAACAGCCAAGATATCCACCACACTACTACAATGTTGAAAATTTAATTCTACATACAATGCAATGGTGGCAACACGATGAGCTTATGCAGTAGCCAGGATATCCACCACACTAGTACACTCTTGACAAAAAAAAATATATAGCAGAAATGTAGTGTTTGGATTCGTTTTGTTCAGTATTTAATAAACGACGGTGGCTGGCCCGAAAGCATATTATTGATATAAATGTACTTATCATAACCTTTTTTTGCAAAAAGGTTTACAAAGTTTTTAATAGAAATTAAATTGAAAATTTAAAAAACCCCCAACGCAAACATTTAAAAAGTCAAAAATTATCGTTGAGCTATCAAATTCGATCGACTAATACATACATATATTTTAATTATAGAAATTGATGGATGGCGCGCGGCGGGGTACTCATAGCGCTCCCAGACTTAACAATTTAACACCCAATGAACTAGATTTGCAACGAAAATTTGATCGTATCGAAGCAAGTTGGTCGGAAATGCTAGTAAATTAATAGATAGTCAATCAAATGAAGGTTCTCACTTACTTAAGCGGTACCCCACCGCAACTTATAGCGCCATAGTCCATTGAAATGTTATATGAGCTTTTCATTTGTTAGAGGACGCAATTTTATTTTTGGGACATGTGCATGTCAGTAGAAGCTTAACCTCAAGTCTGAGGGTCGCCATCCTTGTCATCCGGCCGCCATCTTGGAAAAAGGGGTGAAAACACTTTTTTCGCGATATCTCGGAAACTATGCGTCTTACAAAAAAATCGTAAAGACATAATTCGTAGCAAATTGTTTTGCCTACAAATATGTTTTTTTAACTTTTTGCCCTAATTTAAAAATTATTAAGGTATTATTTTTGACTTTTCAAATGATTGCTTTCCTTTTCTGCGTTGGTGTTTTTTTTTTTTTTTTTTTAATACCACTAAGGTGGCAGACAAGCTTACGGCCCGCCTGATGGTAAGCGGTCACCGTAGCCTATGGACGCTTGCAACACCAGGGGTATCACTTGCGCGTTGGCGACCCTTCAGAAATCCAATAACTTCTTTCTTGAAGAACTCCATACTGTAGTCCTTGCAGAAAACCTTGGCAGGGAGCTCATTCCACAACTTAAGCGTTCGCGGGAGGAAGTTTCTCTGAAACCGCACTGTACGCGACCATTTAGGTTCTAAAGTGTGCGAATGAATTCCCTGCCGATGGCGAGCGGTGCGATGGTAGAAAGTAGCCGTGGGCATCATTTCGAACAATTCCTCTGAACACAACCCATTGTACAAGCGGTAGAACACACACAGTGTCTCCTCAGACTTAAGGGCTCGATACCGCAAGTGAGTTTGGAATCGTCGACAATTCTCACAGCCCGTCGTTGAACCGAGTCAAAAGGGCCAAGCTGGTATCCGGGTGCACCTGCCCAGAGATGGCAGCAGTACTCCACTTGTATGTTCTTATTAATTTACTCGCAAATGTGATGAATATTGTATGTAACACGGGCGATACGGAAATTACAAACTCGGGTCATTGAAGCCTTCAGTTTTAGGCTTCTAAACAGCCTCCCGCTAGTAATTTTCTCGTTACCACCCTAAATACGCAATGTACTGTAATTTTCTTCTTACCACCCGTAATACGCAATGTACTATTTCGATGCAACTAGGCCGAATAGAAATGAAAAATTATATTGAACATGAATTTTTTTAGTCGTAAAACAATCGTACAGTCAACTACACGCCTGATCAAAAGGCAAACATTAAGTGCAGCAATTGGGTGCATCATAAGCATAATATGACGCAACTGCACACCAACAGTTACAATCGAATATCAACAATTAAAATACAAATGACATCAAATATTTATAACTTTTTAGAAACTATCTAGGATTTCAACGGTAATTGATGAATGTATGAAAACGACGCACTAGCGACTAACGTTTCATAGTAGTGGTCGCAAAGCAACTGGACCGGAAGATAAGGCTCGGCCCCTACTACACGTCTTGTCAACTAAATTAAACACAATTTGAACCAGATCTCAAAACGGGCACTTGTGTCCGTCGTCAATAAATCTTTTTACGTCCATAGACGAAACAGTATCGCGTGGTCAAGCAGGGTCTGACATTATCTACAATAGAATAGATTTAGTATTTCACAAAAGGTGCTTAGAAGAATTTAATAGCATTAGACAAAATATAGCTAAATCTCGTTATTGTTGATGTTTATGTAGCACTAGCAGAGCTCACCTGGCAGACGTTCTGCCCTTTACGTTGCATTTGGGTTGTAGCACCAACCTCTGACCGCGGTCGCGACGTCGACGCTATCTCGCCCGCGCTATTCGTATTTCGCTCGGCTCCTAAGTGCTGTAGCCTGATTATTCCGCCTACAAACACGAGCACAATTTTGTGAGTCGTGCCAGTGTATGTATGTTCGTTCGGGAGGATATCTGCTGTCGCCGCCTTCATAGCCTTGAAGCCAAGGACCTTTCGTTATTGTGGTTGCGCATAGTTCAAGGCGGCCATACTCGTATCTATGCGTGCCTATACAGTTCTCATAGCGGTGACACGGACGTAGCTCGACTCTTCACGCACCTGAGTTTGACGACTACTATAGTCCTAGAGCAATATCCCACATCAGAACTAGTTATTTTGGGAGACTTCAACGCCCACCATCGTGAGTGGCTCAGTTTTCGAACCAATGACTACGCAAGTATAAATTTGCTCTGATCTATGAATTCTCACAGCTGGTACTTTCTTCAACGACAATACCATACGAGCTCCTTACTGGACCTTCTGCTGCCTGCACGTCCGCACGGATATTCCGTCTCAGTGTATGCGCCTTTTGGCTCCTCGGACCACTGTCTCGTTCGGATTAAAGTGTCCATCTGGACCAACGAATTGGCGAAGTCCGCAGACTGAGATGGAATGTGAAAATTTTATGCATCGTACCCGTGAAGGCAGCTCTGCTTAAGCTCAGAGGAAGATGTCTGCGCAGCCGCAGCCACTGAAACAATCCTCGCTAATATTCCTAACCTGCGGGTAGCTGCCGGCGTCAAAAACGGCCGTGGTTTAATAGGTCTTGCAGAAAAGCTTAAAAGCTGCCTCGAAGTATAACAAAGCAACTGCCTGAGCTAAATTCCAGTTCATCGGCAAAAAAAGGTAGGCCACTTGCGTGATATCCCTGTGCTCCTGAGTTATGTCCTGTACTCACGCGCCTCTTCGCGCTTTCCTACCACACTAGGCAATTTCCGTCGACATTGAAGACTGCGAATGTGCACCCGGTCCCCAAAAAGGGCGATAGATTAGATCCATCGAATTATAGGCCTATCGCTATTACCTCCCATCCTCTCCAAGGTTATGGAGCGTATGATCAACACAGAGCTTCTTAGATACCTAGAAGAACACGACCTGGTCAGTGACCGTCAATATGGCTCTCGCCACGGTCGCTCGACTGGTGACCTTCAAGTGTATCTCACACACCGATAGGCACTAGCCATTGAGAGTTAGGGGGAGGCATTGGAATGTAGCCTGGACATAAAGGTGTTCGAGCGGGTCTGGCACCGGGGTCTTCTATCGAAGGTGCCATGGCTCTGTGCTGTCGCCTACGCTGTTTCTACTGCATATCAATGACATGTTGGACATTAGCAACATGCATTGCTATGCAGATGACAGTACTGGAGACGCTTATTACACGAGTCGTGCAAACTTCCCTCGTTGTGGAGGAAAACCGGAGAACTTGTGTCTCAAATCGAGACCACACTGCCCTGGGCGGATGCACCCGGATACCAGGCTCGCCCTTTGGACTCGGTTCAACGACGGGCAGTGAGAATTGTCGACGATCCCAAACTCACTTGCGGCATCAAGCCCTTAAGTCTGAGGAGAGACTTTGCTCCCTGTGTGTTCTACCGCTTGTACAATGAGATCTTTTCTAATGAATTGTTCGAAATGATGCCCACGGCTACTTCCTACCATCGCACGACTCGCTATCGGTAGGGAATTCATTCTCACACTTTAGAACCGAAATGGTCACGTACAGTGCGGTTTCAGACAAACTTCCTCCCGCGAACGCTTAGGTTGCGGAATGAGCTCCCTGTCAAACTTTGCTATAAGAACTAAGTTGAAAGAGATTGCTGTATCCGTTTTAATGAAAACTACTTTCAGACTAAACTATTGGAAGGCTTTTTCTTTTATACAACTAAGGTGGCAAAGCGGGCACCGTAGCCTATGGGTGCTTGTAACACCAGGGGTTATGACTAGCTCGTTGCCGACCCTTTTAAAAATCCAATAACTTCTTTCTTGAAGAACCCCATATTGTAGTCCTTAGAGAAAACCTTGGCAAGGAGCTCATTTCACAATCCAAGCGTTCGCGGGAGGAAGTTTCTATGAAACCGCACTGTATGCGATCATTTTGGTTCTGAAGAATGAATTGCCAGCCGATGGCGAACGGTGCGATGGTAGAAGTTAGCCATGGGCATCATACACATGGACTGTGGATACAATGTAAAATTTGTAAGTTATGGTGTCATGAAAATTTTACTGCATACGAAGACTGTTGCTTAAAATGTGACCTTAAAAGTAATAAATAAACATTTTTATTAATATTTTCTTTCTAATAAATATTTGTTTTATTAATGTTTGCTTTGTTTCATTTCTATGGGTCTCTATTCTCTATGTCCTTAGATAGACGTAGGGCTGTTCCTAGGTACATGCAACTTTTGTACCTAAGTACAATTAGCATTTTTTTATTTTACCCATTATTTTTTTAATGGCAAAAGTTATTGTGTAAATCGTTTTACTATATGAAAGACATATAAATTAGTTATAAAACACCTTTGAACAATCGTGGTTAAAGCAGTAATTCCATATTTCACAGTCGTATAAATACCTAAATTCTACCTAAAGCAATTATTAAAAATTTCTAACTTTTCCGAGGATAACTCAAAAACAGGTATCTATCTGATAACATATCTAAATTAGAAAAAAAGTGCAAAACACTCAAATTCTTCCCACAACTGGACTACATCTTTGCTTTTAGAGATCACTTACTGCAAAATATTTATTTTAAGTATATTGTCTGGGTTCCCCTTGGATTTGGGTGGGCCGGAGTTCAGTTATGGTCCTAAGCTAAGTAATCTTTACAAAGGTAAGTTCGCTTGCTTATTGCAGATGTTTAGAGTATTCACAATAAAAAAGGTAAAAAACATAAATGTGAACACAAAAGTTGTATTTAATTATGGGTAGATACTTACTTCATATGCTTCTATATAAATTATGTTTTATTAGAGCTTTAAAAAACCTACTTATATTAGGTACTATAATTTTATTTTAGAGTAGTGACCAGTTACCCTGGTATTTATTAAATATCAAATGTAGGTAGGTAGCCTTTACAAAAATTATTGGTATTGTATTATAGAAGGTCCCCTTAATATTTATAAGAAAGCAAGGACGACTAAATAGATAAATATATGGATTTTCGCGAAGGTAGGGTGGCTTCATTAGCAGTTGGTAAGATCTAGGCTGCGACGTTTTTATGTACCCAATCTAATCCTATTGTTATAATCTAATTACCATTAATCGTAATATTATGTAAGTTAATTAAATTTACAGTCTGCATGCACCCTTCGTACAGAGGCTATGTTACCTATTTGTATTAATTATTTCGTAACTTTCATTTTCTTACGTAAATGTCGGCGATAAGGAAAAATTTTCATACGAGTTGGATGACTGTTGTAAATATGTATAATCGCTCATTACGAGGAGCGAATAATTATTGTCATGAGAAGTATTTTGTCGCGGCAATACTTCTTTTGTTGTGGCTCCATATTGATTGCACGTGTTACTTTACCATTGATTTTTGAATTCTTTGAATAGTCTTCGACCTAAGATTCAACTGCTGCGTCCGATCGCCACCCGATCACAGACATAGAGAACTGCACAGCGCATTTCTTAGCCACGTGTGAAAAAAATGCTCGCAAAGGTGTTATGTCTATTGACTCGAGTTTGTAATTTCCGTTTCGCCCGTGTTACACACATAATGTTTTTCATCACAATTGCGAGTAAATAAATAAAAAAAAACTCACTAAAACCAATTAAAATGGCGAGAATAGAAGTACAGAAAACAACGCCATCGCCTAGTTATCTAGTAATTTTATAATTCCCTTTTATTACTAAAATGATTTTATAAATAGCACTTGTAGTGTGCGCGTAAAATATAAGGTCCTTAAATATAAAATTGATGTTTTATAAAACTGGTTATCAGTGGTAACTGGTGATCAAAATCTCAAAAGGAGATCATGCGTTTGGTTAAAAATTCCAAATTCAAAGTTATTTCAATTTTAAACTTGTCAATTTGTGTTTCGAATGTAATAATTCATTTGTTTACGCGTCATTCAATTTTGACCTCCAGAACAAACCTCGTGGACGGCCGGAGACCCTAGTTGTCAATCAGAAATTGAAAGTGATCGTGGTATCGGATCCATCTCAAACCTCGTAAGGGCTAGCTGCAGGCTTCGGTGTGAGTGTTAAAACCATTTTAAATCATTTGAAACAAATTGGAAAAGTGAAAAAGCTTGAAAAATGGGTACCGCATGAACTAAGTGAAGCAAACCAACAAACACGCGTCGACTGCTACGTCACTTTTCTCAATCGTCACAATAACGAGGGGATTTTGAATCGTATCATTACTTTTGATGTAAAAAGGATCCTATACGATACTCGGAAACACAGTGGTTAAATCCTGGAGAACCGGCTAAATCCTGCGCCAAGCGAAAGTTGACTCAAAAAAAGGTACTGGTTAGTGTCTGGTAGACCAGCGTTGGTGTCATCCACTACAGCGTCCTAAGATCTGGTCGGACGATTACGGCAGATCTGTTTTGCCGATAATTGGAAACAATAACGAAAAAGCTAGCCGTTAAACAGCCGAGATTGATCAACCGCTCTAACCCACTGGTGCTCCAGGACAACGCTAGACCACACTTTGCACAACAGACGCTGGTGAAACTAGAGGAGATAGGATTGGAATGTTTTCGTCACCCATTATACTCCCCGGACCTTGCCACAACCGATTACCACTTTTTTTCGGAATTTGGATAATTTCTTAGTTGGAAAAAAATTCAATTATGATGAGGCAGTCCAAAACACCTTCAAAAATTTGTGGATTCTCGCTCCAGCAACTTTTTCAGCGAAGGAATTAAGGATCTCCCAATAAAATGGCAAAAGTGCATGGATCTCAACCTACTTTGATTTATTTTTTTCTTATATATTATATAAGAAAAAATGTAAAAAAATATTTAGTTTTGCTTTTTCCATATAAAACATCAATATAATATTTTGCTACTGTTCAGCTTTTATACATACTTGATAGAAAAGGCGCGTTATCACCGACCACCCGTGGATTCTATGAATGCCTGCTTTGCCTTGAGGAAAGTAAAATTTACAAAGAGAAAGCCCGTGGGAGTATATTAAGGTACCCGCTTAGGCTGCACGTAATGACGTAAAAGACACCCGTGTTTAATATCTTGGATTATGGCCCTAAAATTCCGTGCTAAAAGCGGTGTAATTAAGAACCATGTTACGAGCAAGCGTGATGAAAAATTTAGTTCTAAATAAAAAAAATGGAATGTAACAAAAGTTTTACCTCAGATTTAGCATATGTCTAAATACAGGAGTATGTTGATATCAGCTGTATGTGATACAGCATTATCTTGCCGCACAATAAACGTGCCTGTTAGACAAAATTATATCGTTGTGAGATGAAAGTCTCGGAATACAAGCTTATAATAATTTTAATACACTTAACTCACTGAATACTTCGTTACAAAACAACAAACACAACTTTGTTTTGTGTTTACTCAAGCGTATCTGCCACAATGTTCAAAACAAACAAAACCGGCGCAAGAAGCGCATAGACATCAAAAAACAAACAACATCGGGGCAAGAAGAACTTCGACGACACAAATCATACAACATCCCGGCATACGAAGCGCATCGACCACATAAAACAAACAACACCTGCGCAAGAAGCGCATCGACATCACAAAACAAACAACATCGGCGCAAGAAACGCATAGACAACACAAAACAAACAACACTGGCACAAGAAGCGTTTCGACTACACAAATCAAACAACACCCCGGTGCAAGAAGCGCATCGATAACGCAAAACCAACAACACCGGCGCAAGAAGCGCATCGACAACACGAAACAAACAACACCCTGGTGCAAGAAGCGCATCGAATACATAAAACAAACAACACAGGCGCAAGAAGCGCATCGACAACATAAAACTTTATTCAACCAAAACCAGTTTAATAAAAGATTACCAATTTTTAAATAAAAATATGTACCATAAACACAACAATGTTCCTTTTTTACATCACTTTTAACACATATCATCAACAATAGCTCACTGGCCAAACGCAACGGCTAAGCGGATATTCGGTTTTGAAAATTTATGTCACTGGCATAACAGTCTGATGGCCGGTATTTATTGTTTATGGCACATTTTATGCATATTTAAGTGCGGCTTGTGTTGGGTTGTGCGAAAGACGCGACGATGAGCGCACGTGCATTGGCCGCGTAGACTGGCGCATTAAAATAGCACACCTAATTAGAAACGCGTCGCGTGGTAGACCGCCAGACGGTTAGGGTTGAAGCTAAAATGACGTCTCAAATTCTTGAACGTTTACAAGTGCAGTAGGTAGCATTTACATTCACGAGGTCCTACCTGATGAGTAAGCCCTAAGTTTTTATATAGGGTTTTTTCACATTCCCATCACAACTGTGATATTTCAGCTATGGCGTTATAAGAAAACGAAATTTTTTTTTTTAATTAAAACCCGACAATGCATGTAAACTGGAAGTAGGCTAAATATTATAGAGAAAAGTCAAAATCCTTAATATCGATTTTCTTGGATTAAGAATAAATAATTGGCATGCAAGCTTAGTTTCAATATTTCCTAAACAGGTTTTTAAAGGACTGCTCCAAATTTAACAAGTAAAAATCAGGTCTAAAACTACTGTTTAGGTCATGGACCGGTTTTAAATCGGTATGAAAATGTTTTTTCAATCACTTTCAAAAACAGTTTTAAAGACATAACATTCTAAAAAACTGTTTCTGATAGTGATTGAAAAAACATTTTCCTGTGCTGATATTTGATTATGAATAATCTTACATTTTTGGAAATCAATTCTTTAAAAATGCAGGTCCTAATAATTATTTTTATTATTCCACTAATAGCTTAGGAGCCAGTGGAAAGCTACCTGTATGTATTTGACCAGGGAGCCAATTCTCACGCGATCGAATTGATCACGAATTCGAAATAAAGTACGAATTTAAACTTTTCTCGAACGAAAATATAGTTTAGCAATTCTGGTAATGTCGAATCCGACATTTCTCGAACGCAAGGCGCTCGAACTGCTTCGAGTGGTCGGGACCGTTCGAGACTACATCTCGCATTCGAATCATGACAAATTTAGTTCAAAATGATTGGGTTCTAAACATTAATTCTACTCTTAGCGTAAACTATATGTTCTAAAATCTAAAGTAAATGTCTAAAATGCAGGTCAGAGTAATTAAAAGGGCGGAAAAAATAAATATTACCAAATATGAAATTTTTTTTACCTTTATTACTTTCATAATACATTACTAGTCTTTTCTCAATTGATTGATTGGCCGTTTTTGCGATTGTCGCCCATGACAATAATATTCTTCTATTTCTATTGATTTCCATCATAACAAACACTAGATTACATCACATACACAAAAATGTTTGAGGTCCGGCACCGACATCTTTAGTGCTGCGTAGTATTTTGATAATATTAGGTGGTAATTTCATGTGAAAAACATTTAATAAACATAATTACACCGTTGAAAATAAGAATAACCTAAAATTCTCAACCAAATAAACAAATAAAACACACAAAAAAAACAAACAGAGTTTTTTTTTTATTTATGTCCAAATACGTTCAGTTTAAAGATGAATGCAATTTCTCGAAATAGGGATTTAGTTTACAAACTTAGTTATATTTATTATTTCCTCATTAATAATGATGAAACACAAGTAAAATGTTGCTTTAAACATTTTGTAGTCACCGAACCCTTTTTTAATTTATCAAAAGAAGCATATTAGAATGGGCGTTTTTAAAAACGCTCTACAACTGTGCAACGGAACGTACCTCATAGCATAACCGGTTTACAATGGCAACATTCCACCGCTTCGAACGACATTTTGTTCGAAGGTTGTTTCGATTGATAGTGAGAATACAGCAAACGCGAAAATGATGTCGACGATCGAAATTTGGTGGTTGAGAATTTTAGGTTATTCTTATTTTTCAACGGTTTAATTATGTTTATTAAATGTTTTTACATGAAATTACCACCTAATATTATCAAAATACTACGCAGCACTAAAGATGTCGGTGCCGGACCTCAAACATTTTTGTGTATGTGATGTAATCTAGTGTTTGTTATGATGGAAATCAATAGAAATAGAAGAATATTATTGTCATGGGCGACAATCGCAAAAACGGCCAATCAATCAATTGAGAAAAGACTAGTAATGTATTATGAAAGTAATAAAGGTAAAAAAATATCATATTTGGTAATATAAGTCATTTTTCCGCCCTCTTTATTACTCTGACCTACATTTTAGACAGTTAATTTAGATTTTAGAACATATAGTTCACGCTAAGAGTAGAATTAATGTTTAGAACCCAATCATTTTGAACTTAATTTGTCATGATTCGAATGCGAGATGTAGTCTCGAACGGTCCCGACCACTCGAAGCAGTTCGAGCGCCTTGCGTTCGAGAAATGTCGGATTCGACATTAACAGAATTGCAAAACTACATTTTCGTTCGAGAAAAGTTTAAATTCGTACTTTATTTCGAATTCGTGATCAATTCGATCGCGTGAGAATTGGCTCCCAGACCTGGGGTTTTGTACAGTGAGGCCCCTATAACTACCATATATGAGATGGGGGGTCACTAAGCCCCATGTGGTGGACGCGGCGCGCGCTCAGGTAAGACAGGTATCGATTTTTCGCGAATTTTAAATGCATTTGACCACGTCTGCCGTTTTGAAATTTGATAATATATTATTATTATTATCTAAAAAACAACAATGGCAGACCCTTTTTTAATATATTAAAAGAGGCATATTAGAGTAGGCGTTTTAAAAAACGCTCTAAAACTGTGCAACGGAACGTACCTCGTAACATAACCGGTTTACAATGGCAACATTCCACCGCTTCGAACGACATTTTGTTCGAAGGTTGTATCAATTGATAGTGAGAATACAGCAAACGCCGAAAATGATGTCGACGATCGAAATTTTACAGTCGAGATAGTGCCTTCCAGATAATCTCTAATACGAGATTATCTCGGATGAAGTGAGAATTAGGTCCCAGGTCATTTACAATAAGTGGATAAACGCCAACAGAGGGTGATACGGAACACGAGTTCTGAATAAAGTACACGACCAATTTTGTTTGTATTACACGGATAAAGGCCAACAGAGGGTGCTACGAAATACGAGTTCTGAATAAAGTACACGACCAATTTTGTTTGTATTACCCGGATAAAGGCCAACAGAGGGTGCTACGAAATACTAGTTCTGAATAAAGTACACGACCAATTTTATTTGTATTACACGGGTATTACCTTTGTAGCGTTATTTTTGCTACAATTGTAAATTATACACAAGAAAAAACAGCACTGGGGAACCAGTACCAATTATTGATAACAGCGTGCTGCTGTGATTAGGGAATGCAATCTCGATCTCGCGAGATCCCGGTCATCCGAGATCTCGCCTAATTTTTCGAGATCAAACTCGAAGCATAAAATGACGAGATCTCGGCCGAGCGGCAGTAGTTAGCGACGCATGACGCGTGTTCTCTGAGTCGCTGACTAGCGGAGGAAAGTGTTAGACTGCATACGCAAACTATCCCGACTATTCCCGAATATTCACGATTTTGGGCGAGCGGAATAGAAAATATTAAGTGATTTAGTTCTGACTAGAGTAAGCGTTTTGGTTTGATTGTGCAGTTACTGTCATGATGTGCTTAAATTATGTTTGTAATTGTGTTTTTATGGGTTAATTGAATGAAAATTTATTATTTTGTAACGCAAATGCTAGACTGTTCAGTTAATACTTTTGGACATGGAGTTTAATAGTTCGTTGCCGGTATGAAGATATTTTAAGAAAATGTTGAATAATTTGACAGCCCAATGCAAAATATGTAAACCTATTCTAAAACTACAGCCAGTCCCACAAAAGCATTACATGTCCATATGAAGTCAATTCACAAAATTGACCCAAAAACATTGGATGTAGGAGATTTTACGGGTCTGAATTTTCTTCTTGGTTCTAATGAACATAGCATAAGTAAGAATTATAAAAATAACGACTTTTTTTAAATATTTCATTTTGTATCTTACTAGCATCATAATCACAACTACTAAGCAGTTTCAGTTATCTAATAAAAACAATACTTTTCGTAATCCATTCGAGATCTCGAAAATACCGAGATCTCGCCGAGATCGAATTTCTGATCCCTCGAGATCTCGACTAAGCGATCTCGTCTCGAGTTAGCATTCCTTAGCTGTGATGTTGTTTTAACAATAATAAAAAAAAACCCGGCCAAGTGCGAGTCTGGCTCGCGCACCGAAGATTCCGTACAAACTTATTATACGTAGATAGCTTTTCCTTCATAAGACCAAGTCTCCTAGGTCAACAGGAAGTACCCCATAGGTTTTGATTTATTTATGTCACAATATGCAATAAAAATTGCCGTCTCTTGGGCATATTTTTTTTTCAAATTGACTTAGAGGCTTGATTTTTTTAAACATGAAGTGCCCATAGACTTTACTATCTGATATTAATTTCAATTTGATATTTCCACGTGTTCTTGAGTAAAAGGATTTTGAAAGAAAAACTTTTTTTTTAATGTGTAGTTACTACAAATTAACGAAATTCGGATTTTTCTCAATATTTGTGATGAGATAAGACGTTGCTTCATGATTCTAGGACAACGGGAAGTATCCTAAAGGTAGGTTTTGATTTGTTTGTGAATGCCAAAATATGCGACAAAAATTGACGTTTTTCCGCCGTATTTTTTACTGAGTTGACTTAGAAACTTGACCTTACCTTAGTATTTGATATTAATTTCGGACAACAAAGTGAAGAACCCTAAAAAAAGACTTAATTCAGTTCTAAAAGTGATCGTTAATATAACACATTTTTTTTTTTATTTTTGGTTGTCTGTCATGTTATACGGTTGTAGGCCACCAAAGTGGGCTGTACATGACGTTTCAACGGCTAAACCAAAGACTAGTAGAATTATTTAGCCACAACAGTTGGGCCAATATTTCTTAATTTAAATATTTCGTTTCAAAATTTTAAATTTAAAACTTGTTATAGTATAATGATATTCCTACTTAGGTACGTAATGTGTTTGACCTAAAAACAATATTTGTGCTACAAAAAGTGCTATTTCTTATTTACTTACACATTCGATCTAGGGTATCTCTCAGAGATAATTTTAAGGTTGACTGTAATTTCGTATGTAAAATGTAACTACCTCGATACATATATGAGAACATTATATATGTAAACTTTACATACCTAATACTTTATACGCACATAACTTTATAAAAACACTGGAAGTTTTAGTAAAAATATGACGTTAACAAAATAAATACTAGACATAAAAAACTATAGGTACTTATTTGTTACACGTCTTTTCACAATAAGTACCTAACTATTTTAATCGCTCTTACAACAAAGTTCACAAAAATTTTCACCAGCTAATAAATTGGACTATTCAAATAACCAATATAGCGATTTACAATTACTGGTATCTTAGGTACCATTATACAGAAACTATATATATATGTCGTAGGATAATCGAAAAAAAAAAAACGGATTATAGCGAAAATCTAGGACGCTTGAAAACGACCGGATGGTTGTAAAATAAGAATGAGTTTAATGTATTATTCTGATCTATTTTTAGAATAATTAGAAAAATCCAAGTTTATTTTAGGATTATCTCGAATAACTAGCGCACGTTTCGTGAATCCTGAAAGCTGATTGGCTGGTATGAATGATGGCCTCCCTTTTTTGTCGAATTGTTCTATCTGGTTATAGTTATTCAACGTTATTTTATTAAGAAAGAAAACCACCTGTTAATGTAAATTAATATGTTGCCTCCGTCGTTTGTTAGTCCCAACTACAGGGGTACAGGCATTTTTCTAAAAATATAAGCTTATGCCATAGTCTACCTCCAGTGCGTTTGGGCAAACGCCGTCAAGTGTTGAGAGACAAACAGAGCAATATTATTTTCATCCCATCCACTTGAAAATGTTGATTGGTTCGCCATTAGGTGGGAGGAAAGTACGTGTTTGCTACCGAAGTTGATAGTAATGAATTTTGATCAATTCTCTGATCTGACAAAAAAAAAATACGAACTGCGTTTGTTCTCTAACTCTATTCAACAATTTTTAATTAAATACAACATTTCAACTGTCACAATGTTTTAAATGTAAATATATAAACTTTTAATAAATTCTTTTTCTTCAAACAATAATAATAGGACTTTTTTATAATATTTTTTTTTTCATGAGTTGTGTCTAAAAGCGCTTATGATGTCGCAAAATCTTTTTAATTACATCTATTCAAAAGAGCTGGTTGGTTACTTGTAAACAGGGACTATATATGCACTTTGAATCCCTAGGGACGCACAGTGATTTATATATGGAATGTGGATTATAGAGATCGATCAAGAACATTGTATGAACAAGTAACTAGTTGCATAAAAAAATGGCTGGTCGCGGACGGACCAAATAAAAAAAAAGTTTGTGAAAATGGAAAAACCGCATGAAATAAATTCCGCCTTTGTAATAGTTTACTCAAATTCGTATGAATGATGATACTTTTATAAAAAAAATAGTTCGTTTTCATCCAGTAGTGAATATAAAAAAAACGAGTTGCACTCCGGGAGTGAAAACCTTTACACACGATTCGCGCTTAACACTCAAATATGTCACAAGACATGTCTTTGACATTGTCAAAAAATAATAATGTTTGTTTATTTACTTTTTTGACGTAGTATATTTGACATCGCAATCTGTCATAGAATTAAAATTCCATATCCAACCTCCCTGTACTACTCATAATCGCGAATACTAAAAATAAAAATTATAATAGGCGCGGCATTACGGTTTCCGTCTTACGAATTTCCACGATTAGGACACGTGACCTGACGCGAGTTTATCATTTTTTACCCATACCAAAAAAAGTGCACAACGCCGCTAAAGAAGTTTTCACTTCAAAAATAAATGTACCGTTCTTATCTGTAAGTTACATTTATCTCTATTCTCATACAGGGTGATAAAGAGTGGAGTGTATCACTCAGTCGCAAAATTATTTTACCTCGAGCGCCGTCCTTTGAAAAGCGAATTCAAAATAGCGCCCTCGCCGTAAAATATTATTTCACTCCCTTGTAATACAATCTACTATTGTAGCTTATAGTCATAGGTGTTATGGCGATTTTTGGGGTAAAAGCTGCACTTTGTGATAGAAGCAAGCCGCTTTGCACAGTGATAGTAGGGACCAAAATAAGCGTTTTTGCCGGCAGCGCCTAAAGTTTCATGGGAATAGAGATGGCGCCACTTCCCAAAGTAAAACTTTGAAAAATTCTACAAGCCTGACGGATGTACGGATTTTGCTGATTTATATGTCAATAGATAGATAATTACTTATTCTATAAAGAAAAAAATATATAAAAAAAAATATCAAACAATTGTCGAAAATCCCGATTCTTTGAAATTTCCGTTTTTTCTTAATTGCATAAAAAAATGTATGAATAGGGTATTGTTTTTTATTGCTTACATTATTACGATGTTAATAACGCGTTCGATATAAACTGCAAGTCAATATCTTAAATAGTTATGAAAATATTTAGGATTCCGTGCTCGCGAGTGACAGTGGTGGGAATATTGCTCTTTCTTCCGAGCGCGCCGTTCTGCCAAAAAAAACATTAACAATAAACGGCTACACGGATTTTCATACCCAAACGTTATTTTATGTTAAAAATAATATATATTTTTTTGTTATATATCAAAATAATATAAAAATAAATTATAATAAAATATTTGTTTTGGAAACATGGTAGAAAAATATGTCCAATTTAGTTAACGAATGTCTAAACTGTTGAATTTTTTTATTTTAAATAAATGTATTTTAAAATCAAAAATAAAACTGCATCGAAATCACTTAATTTGTTTTTAAAATACGTGTTGCAGAAGTTATCAGAAGTCATATTTAATTTAATATATAGATTTTTTGGTTACTTACTTTAAAAAATTTATAATTCCTTAGGTCCATGATAAGTCCACTGCGCTTTAAGGCTTTCATACTTTCACAGGGTGCGATACAACGCCTTTTTTTTAATTCTTAACGAAAAAAACTTGCTTCTAAACGTGGATGTTTTGTACAGAAGTAATCACTGCTTTTGCAAGTATATCGAGACCTCTAGAAACTCTCTCTGAAGAATTAATGACTCAGTTTTTATCCACATTGTATAAGATTTACATATATGATTTGAATCGTAATTTTGGTCTCAGATTCCCGTGCAAAGTGTATGATGCGAATACAGAGCACATTATTGTTAATGCGGTTCGCAAAGACTTATTTGCCTCAAAAAATAGGCGAGTGACAAGCCTCCCACCAAACTCAGCCGCCCTGCAAAAACATGCACTACGAGCAGCTTACCAGGCGGGCCATATATGGGGCAATTGTTTAAATTTAGACATTAAAAACAAATTAATTTCGATGCAGTTTTATTTTTGATTTTATAATACATTTATCTAAAATAAAAAACTAAAATGGACATATTTTTCTACCATGTTTCAAAAAGAAATATTTTAAATTTAATTTATTTTTAAGATATTATTTTCATATATTACAAAAAAAATATATTATATTAAACATAAAATAACGTTTGGGTATGAAAATCCGTGTAGGCGGTTATTGTATATGTTTTTTTTGGCAGAACGGCGAGCTCGGAAGCAAGACCAATATTTCCACCACCGTCACCCGCGAGCACGGAATCTTAAATATTTTCATAACTATTTAAGATATTGACATGCAGTTTTTTTCATCGAACATCGTAATAATGTAAGCAATAAAAAACAATACGCTATTCATACATTTGTTTATATACAAGTAAGAAAAAACCGGAAATTTTGAACCGGGAAGAATCGGGATTTTCGACAATTGTTATATATTTTTTATTTTTTTCTTAGTTGAACACGTAATTATCTATCTATTGACATATTAATCAGTAAAATCCGTGCATCCGTCAGGCTTGTAGAATTTTTCAAAGTTTTATTTTGGGAAGTGGCGCCATCTCTATTCCTAAGGGATGAAACTTTGGGCGCTGCCGGCAAAAACGCTGATTTTGGTCCCTACTATCACTGTGCAAAGCGGCTCGCTACCATTATACTATTAGAAGAAACTTTACAAACATTCCTCAAACTTTATCTAACATCAACCCGATCGTTCCGGACTGACACAATAAGTGGAGAAATCTTTCATAATTAAATAAACAATATATGAAGTCCAAACTAAGGGGATGTACTTGTAGATAGGCAAACTACAAGTTGAGGTTAAAGTTAAATGATTCATTTAAAACAAACAATAAAAAAAGTCAATTGGAGTCTGGCTCGCGAACCGAGGGTTTATACCGTACAAACTTATTATATGTAGACAGTTCTTTCATGAGTTTTGGCTTTTTTCCTATATTTGTGATGTAAAACCTTGCTTCTTGCCAAATTTCATGATTCTAGATCAACGAGAAGTACCCCATAGATTTTGATTTATTAGTGTCACGATATGCGACAAAAATATTTTGGCCATATTTTTTTATTGCAGTGACTTTGAAGCTGAATTTTTTAATAACTTTAAGTGACCGTAGACTTAAGTATTTGATATTAATTTCAACTTGAGTTCGTTATAGAGTAACAGGGTCTTGATAGACAGAGAGACACGTGGGACAACATGGGTACCCCATAGGTTTTGATTTATTTGTGAATGCTAAAATAATATGTTAATATGCTACAAAAATGGCTGTATTTTGTTATTGCCTGTACTTAGAAGCTTAATTTTTTTACAGCTTCAAGAGACCGTAGACCTCAGTATTTGATATTAATTTCAACTTGATACCTTTACGCGTTCTTGATAAAAAGGATCGTGTCAGACAAACAGACAGTTCCTCTTTTCCTTTCGGGGTACGGCACCTACAAATTGAAATTCAAACAAATTAATGCCAAGGCTAAATCATATGTGTAAATATTTTTTACTCCAAATAAAAAATAATTTTTGTGTGTCACAGCCATCTGGTTAAATTAAAAAAAAAGATCATATAACTGAACTGATTATTTAATGAAACTTAGATGGAAGTTTCTTTTCCATACTGAACGATCTATCTAGACGTCCAATTAACTGGCTAATTTAACCAGATAGCTGCGACAGATGGATTGCATCACGTTACACGTGGCAAATTAAAGCAACGGGAAATTAATGTACTGTTCTTTTTGGCTGGCCGCATACTACGAGAAATTTTTAATAGAAATATTCTCGTACGCGCCGGACCTGACGGGCATTCTGTGCATACATTTTGTCACGATAAATTTTCTTAGTGTGCGGGGTCTAGTATAAAATGTATGCACGGAGGATAAGTTTTCTATAGGAAATTTATCGTGATATGCGCCCGGCACTTGCGCACGTCACGTGATATGCGCTCGGCACTTGCGTACGTCACGTGATATGCGCTCGGCACTTGCGTACGTCACGGGAAAGGATTGAATTAATACTTCAAAAAAAGTTTTCGTTCACTTGGAAAACCTACGATATTTTATGGTTTTTTAACAATGCTATTGTATTTAACTACGTACCATACCAAAAACAAGATAAGTTTTATGATTTTTTGTTTTTATTTCATATTTTTAAAACGATGCTTAAAAAAATTGAAAAAACTTCAGCTTGAAAAGTATAATTTCAGTTTTTTTCTATGTGAACGCAAGCTTCTTTCGATGTGTGTATGTTATTTGTAATTCTTACTGTTGGGGCACGGCCTATCCTCATCGAGGGCGATTTGGGTCATAGTCCTCACACCACGCGGGCCCAGCGCGAATTATGGTCTTCACATACCCTTCATATTTAACGTACACCGGTTTCCTCACTTTACATGCATAAAAAAAATACGCGGTAGGTACCAAAAATTCCTCCTCACCTAAAACGCGCTTTCTCGAAAAAAAAATTATTTTCAGTGTGCGCAAAAGGCGACAAACAAATACACATACTAAATTACGCACAGTTTTTTTTAATTTATTTAATAAATATTTCCACTTCAGATAGTGTAGTGGTACGGCATGTTCACTTCCAAATATTTATGGAGTGCTATTATAGCATGCAATAATCTGTTACCTAAACTTCTCAGGTTATTTATATGAAAAATCCTACGAAGATTTATATAAGTGGCGGGAATCTAGCAATGTGCCAAAAACATCAGTTTCGGAAAATGTTTTAGTAGTTTATTTTGAAGAATGTGCAAATAAATTTAAATCATCTAGGTTATGGTTAGAGAACTGACTAAAATATTAAATGTCAATAAACTTATTTTTCACTTGTCACGCTCGAAAAGTATGTCATTATAGCACAGCGTAGCGGAGCTAAAATGCGTCATTAGTCCCTAGGGGCTACAGTTATTTTAATTATGATTTTTTTTCTTGCTGAAATGCCAAGGTCTGAGCCATACTACACTGTCGGTTTTTTTTAAATTTTGCAAAAGTTTTTTGGTGTAATAGTATAAACTTAAGGAAAGAAAATTGGTTAATATTTCATTCAGAAAGCGGTGAATATTGGTCGGCTTGTTGTACCTATATTTCGAGTAGGTACATTAAATCTGAGGGCAAGTCTCTGGGTGGCAAACGATTATTTTCAATGCTATCCTAGTCCTAATGTTAAGCAATATATATTTGTGAAAGTCTGTTTGTTTGTATATTTGTTACTCCTTAACGTCGCTACATAGCAACTAATTAAGCTGATTTTCGGCATAGATATTGTTGAGGGGACGGAGAGGGACATAGGCTACTCTTTATCCCGGTAAAGTTTTCGCAGGAGTATCGATATCTAGTAACCGATGACTACAGCTGTAGCTGCTAAAACATCAAACTTTAACTATATCTACCTATAATCAAAGACTTGCCGTAGGAATCCGCCGATAACCGAACTAAGCACGGGCCTTTTAGAATATCACCAAGTGAATATATGAATCAACTAGCTGTCAGATTGGTCAAATGTTATTTTCAATGACGAAACTTGGTTAAATGCAAACCACACAGTATCTAAGAACTGGACTGACTACACCACCGCTTCCACTAGTTTAGTGCCAATGGGAAAAGGTGAACGCCTTATCATATGCCATGCAGGGTCTACGAAAGGATTCGTGTCAGATGCTTTACTGGCCTTTAAATCCAAAAAACAGTAGACTACCACGAAGAAATGAACGCGGAGATTTATGAAGGATGGTTTAAAGAAATGGTGCAATCTCTGGTCGATAATTATTATGGACAACGCTACATATCTCTCCAGACAAATTGATAAAATGCCGACGCAGGCCAATAAAAAACAAGAGATAATTGTCTGGCTCCAAGGTCATGGCGAAAATGTGGATAGTACTGTATTAAAAGTACAATTAGTGAATATTTTAAAATCGAAAATAAGCCTCCCTAAAAGATATATTACCGAAGAAATAGCTGCCGAATGTGGTCATTGGGTTCATCGATCCGCCGTATCATTGCCAATACAATGCTATAGAACTAATATGGGCACAAATCAAAAGGACACGCCGCTCAAAACAATACCCTTTTACGGCAAACAAGATGTTAGATTTATTAAAAAGTGAATGTGCGGAACTAACTGCCGAACACTGGTAAAAATTGTGAGACGAAACCAAAACATTATAGCGTCGGACTGGGAAATTCATGTGGCATTCGATAATATAGAAGTACAGGAACTTATAATAAATGTTGGGGAGAGCTCATCGAGTGACAGTGACGATTCATCAGATTTTGATTAAAATAAATAAATAAAGAATCAACATAGTATAATTACAGCTTGTAATGAAATGTAATATAACTTAATAAATTTGTACAAAATTATCCGGCAATAGTTTAGTTTCTTACATTTTGTAAAAAAAACATCGGGTCTGTTATCGTGTTACGTTTATCGATAGCTCCATCCCTATCAGTTTCTCCAACTCTGCTTTGACCTTGTACGTGCGTAAGCGTCATATTTTTATTAAATAATGTATACATAATGTAAAAAAGACGCTCGTTCAAGTTTCCACAGGAGCTGTCATCGAGAAAATAAAGAAATGGAAATAGTATAATTTAAAAATACAAACAACACAAATCAAAATAAATATATAATAATAAATAAAAAAAAAATGGAAATTGATCTTACTGGTACTTTTAAATTTTCATAAAAAGTACCTGTTTTTAATTTTTTACCTATTTATTTTATTTTCCCACACTCGAAGTGAAAAGCGAAGTGTTTACCTCGTATCTAAAACCCATTCATATACTCGATTCTAAAACATTCCTTCGCTCATGTAATGGGTTATTTTAGTCCCTTGGTTAACAATCTACTATTCCCTTAAAGTGTTTTATTTTCTAAGTCGAAGATAAAATCTTGTATGCTTTATCGTTAAGAGCTTCGCGGCGCTCGTATTTAAATTACCTCAATTTCGTGACAGTTGCATAAATAGCTATTACAATCCAGACGGCTTTTTCTAGTCATACTCGTAGTATGCAGTCTCTATAAACAAGTAGAATTGCAGATGTCACTGCTTATTCTCAATGTTGACTTGATTAGATGACAGAATTTAGTGTCATTTGTTTATCGAAAATGCAAAAGCATTTCTATGTGCAAAAGTATAAAGATATTTATATTATGCGAATAAAAAAGTGACGTTAGAACGAACTAAGATTAGACGTAGTATCGTCAAATATTACGCTATTGGCAGAGCAGCGATGCGTACAAATAGTATAATTAGACTTTATTTCACGGGCGTGACGTCACATTCACATTGCGTCACCAACCGTCGTCGTCGGTAACTAGCTGATGTTTTGTTTGATCACAATTTTACTGCCAACACTAAAATATTGAAATAATACCTGTACCTTTTAAAAGCAACCCTTCTCCCGTTCATAAAATAATAGACAATTGTATTGAATGAAATTAGTGCATTGAGCACACAAGAAGGTTCCGTCGATGACTAATAGCGTTGATGTTCCAATTGAGACTGCAATCGGTGAGATAATAATTATATCGGTTGTTGTTTCGTAGATGGAGTTGTTATGGTTTAGTTGTTCGAGTTAATGAGGCTGTATGAATTAAAATGTGAGGTCGCGTACCAAATTTATGGCGTTTTGATGTTACATTCAATTAACAAGTCGTTGCCCATTAACGTTGTTTAGCGACCACCCATGGATGCTGCAGGTACAAAGTTAAAATGAATGAATAAATGCTTTTTGTTATTTAGATTTTTAAGAATATCTACGAATTTATTAAAAAAAAACCCGTATCGAATACAAATATTCGGAAAATTTAAATTTCTAATTATATAGACGATGATCGGAGAGGTTGTAGCTTTACAAGTCGCATAGTTTATATCCTCATTTTTAACCCCCTGAAAGCAATTTGGAAAATATTAAAATATAGTTTTTTTTTTTTTATTTTTCAATATTGCAATGTGAGACGGTTCCTTAAACTTCAGATCTTTATGAGACTTATGTGAACTGTACTGTCCCCTGCTGCTTCTGTTAATGGTGTTATTTAAGTGTATTTAAAAATTCAAAAAAAATACTAAATTTTAATATTTTCCAAATTGCTTTCAGGGGGTTAAAAATGAGGATATAAACTTTCAAAAAAATCCTAAAATCCTTAACTAAATTTAAATGCGACAAATCCGCGCGTTAACTCTTTCATATATGAAAAAACTGTTAAACTCTGTTCTCAACCCGCAAATATATCACGTAATACACATACAAAAAAAATAAAAAATATACATACAAATTGAGAACCTCCGCCTTTTTTTACGTCGGTTTAAAGCTATACATATTTTAATATTTTCCTTACCTCACTAAGTACTTAAACCTTGCGTTTTTAATCAATCGCAATGGTCCCAGAAACCTAACAATACCGCAAACTCTTTGATCGCGTCGGGGCACCTCTAGCCCACAGAGCTGTCTCCCACGGACATAAATAAATTAATGAGTTCCAAAAAGATCGGCCGCCATCTTTTAATTTCCACCAGCGCCACTAATGTGTCCACTGTCCACATTATGAGCAATCATTATAACCGCTGCGAGCCGGTTACCACGAGCGACTCGCGTGGCGAGACCAATTACTACAAATATTTCCCATTCATAGCCGTAATCATATCAATTACATAACAATTTAAATAATACAACCACATAATAGTGATGCACACTCGAAAATATTTCTTTCGCAGTTTTTGTGCTACTTGAGGTTACGGCATTTCATGCAGTAAAGTACAAAAAACATGCATACTACCTCACGTCGTCGTGCTAAGTACGTTCAAAGGGATAGCCTTTAATGTAGCTTTTGCTCACAGAGAGCTTGCGTTTGTGTTATGAAAGCTCTATGGTCACTAGTCCATTGAAATGTAACAATTTAAGGACCGAATATTGCATTTGTTAGAGGACGCAGTTTTATTTATGGGACATGTGTGGGGGGTCAATAGAAGCTTAACCTCAAGTTTGAGGGATCGCCACCCTTGTCATCCGGCCACCATCTTGGAAAAAGGGGTGAAAACACTTTTTTCGCGATATCTCAGAAACTATGCGTCTTACAAAAAATTTATAAAGACATAATTTGTAGCAAATTGTTTTGCCTACAAACATGTTTAGTAACTTTTTGCCCTAAATTAAAAATTCTTAACATTTAAAACTTATGAGCAAAAAAGTGAGAATTTTTTTATAAAAATTTTCTTTTTTGCTCTATAACTTTTTTTTATACATTTTACAAAAAACTTACCTCAGACAAATCTTGTAGATGATCATTTGAGGAAAATTTTTTTCTGTAATTTTTTTTAATTACATTGATTAAAAACGCTCCAAACTTGACCGGGTACGTCAATGCTCATGAAAATCTGGTCAAAACGAAATTTTTAAATTATTATTGATTTTTTTTATGGTAAATATATTCTTAAAATTTTTTTGTAACATTTGTACAACTTTAATTATTCATTCTTAACTCTTCTCCCCGCCACCTATGAGGTAGAGTCTGTAGGCGCGTTTTTTTTACGGGGAATCCCAGTAGGCCTACTCCTCGGACATCTTACTTATTAGGTAATCCTCGACATCATAATCACCCCCTAGCCAATGATTGAAAAATCACTTATTGGCTAGCTCTTCTAATCTACTTTTCTTCGATGTTCCAGGCTGTGGCTCAGAATCTCTAAATCAATGTCCAATGTGAAAGTTCGAGGAATGACAGGAGTTAAAATTGGAGTCATAGTTGAAAGTTCATCTTGACATTTCCATAATGTTGCTGCATGTTTCCACAGTTTCCTTTGCACCTGCTGAAAATTAATTTCATAAGATCTGGGGGTGCTGGAGGCTTGGAAGCTTGTATTGGCATCCAAATGTTTGCATGCTTTTTCCAGCCCCAATCTTCAGGATTTCGATATCTTCCGAGCCACGACTGGACCTAGTGATATACTTGGAGACTGTGAAAACGAGCTGCATCTTGTGTTGGAGGAAGCGATGAGAAATTAAATGAATTTTTAGTCACTATCTTGGCAAATCGTTTGTATCGCAAGCCGCCTAGTGAGTCGTCTTTATTAAAGCCGTATAAAGCTATGAAAAAACGTCTTTTCACGTTTGAGAGAATATCATTGTACACATAACTATATTGTACATTATCAAATTGTGACGATTTTGTTAATGTTGTATTTCCTGTGACATACAAGTAGGCAGGACCCAGTTCGTATGTTTTCCTTTCCGTATGAAGATAATTAGGTAGGTACATTATGACACAGGAGGTTGCGTTACACTTGAGAAACCATTTTCATACCGACCAAATTATATTTCGAGTAATGTTGGTCTCTACTACCCAGTAGACAGGGTATCGTAAAGTGTTTTACAATTAAGTACAAGGGTTTTATTACAGTAAAATTTAAATTTGACACCTTTTGTGTGACCACTCCCCCTCCCTCCAAAAGCGTATTAAATACATGGCACAGCTAACAGGGTGCTGATATAAGGTGCTTTTTGTTCACTGCTTCAATGCGTTTAATGTCATAATCCAGCCAAGTTAAGGAAACATAAATTCTGTGTGGCACACTACAAATCTTGGCTCATTCACTTTAGTTGGATTATTGACATTAAGCGAATAATGTACATTATGTCGGTGAACATAACGCCACTCTAGTCATGCATTGTGCATCCACGTGGCACGCGCCGAGGCGTCATTCAGTTAGTGGGTCGAAACAAAAGCATGTCAATACTTTTTTTTGAAAAAAAAAACTGGTTAATAGATAAGTAGGTACATAAAGCTGGTTGTGGGTCGAAAACAAAAGCTTTCATCACAGTAAGCTAATTTTTATTAATTGTGACAGCTTCTATTATATAAATGTATCTATTCTAAATACAATGCTTTAATGATTCAGGAATTAAACATTGAATTTAAACAATTGTTAACCATTTTTATTAAGTGATTAACAAAAATAAAAACATTAAGTTAACTATTTTCCACGAATTTTATAGGTCTTTAAACATAATATCTTGCACGCATATTTTGAGGCTTTTCTTCTAGGTTACCCCAATTTAGAATCCGTTCAAGGGGTGCCGGCTTCCTGCAGCTCTAACTGTCTGTCCAGCTGATAGGAGGTCATCCCACGCTGCGTCTTACGATCCGTGGTCGCGACTAGAGAACTTTTCTTCCCCATCGGATATAGATTCGACAAGCGATGTGGGGGGCACATTACCACATCAGCTTGCTAACTTTTCGAGCTATGTCACACAATAGTATGAAACACTAATCATGGCTCTTTCCGTAGCCCAGACTCTGAGGTTATTTAAAAGGCCAAAAATTAGAGACCACGTTTCTGTACTATAAATCATCACTAACAACACACATTGATTATAGACTTTCGTCTTTAGGCTCTGAGGTATTTTGAACGAAAAGATGTTGCGTAGTTTCCTGTGCCCAATCGAGCATTCTTCGGTTAACCTCTTTCTCAAAGTTATACCAAACTGTATTCGTCAACAACTTTAAGAATAGCATTCCCAAAAATTTCCAACGGCATGGATTTTACTAGGAACTGTGATGATACCATATTTATGCCTTATTCATGCCTTAATATTTTTGTAATGCAATGGTTTTATTTAAGTTTTAGCAAGATGCATCTTTAAATTAGAATGGCGCGTTCAAATATACAAGTACAGTAATTTTATACATTAGCTGAGTAGAAGTTATGATTTATTTTATGAAAGGTTTTAAGTTTTAAAAATATAGGTACAAATGACTCAAATGTAAAATATTATACACTCACGAATCATAAACGTCAACACAAAATTAATTGTTAAATGTAAATAGTAATCTAACTCTCAATTTATGGATTCGGACTCTAGACAAAATGAAGTTGCGTAAAAGTTTGTACCAGCGGCGCGAGAATGAATGTTTCAAAACAAACGTTGATTGGTTAAATAGTTATGCTACTGGTATTGGGAGTTTTATAATGTTGAATATAACCGCGAAAGTTTAAGTAACATAGAACCTTTATAATATTAAAAACATCCGCGAGACTTACTTAAGTTAGTCGTTTAACGACCATTAGGGTAGCCCCGTACAATAAAAATAAAAATTCTAACAATGATAAAAGGGAGTTGTCTTGGTTTTCACGTATTCCGTATAATTGTATGACGTGTTAGTTTATTTCAAATTGCCCGGGGTTAGTTAGAACTTTACGAATATTTAGAACGTTATATTAATATTCTAATAGGATTTTAATAATTTAGGATAATTAGGCCGTTTTATCTAGACTGTACATATTAATCCAGGACTCTATTAATAGTACCCCAACCAACATAACTAGTAGGTATTATACTTAAAAGAAATTATTTTTTCTTTGTTAAAATTAATTAAGGCCGGACATCCGTCAGGAAAAAAAACAGGATAGGGGGGAATTTGAAACGTGGGGTGAGAAGGTTGTTATAGAGGGGTTAGTGGTGATAAAAGTGCGAGGTCCCATACATACAGAACATTCTATTGCCGTCGTTTCAATTGTCGAAACGCAGCCCGAGAAGGAGGAAATCATAGTCTACGCTTGTGGGTCACAAGGAGCTATCTATGAAACACGTGGGGTTAAACTACGGCTAGATTGTGCCACCATTACTGGTTAGTAAATACTTTTATATTAGAAGTTATTAGAGGAAAGGTTTTAGTGAAAATAATGTATGTTCGGTGTGAAATCCTTTATGTTGTGTTTTCCTACGTGGGGTCTTTTGAAAGTTGCAGTCGGGTCAACCACCACGTGGCTTCAGATAATATTATATATTTCCAGGGGCCTGTGAGGGCTTATTTTACTAGAAGATGTCTAACGTAACGCAGAAAAATCGTAATGACCAGTTCGCCTTTTCTGTCGGATAGAAATTTATGTTAGAAAGAAATCTCAATTACCTCAATAGGAAGGAATATATTAACGGACCTTGTTCTAGGACATGTTTAGCTAGGTACAATAAAAGTAGAAGTGGGAACTAAAATAATACCAGCCATAATATTTATATTGCCTACTAAAGATCAAGGTCTGCCAAGAGATACAGTAACTATAAGTAATCCATATATCCATGGCGGCGTTAGTAGAGTTTTATTATTTTGACTGGTTAGCTAGTGTAGGTGAGCGCTGATAATCATAGTAAGGGGGCGCCCCATAAACCTTCTTTCATGTCGCAAGTCCTGAACACTTATCTACCTAGTTCCTACTCTAGAAAACAAATTGATTTAGCATTCGTATGGATTTTGCTTTCAAAAGTGGAAGTAGCAAAAATTAGGGTTCCTTAGCGTAGGGATTACAAAAAATCATATAACTCTTTAGTACTGCAGCGTGCGGGGGCGTAAATATGCTGCTTTTACCTATTTCTATTTAGGTATCGGGATTTCTGCTAATAAAAAGACAACATCGGGAGTTCTTTTCTATATTCAGATGTTCTTTTCTATCGCCAAAAGAGTATACAACATTTAGGTTCATCTACTACCTAGGAGAATTATTATACAATATTAAACTTATCTGCAGTACATCTTCTTCTATTAGGCCATCCTTCAATAGGCCTCGGATCGTCGTGTCGATACATTGGATAAAATATATATTAGGACATTAAATCGCGATGGTGGCGATGCTTGGAATATTTTGGATACTGGAGTATCTTACTTTAAGTCCACTGGCATTATAAAGCCATTCTACCAATTCTAGGGCTCCCTGGTAAAGACAGGAATCGACCCTCCAAATTTATATAGACTTGTCCGATCTATATTTTACACTTGAATGTCAATTAATAACAAAATAATGACAAGCTCGAAATTCCGATTGTTTTTATTTAAAAACGCACTGACACCATCTATTATGTTTTCATAAAACTACTACGAAGTATTTGCTGCGTGAAAAACGTTCGCTAGCCTATTTACTTCCTTTACACTCAACAAGAGGTCGTAACCTCTACATATTTCCTTTAGTTCGGGTTTTTGCTTTGCTTAGGTGTTATGTATTGACTTTAGAAATAGTAAAAACTCGAAAGTGGGCATTATTTATAAACGTAGATTTAGCTATATTTATTTCCTTGATTATTTTCTTTTATGCTTATTTTGTATGCCATTGTTTGCTATATTACTCTGAAGTTCCTCCAAAAGAACTGGGTTTACCACTTATTAACACAACAGTTTTCGGGTCATACCACTTTTGACGATCACGCTTCGCCAAATGAAATACTTATCTATTTATTTTCTTATTATTATTTTCTTTTGATTTCTCTAGCTCGTTAGGTGAGTGGGGTTTAGGTTCAGAAGTTTCTTAGAACATTTTATTATCTTATTAATAGTTTTATAGCCAATGAAATAAAGGGGGGCGTTACAGTACCAATACAGTTGTTTTACAGGGGAATATAAATGAATATCGATTTTTAAGGCACAGATATAGGCTAGATCGCTTCAAATTATTGTGCAAATTCTGTTGCAAATCTAATAGCATATTAAGGTTTGAAAAAATATATTGTATAAGACTTTCTTTCAACTAGTGCATTACGTTATTGAGTTATTTTCCTTATTGTATTTAATTTTAAAAACTGGGTCCGCGTTGAACCCCATATCACTCACAATAGCCAAACAGCGGTATACTTATCAGCCAGAGTAAAATATCCTGTTACTTTTGCAACGCTACCGCCCGGTAGTCGTAACTCGCTTGTCCCAGCTTACCTAAAACAAAAATACTGTTCTAAATTTGTAATAAACCAAAATCTTTCAATTTAAAAAAAAGTTATTATGTGCTTATTTTTGATAGCGGCTCTGCCCGCCCTAAATCTAGTTATTTAGGTATGGTAGGATTGCACAACACACATATAGGTTTCAATCAACTCACTCACTGCTGGACATAGGCATAGATAAAATATTACGGGTTAGATACAACTATCCCCTTTTCATCGCGTACTTTTCCTTTGTGATTGTCACACTGTTGCTTACGCGCCGCCAAGAGTTCTGAAAAAAAAGGCCTCGTGGCAGAGACCAATGAAGTACCTCATTGCGTATTTAACTAGCGCCGCTTATAACGACACGGAAGTTTTTCGCATTACGGCGGGAAGTAATATTTAATGAAAAACTACAAAATTATTGTTTTAAATCCTTCGGTATTCCAAGCTAATATTAGGAGATGTAATTGGGGTGTTTTTACAACCGTCTACTATTCAGAGGTGCTCAAACGGTCGACCGCGAGTTCTTTTGGAGTCGATCTCGAGAAAAAACACCGATATAGAACTATTTAAACAGATTTTGTTTTAGTAGGTAGGTAACTAAAACAAATTTAATAAATTAACTACTAAAATTTATTCGATCCACAATTGGGCCAGAATACCCCCCTCATAACTTCCTTTTATCATACGTTCCTTTGATAAAGCGGTATTGGTCAAAGAAAAGTAGCGTCTTTTATTTCCGCCACTTTTTCTAGAACCTTCGTGTGGCGTGTTTGACGGGAACATTCAAGACTTCGTTCGCGCTGATATAAAGTTGCGCCTGCAGGAATTGGAATCAGTCCGAGTTGTAATTTGTTGAAGGCAATACGTCGATACAAATTATTTAGTAAATATGACAAAATGAGTGCGGCGAAGAAAAGTAAAAAGGAGGAAGAGAAAAGAAAAATCTTTTGTATGATAAAGGATAAGTGCATTTGTCTGATTTGCCGTGAGTCCTTAGAGTGGGACCTTAGAGTGGCATCATAAAACGGTTCATAAAAACTATGAAAAAGATTTTGCCTCACAGAGTGAATTAAGAAAACGAAAAGTATGTCATTCGATAACTTATAACGGAACGAACGTTTTCGGTGTTACGGGTCTCCGGTAAAGGACCGGATTATGTAGGAAACGGTGGAAGTTTCTAGGCATCCATTCTTAGGTCCAATACCAATGTCGTGAATTCAAATATCGAAATCAAAAAGTCTCGATGGGTTGTGACATTTTCGTTGTCATAAC
This sequence comes from Apoda limacodes, assembly GCA_946406115.1. Classification (NCBI taxonomy): domain Eukaryota; kingdom Metazoa; phylum Arthropoda; class Insecta; order Lepidoptera; family Limacodidae; genus Apoda; species Apoda limacodes. The sequence continues at coordinate 3,011,472 of OX291540.1, read as the reverse complement.
ACTGCTTAGCGTTTTTTCTGCTGAACCACGGTTCATTTAAAAAATCTATCTGAGATTTCTAAACTATAATCTATACTCAAACTATTACTGCTACTACTTAACGCGACGTTATAGCACGACGGTCTTTTCTTTATATTCGAATATATCCACTTCTCTTCGCGGCTACTGCGAAGGCCGGTGCGCGTCAGCCTGTTCGCGACGTCTGCACCGAGAGAGGCCTGGAGTTCTACAGATTTTGAAAATAAAACATAGATAATGTCTGCTATTAAAGAACTTCAGCTATCTCGTCCAATTGTCACAAGGCGTGTTGAAGTCGTGTGTCATACTTTTCTTTACAGTTCGACGAATCCACCGGTATGACAGAGACTGCCCAGCTGTATATTTTTATAGGTATGGTATTCAATGACATGTCGACTAAGGAAGAGTTTCTGACAATGATTCCTCTGAAAGGAAAGACCCGTGGCGAAGATATATATGAAGTTTTTTTCAATTTTGTAGCGAACAACAAGCTACCAATATATAAATTAATGTGCTTTACAACCAATGGAGCACCAGCAATGACTGAGAACAAAAACGGTTTTGTGGCATTGTGTAGAGCTAATGACGATTTCCCTTCATTTTTCTCCTTCCATTGCATCTTACATCAACAAGTTTTGTGTTCAAAAGTTCTAAACATGGAGGAGATTATGGGCATTGCAATAAAAATTGTGATTTCCATCCATGACCTGAACATCAACATATCAACGAGCTTGGGTGCACTCAACACCATCTTACAAGCAGAATGTGTAGGGATCACACGAGCTGCAACAGCTGTCCTGACTAGGAACATAAGCGATTTATCGATACGTATCATCTCCGACAGTGCCGCTGTGCTACAAGCTCTCAATAACAACCGCATAAACAGTCTAAGCATAAACTATTCCTGGAGTATCACTGTGAACTGCAAAAAATTGCATTGAAGAACCGGGTTACTCTTCAATAGATACGTGGTCATAGTGGGTCTCTAGGCAATGATGCGGCAGATCAGTTGGCAAAGAAAGTATCGGGCACTAAAATATTGGAACCCGAACCAATCGTACCGATACCTTTTACACAACTCAAAACGTGGTTACGTGACAGAACCTTACAACTACACACACACAAACATTGGGCAGAACAAACGGACTGTAGAAAACCAAGAATGTTCTTACATCCTTGGACGCAAATATGTCGCACAAGCTGTTACAACTTAGTAGGAAAAACCTACGCTACATAGTTGGCATAATAACAGGACACTGCCCGCTAAACAAATACTTTTTCAATATCAGCGTTACCGACAGTCCTCTATGCAGGTGCTGCATGGAAGCCGAGAAGACACCATCTCACGTGGTTCGTCATTGCAAAAGCGTGAGCGACCAACGGATAAAGCTCCTTAAGCACCCACAAACCATGAAAGAGGCGCTTTATAACATCAGATGCCTCCTTGATTTCTGGGAGGAGCTGAGAGGGTATGAGTAACCAATGGCATGTATTGGCTACCTACAATGGCCCTATCATGAGGCTAAGTTTGTCGATCGATTGTAGTCACAATAGTAGTAACAATATGGAGGTAGATCGCCAGCAGTTCAAGTTTGAGCACCCCTGGTCTACATCTACATTAAAATAAAACGTGCCTGTATCAACGAAAGAAACATGTTCCACATGTCACAATATACATAGATACCGACACGAGCACCCACCGCGCACCGTACTGAGTCGCACTATCCCTGACGTGGCAGTAAATAGGTCTTACATCTCGAGACTCAAAAATGTACTTGCATACATTTTTTCTCAATTTCCAGAGTCTGGAGTACCCAAGACTGTTCCCAAAAGCTCCCTGGACAACTACGCTTACCGGCATTTCCCAAATTGGGGGCTGTGTTACTACTATACAGACCTTTGGGTCTACGTATTTTTTTCAGTATGTATGTACACCTACATAGGTAGGTTCAAAAAGTTCTAGAGTAATACGAGTATGATCCATTCGGGGTCTCCTATCGAAGTTGCCATCTTATGGAATGCCTGCGGGTTTGTGCAAAATGGCTAGCTTTTTGTCCGGCCGATGCATACGAGCCGTAGTTGACGGTAGTTACTCTGATAGCATGGACATTAATGCTGGTGTCCCGCAAGGCTCTGTGCTGTCTCCTACGCTGTTTCTTCTGCATATCAATGACATGTTGGACATCAACAACATACATTGATATGCAGATGACAGTACTGGAGACGGGTCGTGCAAGCATCCTTCGTTCCGTTATGGAGGAAAAGCGTCTCAAATCGAGACCACACTGTCCAAGGTCTCTGACGTATAGAGGGCCGCAAGTTTGACATACCTAGTCAACAGTATTACATCTCCACCCTATACTTACTATTATTTCTTCCTCACTCGTCTTGGCTACGAAATTTCCTGATATCGCTAGGGTTACCGGTCTGAAGTGACTTATAATTATTGTTTATATTTTGAATTTGTATGTGTAAATGCCGCTGCAGCTGTTGCGTAGTATGTATTCAAATTTATATATTTTTTATCTTAAATAAAATACTAAAATAATCTTAAATTATATTTAATCCTTATTTCAAACGTCTACACATCTCTTACTTAATCTTGCCCTCTGCTCTTACTGCCTCCCATAATTCAGGCTTTACATTTTTCTCAGTGCACACAAAAGTGTTAGAACAAGTTATTTTCAGCTCATATTTCACTACGTAGTTGGTCAATGTTTCTACCTTCGTTTATACGACATCCATATGTTTTTAGATCGTATGTTCAGTGTAGTACCTATCATTATTAATCAGCACTTGACCGCTTTTTTAGCTCTACAGATTTGCTTGACTTATTATTATAAAATATTATCTGAAGCCTCACACGCATCATTGTCAACATAAATCATTTTATCTAAAAATCTAGTCCTTGTCTCCTTGCAATAAGAAACAATACACACGTCAGTGTAAGTGCCGTGTCAAACACAGTCGCGTGGCGGTGGCGACCCAATTGTGTGGTATTTGTTGAAGAATTAACGGAACGCCTCAAAGAGACGGTCGGAACGGAAGGTCGGTCGTTGCGATGGAAACATTAACATAGTGTCGCTTACATAGTACATAACTACATACAACCATTTTATCTTATACTATGAATTAAAATATAACGCCTACAAAATAATATCCCGTACCAACAATATCCGTAGTAGCAGCAGACACGGCAACACAGGAGGCGCAGTGGTTGTGCGTCTTTATCTACCTAGAGGTCGCTGTCCGATTTCGATAACTACGATGTCCCCGCATCAGGAGGGGCTTACAAATTAAACCTTTTTTTTTATTTTTTATCATGTAAACAAATATGGCGTACTGGAGACCAGAGACAATTTTAGTGTAGGGAAATCGCTTCTTGAGCTATTAAATATTTTCTCATATAAGTGAATACCATTGAATGACTGCAAACATTTAATCACGGAGATTAATTCCCTGTCGATGGTAAATGGCGAGCGGTGTGATGGTAAATAAGCAGTGACGATCAGGGTTGCCGGTTCTGTTTCATTGTTGGGCGCTATATCAGTTTATAAAAAGCGCTAGATTCCGCAAGACTAGTGTGGTTTACAAAAGCCCTAGAATATAATATATTTTACCTTATATTTTGCTAATAAATAAAACATCACTTTGAATTAAAAATTAACTTTATTGTTACTCGCACAAAATATCACTAAAACTAGTTTTGATTATAAGTATCTACTTACCTACGAAACTTTACCATAACTTCTACTTTATATCTTTACATATAATATCAGGAACACGAACATCCTCATTAGAGATTGCAAGCCGGTGACCGGGCCCGGTAGGTACAAAAACTGCGGCACGGAAGCCATAACTTGGAAAATTGGCATGGCAAACGCTGCGAACCGCGATGTTGCCGTTGTGATAGTCATAATACCTAAAGTTATTGTTATTATCAAAAGAATATAGTTATTGCTCTTAAGAATTTGTTTTGTTTTTACTAAAGCTACCAAAGTTTATCTATCTAAGTTGATAAGACAAGTTTAGTACGTACGTAGGCTGCGTTATTAGTTTCTTATTCTAATTCTATGTTTTCAAATAGTTACATTAGTATTAGTAATTAACTTTAAACAAGCAGGTCTTTCTCTTTACTCTGTATAGTATTAGTAATTAAATTGCGGGCGACTTCTTAAAAAATCTGACTACTTTCCAAACTTTTTCTCGAAATCCTCTAAATCCAGGCATTTCATCAGCGCGTGGAAGATCATTTCTATCCTAAACTTAATTACCGAATACTAATGCTTGCTTAAACTGAATTAGTTACACTAATGTTACTATTCCGTTCATAAGTGAAACTAAACTAACTAATTCTGTATTAAAAACTCGTGATTTTGAGACTGATCAAGACAGACTATTGTTGATTTGCTGGTTTGAAATAAATATTATTCCGTAACCTTGAATCATTGTATTTTTCCTACATTTATTTAAAGCAAATTTTCATATTTTCATAAAATATTTTAAAGGTTTCATCCTAACACATCAACCCGGTCGGGTTGGCGGCGAATGTTACCGGACCCGGCCAGGTTGAAAAACATACCGGTTTGCAATCTCTAATCCCCTTCCTCACTGTCATCAGTTTTTTATATTGCCATTTGTAATATTATACAATATTTCCATAATCAATGACTACAATCGTTTTTCGTATTATTTCTCGGGCTTTTCCCAGTGGGTTATCTAACTATAGACTGTTTATTTAATGACTTAGATAGTTACAATGTATGCTATAAATTTTTTCAGCAATAAAATATCATACCTACTACCATACCATATATGCACCATAATCGTACCCCTTCTCAAGATCTTGTACAAAATTGTACCAGCCGTGTCTCCGTACCTCGTACTGATAACCACAAATATCGTATTTATGAGAGGAATCTCGTGCGGTTGGCAACCTTTTTTTTTTTCAATTTACCGCATAAGTTTTGGTTTATTGTGTCACAATATGCGGCAAAAATTATATCGTATTTTGGTCATATTTTTTTATTGCATTGAATTTAAATTAAAAGTTAATTTTTTTACAACTTCAAGCGACCGTTGACTTTAGTATTTGATATTAATTTTAACTTCGTTCGACCTTGCTTCGTGTCATTTTCATGATTCTTCAAGACAACGGGAAGTATCACATAGGGTTTGATTTATTTGTGAATGGCAAAATATTCGATAAAAAAAAATGGCCGTTTTTTTTTATTGCATATTTTTACAGCTTCAAGGGGAGCGTGGACCTTAGTTAATATTATTTTAACCTTGATATCTTCACGCGTTCCTGAATAAAATGGCCTTGACAGTTTAACATATTCTTAGATAACATATTCTGTAGCTGTGAATATTTAGATAAAAACATTATAAGTTGTCTGAAATCGGATCATTGTGGTCAAAGTGCTAGCTTTGCCATAACTTGTTCGGAATTAGACAAGGAGATTATATGTAGGCCAATCACTGTTCCTCGGATCAATAGTTATTTAGAAAAATTAAAAACTATCTTGCCCGCTCTTGAGCCTAAAAAATATGTTAACAATTTATATTAAAACTTTTTCCAGTCAGTGAATAAAACTTTCAACAACATTTTTAAAACTAAAACAATAAGATGCAATTACAGGCCTCAATTTAAGGATTGGGCTACAAAAGGAATTAAAATAAGCAGAGATAGACTTTATGAATTATATTCCCTAAAATCGCTTATGCGCGATCCAAGCCTTAATGAACATGTCAAAAAGTATTCAAAAATTTTTAAATCAGTCTGTCATGTTGCAAAGTCTAATCACATAAGCAGTAAAATTAAATCATCTGACAATGTGATTAAAACTGTTTGAAATGTGATCAATAATGAAACTGGTAGATCTAAGGCTCGTGAACAGAACTTTAATATCAGAACAGACTCTGGTTTAATTGATAATGACAAAAAAGTTGCCTAAATATTTGAAAATTTCTTTGGCGAAATACCATCTAAAATAACTGAATCCTTAACTTCATCTTGCCAAACTGCTGAATTTATTCTGAAGGACAGTGTAATGTTAACTTTAAATTTAAACACGTGAATCCCCAAATAATTATCACAAAATTTAAAACACTTAATATGAAAAATACTAAAGATTAGTGGGGGATATCTGTTAAGTTAATTAGCTCAATCATTTCAGTTGTTGCTCCCTATCTTGCTGATATATTTAATGTATGCATTAATAATGGTGTATTTCCAGACCTTATGAAATGCAGTAAATTGATAACTCTTTTTAAATCTGGTGACAAAGAAGATCCCTCAAATTTTAGACCAATATCTGTTCTACCTGTCTTTAGTAAGATATTTAAAAAAAACTTGCTAAATCAATTGCTTTCACATTTTTGTATACAGGGACTTTTACATAATCGACAATTCGGTTTTACTAGGGGACGCTCAACTACTGATGCTGGAGCCTTGCTTATAAAGCACATTCTCGCGGCATGGGAGAGTTCCCAGGATGTAGTTGGCGTTTTTTGCGACTTATCGAAGGCGTTTCATTGAGTCGATCATCATACGTTGTTAGCTAAACTAAAATATTATGGTGTTAGAAATAAATACCTTGAACTTGTAGAATCATACTTAAGCAATAGAATTCAAAAAGTGGTTATAAATGGTGCTCAATCTCAGGGATCTCTAGTGAAACTAGGTGTACCACAAGGGTCAATATTAGGGCCTTTCTTGTTTTTAGTACATATAAATGACTTACCCTTTATGGTGCAAAAATTTACAGATATAGTATTATTTGCATATGACATTTCATTATTGTTTAAAGTGAACAGGAAACACGACAATTCGAACGACATAAATAGACACCTTATAAAAATTTCAAACTGTTTACTGTTAATAATCTTGTACTTAATGCTAGTAAAACAAAATGCATTAAGTTTTCACTACCTAATATAATACAAATTAATAGATATCTGGTATTAAGCAATGAAAAATTAGAATTAGTTGATAAAACTGTCTTCTTAGGTATAACTATTGACTCAAAATTGCAGTGGGGTCCACAAATTACAGTATTAGCAGGTAAACTTAGTTCTGCTGCTTTTGCGGTGAGGTAAATCAGGCAATTGACTGACATAACCACAGCAAGACTTGTTTACTTTGTCACAGTGTCATATCATATGGGGTTCTGCTGCTGATATTCAAACCATTTTTATATTACAAAAAAAGGGCAGTAAGAAGCATTTATGAGCTAGGAAGCCGAGACTCTCTCAGGGATCTTTTTAAAGAAATAAATATTCTAACGGTACCGTGTCAATATATCTATGAAAATATTATGTTTGTCCGTAAAAATTAATCCCAATTTCCGAGGAACAGTGATAAGCACAACTTAAATACGAGAAATAAAAATAAACTTGCTATGCCAAAGCTTAGGCTTACTAGACCAACAAATCATTTATTGCCATAAATTATTTCCATAAGCGGTGTGAAATTTTATAATAAGTTAACTGTAGAAATTCTTAACTTAGGCGACAAACAGTTTAAATTTTATATTAAACATCTGCTATGTAAGAAAGCATATTATAATGTAGATGAATATTTGAATGACAAAATTGTATGGCCTAGTATCACACAAAATTTATTCTAGGTTTTCTATTCAAACTTAATAAATTTAGGTTTGATAAGTTAAAGGAGCACTCTAAAGACCAAGCTAAGTAACGATGTTATGTCTGTCATATTTGTATATTTATATATATGTATTAATATTTGTCTGTATGTGTATATATGAATATGTGCATGTATGTGTATCTTATATTATCCTTAATATGTTTATGAATACCTAATTATTTATTTATTTGCATTTTTGTAAATGTATGTGTATGTATATATGTATGCGTATATATATATATATGTATGTGTATATATATATATGTATATGTACGTCTGCTGTGTACAATCGAAGTTTTATTGGAGTTGCTTGAGTGTGTCATGCTCTCTCAAAGTCTCTGCGGTGGTGGCATGTGCGTCGGGTCGTTACGTTCCCTAAAACATGTTTGAGCGAAGCGATGGCTGATTCATGTGTCATACTTATGAACAGGAGGCACCCTGTGGAGGCTGGTCTGCTCTTCTGCAAACTTCTTTGTATTCTTATTACATATATATATATATTTACGTCTGCTATGTAATATTATATGTTATATGAATATATTTTTCTCGGGAGTTACTTTAAATCCCGTGACAGAATAATTGAAAACATTACATTGTAAATCTTGTTTATTTAATGTTTCAATACAAAACATGTATATTAGTTGATACACTATAATTTTATGTTTCGTTTGTGATTTTACAAAGATTACCTATTTGACGCACGCAATAAAACAATATTGTAATTAGTTTGTAAAGCTAGTTGTAGTTAATTTACTTGACGATTCGAAAGTGTTCTTAGTAAACCATTTGAATAAAAAGATTTTAATTTTGATTTTTGAGACAGACAAAAGGACAACCAAGTGATCCTATAAGGTTTCCGTTTCTCTTTTTCAGGTACGGAACCCTAAAAACTGTTGTTTTGAAAAAAACTAATATTTATCTTTATTCGTCATCACTATCATCATCACTGTCTTCTAAATCCGATACATGGATAATAAATCGTGAGTCGGTGCATCAATTTTACGTTTGTTTTACGTAAAAAAAAAGTTTTTTATTTGCAAATACTTTAATACGGATTTTAAATCATTCTTTTTTATTTGTATATATATCGTCACATCTCTAATATCCATAGACAACAATGATTTACGAATATAGAATCTGTTACACTCTATGGAAATGGGTTTTGTCAATACTTCGATTTTTTGTAAATATTGTATTTAAAAGGACAATATGAATTTTTTATTGATGTGGTATATTTTGTGTGATTATTTTTCGCTGCAAATAAATTATTGATGGGTAATATTTAGTGATTGTGAATTTTGAAAAAGCCGTTTTTTGACATGATAAGTAAGAAAAAATAAGAGTTTACATAGAGTTGCGGCGATAATCCTGATTTAAAAAACCCACCTGGACAGCCACTTGCGAAAAATCGCACATATATTAAACGCCACTAAAGCTCATGACGGTGCGTGCTGGTAGGGTGGGCTCACAGAACCTATTCACCCAATAGTCGCAGCCTCATCCAGAATATTAGCTGTCTGGATTGTCATGAACAATCTCTACGCAGGCAGATAACGCAGTGGACTTTGCTACTACCTATATTGGAGCGCCCGGAAGTTTTGACCTCGGATCTTTCGGGGAGTAAATAAATTTACATGTAATCACCAACGGGATTTTGTTTTTATACTTTTTCCAATATAATATTGCGCAATTATTTTTCATTGTTTGCAAAAAATATGAAAATTGAATATCGGAGAATAATATTTTGTTTGAAATCATATTTTTTTAGTTACGTTAAATTTTACTTAAAAAGATAAAAAGACGAACGTCTCTCAACGAACATTGCGGTTTATTTAAAGGGTCGTAGGGACCTTGAGCAGGTAGTCAAACGTAAAGGGGAGAACAGCAGCTGCAGCGTACTACGATTTTTTTTGGCTAGTTCAGTTATATGTGACACGTGTTGCAGGGTCTAAAAATAAAATATAAAATAATGAATTGAATTATGGGTATCAGAATTAAGTTGAACTACAGAATGTCACGGGGCATTTATTTATAACGAGCAGCACCCGTGGCGTTGGGATATTCCGCCTTCCTTACAACTTTTAGTACCGAACCCCTGAAAACGAACCGGAAAAGTTCAGCGACATTGAAAACTTCTTTAATCTAAAGTGGGCTGGGACTATGAATTGGTGCAAGAAAAGAAATAAAATCCCTTTTAATAGGGAAATAAAAAAAAAAATTTGAGAAGGGTAAAGGGTCAAGGTGCTCGAGAGGAGTAACCAGGAGGTACAGACTTGGTTTACTTTCTATGACTAATGGTTGTACAGCCCATCCAATCCCTCGATTCCCTCTTCCACGTCTACACTTAGATCGTATTTAAGAAGGAAATGTCATCTTTAAAAAAAAGCCAAAAAACTACGTACTTCCAGACCAAGAACGCGAGGAACACCATCCGAGTCGGGGAAGAGTCGAAGGATGTGGCCACGCATCCAGAGAAGAGGTGGCATATTCATCTCCTTGACCAGGTCAAGATCACTCACTTTTGGGGGTTAAGTCACAGCACAAGCTGCTGCAAGAGATGAAAATACTCAACAGATAACTCTCCCAAAAGCTTTGAAACATCTGTTGCAGAAGTTTAAACCGTACCAGGCGGTTGAGTGGAGTATCTTATAAGGGATAACTGGACAAGGTCGTCAGGGGCCCATCCACCGAAAAATGACCAGGAGTCAACACCTCCAGGTCCTGGTGGCCTTTTCGTAGATACCGATCAGCACCATCATAATTGGTGCCGCAATCCGAACGGATGATATTTAGCAATCCACGGCAGCTAACGAAGCGAGAAACACAGGCAATGAAAGCCTCAGTGGAAAAAGAGGAGACTACCTCAAGGTGGACATCCTTTGTAAGAAGACATACAAATAGCCACTTTTACTTGACCACATTGGCCTTGCGCATGGTAAGTCTTAATGTTAAAGGGACCTGCAAAATCAGTTCCAACATTAGAAAAGAGGCGAGCGGAGTTTACTCGATCGGGAGGTAAATCACCCATTTGGGGCTGAGTCAAAGTTGCCTTGAGCCTAAAACAGGGTATGCACTTAAAGAACTCACTCTTAATAACCCTTCAAGCCGAGACAATCCAAAACTCTTATTAGAGTATGGCCAGAAGACTGCTAAGTCCCACATGAGAGTATCAAATGGCGGTCTTGTATCAACAGCAAGGTTAAATGGCAATCCTTAGGCAAAAGTAGCGGATGCCGAGCTCCGTAAGGCAAGTTTGCATGACGTAATCGGCCACCTACACGAATGAGGCCGTGATCGTCGAGAAATGGGGTAAGTCTAGCTAAAGCTCTTTTTGATCTTGGAGCGACCAGCTTGAAGATCCACTATCAAAGTCCGAAGTGTTTTCGTTGTACATTTTTCTCTCTAATATGGAGTGCTTGCTCGCTTTCTGACGGTGATAAGACCAGTTTAGAATCTCGATCGATTCGAGATTCACAGGCGTTGTTGGCAAATCGGTAAATCCAGCCAATCACTCCGACCAATTTTTGAAGAGAGCTGAACCTAGTCAAACCAAAGAACGAATCTGAACAAAGTGGAGGGTAAATCTTTGCTACCAGGATGCGTAAACCTGGAAGAGGATCCACCAACTCCAGACAAGAAGCAGGCCACCCTGACTCATGTCCAAAAAGCTATTCAGGTCCTAACCAAAGTTGATGATCGACCAAAACAGAAGCCATAGCTACGGGAAGCAATGTCGGCTGCATTCAATTCCCTTAGAACGTGATTCCACTCAATGGCAGCGGAAGACTCCAAATTCTTGGAAACCCTATATGCCACAAAGGTCTCTAAAGAACGGACTGAAGCTTTAAGCCAGACGAGCACAATCTGGCTGTCAGTCCAAGTGTAGACGTGGGAAATGGGTACAGCCTGATTAAAAATAAGAAATTGAAAATTATGGACCGCGAATGGCTGGGACCCCCCAGCTAAAAGTGGTGATAGAACCTTCCTGTAAAGGGATAAGCGCAAATCCTCCTTTTAGGATTCCGATTCTAGCCATATGAATTCTTTATGTTCGTCCATTCGTAGCGACCGATTTGCTTATTAACTAATGAAATATTAAACAGTCATCATAATTTAGCTGTTTGGACAATCATTCATCGACCTGATTTATCTGCACATGTAGTCTTCACAAATAATTTGTGTCTGAAGAGTTGGTATCTGCAATACTTACACGTAACTTATCATTTTTATTAATTTATTTAATCGGAGATGGTTGTATATTTTTTGTATATTTTTGTATGTTATTTATCATTTTACATTATTTATCATATAATTCAAAGAAACTTAGAACCTAACCTACAAAGAAGTGAACAATTACTTATGTTGTAAGCACATGCTTTTTCCACAGATTATAACATTAATAATTGCCAAGAAAATCGCAAACACACAAAAATAAATATAGAGAAAACACAGAAATATCCGTTTTTTGATAGTTTTAACTGACACAGACTCTTGTCAATATCGTTCAGCAGATGCGGATATTGAAAGATGTAATATATATTATCCGCCCCGTGTGTGCACATCCATTTATTTTTATGGAGACCGATATTAGCAGATATACGGGGTCGCTGCTGTGTAATATATATTTGTAATAGCATCTGCCTCTTGTGTGACAACCTCAATGCTAAAACAAGTGTCAGACTGTGCTTATTCGGAACACACGCCACTTCGGTAAAGTTGCCATAACCACTGCGCCACCCACCAGTTCTATTAAAAAACACCATTATTCCTATTTCTGATAGTGTCAAAGATCGTGGTCTGCACATTGATACTTATATCAATTGGACAGCTCAAGTTAAGTTAGTGAAATTATGTAGTCGTAAAGCTAATACCAAGCTCTAGTTCAAGCGCTAGTATTGTATTAATTCTTTACTCTTTGGGCTACAGGGCTCTGGAACTCACTTTCTGAACACATCATAAAGTACGAGTAGCATACTTTAAGAATAAGGGTAAAAGGAATACTTATTAGATATATGGCTAAGTTAACTTTCAAACTTCTTTCTTATTTTCTTCAATTTTGTAACTGTTTGTGAATACTTAGTTTAGGTCTATATATGTGTTTATATCTATAAGTATATACATTACATTACATTAGTATTTACATATTTATTGAAGTACCTCTCTCTTCTCGGTAGAGATCAACAGCATTGTGAACCGGATTGCAAATAATAGTAATGCATAACTTTGTAACGTATCAAAAGTGTTTGTAAAATCCTAATTTGAATAAAAAAAAAGGACTTTAACTTGACTTTTGATTATTTTGTTAAACTTTTGTAAGTGTTAAGCTACTCATAGATGTTACCTCATATAATTTTTTTTTCTACTTCCCGCCAATACTAGATCGGATTGGCTCTGTGGTTGACCGGTAGAGAATGCCGTAGGGCATTAAGTCCACCATTGTACATCAGTTTGTACAATAAGCTTAAACAAATAAATATAGCAAAAAGTAAAATAATAATGCTATTTAATTTTTTCTTATTTCTCTTCACACACACCAATCCCTTAAACTCATAGAGCAACACGGCCTCCTATGCATTTCATGGTCCACTTCTTGAGGAGGGTTTATAGGCTATTTAACATCACGACGACCCTAAGCAAAAAAAAAATGAACCCTAAGCAAAACGAAGCAACAGCGCAGGCGGCGCAGGCGAGCGATGCGACACGGGATGTCAGTGTCAGCGTCAGCGTCAGCGACTGAAAGAGCAGTGCAAGCAACGTCAGCGTCTGCCAGTTCAGCTAGTTAGTATATTGACAGCGAGGTCCGGCTTTCTATTTCCATCAAAATCTATGTTTCTGAACTTGATTTGCCTAAGGTAGACGGTGGAAATAGTGATTGTTTGTTTTTTTAATTCATAATAGTTAAGTAAACGTTTCTTTGATTTTTATTTTTGTATCAAAACCAACAACGTTGAAAAATACGTTTTTTTTTATACCACTAAGGTGTCAAACAAGCTTACGGTCCGCCTAATGGTTAGCGGTCACAGTAGCCTATGGACGCTTGCGCGTTGCCGACCCTTCAGAAATCTGATAACTTCTTTCTTGAAGAACCCTATACTGTAGTCCTTCGAGAGAACCTTAACAGGGAGCTCATTCCACAACTCAAACGTAAGTTTTAGTAACTTATTCTTATAAGTTACCTATGTTCGTAGATAAATCAAACAATACTAGATTCAATAAATGAGTACAGACATCTAGCGTTTCTCTTCGGAACTCTGGTGAACTCCGCCTTGATCGACGCTACGCGCTTCAACCGGAATGGTAACGCAAGTAGTATCAACATATGAACGCTAGGTAGAGCTACTAGGTGTAAAAAAGGTGTATTTATTATAGTTTTCACTGGACTTTATTAATTTAATGTCAATTCTTCTATTTAGACTATATGAATCCGACATATCTTCTCTCATATGAGGGCAAACCCTATACGTCTCGTGTTACCTTAAAAAGTATGTAGTACGCACAGTCGCTGTTTAAGTCCGAACCTAACCTAACTTGTTCAGTTATATCTTACAAACTATTCAAGTTTATTTTATATCGTGTTATTTTTAAAAGATTTCGAGTTATTTCGGTTTTTGAGCTAGTAGTTTAAATTCTTATCAATCTTATCTTATTTGACGATTCAAAATCGCCTGTTTAAAAGTCTAATTGAATACAAAATATGGTTGGGTTTGAGTTGAGTTTCCTTACGATTTTCCCGTTAGTGCGTTTAAAATCTAGCACGAACGAACAAATGTTTCGAACCGAAAACTGTAAGTGCAAAAGGTAGGTACTTTGGAGTTAGGTTTGCCATTTTTTTTCAAAAAATACAGTTTAACATGCACGGAGGAAGAACAGTATTTATGAGGAAATGACCTTTATTTTGAAGTGTTTAAATTCATATTTTCTAGAGTAATATTTCGCATTATTTAAGTTCCGGGCCCCTTAGTCCATATTTCACAGCTTCATTATTCTGCTATCTTGTTTTCATAGAAGTGTTGTAGGTAACAAATATTTATTGTTACATTTTTCACACATTGTTTTACTTAAAGATACTTAAAAATTCATCACGAACAAACGCACGCGCGGTAAGGGACCAATCACCAAAAACGACTGTGATCTGCGCAGTTGACCTTAAAACCCTAAGATTCGAACTGTACTGGTTATTATTGTTTTACCTAACTCAACTTAATAAAACACTATTTGTGTGCACACTCGGCAAGAAAAATGCAAAATAATGTTTCATAGGAGTTTGTGCAACAAAGAAATACGTATAAAAACAAAGTTACAAAGAAACTAGGATATGTATAATGTGTACAACATTAGACGGAGCGATAAACCCGTACATTCACACCCGACACTCGACACAAAGATGAAACTTGGCAGCAGAACCGCCGTTTATTTTCGCGAACTATTTTAAAAGCTCGCGCAGGTTCAAGGGCTCACTTCCTAAACAAATCTATTTAATGCCTACGTAGTCTTAATGATATTTATATTGACAATGACTTTACCCTAGAAATTGACGGTTCTTATCAAGATAACTGCCATGTTACGAACTTTGTAACCTTACAAGCAATCCACGTATTCACCTGTTTCAAACGATTTTAGGTTTAGGTCAAGCTCAGTTCGGTAGACATCAGGTACAGGTCACCTCCACTTCTAATGTTAAACCATTTATCAGAAAGTTTGGCGTACAAAACACTTCCTAAACAAGTATTTACCAAATGACCTCTAAAAGTAAACCTATTTAAAAAAGGAATTACCTAAGTACTAAGCGATAAATTGCAAGAATTCGTTAATGAAGCATAAAGTAAGTACTTCACGGCAGTGTTGCCACTTCAGTGATTTTGTCACTAGATTTGGTGAAATTTGGAGCTCTATAGCGATATTCTGAATAAAAAAATCACTTAAAGGATATTTGGTGACTTTTAGTGATATTTATTGCATCTAACAGAATTTCAAAAAAATATTACATGTCGGTAAATACCTGGTAATAGATAGCACCAAATAATAAATAGAAAATGATAGCACTATCCTTTTTTCACCGTAGCACAACGAATTAAGACGTCTTTGTTTGGTTTCCCGATATAAAGGTAACGTCACGTAACGTAACATATACATTTTGATGTAATGAGTGTCGAATACTCTTACAGCTAGCTTGTTTGTTTTTAGTTAGTTGCTTAGCCTCTTTATTCGCGAAAGTTATCGTATCGAAATATTTCAAGGTCTGTTAGTTTGTGAAGACGTAGAGTATTAGTAACCTATCACTATGGAAGTTCCACTGCTTATTCACAAAAATATCGGAAAAAATGAGAAACGCAAGAAGAGTTTAAAATGTGGTTACGGCCTATAAAAAAAAGCTTTCTGCAATTTTTGTTTTTGTGAAATATTTGCGAGAATTGGTGACATAAAGAAACACAGAGAAACAAAAAAACATACAGAAAAATATGACTTAATTTCTAAAAACCGCCAAAAATAAATTTTTGCCTTCATCTAAAGATAATAAAGGCTCCTTTAAAGTTGAAAGAACGTTGGCCCTGTTGATTGCAGAACACCATAAAGTAAATTGACCTCTTGACTGCAGCTTTAAAAAAATGTGTTACTGATTCGAAAAGTGTTATGGATACAAATGCACAGCGAAATGCAATGAAATTTCAAACAGAAGCTATTGGATGATGTTGGATCACAAAATAGTGCACTTTTAGTTGAATCTACTGACCTCAGTGTATCGAAATTATTGGGGAGTAATTAGATATTTTAGTTGCACACTATTTTTCACAATTACAATTTTTTTTATTACACCCTTTTCACTTATTTAGTGATTTCTAGAGATTTTTTAGTAAGTCAATATTCCGAAATCTAGGGATTTTTAAAAGCAAACCTAGTGATATAATTTTCTGTAAGGTGGCAACACTGCTTCACGGTGAAGTGGCTGCGACTGCAAGTTGATGAGCTGATGGATAACAAGACTGAATCTAATCGTTTTGCTCACAATCATGTTCCTCGTCTTAAAAAACACGAAGATTGTCTATTGTTGACGATAACACAGATCAGAGGGCTTAGCACGAGTTAACCATCATATTCGAATAGTTACGTGTATAGTGACGTAAACGAAACAAATAACAAAAATGTAACAGTCAAGCCGGCTACTCGTACGCCTGCCGCAAAAACAATCTATATAGGGTGTAGGGGTGGGGATTGCCCTGAATTATCTCATTAATTATGATGTCATTAGGCAAGCTGAAACAATTTCCTGAATTGCCTTCTAGCCAAAGCGTTAGGGGCTTCAGACCTTCCATCCTACCTAGAATGTCCCTGCCGCCCTGCCACTGGTCGCGTACGTACTGGACTGGGCCAAATAAAATATTCTTTAGATTTTATAAAATATATCTCGGAGCAGAAAATGCTCTTTTGGATTCATGATTGTGGGATAAATTGTTATCAAGCGTTTATTTATTGTTTTCGGAATTCTTTGTCAGTAAAAAACTCGTGTAGCGATATTTTTATCAAAGTTTCTTATACTGCTTTTAATATATACACTATCAATGCTTATACCTATAGTTATGGCAAGAAAGCCCTAAACTGATTGTGAGTTTAGGGTTTTCTTTGTTTTTTGACCGGTGTTTAATTTAATTTGCACACTTCGTAGGTTTATAATTAGAATAAATATTCAGAAGATTAACGATTTGAATTATATATTTGAATAAAATAAAAAAATTGACAAACTGCAAATAAATACAGTAAATAATTACGAATGTAAACCTAAATGAATATTAATTAAGGAGAAAAGATTTTTAACTTCTCTTGGGAAGTTATTGTGAAAAGGTCCGAAAATCGAAATCGATATTTTTGTGTTTTTTTGTTTGTAATGAATAAAATTAACACTAAAACTACTGGACTGGATTGATAGTGTTAGGAAAGAAACGGAATGTAAAATATGGGATGTGCAAGCAGGATTTAGAAAAGGAATGGGGTGCATGGATCAGGTATTTTCCTTGCGAAACGTAGTAGAAAAATGTTTAGCAAAAATCCAAAAAGTCTACTGCGCTTTCGTGGACCTGGATAAAGCCTATGATAGAGTGAAGAGGAATGAGTTGTGGTCAGCATTGTTTATGTATGGGGTGAGCAGCAACTTGTGAAAGTGAAATCTCTTTACCGGGATTCTAATGCTTGTGTAAATAAATAATAAAAATAAATGCGGTCCATACAGAGTGGTTTAACATCGAAAAAGGTGTTAGACAGGGATATGTGGCGTCACCTTGGTTGTTCAATCTATTCATGGATAACTGTCTTGGAGATTTGAAAGAGAAAGAATGTGGTATAAGAATGAATGAGTTACTAATCAAGTGCCTCCTCCTGTATGCCGATGATCAGGTCATTCTTGCATCGGCAGCAGAGGAGTTACAGGAAATGGTAACAATTATGTATGAGTTATTTAAAAAGAATGGAATAAATGTTAATGTAACAGAATGCAATATTACGGTAGAAGGGAAGAAAGTAGAACAAGTGCCAGAATTCGTATACTTAGGATCTTTGTTTACTAGAGACGGAAAATGTAAAGGTGATATTGAAAGAAGAGTAAACGCGGGAAATCAGGTAAATGGGGTGATGCACACCTTTATGAGCAGTCAAAAATTGTCGGAAAAGGCACGTTTGGCAGTACATAAGGGTGTGTTGGTTCCAACACTGATGTATGGAAGTGAATGTTGGGTATAGCAAAAGAAGCATTGAGAAGTATGTGTGGTTTGACTCTAAATGACAGGATAAAAAATAGTGTGATACGAGAGCGTTGCGGTGTGAAAGAAAGTTTGGTGACAAAGCTTGAGAAAGGTATGTTAAGGTGGTTTGGACATGTTGAAAGAATGAAAGAAAATAGATGCACGAAACAGATTTTTGAATCTGAAGCAATTGGTAGGGTCGGTAGAGGTAGACCTCGGCAAACGTATGTAAATCAAATTGAGTACATTCTCAGAAAAGGCCAGGTCAGGAGTACTCGGAACCGTAGGAAATGTATGAAAGCATTGATGCGTATAGATGAGGCAAGAGAGGTATGCCAGGATCGTAGCAAGTGGCAGTCTTTGGTATCTGCATATCCCTCTGGGAAACAGGCGTGATGTTATGTATGTATGTACTACTGGACCGATTTTAAAAATTCTTTTACCAGTAGAATTCTACATTATTACTGAGTGAAATAGACTACATTTTTTCAAAATAATTTGGTATCCCAGTGAAAAAATAAATCCCAAGGTGTAAAAAAAATACTTGTAAAATAGCTTACATGGCGTGTGCAGCGAAAACTATTGATAATTATAACACGTTACTACAGTTTTAAGGAACACATCAATATTTAAAAAAAACGATGCCATTGATTGGTTTGAACCAATTTCGGTCGAGTCGTTTGTGCGTGTGTTTGTGACGTTTCTACAACCTCGGGAACGTTACTAGACCAGCCTCGGAGTTCGAATGACACGAATAAGTGAACTTTGTGCATTTCGTTTATACACTTTTTGCTTCCGTTTCGTCATCGAATGAACCTAAGTAATCGTCCATGTAAAAGTTTCTCACTGACGCGCCCGCGCGACTTCCGGGTACTGAGGTTTGTGACAGTCAGCGTTTTTATTTTTCACGAGATTTCAAATGTCGTAACTATCACGGTTCATGAGATACAGCCTAGTGTTAGACGGAGTAATAGGGTTCCCTTTGGGTACGGAACCCTTAAAATGGTTGGAAAAAAATTGAACAAGGCAAAAATACGTAAAACCCATTTTTATCTATAAAAATCAATAATTATATAATAATATTAGTAGGTTCATCAAAATTAAAATGTATAAAAAACAAAACGATGTTAGCATTAAATAATCTTTATAATTCTTCTTATTTAAGCATTATCCCTATCATTTGCCACGATTTTTACACCGAGCGAACTCAGGGTCTGTTAGAGAGAGAAGGTAGTGGGTATTATATTTTATAAGTACTCGTCTTGACTCAAAAAAAAAATATAAAGCATCCCTTGACAATGCTTGTTTTTTGTTTTTAAGTCTAGGTCTTAGACTGCTTATGAAACTTGCTTAGTTTGAAGTAAGAAAGAGCCTATTTATATCTTCGTTACATTGAGCTCTTAAAAATTTTCTGGCAAACCCTTCTCTATTTTGCCGAAAGTGCTTGTTTCTGGACTCTGCTGCTTCTTCCGACATTTGTCCAATTGACAATAATGCGTATTTGATTACGTTTGCCGAGTGAATTAAAATTTTATGCACTGTAGGTGACATGGGCTGCCGAGGGTAGGTGCTGGGCTAAAAATCGACCATAATTAGAATTTTTGTAAAAGGTTAATGTGAAAACGGGGTAAAACTTAAAAGCAGATTATATTGTGTAACAACCTTTATTTAAAACCACAATTTTTGTATAAAATTTATAATAGCGTATAAAAATTTAGTACTTTTTCTTATGTTGTTTTAAATGAGTAACATCACAGACTAAAAGGATAAAAACGCGCTTCAAAAAGTGATTGACATGTTCTACATACCTTGATCAATGATATCCATGACACAGAATAATTGAAAACAAATTAATGTTGTTGGAATAACCGCAAACAAAAACAAAAGGTGCGTCTGGAGCGAGGTTAGAGGTCCGAGTCCGACTAATAGTACCTACTCGGGAACAGGGGGCTACCTGCGCACGTCTCGTGATTAAACATGTATCTCCCTGTTTTGGAACGCTAGTAACAACATAATTTTAATTTCATGGTTTTTGAACGTTGAACGTGTATAAATGTAAGTATTTTACCTGGTCTGTGCGGTGAAATATATATTTTTGATAGTATCTGCCTCGTATGCGACTTGAATGATAAAGTATTTAGGTTACAAGTGTAAAAAAAACCGGCGAAGTGCGAGTCTTGCTCGCGCACCGAGGATTCCGATCAAACTTACTATAGTTCTTCCATCTTTAAATCAAATCTCACAGGTTTATGCCTGAATTACAAGTTTTTTTGAAGTGAAACTTCTTTAGCGACGTTGTGCACTTTTTTGTTATCGGTAAATAATGTTAAACACGCGTCAGGTCACGTGTCCTGATTTAAAATTCATACAAAATTCGTAAGACAGATTGAGATGTCAAATATACTACGGCAAAAAAGTTAATAAACAAACATTATTCTTTGTGATGGGTAAAAAATTGATAAACTCCCGTCAGGCTGATCAAAAAATTCGTCAGACGGGAACGGAAACGATAATGAGCGCCTATTATAATTTAGTAGTGAAACATTTTTAGCGGCGTTGTTCACTTTTTTTTTCTGTTCAGTTTATTTTTATCACACTTGCTCGTAAACAGTGTCAGTACTCCCGCGGGCTTTTTGTTTGTAAATTTTACTCTACAGAAGTGATAGATTTCATCAAAATCTTCATTTCAGATGACAGCTGTCAAACTAGAAACGGCTTTATCTTTGTAACTTTTGATCGTAGACTAGTAGTTTCTTTACAGAAGTGATAGATCTCATCAAAATCTTTATTTCGGATGACAGCTGTCAAACTAAAAACGGCTTTATCTTTGTAACTTTTGATCGTAGACTAGTAGCTTCTTTACAGAACAGATAGATCTCACCAAGACCTTCATTTTTTGCGGAACATTGAAATGAATGTATGGGAACCTGTTGAAAAGGGATTCAAAAATGGAACTGAGATTTTTAAAAAAATCTTTTTTGAAGTGATAACTTCCTTAGAGGCGTTGTGCACTTTTTTGTGAAACAGCACGTGACTTGATCGAAAATTCGTAAGACGGAACTCACGTCAGGACACATGACCTTTATTGACATTAGGTTAGTTTTTATTTTTAGTACCTATATGGCGATTATGAGTAGTACAGGGAGGTTGAATATGGAATTTTAATTCTATGACAGATTGAGTTGACAAATATACTACGACAAAAAAGTAAATAAACAAAAATGCATTATTTTTAATAAATAGATATGTATACGGAGTGATGGGAAATAAATAGCTAGTATGTTTTCACTTCTGCCGGCACTCCCGGAGTGCAACCCGTTTTTTTTTTATATTTGTGATGTAACATCTTGCTTCTTGCCAGATTTCATGATTCTAGGTCAACGGGAAGTACCCTATAGGTTTTGATTTATTTGTTTCATAAATAATATGCGGCAACAATTACCGTATTTCATGTTTTTTTATTGCATTGACTTAGAAGCTTGATTTTTTTACGGCTTAAAGTGACAAGACTTTAAGGCTATATTCACACGGCGACTATTCGATTTGATATTTTCTCGCATACTGTTTTACCGTATACGAGATGGCCGTTCACACGGTGCGAGGTCTATTCGGTTTTCTCACGTATGCAGTCTTCCCGTATTTATATAGGTTTGAGACTTACAAATTAAACGCCAGGAAATTTTGTAGACGTGCTGTAGGATTAAATATCTAGATCTACGATGTGCCAGTTTTCTATTAAATTATATAGTTTAGAATCCCGTAAATAGGGTAGGCCGTGCCCCAACAGTGCGGACGTATGAAGGCTGAAGGTGGATTCTAGTTTTTCATACAAATGATCTCGAATAAGATTAAAAGTTAATAAAAACTTTTTTAAGGATTTTGGAAAACCACAGATATTCGGCTTGAGATCATGCCTACAAAATTTCACCGTATTTGTTTAGTAAATGTCCAAAACAAGTAGGAAATTCGTTTGTATAAAACGAAATCGTATCCTCTTAAGTATTTAATATACATTTCAAGTTGATACCTCCACGCGTCCTTAAATAAAAGGGTCAGGGTGATAGACAGACAGACAGACAGAAGGACAACAAAGTGATCGTATAAGGGTCGTATAGTACCCAATAGGTTTTAATTTATTCGCAAAAGCCAAAATATGCGTCAAAAATTGTCGTATTTCGGATCCCTTTTTTAATTGCGTTTACTTAGAAGCTTGATATTTTACAGCTTCAAGGGACCGCAGACCTTAGTATTTGATAGTAATTTCAACTTGATAACTTTACGCGTTCCTGAGAAAAAAGGTCTTGACAGACAGACAGACGCACAACAAAGTGATCGTATGAGGGTCCCTTTTTTCCTTTTGACGTACAGAGCCCTAAAAATAAAAGTAGACATAGACATAGGCAGACATTTATTTAGCATCATTTCACCCATACTGTTACATACACGTTTACATAAAGGTAAGTAAAAAAAAGAAAACAAAAAACACTTAAAAACGAAAATAAAAAACAAAACAACAATATACGGATCTAACTGGACATATTTAACTAGACAACCTGGTAGGACGCTGTGCCAAACTGCATCTTCCAATCTGTAGTCGCCATTCGTGAACCTTTCTTTCCTATTGGTTATGGGTCCGACAAGCAATGTGCCGCTTCAGCTTTTTACCTGTTTGAGCTATGGCGGCGACTTTAGTTCTTTAGAAAATTTCCTTATTCCGGATTTTATGCAAAGAAACACTAAGCATAGTAGCTCTCTCCCTAGCTAGCTGAGCGACTTTGAGCTTATCTAACAAACCATCAGTTAACAACCACGTTGTTATACCGTAAGTCATCACTGGCAACACACGTTGGTTTAAAAAATTGTCTTTAGGCACTGATGTATTTTGGATAAGAAGATGTTGCGCAGTTTACTGAACGCTGAACAGACGAGCTGAATTCTTTGATTTATTACTTACTCAAAGTTGCACCAGCCTAACTTGACTACTTGCTGAGCTGGGATGCACCATGGATAGTCGATAGTCATCCACCGTTGGCTGCTTGGTGTTGCCCAACAAACAAATTGGTCATATAAAACCTGTCTTATGCGACTTTCGGTTATATATCTTTTGAATAGATGTTATTCGACAACTACAACGTATAATCGTTATTCCTACAACTATTTACTACTTTTATTTTAGTCCTGTGACTAAAAGGTCCTATTAAATTAGTTGAGTAAACGTTTTTAAGACTACATTATACAACGTCGTATAATTGTAAGTAAATATAGGTTAAGCAAACGTTTTTACGACTGTATTATGCAACGTTGTATAGTGGTGCCAGTGTGTAGGCTAGGTAAACGGTTTTACGACTGATTTATACAACGTCATATAGTGGTGCCGGTGTATAGGTAAGGTAAACGTTTTGATCACTTCTTTATATAACGTCGTATAATTTTGCCAGTGTATAGGCTACGTAAATATTTTTACGACTGCTTTATTCAATGTCGTATAATGGAGCCAGTTTGCAGGTAGGGTAAACGTTTACACAACTGATTAATACGACGTTATGCAATTGTTACATAAAAGGGTTTGTTTAACCGTCGATAGTATTCTACATAACCTTAACACGACTTTATGTAATCAAGCCGTCGCTATTTTTAGACCGTATACGACAGAAATATTTAAATAGTCAACTACGAATCAGTATACGATGTAAGCGATATTTTGAAACCATTACAGTGCTTTAAGCAGACATAAAAATCCAGTATTAGTAGTAGTGGGACTGTGACAGTTATAGCATTTGCTTGACAACATAAAATGAGTTCTGCTCCAAGGCCGCTTACACCTTTTGAGGCTTTTTAAATCAATCCGAGTTATAAATTTATCGACATCCAAAAACACTACCATAATTTATTGACATCCACTTTACTTCACCTGAATAATAATCAAAAAGTCATTTTTATCATTAGGAGCAATTTTTTGTTACGCAATAATATTTCATTCAATTATATTCTAAGGAACGTGGGTCCGAAATGTTAAAATAAATAAAAAAGGTTACATTTGTATACAGAATTAACGATCAGCTGATTAACTTACCATGTTTATTTATATTTCGACCCATGTTCTTTAGTAAATAATATTTGATATACTGTATAACAATTAATTTAAGATGTAAGTAATGGTATATTGGTATTATATCAAAACCGCTTATTAATTAATATATACGTGGTATCAAAAAAATCGCGTGCCATTAGCTCTGGGGTGGATTCGGTATCAATGAAGGAACTCAAAAAAATAAAAGAAATGGTCACAAGATGACCCTATTTAGTAAGTAATAACTAACAAGCATATTCGATTCGTATTGAAAATCATATTTTTTTTATTTTGTTGATACACGTTACCTAACTATAAAAAATCTCTATTCCAGATTACAATAGAAATGTCTTTAATAGTTACCTTTCTTAGACACATGTCAAACTAATCGTATTTAAAGTGAGAACTGTTAAAAACCTTTTTTCTGCCATACATTTTTCAACTTTTCAGTATAACAATAAAATATGCACTTAAAAGGTATGTAACCTAATAATGAAATTTCCTTGACTTTTAAATAGGTATGCTCGGACATTAAAAGTAAAGCACATTGCCTTTAATACTACGTAATTTATTAGTTCACGCGTTTAAGCAAATTTAAAAATATGACACCGTGTATAAAGATTTTATTTTGCATGGTAAATGCAATACAAGCATAGTTACATATATTAATTTAATTACCTACTAATAAGTTAGTTATGTCCTACTTATTAATTGATGTATTTTATTTTAAAAAAAAACTGAATTACAATAAAATACCCTGTTTGTAGGTTTTCTGTTCATAGTGTTTATTATCTCACGGAACCCTAAAATAATTTATCATGGCCGGTCATCTTGGTCGCAAGAAACCGCATTATGCGACTTTTTCATTCTATAATTGATGTATAGAAGTCGCTTCTTAACTTTGACAAGATGACTGGTATTTTAGTATAAAAACAAATTTTAAATAACAATTTACAATAATTGAAATTTCAAGGAATTTGAGGGGGGGGCGGAATATCACAACAAAACACCTATATATCATCATAAAACTAAAGAGTCCCATGAGAACTAGGTGCACTGCACACATTTATTTCACTAACATTCTGTTTGCGAGTAAATATTGTAAAGTAAATGTAAATTATATAAAATTATAACTTACCGTTTAATTTTTTTTTGATAACACGATGCACTTTACCAGCAAAATATCACACACACACAGGAACGAATGAATGGAATGGACTGAATGTGTACAATAATAATATAACACTTGTATGTTATACATCTTTTAATGCTTATATAACTGTTATTGGACTTCAGTGGTTCCATGACAGTCAGGATAAAACCATTATGTAACCAAAGAGTCGGTCGAAAACTTTTATTTAACATTTAAGCAACGTTGAAATAGTTCTTGACTGACTTTTATTTAACTTCTAAATAACAATAATGTCGTTTAATATATTTCGCGTTGTATAAACGTCTACAACTACGTTTATACCACCTACCTTGTAGAATCAACAGTAAATAAAAAACGTTTACTCAACTATTATACAACGTTAATTTGTTACTTGGGTGCGGGGTGGTTCTGGATGGGGGTGGGTGTGGCGCATAGACGTGTACATGTATGTGTGTTTACACATATTTGCATAGATTTTGTGTATTCGGTTGGCCTGGTTCCTGCATGATTGATGGTAACAGGCGTATACCCGGGGAGTTTCTTGTCACTCCTTCTTCCCTTAGGCTTGTTTCCAAAGTGACAGTACGTTAAATGGTGTGCATTTGTTGCCGGACTGTCGTGTGGGAGCTGGGCTACTTCATGATATACAACATCTGTGAGTATGTGTATGCGTATGGGTATGTGTGCACGTTTGTGTGATGCGCCCTCTCCCATTTGGAGCCTCTCTGGCGCCGGGTGGCCAATAGTGGATTGCAGCGGGTTATTAATACTATATTTATTATATTATTATAGTCGTACTTGTACCTATGTAAGTTTATACATATATGTATATTTTTTCTAGTAGTATCAATTTTGATACACTATGTTTTAATATAAATCAGTTTTAAGTTCAGACTACGTGTGTTCGCCCTGTAATGTTAAATGTAAACTTGTGTGTGTAAATCTCAATATAAATCGGATTAATATTTTGTTCCTTTACTACACACATTGTAACTAATACAATCGAAGTTTTATTGGAGTTGCTTGAGTGTGCATGCTCTCTCAAAGTCTCTGCGGTGGTGGCATGTGCGTCGGGTCGTTACGTTCCCTAAAACATGGTAGAGCGAAGCGATGGCTGATTCATGTGTCATACTTGTGAACGGGTGCCGCTGTGGAGGCTGGTATGCTCTTGCAAAATTCTTTGAATTCTTAGTGTTCGGTCATCGGTGCAACTTATCAATTACTAAACGAATAATACTTGACGGTTTTCAAGTAGCTTATGTCCTTTTCCGGGACTCAAAATTATCTGCATGCCAAATTTCATCTTGAACGGTACAGTGGTTTCACCGTAAAAAGGTAACAGACAGATTTACTTTCGCATTTGTAATATTTATTATTATATTATTATTATATACATGGATAGTATGGATAATTTTAAGTACATGTAAATATATGTATGTACATATGATTGTGCAAAAATATAATTATGATGGCGCTAATGCCACTATTACATATCGGAATTCTCTTAAATATCTAAATTCCTTCACGCGATTAACGATATTTGACGCTTCACATGGTGCGCCCCCTATGCTAAATAAAAACAAAAAAAAAATGACGTGTTTGACTTTGTTTTAAGTAGCTTACTAACTTATTTTTTATTATCTTATAAGTGTTTCGGCACATATTGTATACTCTTTAGCTAATTATCAAAGTATTGTATTACTACTTTAAATGGAACTTCTTGCCAGCTCTTTTTGGCAGAAATTAACATTGTTTACATTGTATTGACGATTCAGAAATGTTCTTAGAAACTTACTTGAATAAAGTTTGATTTGAGTTTTAGTTTGAGCTCTACGAGCATCATGCCTGCTGCAAAAACATCTTTCACTGTTCAGCCAAGACCTCTATATCGTAAGCAAATCGAAAGTGAGTGTTATACTCGCTATTTACATTGATGGAATATTCTTTCCACTCCAGAAGCTTAAATACGTCCTCCAAGGCTGCAGTGAATAGTTTCGAAAACGTCTCTCTGTCTTACAACTTTCTGCAGATGGTTTTTTTTTTGTGTTCTGGTATTTTTATCTGACAAGCATAGTAGCTCTCTGTAATAGAAACGTTTCAGCACTTCTATGCACGTAATAGTCAATGTGGCACCGCTAAAGGGACTGTAACACTGTAACATCGCATAGATCTCGATAGAATCAAAGTTTTTTTTTATAATCCACAACGCTGCGCAAAGAAGCTTATTAAACTGCTCTGTCTTTACTATAATCTGGCGGAGCGTATGTATGTGGTCTATGGTACTAAAGCCACTTTGGAAACGGGAGATTACGGGGGGGCTGGAATTCCTCCAAAACTTGCTTTGAAGACGATTCGATTTCTGCAAAACAGCTTTTAAACATGGCTCAAAAGCAAAATAGGTCTATATTTCTTTGATAAGGTAAGGTCTCCTTTTTTGTTTCAAAAAACCATGCCTCTGGCGTGGCATCTTCGCGGATAACTGAATTCAAGAGTATTTAAGTATCGGTAAGTAACGCGGGTAGAAGCGTTCAGAAGCTTTGAACGTAATTCCGCCAGCGTCTGCCGCCTTATCCTTTTAAAGCAGTTTCAAGGCCATTTTAATCTTATACATAATGGTTCATATCTCGACACTATAAGGAAGAAATACCTGACTTCCGGTATATCTTTGCCATAGTGTCGAGTTAATTTGGCTCTGAGTTCTTTCGCCGTGCCGTTGACAGGATCACGCGTTGAGGTGTGTGAATCTATTAAAGTTCTCTCTGTATCTCTCAATATTTCAGATTTGGACGAAACGATATTTCCAAGTTCAGATTTTAACTACCATGACTGCCGTTCATAATCATAGTATCTTAACTAATTGCTTTTTACAGATTTAAATTATCGGGTCTTTCCACGTTTGCGGAAAATGGCTCGATGCCAACTGCTCAGGACAATAAATTGGGAGAAATTACTACAATTGGGACGCCAATAGGTTAAAGAAGCCACATAATATGTATGGAGACGATAAACAATTAAGATCCTGATAGAAGGTAGGAAACCATATACAGTATATCTTGAGAGACAGTCAAGATCATCAAAGATACAGTACACTTTAATAAATACTTGCATACAAAATAACTATGGCATATGTCATCGGCCAGCTAGTATATTGCCCTTATCGAACGGTACATTACATATACAAGAGCGTCGCGTTCGTGTTAAGTTCGTATCAAGCTACGTTCGTGCTTGTAGACCAAGCGCGTTCATATACAGAGGAATGTTGTTTACGAATTCTCGGTGGCGTTGTTAGGCGTCGCGCGGAACGGCTTCAGGCGAGCCGCCAACACCGCCGCCGCGATGCCGGTCTGATGTCTGGTGGACAGGAATAGCCGAAGCTCATAATTATTACGTGAAACACCGTAATTAGTCACCACTTAAGACTTCCAATACATTAGACCTGTATATGACTGTATATACTGATTTACTAAACTATTAAATGCTGATATACTTACTGTTTGCACATAAACTCAGGATTAAGTGATAGATGATAGAGCTTATTGCGAAGTCTGCAGTCTCGAGTACTCGAATTTCGCGTTCTCAAGCAAAATGTATGGCTTTTTTATCCTATGACCTTTGTTTATCCTATGACTATACCTACATCTGGCTTCACGAGTTAAAAATTTAGTTAGTCTCTCTATTTTCTGCAATCGACATATTTTTTTTAACAAAATCTGTCTGCAAGTTTCACAAACAGGTATCCGCAATTATTGCCTTATACATATACACACCAACGTATATGTGCATATATTATGCACACACACATATATATATATGTATATCCGATACTCTTTTTTTTATACGAAAAGTGTGTTTATATATCTATAGGTGTATGCCTATGTATGTGTATATATATATATATATATATATATATATATATATATATATTCATACAAACGCATACACCTATAGATATATATACACATTTTTCATATAAAAAAAGAGCATCGAAACACTTTTCTTTGCACTGACTATGTTAATAAAAAAGCGTATTATTATTTATTCTTATGGTATGTTCTAATAGTCTACAGTTATCGAATTATTGCAACATATTACATCGTATTGTGTTGTGATAAAATTGTATTTTTATGTATTGTGAAGTTTTATTAAAGAACACTATATGATTTTTAGATATCGGTAACATATTTCAGTAAATTATAAATGTATTTTATTTTAATTTAATTTTTTCTTTTTAAGTGCTTTAACTGTGCTGCACTAAATTGAATGGATTGATATAAGAGTACACAGTATTATATGAGTGACAACTACGACGTAAGACTGAGTTTTTGGCATAGTTAGTACGTCCAAGAGATTTCTTGTTCGAGTAGCTACATTACGACATCGGAAATAGATATTACCTTAACGGTGTGGTGAATTAATAAGACCATTTAGAATTTTAAATAAAAAGAAGAAGTCCCTATCCCTACGGCGATCTCTTAGATTTTCGATTTTGTTAAGGTTTTTTGTAGTATTATAATTAGTTTTGAATTTGACATATCTTAGAAATTTAGTTAGAATGCGTTCAAGTTGATTTATACACACGGCATACTGGGGATTCCATACACAAGATGCAAATTCTAAAATACTCCTCACATAAGACACATAAGTATAAGATATAAAAGGTTTTGAGCTTTTTAAAAACGGAAGTAGATCTTATTATAAACCCTAGCATTTTATAAGCCTTAGCTATAGTGTAAGGAATATATTCGTCAAAAAGTAATTTATGATCTAGTATTACACCTAGATCTCTCATTTCATTAAGGCGATGCTTCCGTAAATAAAGATAAGATAAAAAGACAGGGACGCTCAAAGGTTCTTATGGCTTGAAAGTAAAGCTGTACCTATTAAAGAGTACAGAATGAATTCCATGATTTTTGGAGCTGTTTCAAGTCCATTTATAGTACTTATTAAAATATAAAAATGTTATGGAGTATAAGGAAAGATACCCGAAAGCCGTTAAAGATGTTACAAACAACCATTACATGG
The DNA here is from genome assembly GCA_946406115.1 of Apoda limacodes. Lineage (NCBI taxonomy): Eukaryota > Metazoa > Arthropoda > Insecta > Lepidoptera > Limacodidae > Apoda > Apoda limacodes. Next base: position 2,980,828 of record OX291540.1, on the reverse strand, counting down.
ATGATTATATTTCCAGCATGTCTAATGTCGAACTCGTCAAACAATTAGCGTACGAGGTGCTGACAATTCATCAAGCATGCTGTTTTCAAATGCGGGCATAGGCCTCAAATGTCAAACAGACATTAGCACTTGTTCCAAAAGAACTTCATATGAGTCCTAACCCCGAAATTAATTTGCCAACTGATGCTAGTACCTTGGGTATTAAATGGTATCCAAATAAAAATACTTTAGGTTTTTGTAACATTTCACGAAAAGGGAGATATTGTCACAAGTCATAAGTGTATACGATCCGCTTGGTTTTATCACACCAGTGACAATTAAGGGTCGTATCCAAATTCATCAGCTGTGGAAAGACGGTATAAATTGGGATGATAACTTAACATCGAAATATCAATGTACCTGGTCTGAATGGTTACAAATTATCAAAACAGCAATTATTGAAATTCTAAGATGGTACTTAACCGATAATAATCATGTTGATGTTCAAATGCATGTTTTCCAATGCTAGTGAACAGGCTTATTCATGTGTAGCTTTCTAAGATTAATCAATATATCTTTAATTGGAAGTAGTTGATGGTAGTCGCAGCCCCGGATCTACGATTTTTTCGAACCGGGGCAAAACCTTGATAGTGCCCCCCCCCCCCTCCTTTATTGTAATAATAATAACGGCGTGCTTCTTTTCTGCGAAAGAATCTATAAGCTCCTCAAAGTCCGTCGCAAAGGCAGTTTTGTTTTCAATGGCTAGGATCGCGAGGCCAGATAGGCGATCCTGAATCATTGTAGAACTAAGATAAGGAATATGTAAACTATATTTACCTAAACTTTAACACAAGGCATAATATAGAGCGGATACAACCACAAAACTGTCGGGATATAAGATGTAGTCATACAATAGTTATATAGTATCTAAAACAAACGTCTTAAACAGAACTAAAAGTTACCGGGATAGCCAGATAATTTTGTGTTATGTCTTGTCATAAAGTGGAGGTAAATATAGTCTGCCTATTCCGATGGGAAGTCGCTCTGATATCATGGACATTAGCGCTGGCAATGCTTTGTGCTGTCTCCTACGCTGTTTCTACTGCATATCACTAGCATTCATTGCTGTGCAGATGACAGTACTGGAGACGCTTATTACACGGGTCGTGCAAGCATCCCTCGATCCGTTGTGGAAGAAAAACCTGAAGAACTTGTGTCTCGAATCGAGATCACTCTGTCCAAGGTCGCTAAGAAAACCCCATTTACTGTGGTCCTACAATTCCAGAATACTCCTCTCTCCATCTCCAAGAGCATTGGGATCCTTGATGTCGACATCTCCAGCGATGTTCAGTTCCGAGATCATCTGCATGACAAGGTGCAGCTGGCGTCCAAAAAACTTGGTGTACTCAACAGAGCGAAGCAGTACTTTACGTCGGGGCAAAGGTTGCTGCTTTACAAGTCGCAAGTCCGGCCCCATATGAAGGGTCAGAAATAGTCGCGTACAGTGCTGTTTCAAAGAAACTTCCTCCCGCGAACGCTTGGGTTGCGGAATGAGCCAAAGAACTGCAGTATGGGGACCTTCAAGAAAGAGGTTATTGGATTTCTGAAGGGTCGGCAACGCGCGAGTGATGCCCCTGGTGATGCAAGCATCCATAGGCTACTGTGACCGCTTACCATCAGGCGGACCGTAAGCTTATTTGCTACCTTAGTGGTATAAAAAAATATAAAAAAAATAGCAAGGCCAGAGTCGCTCCTTTGCCACCTACATCAATTCCACGATTAGAGCTTCAGTCAACACTATTTACTGGCTTCGAGATTTGCATACACAATACGTGAAAGCCATAGGTTTAATATTTCGTCCTCCTTTTATTGTCCTCTACTGTCCTCAAGTGGTAACGTAGTGATACTTTATCATATAAATCCTTTGTGGCTCATAGGATAGGAGAGGGAAAGAGGGAGATTCTTCATTGAGGGAAGGCTAACCGCAACAAATTACCTACAGCTGCTGTAGGAGGTTGTGGAAGAGCAACTGGCGAAAATACCTGTGTACTATCTCAATAGCCTGTACTATCAGCACGACACGGTGCTCTAGCGCATTTCCAACGTGATGTTCGTGCTTACTTAAACGAAACTTTCGGCGAGCGATTAGGTCGCGGTAGACCCGTGCCATGGCCGGCGAGGTCACCCGATCTAACACCCCTGGACTTTTTTCTTATGGGGCGAAATTAAAAGAATTGTCTATGAATGCGAAAGTGTGTCAAGAGACGAGTAAAAACAATAAATTATCAGTGCCTTCGGAACTGCTAAATCACAACAATTTGTGTTGGCCCGAGTAAAAGATAACCACAGACGTGTCGGGCTGAGTTATGTGTTCAAAGAGGCGGTGAACACTTTGAACATATTTTGAAATACTTGTAGTTAAGTCAAATCTTTGCTGCAAGTTCTACCTAATTATTCACTTACTTACAAATTGGACCAAAACTATTGTAAATACAAATCCTGATTTCAGATCAATTATTCTAAATTCTGTTATTAAAACTACAGAAAATCAATTTATTATTTTAATTACCTTACTAAACATTTCAGTTTTTGTGTTCGTTGCATAATTTTGACTGTCCTAAGCCGGCAAAGTATGACGGAAAAGTGGGAATACATTAATCAAATTATTTTCAACGTATCGGTCACGTAACTCGTGCGGGTCAAGAGTTTAGGCACAGCAGGTACCTACCTAGGTATAGCAGCATTCGCTAGATGCGCAACTACTTGATACTTTGTATGAATTACTTTATTTTTGGGTTTTTTTATACTTGCGTTAATAATATTTTTGTTTTGCGTAATTATTGCCGCAATGCAAATAGTATCATGAGTAGTGTCTTAATTTAAAATAGTGTCGGACAACCGTCCGGAATCGTGACAACTTGTGCCTTTCACTTTTTATGTCTGTCTCTCTCGCTCTTAGGCGGGCTAACCATGCCGCGTGCCTCTCACTCGCTCTCATTGTGAGCGCATAACGTGAGCGGAGCGTAACTCAGTTTCTTGAAGTGTCACCCGGCAAACCAATTTATAAGACGTTGTCACGTCAAAAATAATAGTTTTGCTTTAATCATTGTGTCTTCGAAGGTTAAATTCTTTGAGTTGAGCCACTCTTGAATTAGGGCTTTACGCCACGCGTAAAAAGTATTGACACGTTTTTAATGGATAATTTTTTATGATCTACAATTTTTGACCGAGCTAATTTAATGATAAAACTTAACGTTTTGCTGAAAACCGCAAAATAAACATTTATTTGACCTTTGACCGTGAGTTAATTTGTTAAAGGTACCGGATCGATGAGGACTTTGACGTTATGAACAATTTTACCAGATTTTAGCTTTTTCGGGAATTTAAGTATCTTCGGATGTCTATATTGACCGGACTATATGCAACTTTCAGCTGTTATAAATATATTTTTTTTAACATTTTCAAAACTGTCTGCCGTGACCTTGGAACCGGCCTAGCTGTCTGCCATTATATTTTTTTAATTAAAATAATATATTCTTTTAAAATATTAAACTTTTGACCTTTTACACTTGTGTGACACTAAAAGAACCCAAGTTCGGATTAACGAGTTCCCATTTCGTGTCCGGTAGATACAAGAGAGCAAATTAAGAAAATATAGTGTTTTATAAGTCGTCCGGCTACGGGTTCTCTTACTATAGTCATAACCACCTCTTGGACTTGTTTGAAGCAGTGACTTCTTTACTGCCCTACATAAATTCTTTTAAGATACATTCCAATATATATTCTGCTGATCACGACGCCTGCCCAATAGTCAACAAAGTCAACTGCCGATTGTCATTCAAACTCATATCACATGGTATATGTCCAATAAACCAGCCATTGTACTGGCACGTGACGATTTATTATCGATCAACCTAATAACCAGCGTGTCTGCACCTAATATCTAACAGATTGCTTTTTTGCATCGATGCGTCATAGCCTGTGACCAGGTCTTAACCATAGTAAGTGCCTTCTACAAAAGGAGTTAGCTCTCACAGGCGTTTATTTGAAATCTACCTAAATCGACCTATTATGAAATATACAAATACTACGTTACTCACAACATATGCTCATATTTATAGATATCATCAGCCTAGTAACAAGCTAATTTCTACAGCGCATCATTCAACATCTTTGTTGTAACTAGCAGTTACAAGCGCAGCGTTGTTTACCATGGTAAGACCCCCGCTCACTGACCTCGAGTACAATCAGACGTGAGAGGCTGACACGGCACTCCAAGCCGACGCCGACGCGACGGAGAACGGCGGAAGCATAATCTTTGTAAAATAAAATTGTTGATATTAAATTAGAAAATAAGTCAGTTAGCAGGTCGCTATTTGTCCTCTATGTCTATAAAAAATATTCCTTCCATGTACCTATGGCCTGCTACTATTATATCCATGGTGGGTAATGACCTGCCTTCTGAACCGGACGGCATAGGTTCTATTCCCGTACAGTAAAACATCTCGTATTGCATATATATATTGATAGCAAGTTAGTAACAATGATATCTACTATAAGAAAACAAGTTAGTAACTGTTTCGTTAAATTTTGACTCATGAATATAGGTACTAGCTTTTGCCCGTGCACCTCTCGCGCTCAATGTTTCAACGCAAGAAATTTTTCGGTTCGGCGTGCTAGGTTCATGGTGCACGGGTTCGGGGTGCTAGATTCGGATATCGTTGTAGTTCTAGTTCTTTACCGTGGAATTCAATTTTAGTTATTCCTGTGAGAAATTTGAATGCCCGCTCATGGCCCGCTCGTGTCATTGAATATAGAATACAAACCGACCGTAAATAAGGTTTGATATTCGCGTAGGGACAACAATTAAGAAAAATTAAATTATTTGAATTTAGATTTGTAGAAACAAACATGCAACACATGCATTTTTGTTTAGTCTTCGTTTGTTAGACGCCCTCGTCAGATGCTTGATCCGAGATGGGTTGTTTTGTTTAATATTATGGGCAACTAGAGTAAAATCAACATAAGCACCAACGTTTTCCATATTGAAGAAAAGTAGACATATCCCGCGTGATAATAGTTGTAATATGGTGCGACGCCCTCTTGTCTCGCATCCACAGCAACAGTTTGGATTAAGGCAAGATCACCAACTTTTCGCTCTCACCAAGGATCATTAGCATGCCCCGAGAGGTTTTAGGAGAAGTGTAAGGAGCGCACTTGAAGCCGTTCCCTTGTCAGCATACGTAATGGGACCAGTACGTATGCTGACAAGCGTTGAGTCTGACGCTGAGTTTCAGGAACTCCATTCAGTGTAGTCCGCGGAGTTGTGCTCAATATATGGCCGCTCAGTCGACTAGTTGCTTTGTTTCATAAGTATTAGAAATGTATGCTCACGAATGAGCAGGGAGATACCTATATAGTTGATGACCATGGGAGGACAAGGAACTCCGCCCAAGAATAAAGTTAAGTTGAACATGTAAATTAATAAAGTTAAGTTGAACATGTAAATTAAAGTTAAGTTGAACATGTAAATTAATAAAGTTAAGTTGAACATGTAAATTAATAAAGTTAAGTTGAACATGTAAATTAAAGTTAAGTTGAACATGTAAATTAATTAGATATAAGTAACGAAACTTATTTCTATAACCGCTAGTACATAACAAGATAATGAAAAATATTCATATTTTTTGAACCCTTCGGCATATCCTTCATATATATTCTTCCCGGATAAGTATTAAATACCTCAAGAAGCCAAGCGAAGCTACCCTCCCAGCTGGTTGCAGTACCAAACGTTTCATTTTATGCGGTACACGTTTGAAGTTATGTTGAGGTATGCCGCTTTCCTACCTATTTTGCTGTCCCCATCCCCAGCGAGGACAAAAACGTTCCGCTTTCGCAAACAGACCCTCCGTTCCGTTCCGTTCCGTTCCAGCGTCTTACCAGCCAGCGTTCCACTGCAAGGACTCAAGGAAAGGGTCACATAGGAAAAGAACTGTCGATGAGAGGGTTCTGTAGAGTGCTCAAAACTGCGGGCTGGAACAGCGCAAACGTTCAAAAAGGTGGTAACTGAAAAAACGGAGGGTCCTCAACCACTGGAAGGTATGCGACGTGTCCAGTCCGCATTAGTGAGTGATTCTAGTAGTGTCCCGTCCATCTCATAGCATTCCTATGTGTGCCCATTACCTCTGCCCAAGACTCCAGTAAGACGGAGTAGATAGGGCAGGTAGTGTAGGACTTCGCAGTCTATGATGTGGAGTGGGAGTGATAGAGCCGACCGGTACCAGCACCCTTTAGCCAGCAGGATGATAAATATATACAAGTGTTAATATATACAAGAAGGGAAAAATGACTGCTTTGCCGTTTGTGGACTGCGTGTTGGCTTCTAAACTCTTCTGTGTTCTGATTCTTCTTTGATGGTATTCATTTGCACCAGCTTATTCGGTTTACATCAACGTGGCGTTAGAAGTTTCCAATTAGCAATACAACTCTTGTTCCTTTGATGCTTGACTGGCGTTATTGTCTTGTAATGGTATTCAGTTTATGTCGTTAATAAGGCATTTTCGATTAGTTTCCGTTATCACTAGGTTAAACATAAATTTAAATATTCAGTGAAGGATTGTTTTACTGTTGCAGTGTTCCAACACTTGTGTTTTATTTTACCTCAGTGGCAGTGTTTATTTTCAGTGTCTGGTTTCCTGAGCTTCAGTTATTATTCTTAGATATACCTACCATAGTACTCGTAGTTCGTAAAGCCAGTGCAAAAGAATGATTTTCTTCTTTTGTTTTCTTAACTTCAGCCGAGATTGTGGGCGGTTGCAGTAGCGGTGGATGAGCTGGATTGACTTTTCTGTCCTCGGAATAAAGGGCTCGGGGGCGGTGACACGTCCTTGCTCGGATGGCTTGATTTAACGTCCAGGTTTTTTATACTATTTGCGCTGTTTAGTTTCAGTGTTCTGTTTCCATAGCTTTATTGTTCTTAGGTGTCTATAGGCGTAAATAATAAGTTGACTCCGCAAAAGTGTCGGAAACTCGTAGGAGATTGTAGGTGGTTGCAGTAGCGGTGGATGAACTGGATTGGCTTTTCTGCCCTGGGAATGAAGGGCTCGTGGGCGGTGACACGTCCTTGCTCGGATGGCTTGATTTAGCGTCCAGATTTTTTTATACTATTACCGCTGTTTAGTTTCATTGTTCTGTTTCCATAGCTTTACTGTTCTTAGGTGTAAGTTCGTAGGTGTGTACTTAAAATAGGATAGTAGTTCCATCTTTTGTAGCAGAATTCCAACGTTTGGGTTTTTTTTTATTTCTTAATTGACAGTTGTTCGTTTTTCTCGTTCTGCTCCTAAACGCAGTTACTTTTTTAGGCGTACCTAATTTTTAAGTAAATCATAAATGGATGCTATCATTGTTTATTCGTTCTTGCAGCGGCATTTCAAAACCTACGTTCCAGTTTATTATAGCAGTTTTCAGTTTTGGTGTAAGCAAACAGACCCTGAAGTTAATTTAATTTAGGTAACTACCTAGATATATGAATAGTATATAGGTAGGTATTTATTTTTGTTGTTTTTTTTTTAACTGTACAATTATTATTATTTGTATATATTATTATCACTGGCAAAAATACTAAAAAATTTGGGTGAAATTTGTACAAAGCTTCCGTGTCAACAATTTCTTATGGAGTAGGTAATTTATGTGTCTGTCTGAAAGTACGCACCAATTAAAAGTTTTTTCCAATGAATAAAATATGGATAGGCGACAAAACACAGTTAAGTGTCGCAGACTTGCTAGCCATTTAAATTACCGGCTCTTAATTGAAATCTAGACCCGATATTTCTAAACTTATTTGCTCAGCCGGCAAATACTAAATAACTTCCTAATGTTTAAACTGTCAAAAATGTCATCAAGGCTAAAAAATATTAAACACATACAAGTATATAACAATAAACTTACGAGTAATATTATAATTATTATTAGTGTTTTCCGTTTTTTAACAAAAACTAGTAAAAAGCAAAAAGGTTTTAATTTATATAATTCCGCAGGAGTCCCGCTCTAACGAAAGCAATAAATGTTCACGTTACCTATACAGCCTATACTAAACAACTGTGCCGGCAACAAGTCTGCTGCAGGTATTATAAAATAAAACATTTCAGACACGTAATTTAGTACGTGTGTAGATATTGTAGATAATACCTAAACCACAGCATTAAGTTAATTTGCGCATTTATGCCGTGTTTTACACGGTTATTTAAAAATAGAACTGGTGTGCGACTACAGATTACGCAAAAGCAATAATTTCGTTACGCAATATCCACATACCTAAATATAGTTGGTTGCACGGATTTCCCCGAATCTACATGTAAGTAGCGTGTTTACTTTCACTTCACCAACCGCTCGTCGGACGTCAGCGAACTACAACAACACATATATCTCATTCAGCCTTTACCTTACATACGCCTTATTTTCGCTTCGATATTTGATAAGAGTGCGATAACGTATAGAGACAACGATCGATTTATAATTTGTTGTTAACGATAGATGTAAAATTATAGCAGTAAATATGTAATGTATGTGTGAGTTATAAAAATTAGTCAATTTAAGTTTTAGAATGTAGACATGTCGAGTTGAGCTAATGTCAGAAACATTAGCCAGCCTCAGCTGTACAAAGTGGCATCAGGTCTGCCATATCCATTTTCATACACAAGCAAACAGTTGCTGATTATTATAGTCGGTTTTATCTTAGCCGTGAAAATTCAGTTAGCAGGCACAATTAACTAATAGTTATAATATTAGTGTAGTAAGAATTATTCAAAGCACGCTCCAAGTAAAGAAAGGTCGAGATTCGTTAATTCCTGGGATGATGCTATAGGTAAAAACTATATTGTTTTAAATAGAAAATCAAAACCCTCATCACCTCACCATACCTGTAGATATCCTGTACGAATCATTAGGTACAATATGTACTCATACAAAATGTACACTAGGCTATCTTAGGTCCGCGGCAAACGTTGAGCAACTGTTACGACAGTAAAATTGAATTTATAACATTTTGACGTGACAACGTCTTATAAATTGGTTTGCCGGGTGACACTTCAAGAAACTGCGTTACGCTCCGCTCACGTTATGCGCTCACAATGAGAGCGAGTGAGAGGCACGCGCCCGCCTAAGAGCGAGAGAGACAGACATAAAATCATTGTCACGTAAAACTTTCGCCCGTATACCGACTTTACAGGCAACCAGTTTTTTATCGTGGTGACAATGTTCTGCAGGTAATTACTACGAGGCATGAAATTAAACAAATATTTGACATTTGAGCCGCGTCATCGGACACGGTGCTATCTACGGCTTGTCACTGACATGAACAACACCCTCAGCGTACACCTGCGTGATACATATCGCAACGTGATACACATCGCAACGTGATACACATCGCAACGTGATACACATCGCAACGCTCAAAACAAGCGTAGCGTACGTACGTACGTACCTACAAACATACAGAGTTCCGCGTTCGTGTCCCCCTCACTAATGCGACCACATATCCCGCTACAGGCGGAACCGTCCTGATTTCAAATGAAATGACCCTTCATCCCTACCTACACTCTCTAGCTACAAAGAAATATATATACTACAAAATACAGAAAAGAGACAGTAAAAATTGTAGTTTTATCTAAACAAAGGTCTTTTGAAATAAAATTCATTATTAAAGTAATATTTTGTTACTCCCTTTAAGTTAGTGTACTCCTACAACGAAACAAAACTAAACAAACACTGGTCCTAAAATCTTAGCATGGGGCTGAATCTTGACCAATCTCAATCCCAATTTTAGAAAATGCAATCTTAAATATTAAATCGTTGGATATTACATAGATTTTTGGAGACATTGATCTAGCAGGTACTGACAACGACCTTCTACTTAGAAAGGCATCTAGTAGTAAACGAACGTAGAGTAGAATAGACCATAATTTTAACGAACAATTACGCTAATTTTGTACGGGACAAGAGGAGCATATCAACAACTGTGATACAAGCACTTCTTCACTTATCCTCATGTTTTCATTTTCATAACAGTTTTATCAAATTTGTACACAAATCAACTTTATTTGTTTTAAGTTTAAAAGAAAGCTTTGTTTAAATTTACCGACTTTTATTTCAACCAGGTTAAATTAAAACGTCACTATGACGTCACTTGCGGAATATAAACGGAAAAATCACATAGTCTAGGTCAAAGTTGCGGCACCAAATTATGTGTAATATAAATATAAATATGTAATTCCGTCTCTTCAGTCGGTAGACCCTGTGCAATGTTGCAGCTTAATTAGATGCTCTGTTGTGACGTGCAGCAAGGGTAAACAAACAGACTCACTACCGCTTTTATAATCGGTTATCCCCAATAAAGAAAATAATAAATTATATGTATAGTTTTAAGTATATGTATACATATGATTTTGCAAGAATATAATCATAATAGTAATTATCCTACCAGTATTATTAAATATCTGAATTCTTTCCACGATTGACGATATTTGACGCTTCACATAATGCGCCCCCTACGCTAAATAATAAAAAAAAAAAAATTTATGTGTATCACAACTTTGTTTTTTGTAGCTTTACTAACTTATTTATATTAAGTTCTAAGTGTTTGAATACAGATTGTGTACTTGTTGATTGTTTAACTAAATATTGTATTATAAGTTTAAATATTTGAGTTTAGGCAGCAATTAACATTATTAAAAATTTGTATTGACGATTTAAAAGTGTTCTCAGAATCCTACTTGAATAAATTTTTTTTTTTTTATTTTGTAGCTGATGTACAGTATGTTGTAGCGGTACTATTTGATGAATCGAAAAAACGCCGCGCTGTCAGGATATATCATGAACCATATGCCTACGTTATTTTAGAGATTAGGTCCCTCTTGTTCTTATACAACTATTATGATGTGATATTTTCTCTAAGTACGGTGTGTCTAGTGTGTGTTTTTGCGTGTTTGTAACTCTACTATCGCGTTCGCGTATTCATTAAAAGTCCTATGAGAAAACCGTCCCGAAACGCGTCCGCTAGAATATTTCCATTGCGCACTAAAATCAAGCAAAACCGCCACCAGCGACGGGATGGCGCGGTGCCAACCGTGACTCTGTTATTTTGTTCATTAATTTGTCAGCGTTGTTGAGGAATTGACATGATGCTGATGATACTTGCTTACTGGTCGGCTTCCCTATTATTGGCATAATATTGCAAATCGGGGTACCTATACAGAACTACTGCTCTGACTAATTTCAGATCGTCGGCAAAAATAGAGCATGTAGCCGTAAACCTATTCTTGAAGTAGTTTCATAAAAATCGCAACATTGGTTACCGTCAGAGAAATAGCTGATTTATTTTAAACGGCAAGCTAATATACGATTCGCGGCGTCTCGCAGCAAGCTTTATACAAACTAATTTTTCCTTATTTCTGCCATTTACTGATAAAACCCCGTGATATTTTGTATTCATGATCTTGACGATATTTGACGCTTCACATGGTGCGCCCCCTATGCTACATAAAAACTAAACAATAATAATTGACATGTTTGACTTTGTTTTTAATGGGTTACTAACTTATTTTTATTACCTAATAAGTGTTTCGGTACATATTGTATAATCTTTAGCTAATTATCAAATTATTGTATTATTACTTTAAATAGAAATTTTTGCCAGCTCTTTTTGGCAGAAATTAACATTGTATACATTATATTGACGACTCAAAAGTGTTCTTAGAAACCTATTTGTAATAAATTTTTGTTTTAACCTAAGACAAATATCTATGTACACGGTATTCCTAAATCCTGAAAAATGTTTTTACTAACTTGCAATCTTAAGTGAGCCCATTTGTATGAAAAACTAGAATCCTCTATAACTACTAACCTATACAATTTAATGGAAAACTGGCACTCTGCAGACCTATACCTGACTCAAAATCTATTTGCAAATCTTGTAAACATAACCTAACTTTACTTAATGTTCACTTTTTCTGGTAATTTAATCATAATCATTAAAATACATGATTACCTTTATTGTCACATTCTTTAACTGGTTTTTAAAACACGACACTGATTAAACCTAAAATCTACAAAATTCCAATTTTACGATGAGAAATATTATACGTATTTACGTATATGTTGCGTAGACTAACAAAGCGAAAGACGCGCGTTAAGGTCATTTTTGTTTACCCGAATTGCAAAAAGATTTTGAGTCAGGTTAGATATTTATTCCTAGAACATGTCTTCAAAATTACACAGTGTTTTGATTAGTAGTTAAGTGTCATATATAAGTGGAAAATTTGTTTGTATGAAGCACGCTGCGAGGCGACGCGAATCGTATTCTCTTAAGAGGATACACTTTGCTGCGCCTGGCAGCGGGCTTCATACAAACGAATTTCTCATTTGTTTTTGACAAAAAAATTTTTTAAGAATCAGTTCTAAGTATGGGGAACTCCCAAAATTTATTGTTTTTTTTTCTATTTTTGTGTGAAAATCTTAATGCGGTTCACAGAATGCATCTCTTACCAAGTTTCAACAGTATAGTTCTTATAGTTTCGAAAAAATGTTACATACGGACGGACGGACAGACAGACATGACGAATCCATAAGGGTTCCGTTTTTTGCCATTTGGCTACGGAACCCTAACAAGGATGACACGATCTGTAACTGTGCGTGAGTAGTGAAGCTACATCTTAACTCACTGAGATTTCCACTAAAATACATGAATATTATACAACATTGTTATCAAAAAAATGCTTTTTCTCAGTGTCTAAAGCACTATCGCGGATTTGCTATTTTATGAAAAAGGTATCCGCATAGGGATATGTCATCATAACCATCCACAGACGATAAACGTCGGGACACAATTGCACATAGAAAATGTCTTTGCCAAAACTTAAAAAAGTAAAAATTTAGGAACATCTTACATCTTAGAACATACAATTGAGTAAACATTTCCACAGCGTATTTTTGAACTCGCATTTAGGTCTAGGTCCAGGTGTAGGCATGCCACGAACATAAAACAGAACGCAATCTCTACAAATCCGATATGGAGACAGTTTCAAATTCCAAACCAAACGAAAACGAGAAAACAAACATCAACTACAAAAGTGACAGCGACACCAAAGCTTAAACAACAAAGAGAAAGATAACTTCATAGCAACTGTTAAATATCTTATCGGCGAGTTCCATATTTTAATTGCTGTTCTTTCGGACTCTGGTCGTGATTGGTTAATTCCACGAATCATCCATTTTATGGGGTGTATTATTGACCAATCAGAAACGAGATAGCGACGATGCTGACGGGAGGTCAATGGAAATGAACCTGTCAAATGAATAGCATTCATTGTTCTTATCAAACGGTATGACAATTTCAGTATAATCCCGTGGTTCTCTGCATTAAGAAGAAAGCAGACACTAGTAGTAATGTTGTTCATCTATTTCTATTTACATTTATTTATATATATATATATATATATATATATATATATAAATATTATACCTATATATAAATAAAAATAAATCGCAGAAATGTATGTAACCGCATAACTTCTGAAAGACTGCAACGAATTTGATAATTCTTTTTTTTTGTGTCCGTTATTGTCAGGATAAGGTTTGTATGGAAGAAAATAACCGGTCAAGTGCCAATCGGACTCGCGCTCTATATAACTTTTGAACGACTGCACCAAATTGGATATTTCTGTTTTTGTTGTGTAGTTTATTGTAAGGACAAGGAATAAAGAAAAAGCGGTCAGGTTTTGATAGTTGTTGTGCACACGCCGAGAAAGGTTTATGAATACCTATTACCACCCAGAGACAATAGTTGAAAAAGACCGGTTAAGTGCGAGTCGCAGTCGCGAACTAAGGGTTATAACCATCCGATTGTAATGAAATTTTGTAAGTTGCTGTGCACATGCCGGGGAAGTTTTCTCAATTAGTAATACCTTTTATAAGTAAATACGTGGACATGGTGTCATGCTGTGGTCAAGCTATCAATCTATGTAAATTAAAATGTTGGTTTAGCTATTGTGTATATAAGGGAGAGGGACTAGAGCGTAACATCGTTCGCTGGTTCAACTGTTATGTAGGTATTTAAGAAAGCGGGACTCTAGCGAAACATGGTTTGCAGGTTCAACTATTACGTACCTATATTAGTGAGAGGGACTATAGGGAAACAACGTTTGTGGGTTCAACTATTATGTAAGGGAGAGGGACTATAGCGAAACAACGTTCGCCTGGTCAGCTAGTTTTCTATAAGGATCGATGTTTTTTTTTTTCTAAAGTTTGTATTTAATATAAAATAAATTACTTACTTTAGGACATTATTGTAAAAAAAGTAGTTTGGATTTTTTTTAATTTAAACAGCCACTTGAAGTTAGGGGTGGTTTTCGGTCTCCCGAGACCATAAAACATAAATTTCTCAGAAACGGCTCAATATTTTAATTTAAATTTTTTTTTGGTATTAATATGTATTACTTCCCTCTAGTTTCATGAATATCAGACACTTTTTGAGGCGCTGAAAAATACGAATAAAGAAAAAGTTAAAAAACAGGCTATTTGCAAATATCTCCAAAATTTTGTGGTTATGGTAAAAAGTTTCTTCTACTAAAGTTGTAGATTTTTATTAGACCTACAATTTTTGTACAAATCATTTTTCAATAGGACGTCACAGTAAACCCGAAATTGAAAAAAGGGGTTTTATTCTACATATTAACCTTTTATAATTAGGAAACTTCAGGATGTAGAAATAAACGGAATTCGATAGGACTAAAATGAATTATTTTGTGTTGTATCTCGGGCTTTCAGAATACCTCTTTCAAATGCTGTTGAGAGAGAGTTTTTTCACATATGACGCTTAAATGTTATAACGTCAGAAATCGCTGCTCAGTTGATCTTATGAAAGCAGAATTGCAAATTACGTTAAATATTCACATGTCATCTTCCGAGTTCGTTGATAAATACAATTAAATAAACGGTTTGACGACCGACAACCAACGGTGGTCCCGATATTTTTCTTTAGCTATCTCTGTGTGAAAAATTCGTTGCTGATTTTGTGACCTAACCAACCAGCTAACAAACTAGCAGATTTGCCATTTCCCAAAAAGGAATTTCTTGGCCTTCGCATAATGCCGCAGATTTTGTCGCAAATGTCGCAATATTCATTATCGATGGATTATACTACGTCCTTTTAACTAAGTGATCACCGTGCGGGAGCTGAGGCCGTGACGGATGTGGTAGGATGGTCCTAACCACTGCACTCATCTTAAGTGGGTGCCAATAGTGATGTAAGTTTGCAATGTTCTTAAGAACCAGAGAGACTTTCATGTGCTATGTATGCACCAACCGGTACTCATAAATGAGGTTTTAAAGACCCCTGACATGATTGAGTTTTAGAGGAGTCTATTTTCAGTGGTAATAAGCTAGATTAAGTTTATTATAACAATAAAAAAAAAATTTAAACCTTGTTAAAGAAATGGTGTCAGTTTGTTTGTTGTCTATATAAACATGTACGTATATACGAGAGGGAACTGCGGAACTTTATACATACAATCATTTTTTCTTTCACATTCTCACACTTAGTAATAATGAATATAGGGTCAGAACCCTATAAAGTCAATATTTATGCGAAGAACTCATCTGAATCCTGCAAATAACGACGGATTCTATAGTTGAAGAGCAGAATGCTTGACGGAGCACTCTATTTTTTTAAATAACAGTTTTACTTCACAAATTATTTTATAATTAAATATTTCAATGAAGGGGACAAACCACTCCTACGTCACAGGTGGTTACCAGGGCCTATTAAATAAACGTGACAATCCGATAATTTTTCACTTTTTGGCAAATAAGTCGAATTGTCGCGACAAGTGTCATTTAATTAAGATGACAATTAAGTCCAAATGCGACATGTAAAGTAGGTAAAGTCTAAAAACGTTTAATAAGGCCGTCAATTGTCAGATTGTACCTGTCTCGTCTCTAAGAAAATGTTCTCCGACATGTCATGGTAATTGACAAATTTGTCACTTTTTCGAAAATACAACACACAATACAATATCGAGACATGGATATGAGAGAACACGAGGGTAAAACATATAAAAATTTTACTTTTGTTTTTGTCTGTACAATCACATGATATTGTGAACCACATCCCATCCAATTTAATGCGCATAAAATTTGTTTAAGTGGTATAGGGGTATATTCCTCTTTGTTGTGTGCTGAAGTTGCTGTCCAATTTTGTTTATTAAGTATACAACAATAGTTTTAGACAATTAAAACCGTTGTATTAATATTCTGTAAATTAAAAAAGAAAAAATCTTGGTTTAAATGTGCGACGTCATACAGTTTGCATCAAACATTCATCTTCAATACTGCTTTCCTGCGACACTTTTGTTGGTACAAATGTAATTTCCGAATTGCCTTGCCATTGGGTTAGGGTGCCTGTCGAAAATTTGTGACAATTCGACAAATATGTCTATCTGTTATAAAAAATTAGTGTTTAATAAAGCAAACAAACAGTCTTTCCAGACAAATTGTCATTTGTTGACTGTCATTTTTTTTTTATTTTACAGAAATATTTCAAATTGTCACAACTATATTTGACATAATTGTAGATTTTACACACTGACAAATTTGTCAGTGATAATCTTTATGAAAAAAAATAATTACAAATTGTCTGATTTTCACCTGTCGCCTGTCATTGACACGTTTATGATCGTCGTAACACTGTTTCTGACACAGTGTATCTGTTGGTACTAAGGTAGCTTATTTTTTACTCAGCTATTAACTAACTGATAGCAACAATTAAATGTAAAAACATTGAAACACAAATTAATATACTTAATTGTTTATTACAACAACAAGACCACTACACAATAATCAATAGATACTAAAAGACATCCATTTGCGTTACAAAAAATTTTTTTTTTAATTTAAATAATAGGTATTTTCATCAAATCAGCCATTTCGTTCGAAATCACTAAATCGCTGTCGAGTAATCTCTCAGTAAGTCTAAGCTAAGATACTTTTATCACGTTACATTTTTAATAAGATTGTAAAGTTTTTCGACATCCAATTTCTCTTCGCGGCTCCTATTGGTACTTACTGGATATTATTGTCCCCTGCACAATGCCCATCTGATTTTAATGTTATTTATTGCTTTAAAATAAAACCCGCTTACTTCAAGTCAGTCGATTAACTATTATTTGCTAATACGTTAGACACGAGTATGTGACTTATTACGTATTTGTGATTTGTTTATGAATACAATATTGACTCCAAATTATAATTAATATATTTAATAAAACATTGAGATCCTGGAATTTTTTTTTAATTTTCCCTGGCAGTCATACTGTATCAATTTACATAACACAACCATAATATGACCCATGCGAAAGTCTAAATTCAACATGTCACTGTCTACTTTAATATTAGCTAAAATAATTTTCGCGTTGCGTATTAAACCTTCAGTTTACCTTCAGTAGGTTCCTAGTTCCCAACTTAAGTATTTTTTTTTGTTAATTTGATAAACGTAAACAAAAGACAAAAACAATTACATCATGTCACTCGATTGAATCTTCTAATTAGTTTTAATCTTTAAAACAACTTTTTATACCACTAAGGTGGCAAACAAGCTTACGGTCCGCCAAATGGTAAGCGGTTACCGTAGCCTATGGACGCTTGCAATTCCAGGGGTATCACTTGCGCGTTGCCGACCCTTCAGAAACCTAATAACTTCTTTCTTGATGAACCCCACACCCTTAGTTCCTGTAGTCCTTAGAGAAAACCTTGGCAGGGACCTCATTCCACAACCCAAGCGTTCGCGGGAGGAAGTTTCTCTCAAACCGCACTGTACGCGACCATTTCGGTTCTAAAGTATGAGAATGAATTCCCTGTCAATGGCGAGCGATGCGATAGTAGAAAAAAGCAGTGGGCATCAATTCGAACAATTCCTTAGAACACATCCCATTGTACAAGCGGTAGAACACACACAGGGAGGCAAAGACTTTTGTCTGTGTAGATGCAACACTTGGACAGAGTGGTCTCAATTTAAGACACAAGTTCTTCATTTTGTCTCCACAACGGAACGAAGGATGCTTGCACGACCCATGTAATAAGCGTCTCCAGTACTATATAATATATGTTGTTGATGTCCAACATGTCATTGATATGCAGTAGAAACCGCGTGGGAGACAGCGCGGAGCCTTTAATGTCCAAGCTATCAGAGCAACTACCGTCAACAACTGCTCGTATGCGTATGCCGAACAAAAAGCTAGCCACCCATTTGCACAAACCCTCGGCTGACTCTCAATGGCTAATAATAATTGAAAACTTTTAACGCATTTGCACATGGTGCCCCCCTCCTCCCCCCCCCCCCCCAAATGCAATCTGAAAAACAATAGGCAATTGAAATATTACATAAATATTGATTGTTTTTTTTTTAAAACAAACTATTTACATTGTAAATCTTGTTTATTTAATGTTTCAATACAAAACATGTATTTATTAGTTGATACACTATAATTTTAAGTTTCATTTGTGATTTTACAAAGATTACCTATTGGACGCACGCAATGAAACAGTATTGTAATTAGTTTGTAAAGCTAGTTGTAGTTAATTTATTTGACGATTCGAAAGTGTTCTTAGTAACCTATTTGAATAAAAAGATTTTGATTTTGATTTTTTGAAAATGCCCATCGGTGTGTGAGATACCCTAGAAGGTCACCAGTCGAGCGACCGTGGAGAAAGCCATATTGATGGTCGCTGACCAGGTCGTGTTTTTCTAGGTATCTTAGAAGCTGTGTGTTGATCACAAGCTCCATCACCTTGGAGAGGAGAGAGGTAATAGTGATAGGCCTATAATTCAATGGATCTGATCTTCCGCCCTTTTTGGGCACCGGATGCACATTTGCAGTCATAAGACGGAAATTACCTACATACTCAGGAGCATACTGTTTAAGCACCACTGCTGGTAAACGGTCTGGCCCACTCAACTTATGAACGTCTAGAGAATGCAACACCTGCCAGACTCCCATTGTGCTATGCAGATTTTCGGCATGGTCTTACCGCACCACGGTATAGTAGGTGGTACAGCACCTTCGTCGTTCATATTCGAGTTGGAGGCAAAGAGACTACCCAATAGATCGGCTTTCTCTTTTGTACCATGGACCAAGTAACCATCGGCCTTTTGCAGTGGTGGTAACGACGACTAGCAAAAGTTCCCTTCGGCAGCTTAAGCAAGCCACAAGAAAGCACGACTCCCAGAGAGGGCTAGCTGGCAAGTCTATTTTGCCAATGAATTGGAATTAAGCTCTGGCAGTTGTTTAATTACTAAACCTCGAGGCAGCATTTAATTTGCATTTTAACTCAGAAATATTCAGACCTTATTATTATGAGCTGTAAACCAGCAGTTTGCTTAAGAATTTTAGCTTCTCCGTAAGACCTATTAAACCATGGTCGTTTTTTGATGCAGGCAGGTACTCGTGGGGTAGAAATAAACAATTCCATGCCAGCGAAGATTGTTGCAGTGCAGACGTCAGTATTTTCTGAGCGTAAGCAGAGCTGCCTCCACCCGTAGAGCTCCCACTATGATGCCTACAATTTTCGCAATCCATCAGATTGAGTCTGAACTAGACAGTGATTAGAGAAGCCAAAAGATGCATCCACTGAGACGGAATATCCATCCGGACAGGAAGACAGCAGAAGGTCCAGTAAGGAGCTTGTATGGTCCTTTGTATCAGGTATTATTGTTGGAGAAAGTACAAGCTGAGAGAATCGATAGGTCAGAGCAAATTCATGAGCAGATATGTCTTCATAGTTATTGGTTCAAGAACTGAGCCACTCACAATGGTGGGTGTTAAAGCCTCCCAAAATAACTAGTTCTGCTGTAGGATATTGCTCTAGAACTTTGTCAATCGTCAAACTCAGATGCGTGAAGAGTCAAGTTACATTAGGGTTTTCTTTGTTTCTGGTTTCTTCCATTACATATTAAATGTTCACAATATCTGATTAAGGATCATATAGTGTAACATTTCTTAAATCTTACGTCCATTAGCGCTGCCAATTGATATTTTTATTTTCCTTTTTTTACAAAGCACATTTAAAAAAAGAAAAGTACTTCTACAGAAATATGTACCTAAGTATAAGCTAGAAGTATCTGGACAATGTGTTAAAACTACATCAAGATGGAGTGTGAAAGTAATTCTAATGACCTACAACAAATAAAGAAGCAGTATGGCACACCCTAACACTATGTCTGCTATTTGTATCTAAAATACTCCAATTCCAAGACTTAAAATTAATCAGGTTTAAACATTTTACACTGCATCTGACAAACACCCAACAGGATACTTAATGTTGGAGACTTTCACAGCATAGAGATAAATGAGTATATATTCCTGTCAAACTTGTCTAAAAGTTTTTTGAACAGAAAGAAAGAAAACTCAAAATAAATGTTAATTTACTTCAAACAAAATTACTAAGACTTCAATTATTGCCTACAATACTTGTAAAGTTGTGATGATTTAATAAAAGAAAGCAAATCTGTTATACATAAGTAAAGTAATGAAAAACATCCTACCTTAAACACCAAATTTAAACCAAAATCAAAATAAGAGCTATAAATATAACAATACTTATAGATTCTTGTTGACACCAGGTGAAAAGTTAAAGAATATGTTGGCAAGAGAAATATTGCACACCACCACCAAGGTTTCAGTGTGACTAGATTTAAATGTATGATCCTTTAACACTAAACTCCAAAAATTACTCTAACAATGTTGTTGTTATAGTCACAATTGTGCCTTTAACAATATTAATTTAAGACCCAAAGGTGGCATGATGTATATGACAGTGACAATTTGAATGACTGGACTTTTAGTTGGCATAATGGTCAGAGTAACTAAAAGGGGGTGCAAGGGAAAAAATGACCTCAATGCCCCCTTTTGTACACCCCAACCGGGTCAATAAGTTTTGGAACTACTATGCCGAAATAAAACAAAGTAACGAGATGAAGCAACTCACCTCTCAGTTATTGCCACTGCTTTTGACTTCAATTCGTAGAACATGAAGTCCTGTTGATGCTGTGCCGTCACCTCATCCAAAATCTTCTGATCAACATTGTAATCGTTCCTCAGCAGTGAGGCAAGATCAAAACCCATGTCAATCCCAGATTCATCCATTATTAAAGTCAAACACAAACACAAGACCGAGTACTTTTGTTTAACACTGTGAACTACTTAAAACAAAGACAGAAAGTAAAAAGCGTCTCTTTGATATCACACATGCTGCATCTTTTCAGCGCACAGCTGGCTCATTCCTCGCAGATAAGAAAAGGTCATTATCTTGTTTTTATTTTGCTTGACGAATGACTGTAAGGAAGTAAAGTTTAATATTACATGTTTAATGCAATTACTGTCACGTGCTTAAGCCCTTTTTAAGTTGACAGTATTACATTAGGAAATCAATTTTTCACTGGCAACAAAAGTCGCACATCTTTATATATCGCATAGGAAATATTTGGAAATTAACATAACCAACAGTTTGTGACCGTACGTTATAGTTTCTACATAATATATTATATTTATTATTGCCTGGTTATATTTTGGTTTCGACTAAGGATTTACAAATTATAAAGTAACCTATTACTATTATACGAATTAAAACCTATCCTAAACTTATATTTTTTGCCATTGGAAACCCTGTCAAACCACGAGAAGCTAAAAATAAAAAATCCAGAATATCAGCGATCGTGATTGGCAAGTGATTGGCACTACTGTACAAAAATGTTACTAGCACAAAGTTTCATCAGGGTTGCGTTCAAAAACAAGTAGCCTGAGTTAAAAATGACGTTTTGGGGCTTTCAGCTCTAACCTTATGTTTTTGAACAGCCAACCGAGTTGACTCTGTCATTTCGAATCAATGTTTCTGGAATCTGGAATTAACGTCACAGTAAATGCTGTTCTCTGAAAATCGTGGGTATTTTTTTATTTTAAGAAATATTTATTTATATATTTCTTATAAAAATAGGTAGGTAACTAAACTTAATGTTTAAACTAATACAAGAAAATGCTTTAATTAACCATCTTGAATCAATAGCCTTATGGTTGTTAAAATAGATGTACGATTTACTTTTTTTAATAAACTTTTCGGAACATCTGGTATTGTTAAACTTATAAATGGCAACACTAATATTTGTTTACCTTTGCAACTAACTTTTTTTTTTTATAATGAGTTGTTGGATGGTACTGTATGTCTCTAATCAACGTCCTTGCTCTAATCTCATGGCTTTGATCCATTTAGTAAATAATCCTTCGGAAATATGTGGACGCCTCTGTTTCTACAATTAAATACAACGCAAGGCCCACACATTGTAAGAATTTGAATGGGTAAATATTTAATTCTCGGTAACCTGTCAATTTTGCATGAAAAAATTATAATCGATAGAGAAGCATATCCCTATACACAGATGAGATAAAAAGTCGGCGGAGAGGAATAGTTTTTGATTAAAAAAATACTTTAAAGTAAAGAAAATTTCTTTCTACAAAATGGTCGATATGCTATTAATGTAATTTATATGCAATTTACGTGTTCTTTTAAGGAATCTTGGCTATATACACATTCCCTGCAGCTGTCCAAACATATACATATAGATGAAATTCAGCCCAAAATTGGCGGAAAATGCAAGTTTTACGAAATAAAACATTTACATAATTTACAAATAAAAAACAATGTTGCCAGTATCGAAAAACAATGCCAACTTAAACTTATTCAAGTTACCATTGATATTGCTTTTCGTATTTTCGTTAGTATCACATTTCTTTTAGCGACTGATCGTTCGATCATAAATGTATGAAAATGTATGTACTCAAACTATTAATTAGAAAAGGAAAATGAAAACTAGTTAGTTAGTTGTTAGTTAGTTGGACTTATGTTTTCCGCACTTAGCCTCATAATAGGGCCATTTTACGTAGGTAACCAATACCTGTCATTGGTTACCCATACCATCCCAGCTCCGTCCAAAAGTTAAGGAGGCATCTGATGTTATTCAGCGCCTCTCTCATGGTTTGTGGATTCTTAAGGAGCTTTGTCCGTTGGTCGTTCACGCTTTTGCAATGAAGAACCACGTGAGACGGTGTCTCCTCGGCTTCCATACAGCCCCTGCATAGAGGACTGTCAGTAACGCCGATATTGAAAAAGTGCCTGTTTAACGGGCAGTGACCTGTTATTATGCCAACTATGTAGCGTAGGTTTTTCCTGCTGAGTTTTAACAGTTTGTGCGACAGATTAGCGTCCAAGGATGTAAGAACATTCTTGGTTTGTTTGCAATCTGTCTGTTCTGCCCACTGTTTGTTGTGTTGTTGTAAGGTTCTGTCACGTAACCATGTTTTGAGTTGGATAAATGGTATCGGTACAATTGGTTCAGGTCCCATTATTTTAGTGCCCGATCCTCTCTTTGCCAATTCATCTGCCGCATCATTGCCTAGAGACCCACTATGACCACGTATCCATTGAAGAGTAACCCGGTTCTTCAATGCAATTTTTTGCAGTTCACAGTGACACTCCAGGATTAGTCCACTGTTGATGCGGTTGTTGTTGAGAGCTTGTAGCACAGCGGCACTGTCGGAGATGATGCGTATCGATGTATTACTTATGCCTTTAGACAAGACCGCTGTTGCAGCTCGGGTAATCCCAACACATTCTGCTTGGAAGATGGTGTTGAGTGCACCCAAGCTCGTTGACATGTTGATGTTCAGGTCATGGGAGAAGACTCCTGCGCCCGTTCCTGATTCCGTTTTGGAGCCATCGGTGTAGATCCTGACTTCATGGATGCCGGAGCTATCTTTTTCTTCCTCATGAAGCTGGATACGGTATTTTTTGTCAAAGACAAAGGTTTTTGGGATGATATCACATGTCGCCTCTATCATCGGAAGCTCGTTTCCCACCGCCTCTTTGAGCCGTGCATGAGTGATTCTGCCGTCCCGTTTCCAGAGCCCTACTTTCTCAAGTCGTATGGCTGCAGCGGCAGCTTCTTGTTGTATAACAAGATGAAGGGGTCTGAGGTTAAGGATGACTTCTAATGCTGTTGTGGGAGTCGTTTTCATACTGCCTGTGGTTGCTAGGCAGGCAAGACGCTGCAGGCTTTGTAGTTTGTTTTTTACCGTGCTTAACTGAGTTCGAGGCCACCAAACTACTGCACCATATGTTATCATGGGTCGTATTATGGCTGTATAGAGCCATAGGGTTATGGATGGCTTAAGGCCCCATTTCTTGCCTATTAGTCTTCTGCATTGCCAGAAGGTTGTACATGCCCTGGTTATTTTTGTGCTTAGATGCTTACTCCAATTTAGTTTGTTGTCTAAAATTACCCCAAGGTATTTGACTTCACTTGAAAGGGTAAGCTCAATGTCAAATAGCTTTGGCATGGTAGTTATTTGAATTTTCCTTTTATTTGTGAAAAGGACTAATTCTGTTTTGTTGGGGTTTACCGTCAGTTCATGGTGGTGACACCACTCTTCCAAGATTCTGAGGGCTAGTTGCATGCGGGTACAGATAATATTTTCTGAGTTGCCTTTGATCAGAATGGTAATGTCATCCGCGTAACCTACTGTGTAGTAGCATCTATCGTTAAGACGTTTCAGCAGATCATCCACCACGATGTTCCACAGTAAAGGAGAGAGTAGTGCTCCTTGTGGGCAGCCTTTGGCTACAATGCCTCTCGTGGTGGTGTTAACTGTAAATTGCACTGCTCTTAGCTTCAGGAGTTGATCAATCCACCCACTGATGGTTTGTTCGACTCCAAATCTACTAAGAGAGCGGCTGATGCTATTGAATTTCGTTTTGTCGAACGCTCCTTCGATGTCAATGAAAGCGCCTAGTGTCATCAGCTTATCAGAGAGGGCTGCTTCTATAGTTCCTACGACAGCGTGTAAGGCTGATTCTGTCGATCTACCCTTTCTATAAGCATGTTGTTGGCGGTGCATTGGCATGCGCGTTAGTGCACCCTCCCTTAGATATCTATGTGTTGTCCTCTCCAGAGTCTTCAGCATGCAGGAGGTCAGACTAATTGGCCTGTAAGATTTCGCTTGTGTGTAGTCAGATTTACCTGGTTTTGGTAAAAATATGACCTTGACTTCTCTCCACTGGCGAGGTATATAGTTGTGAGCTATAGAAGCTCTAAATAAATCAACTAAATGTGGCACAAGTGTTGTTTGTCCCCATTTCAGGAGTGCTGGAAATATGTTGTCCAGGCCAGCAGATTTGAAGGGTTGGAAAAAAATGGAAAAAAATGAAAACTAGCGCGTGAAGCAGACCCAACTTTTACTAATTCAGTGTAGTCAGGGCACCAACTTGTTTTTTAGTTGAGTGTATATAGGACAACCAACTTGCATTTATTTATTTAGTGTTGTTAGAATGGTTTTTGTTTAGTGCGCAATTTAAAAAACTCTAAGCTAAGAAAAAAATCACAACCACTCACAAAGTGAAAAAAAAAAGACACAACTTTTGTGACAGTTTTTGGGAGTATTCTTTTTTGGAAGCTGGCAACATTGCTATTAAAAAAAATTTAGTTTCCTGTTTTTTTTATTGTTTATGTTATATGATGGCGTTTTTGTATAGTGTAAATAATTTTGCTTAATATATTTTATTTAGCTGAAATTTGCCTTTTCCGCCGAATTTGGAATTTTATTTGTGTATAAGGAGATGCTGCTCTATCGATTAATATTTTTTGTGCAAAAATGACGGGTTACCGTGAAGTAAAAAATTACCTATCAAGAAATCGATTGCCCAAAAAATACGGGTTGCACTCCGGGAGTGCCGGCAGAAGTTCAAATGTGTTACAAGACAACTCATACCTCATATTTAATTGTACAGAAACAATGTCCTTAACACACAATTCACGCTTAACACTCAAATATGTCACAAGACGAATGTCTTGACCCATTGTATATTTTTGAGCAATATCCCTCCAATATCCTACCTATATTTCTCAATAATGTAATAAGCTACTACTATGGAACTGGCTCTCTATCCTATCTCACGTCTCTAACTTCTCTAACTTTCGACTATTTTCTTTGACACAACCTAAAATAATAAATAAAGATTTTAACATGTGTAATCCGCACTTTCATTATTATAAATAAGTTTTATAATATTTGTTTATTTACTTTTTTGACGTAATATATTTGACATCTCAATCTGTCATAGAATTAAAATCCCATATCCAACCTCCTTTTACTACCTACTCATAATCGCCATATACTAAAAATAAAAAAAACTACTCTCATGTAAATAAATCTGATGCGACTTCAGTCTTACGAAATTTTCTAAAAATTGTCCTTTTGTTTTCACTTGAAATTGAAGTTTTCACTTTAAAAACATAAAACCAGGAAATAACTTTTTAACATGAGTAATCCGCACTTTCATCTTCTCATCAGCACAATTTCCTCTTACTTTTTATTCGTCCTATAGAGTTTAATATTTTTTACCCATCATAATAAAAGTGCATAACGCCTTCAAAATTATAATAGGCATTATGGTTTCCGTCTTACGACTTTTTATGGCGTGGCATTATGGTTTCCATCTAACGATCAGTCTGATGCGAGTTTATAATTTTTTAACCATCACAAAAACTAACCTAATGTAAATAAATCTGATGCGTCGAAAGCGACGCGAGTTCCGTCTTACGAATTTTCTATGAATTTTCGATTAGGACACGTGACCTGACGTGAGTTTAACATTTTTTACTCATACCAAAAAAAGTGCAGAACGCCGTTAACGAAGTTTTCACCAAAATCAAAGAGTAAACGCTCTGATATGATATATTTGACAGAAATTCCACTGAGACCTACAGCGCCAAAGTAGGTCTTCGGAAAACGGCTCATTGTATCTGTTTTACTTTATCAAATAGTTTGTTTAACATTCAAGTTATATTATTATATTATATTTGATCCACGACGTTCTACTTTAACATGGTAACAGTTCGATAGAAATTCGTCAAGCATGAACGCACAAGAGTAGTACCAAAGAAACACGTACATTTTGACGAATTGAGTGTGACTGCAAGAATCGAGTCATGTCAACTCCTGGCTTGAAGTTTGAAATAGGTCAAAGAGATGGCAAAAACTGGCCTACTTGGAAATACAAGGAAACGTTATTGTTACGTACTAATCCAGGAACGCTGGAGACGGTGCATGGTACACTGACGAATATCGTGCCCTTAAGTCTGAGGAGAGACTTTGCCTCCCTGTGTATGTTCTACGGCTTGTTCCCATAATGGAAATGTTCTGAGGAATTGTTAGAAATTATGCCCACGGCTACTTTACCGTCGCACCGCGTAGTTATGAATTAGGGAAATAATCCGGATTGTTAGTAACCCACAACCCACTCAGAAAGGTCAAAACAATTGGCTTCAACTATTTTTTCGTAAATTTTTTCAAGCGACTTCTTCTATACATATAAAATACTTTGTCTTGAATGAATGACGGATCATCGCACAGCCTAAACCGCTTATCGTAGAGACCTGAAACTTGGTTGATGTGTGCTTTGTATGACGAAGGCATCTGATAAGACAGGATTTTTCGAAATTCTACCCCTAAGGGGGTGAAAAGGGAGGGCACAAAGTTTGAATGAAACAACGTGATTCCTTGGTCCAATCTACTTCAAATTTTGCATAAAACTTTTTTAACAGAATTGAAGCAAGACATGTTTCGTATTTTATTGAAATGCATCCCCTAACAGGGTTTAAAAGGTGAGAAAGTTATTTTAATAGGGTTCCATAGTAGCCTCATAAACCAACATTTTAGAGGTTTAAATATTGCTAAATACAACGGTTTCGCTGAGAGGGGGGGGGGGGACACAATGTTAAAGTACGTAGTATAAACAGATTTGAACGCTCCGCTGCTAATATAAGACCCACGCTTTGAACCGATTTGTAGTAAGCGAATCGGTAGGGAGTTGAGTTAGGTACCCATGTAGGTACCTACGTTTAAAATGTTTAATTAAATAAATTCGACTTGACAATTGCAAAACAAAAGTTCAACCTTTTAAAGAATAATAACTGAAATTAATTAAAAAGGGCCAAGTTGTAGTAGTATTGAAATTAAAGTTTTTTAAATGATTATCAAATTAAATCATTAAAAACTGAACTTTCAAAGCGAAAATTGCAAACTTATCTAGGCGTTCTTCATCTTCGAGTCATGCCTGTCACACGCTCGATTGGATGTTGCGCCAAGCGCGCCGGCTAGGCCGATGCGTCATTTGAACGTATCTATTGTTATTAATTTAAGAAGAATATCTTTAGTATATAACTATTTTATTTTTTCTATAATTATACATCGTTCATTTACTTATATTTTATACCTGTTTTACAGATGTACCTACTTCATATAAGTAACTTTTAATGGTATTTCTACGAAAATTTCACTTTTCCAAGTACATTTTATAACTTGGTCGACTGTTACTCGTTAGCCTGTAAAGTGTACATACCGATGATACTATTATATCTATATATGTAAGCTTCTTGACCGTAACATACTTAGTTCGCAAACCCACTGTTCACAGAAAATGTATTTTAGGCAAGAAAAGGAAAAGATCCAAAACTTTTGCGACGTTTCCAGTTTTTAAAAGACCAATCAAAGATAATATAACCACTACGTTTAAGAGAATACATTGTGCGTCGCCTCACAGCGTGCTTCATACATACGATTTTCCCACTTATTTTTGACACTTACCTACAAATCAAACACCGTGAAATTTTAAAAAGACGTGCCTACAAAATTTCACAGTATTTGATCAGTAAATGTCCAAAACAAGTAAGGAATTCGTTTGTATGAAATACGCTGCGGAGCGCCTTAAATCGTTTCCTCTTAAGACCAATAATGAACAAAAGGTAGGTAAGTAAAAGTAGTCAAACTTAGCAAGTGAATTCACTTGCGCGCGCGATAACAAAACATTTTTTTTTGTCTGCATTGAGTGAGACTGTTCAGAAAAATAAATAAATCGTTCTTGGTTGGCAACGCCCAGCTCCTTTAGTGTTTCTTAAAAAAGGACCTACCTCTTCGTTTAGTAGGTATAGGTATTTATACATATATATATGAAATCTTGTAAAGCTGGTCTTAATGTTACGGATTTATGAACATCCTAAAATAATATTTTTCAAACGTATCACACCCAAAAATACTTAATAGGCCATCAACTCTGTAATATGTTTTGAAAGCACCTTATTGTTGACAGTGTTACAAGATTATTACTATAGGTGCGTTTTGTTGACTGCTTCAATGCGTTCAATGTCATAATCCTGCCAAATTAAAAAGTCATTAATTCTGTATAACACAGTACAAATCTTGGTTCGTTCTCTTTAGTAGGATTACCGCATTATGTACATTATGTCGGTCAACGAAACGTCACTTATGCTAGGTGCGTTTTGTTGACTGCTTCAATGCGTTTAATGCCATAATCCCGCCAAGTTAAAAAGACATAAATTCAGTACAACACAGTAAAAATCTTGATTCACGTGGGGTTTAGTATTTTTTTTTCGGTGTAAGATGCGCTAACATATGGCATTAGTAAATCATCCAATAAAGAAGAAATACACTCTATTCAGATGACAAGAAACCTTCAAAAGTTTTATTTTGAGTTCCACGTAACCGATGTCATTACCGGACGCACTCCGACGACGCGCTTATAACGGACATGCTTGTCCCGTCTTTCGAAATTGATTTCAGTCAACAGGCGGTCCCGCCCATGCTGAGTAGCGTGGACTTATTATCATCCGGCTTCAGCGTCGCAGCTTATCTAGAAAGCGTCGCATTCCCAGGGGAATGCAATCACCGTAGACACAAGGAGATTTAAAGTAGGTGCATTACGTTCAGTTAAAAATATTGCAAGTAAAAGTGCGGGAGTGGGAATAAGGAATGACTTTAAAAAAATTATAGACAAGTTACTAGCGAGCATTATAAACCCACCTTTGGGCACAAAGCGATGTCCGACTGTCGTGTGAGTGGCGCCCGTTTATCCCTGGTCTCTAGTGCATTATAATGTTGGAGCTAGGACTTATTTTATAAATCATTTTCTCACACGTTGTTTTTTTTATATTTTAGGTAGGTTCTGGAAGCCTCTTGAAAGATGTGAAACTTTATACGTAACTTTCAGAATTTATCTATATTTCAAATCATTTTAACACCATTTTATTCAATATTCTCTTTTAAATATTTTTTTTTCCCAACCCCTACGAAGTTCTCTTATACAAATTTTATTTGTTTCAAGCTAAGAGTTTTATCTCACAAACACTGCACTTGGAACGTAAAGCTATAAGATAAACTGCAAAATTTACTTATGTGCTACTTGGGTATTGTCCTCGGTAGTGTAAGATACACTAGGTCACCAGTCTAGCGACCGTGACGAAAACCATATTAACAGTCACTGACCTGGTCATGTTTTTCTAGGTATCTTAGAAACTGTGTGTTGTTTTACACGTTCCATCACCTTGTAGATGAAAGAGGTAATAGCGATTGCCCTCTAATTCGATGAACCTGATCTATCGCCCCTTTTGTGCACCCAGTACACATTCGCAGTCGTACATAAAGACGGAAATTGCCTAAATAGTGTAGTAGCAAAGCTCCCATCACTATTTTTGCTGATGGATTGGAATTTAGCTCTGGCAGTTGATTTCTTATTGAACCTCAAGGTAGCATTTAATTTGCGTTTTAACTCAGATAAAATATTAAATATTCAGATCCTTATTTTGTCGAGCCGTAGTCCAAGACTCATACGCAGTTTTCTTGAGAATTTAAGACCGATCAAACCACGGTCGTTTTTTGGCACCGGCAGCTACTCGCGGGTTAAGAATAAAACAATCCTGACGGATCTTCTGAGCTAAAGCAGAGCTGCCTCCACTGGTACGATGCATACAATTCACGCAATCCATCACAATCTGCCGACTTATAATGCCACACACGACGCCAGGGCTAGACGAGACCAGACGGCCTCATTGAAGTACGTTGGTAAGAGAATCCATTAGTCAGAGCAAATTCATGAGCAGATCCTTGCGTAGTTATTGGTTCGAAAATTGAGCCACTTACGAGGGTGGACGTTCAAATCTCCCAAAATAACTCGTTCTGTCCGTCTGTGTCACCGCTGTGAAACCTGTAACACTGGCCACCGTGATCCACCCGCACCCACAATATCGACAAATCCCTCTGTTGAAGGCTATGAAGTCAGCGACAGCATACACCGCCACAATTCACAAAATGGTGCTAGTTTTTAGCCGGGATAATGTAGTTATGATGAGTGATAATGTGAGGCAGTGTGGAAATCTTTAAATCCGTTAGATAAAGAAGTTTTCCGCAGTCTCAAGATAATTGTGGACTGTGTTAAGGTTGGTGTGTATTCATACCCCTGATATCGCAAAAATCCACATTAAACAAGGATGGAGTAGTCACTGAATTTACATTTTCTTTTTTAACTTTTTTCACTCATTTTCTTGTAACATAGTGATACATAACTCATTATCTGTCTATGCCTTATCGCCACATTGCGATTAATTTCATAGAAAGTGATTTACTAGCATCCCTTATCCCTCACGTACCAATATGTATAGTTACGTTATTGTAATAGATAATTAGTATAGAAGAAAAGCTATATTGTAATAGAGCCCTCAATGTTTGTCTGACGACAGTGAATATACAAGTTATAAGGCAATATGTCTTTCCTTTAAACCTCCTCCGACCCGCCTTATCTCATTCTTTTCAAAGTTCTTTACATCACAGGCAGCTGAAGGGACAAAACTTGCTGTATTATAACTGCCAAAGCTCGACAAAGCTAGAACGGTTGCTGTAGCTCTGTTGTAGTAGACGGGTCCACTCCGGTCTCCTTCACCGGCACGACTACTACTCCAGAGACTGCCCGTATTGGCGGTTCATCTGATACGGCGGTGATCTCTGGGTTCTGAAACACGTGCAACCGGCGGGCGGCCTGCAGTCATCGTTTCACTGTTTCCATGACCGCCACACCAGCACGCCGCGTCTAAAGCAATCACAGCAACAAGCACACCGGTCCTCAGCTGTCTCTGGCAACCTTACTCACCGCCAGGAACACGACTCAATGTTAGTGTTATTTGGCAGCGGTCTTCTGTAAGGTGGAGGTAATTCCCCAGTTGAGGCTGCTCATTCGAGCGAGTACTTACTGTGCCCTACCTCTCTTAAAGATTTCATAATAGTGCACGAGTACTGGTATCAGGACAGTAAGGAAAAGCGAAATCACGAGTCATTTTATCGACATTTATCAACACTGGAATTTAAATCAGTTAGTAAAGTAAAACTGTAAAAGAATTTATAAAAAAAGGGACAGCAGTATATCATCTCTTATCTGCATTATAGATCTTCACGGTTTCATGCAACTAATAATGTAATTTTATTACTCTTTCAAATGTCAACCCTGGATGCATAATTTTTTTCCTAACCAATTGACCTTTGCCTTTGGATCAATTTGCCTATTGTCCTTTGTCCGTGATTGTATTTGCACACCAACAAATGTGTGGAAGATCCGAAATAATGTTAAGATCAAAATTGTAACTCATATTTTGGTTAGTAAAATTATTATTATTTTAGGACGGTTCGAGTCGTTGCTCTTCTAGACTAGGTAGGACAGTAAAACAATTTTATAAAAATAGTACATAATTTTAATTTCATATCACTTTTTGTATAAAATAGTTACTAGATTTCTATAATTATTGATGTTTTGAAGAAGCGATTATATTTATTTTGTATTACACTGTACTGGGACACTCATAAACAGCCAAATGATATATTTGGCCATATAAAAAATATATTACCTAAGTTTTTATCTATCACATTTCAGTCAACGTCTACTAACAAGTAGATAAGGCAGCTTGTGGGTTCTTTAATTAGGGGTACACGTCTCGAGAAAAATCAGTAACCTACAACAAGGGGCTCTTAACACCGTCTATAAGTGACTATGGGCGGCATTAAATGTAGATCTAAAATAAAGTTCGTACTTGAACGACAAAAACACTTTTCAGACATTCTACGCTAGGCGCCTATATCTTAAATTGTTCGGTGAAATGATAAAAAAAAAACAGGAACGCGAGAGCATTTGCATTATTTAGGTCATCATTGCATTCATTAATTAATTTATTAATTTGTAATACTGGCGTGCGGGTAACGTAGCACAGATTCAGATAAAGTCCGTACGAATATTTCGAATATCTCAAACATGTAAAATCACAAACGTAGGTGTTAAGAGCGCATTATCTGTAAATTGTCTTTAATGAACGTATCGATGCAGACAGTTTTAAAACAATAAAGAAGTTTTGTTTTAAAAACTGTCTGTTTGATTTTGATTTTCCTTTCGATATGTAATAAATAAATGCAGACTAAACAAATCACGTTATAAAAAAATTTTATCTATTTGAAATACACTAAGGTGCATATTTTATATGCTCATAATTTTTTTACAGTTTTTAGGCATTAAAATTAAAAAAAAAAGATACAAATAGAGATTTAAACTAGTTTAAAAATATTAATACATTTTCATAAGTTATTGATACTTTGAGAGTGGCGTGACACAATTCACTTATAATATTAAGATACCTTATCATAATACTTTATATTAAGAACAAGCATAATATTCATGTTTTACTTTAAACGCGAAGCTTTTGTCGAACTTTAAGCCTATCACACACTGAGCTAATTAATATTATTATATAATATTATTATTATAGCTCAGTATACTTACTAAGGTAATTTAATAAGGTATATTTAGCCATATTATCATAGTATACCAGCTTATGCCAGCGGCTCCGCACATGCTAAATGTTTTCAGCGTTGAATTCCCAGGACAAACCCTTGATTAGGTATAGTAAGGAGGTTCGCTATAGCTTCGTACAAAGGGGATTTGGTTATAGTTTTAATGAAGGAAAGACAAACAAATGAACAGTAGTATTAATCAGCATATTATAAATAAATTATCATTTATGCCTTTTATTTAGCAAAGCATACACAGCTAAATTATTCATAATTAGGTATTTTATCCACCTAAATAATTATTCATTTCTATTCTGTTATTATTTATAATTATATGTTTTAGCTTAATTAATACATTAGGTACCTAAGCTTGAAAGCATTATGTAAAACCTAAATATCTGAGAGTAAAAACTAAGCGGCAACACGGAACAGAATTGGAATTTTGGAATGGATAAGGGAGAAACAAATAAGATAATATTTTGTACCCGATAAGGCAATTTAAATATTTAAATCAGTATCGGAATCGTCCTCTAAAGAACTTTTATTTAATTGCAATATTCTAATGCTTGATAGATCCATTCGTACAAATATATAAATACATATATGAATTTTGAATAGCGAAAATTACTCAATGGAGTCTCGCGCCCAATTTTGATGAAAACTGAAACTGCATCATTTGTCCACAAGTCCCACATC
This sequence comes from Apoda limacodes, assembly GCA_946406115.1. NCBI lineage: Eukaryota > Metazoa > Arthropoda > Insecta > Lepidoptera > Limacodidae > Apoda > Apoda limacodes. The sequence continues at coordinate 2,946,383 of OX291540.1, read as the reverse complement.
AACAACATTACGACCATCGAGAGTGTGTCGACAAGAGTAGCGTACCTGGTACTCAGAATCACCAAAAGATATTCTCTGAAGGTGATACAGGTTTACGCACCGACTTCGGCATACCCAGGTGATGAGATTGAGGTTATGCATGAGGATATTGAAAAAGCCATACATACGTCCCCAACACTCTTCACTGTCATCACGGGGGACTTCAACGCAAAATTGGGCACTGGAAATTGCGATGAGCTGAAAATGGGGAAATTTGGAGTAGGGCAACGAAACAGCAGGGGCCAGCATTTGGTTGACTTTAAGAAAGGACTCTGTATGATGAATTCTTTCTTCCAAAAACCACGCCACGGAAAATGGACCTGGACCTGACGGTTTGACCAAAAACGAGATTGACTTTTTCGTGACTTTCTTTCGAATTTAAAAGAAGTCGTTTGATAAGGTCTACGCTCTGTCCAACGATTGCTTTCATAGAGAACCCCGAACACTTTCAGCTCGAACTTCAAAATAGCTTTCAGTGCCTAGCAGATTGCGAAAATGTGGATGATCTAAATAATAGGCTGGTGGAAACTGTCCAAGCGGTTGGAGCTAAGCTCTTCAAAGCTCGCCGCAAAAATAGAACACAAAAATTCTTAGATTAGACTCTCAATCTTATGCAGGTGCGGCGCGAAATGAAATTGCAGTCTTCATAGACATAGACAGTCTAGACTGTCTATACAAGTTCTCGATCTCTCAATATTTCAGGTTTGGACGAAACGATTTTGCCAGTTTCGGTCTTCAGCTTTGTCAACTGTCGTTGCCCAATAGACAGGTCTCTAGAAAACACTTTTGAGCCTTTATTGTGCTCTATAGAGATCTCTAGCAGAGGCTCTGCTACACGTGATGTGTTGAAATGACGTATATCGCGTCGTATGGCTTTCGAGATTTTTCTATTGAGCTGCGTGTATTCGGACCAGTACATCTCAACACGTGATCTTAACAACATCATGACCAAAGAACCCAGAGCCAAATTAACTCGACACTATACCGAAGATATCCCGGACGTCAGCTTATATGAGATTAGAACCTTGCAACAGCTTAAAGAACAATAAAGCGGCGGGCAATGACGGAATTACGTCAGAGCTTCTGAAAGCGGGTGGAACACAGATACTTAAAGTCCTTCGGAGGCTCTTTAATTCTATTATCCTCGAAGGCACTACGCCAGAAGCGGAGCAGAAGCGCGGTCATACTTTTCTTCAAAAAAGAAGACCTCACCTTATTGAAGAACTATAGACCCATTTCGCTTCTGAGCCATGTCTATAAGCTGTTGTCCAGGGTCATTACGAATCGTCTCCAACGCAAGTTTGACGAATTCCAGCCTCCTGAACAAGCCGGTTTCCGAAAAGGCTTAAGTACCATGGACCACATACATATGTTGCGCCAGATTATACAGAAGACAGAGGATAATCGGCCTCTTTGCGTAGCGTTCGTGGACTATGAAAAAGCCTTCGATTCTATTGAGGTCTTTCCAGCGGTGCCACATTGACTATCGGTACATCGAAGTGCTGAAGTGTTTGTATAACAGAGCCACGATGTCTGCCCGACTACAAGACCACAACCCGAAACCAATCCATATGCCGAAAGGTGTGAGACAGGGAGACGTTATTTCTTCGAAACTTTTCACAACTGTGTTGGAGGATGTGTTTAAGCTTCTGGAGTGGGAAGGATATGGCGTCAACATAAATGGCGAGTACATCACTAACCTTCGATTTGCCGATAACATAGTGGTCATGGCAGAATGGCTGGAACACCTAAGCACGATGCTCGGAGACCTCAGCAGAGTTTCCCAACAGGCTGGCCTTAAAATGAACATGAATAAAACGAAGGTGATGTTTAATGTCCATGTCGCGCCTATACCGGTTGTTGTTGGGCACGCTACTCGCGAAGTTGTTGACGAATACACATACCTAGGGCAAGTAGTCCAATTAGGGAGGTCCAACTTCGAGAAAGAGGTTAACCGAAGAATTCAACTCGGCTGGGCAGCGTTCGGGAAACTACGCAACATCTTTTCGTCCAAAATACCTCAGTGCCTTAAGACGAAAGTTTATACTCAATGTGTGTTGCCAGTGATGACTTACGGTTCAGAAACGAGGTCTCTTACTGTTGGCCTCTTAAATAAGCTCAGAGTCGCTCAGCGAGCTATGGAAAGAGTCATACTTGGTGTTTCTTTGCGCGATAGAATCCGAAACGAGTAAATTCGCCGAAGAACTAAGGTTACCGACATAGCTCAAACATTTAGCAAGCTGAAGTGGCAATGGGCAGGCCACATCGCTCGTCGAACCGATAACCGATGGGGAAGAAAGGTTCTCAAGTGGCGACCACGGATCGGAAGACGCAGCGTGGGTCGGCATCCTAGGATCTGGTCAGAGCCGCTGTCTTAGGACCGACCGTTGTAGAGACATATGGGGGAGGCCTACGTTCAGCAGTGGACGTCTTTCAGGTAAAACGAACGACCCAAGTACAAGAATTGCTTCTTTAAACATATAAGATTATAGCTCTGTCTGTTATCGGCTTTAGAGTATGAAATGACATTACATTGTAATAAAAACATTTTGTGAAAGTACATATGAATTTTATTTATTACGACCCTGGTTGTTGCGTCAATTTAGCTAAAGCGACGTTAAATCTAAGTCCCTTGAATTCAAAGCATACTTTAGTACAAAATTCATGTGACTTTGGATGTAACACCGAGTTCGGATGTAGCGACTGCTTTTAATGGAACATTTGTAACAAACTCCTAGAAATCCCATGCAGATATTGCGACCGGAGTCGGCCGCCAAAGACACAAAGATTTCTTTCTTTCACAATTTTTTCTTATATTTTGTTTACATCCACACAGATGGTCAGCAACTGTGAAGACCTTTACCTTTTGTTGATAGATATCAGCTCAGTAGGTAGGTAAACGTGTACGTTTCAGAGTTAAATTTATGGTTCAGTTACAAAGTGATATTCTGAGTACAAACTGGGTTTAGTAAACTTTTGAATAAGTATGGCTGCTAGACGCACATTCACTGTAACCTCTTTCGTCGCTATACCTGAAATCCACTGTACTGATTGATTTCGCGCATATAACTGAATATAGATTTACCGAAATCACTCTAATTGTAAAAAAATTGACCAAGTATTTTTTTTTTTTGATACCACCAAGGTGACAAACAAGCCCACGGTCCGCCTGATGGTAACCGGTCACCGTGGCCTATGAACGCTTGTAACACCAGGGGTATCACTCGCTCATTACTCATCACTCGGTAATTTCAAATTTATTATACAAGATTGAAGATAGGGTTAGTTTTTTATCTTATAATCCCAATTACTAAATGTATAAGATTAACATAATAGAGAGAAAGCGATTGCTATTTTAACCTGTATACATTAGGTCATTACATTACATATTCATATAAATAATACAATTAATAATATAACTTGAAGCTTACGTAATTAAAACACTATTGGTATTTAAAAAAAACTTTTTATATTGCTATATAAGTAACTATTAAGGCCTCAGTCGGGCGTCTAGTTCTAGTTCGGGACTGTTGGCATATTAAATAAGTAAAAATCAATTTTCATATAGATAGTTGTTAGTAAGTATAGGGTCAGTGAAGAGTTCGCATTTAGGTTAAGTTTCACTTTTTCATAATTTGTAAACATTAAGAGCCAGTGGGACCTTAGTTAAAAATGCTAGTATCTCTTTAGGTTTGCTCAATGGATTTGACTGCAATTTCATAATCTAATTCTACAGGATATGTGTGTAACTCGAACTTTGACTGACGTAAAACATATAAATATGAGCGTCACAGCGACGCTGGATGCCGTGTACGTAAATTTCACAAGAAATAGATGAAATAATTTTAGTTTTAATTTTTATTTAAGGACAAATTTAAAGTAATAAGTAATAAAATTTTAAGTTTACATCTAAGACCGACGTGTTTCATTTTTAATTGTAGATAATTCGCAAATGTTACAAAAAAATATCTTCATGCATAAAGTACAGACACGAGAGACGTTTTGGTCCCGCCTCCTTATGTCGTTACGGCATGGAATACACTCACGGCTCAGTTGATTCAGTCAGCCACGCGAGAATGAATTGGCTATCTTGGCTATTTTCTATGCTCCGAATTTAAAAACTATTTAGACAGAGTTCTATTTCTGTATTGTAGAACCTCTATGGACTCCCAAACAAAATGACTATTTTTAAGAATGACACAAGTTTATAAACAAAATTAAATTATTTTTGACTCAACACGCCTTTTGAATGAATTTATGACCTGGACATTTATAATAAATAATAATGTATTTCAACTTGTTATAAAAATTTAGTCCCGACTCATCGTCACACCGCAACTGTCTGTATGACAACAAACTCGATCTATTAATAAATAAATAAAATAAAATAATAAAAAAATGAAATAGTACATTTGAATTTATGAATACTTCTATATTAAATGAATACTAATATTTATTATTGTATAACAATTAATACATCATTGAGCACTACTTACTAGATTAGATACTTTCGAATCGCGTCATCATGTCACACACTAGGACTACCACGTATAGACGTTTAGAACTCGACAATATCATTTGGGAATAAATGGATTATTATAATATCCCCGTAAACTTACATATTTTCATAATAGAGAAGCGTACAAAATTAATTATTTTAAATCGCTGACGTTTCTTAAATGTGACGTCAGTCCGGTGCAATAAGATCTTAAAAATTATTGTTCAGATTTAGATTTGTCATTAACGAAACGCTTTATGATCCTTAATTTTGGCGTTTTTCTGAATCGGTTTCCTTGGAAGCGTTCATCCAGCCAAAGAGACATCCAGTCACTGTATTTGGAGACATATTTGTAGATACAAGCTACGACAATTTAACAAAAACGAAGAAGACGGATGAGCTAAGTCCCGAACCAGACAAGAATATTCAATTAACAAGAAAAGGATAAAAAAGACCAATATTTAAAAATTTCAATTAAACTAACTTTTGTGTCGTCAATAATCTCACTTGAGTGACCTTACTTATAAAAGTTATAAACTTAATATATAAAAATCATAATACAAAAAACATGCGTGTGACTCAGCGCACAGTGACAGCTAAGTGACTAAGTGAATTAACGTAAGTGTAATAGTCAATATGTCAAAAGCATTTTATATTGAAACGTTGCACTCAATTTCGAACTTACGATTTAACTCTAAACGCGCGTCACAAAGTTGTTAGAGCGGCGAAGAAAAGTTCTTAACGTTGTCTCAGTCAATCAAAGTTTTACTTTGTCTAGTGCACGGAGTCGCACGCGCCAATTCGTTGAGTCAAGACTTATAAAAAATGTCATAATTTAAAATATAAAAATTAAGTCTAATAATGGAACTAAAATATTTTTCATAATTTTACCCAAAATAACTAACTACACAGTTATTTTTTGGTCAATACAGGTAACTGTCTAATACATCTATGCCATTTAGTTAACGCATTCACGATACACCCACCCACTACAAAATAACGGAGCTCTCAGTTTTGTATCAACATACTAAAAATATTATAATTAATTATTTAGAAATTCATCTATAACCGACTGGTTAAGTTGTTGGACGAACTGAGTTAGCAAATGTTATCATCCGACTTATCTTGTGGTACGTTCATGTAGTGAAATCGGCACACTCGCCAGTAAGTACTGTTCACAAGCTGGTGGAGGTGACGGATTTGAGCCCCCTCACCAATATGGTGGGCGGCAGGTCTTTCGTGAACTCATCCAACACCTGAAATTCGTCAAGCACATAAAAAGCATCTGAAAATATTTTAAAGTTATATACTGTCAGTAATAGTCCGGCGCTGAGACGCTTTTCCTTGTTATTCAAAAAAACAACAGCATTTACTACCCCTATTATTGTCTTCTTTTGTGAACACAAAATCAAAAAAATTAGGCTCAAATAATAAAGGCCACAAGGTAAAATTTAATTCTATCTCTCTGTTTAATCTACTTATGCACATTAAAACCTAAAACATGTTTTTTTTGAGTTTACAAAATTAACAAAAACAGTTACGACTGGAAGGACCAACTTTTGTTTCAGTTCTATGACTGCTATACATTGTACTAGGTGTGCCTAGGGACATTAAACTACTGATATATGTATTCTAAAATTTTCATAAAAAAAAGTCACGCTTATCTATACGGTACGGGACACGGGTAGCAGCCCAGGCAGGCAGTGGGTGACGTATTGTCGGAATGATTTAATCATTTAAAAATGTACGAGGGGAGTTTAATAAATAGTGAAAATAAGGTGGAAACTATTTGGAACCAAAAAAAGTAAATACTGGCTAGTAAAGCTGAAATATTGATTAGATTTAAAAAGAGAAAGAATTTGAAATCTTTTGTTTTTTAGAAATTAAGTTAGGAAGTTTAATTAGGAAGAAGGTTTGATTGCAGTTTGTCAATAATTGATAAAACTGAATTGTGTGCGGTTATTAAATATCTGCGCTTAAACCATTTCAGTACGTAACAAGTTAACTAAGATTTACGGGATACTTTAGGTGCAAATGCTCCGCCGTATTCTACAGTTGCACGTTGGTGCGCCGAATTTAAAAGTGGAAGAACATCCACTGTAACAGATTTTTTCTGCTACAGAGTTTATTTCGCAAAACGAGTGTATGGTTGTACTATATACTTAAAATATTTACTTCAAATTTAACCAAAGTACAAAACTTTGTACTTATTAAAATAAACACTTCTCAGTAATTTGAACAGACAGTACTCTCATTGTACCCTTTGATTTTTAAAAAATTAAGTCGGGAGTGTTTATTTCTCATAGTTCCCAGAGGTGCGAAGTGTAAACGAACCTATGTTTATATTAAGATTGGTGCCCTGGTGTGGGTTCTGCTCCTTTTCTATTACACACTTGCATAACGCTTATACAATAAAATGGTGTGAACCGAACGCTGCGCTAGCGCACATAGTCATGAATTTACCAAGTTATAGCTATGTCATTTCAACAAATTCAAACCATATATAAATAGAGTTGTTTTTCTGTGCGGTGGTGTTGACCATGTCGGTGGTGAATATTGTTTATATTCGGAGGAGCGGAGTCGGGAGCGGTGCAGGGGGTGTGTTGAGCTAGGTTGCGTCTTGTAACAAAGTTTTATTGTTGTTATAAATTTTTCTTTTGTTTTAGACGAGTTAGGGGAGAGAAGGGGGTGAGGCGTATAACAGCGGATAGACCAATTTATACTGGTTGTAAAATTGGGAACGTTGGTATTACCACACGTATATGTCTTCTGTTTCAAATGTGTTGGATTGTAATGTTGTGATTGTAAGGTCTACATTCGCTTACGTTTTCATGGTGAGATGATTTTCTGGCGGGCTTTTATATAAACAAAGATCGGAGCCAGAATTTAATATTGAGCTCAGAAACAAAAAATTTACTTGTATGATGTTCAGTATTTTTCCATGGCATTACAATGGGGATTGACTACAAAGGCTTTGTGGAAGATCGAGAAGAGAACTTCAGGAGAGAGATTGTCAGACTATCGTTGAGTTTAGACGTCTAGTAAAATACGGAGAATTGTCGAGCTATCGTAGAGCTTGCACGATGAGCGATTCGAGAAATCAGCCTGTCCGTCACGGCTTGAAAAGTGGCCTTTTATTAAAAATTGTCTTAAAATTAAAAACATTGAAAAACGTTACTAGTTGCGTAAGTTACATCCGTTAATTAATTACTTAAAGTATAATTTATTTATTTATTTTCCTTTTTTTTAAGAATATTCCTTTCCATTTAGAAGAACTCCAAAATCCCCATTTTCTCGGGTGATTTTTTGAAACACAAGGATTTCATCTTTCATTGTCTTATTTCATCTTTCTTTCTTCAGACAAGAAAGAATTTAGCTGTTTTTCTTTAATTTTGCTGTCTAATAGATTGTTAGGAGAACTAGGTAACTTAGACTTTCTAAGTCTGGTTATTTTTTTTTTCAGCCGAGTTTATTTTTATGGGAAAATTTTGTAGAACAAGGGTGATAGGGCAATATTTCTCGATTTTCTTTTATGTTAAGGAGAGTGTGTGAATTTTGTGAAATGTTTGAGTTTTGTGTGTTTTTTAAAATATTTATTGTTACACTTTATTTTCAAAATTAACGTGACTGAAAGCCTACAAAATTGAACTAGATTTTAATAAGCTCAATAATACTTTTAGCAATTTTGATTGAGTTGTTACACAAACAATTAAATTTACAGCTCAGCCTTTTTTTTTTTAATTATACCTTGTCTTCATCAATTATCTCTATGAGAGTTGAATTTTGATCAGAGTTAAATTTATAATTGTCACTGAAAATTACATTAAACTTATTTAATTTTATTACATAAAATTTCTTAAAACTACACTTCACAACACCAATTTACACGCCAAAATCTGTGTGTTAAATGGAGTTTGAGGCGGAAGGAAAATCTAGAAAGATTTGCGCTAACGGTCCTTCGCTACGACATTTTGTCCAATCCGGATAGATTTTTATTTATCCTAGAAAATTGCTAAAGTACTAAATTAAAACTACACTTCACAACATCAATTTCACACGCCAAAATCTGTGTGTTCAATGGAGTTTGAGTAGGAAAGGAGAAAGTGGCGAACTGTGTCTCTGCTCGCATTTAACCGACGTGTTATCTCATGAATCCCTATTTCTTCCTGGTGTAGCTCCACTATTTGTGCTCTTTATAGATCACGGTTAGCAGCACGCATTTTGTTTTTCTAATTAATAATGTATTTGAAAATTATTGTCAATTTTAGGGGCGTTTTGTTGACAGCATTGAGAGCTATGACATCGCATAGGCATTGAAATAGTTTTGTTCACCAAATGTAAACAAACAATATGGCCGTTCACTATTTGACAGCGCATCCACTACACTACCTCCCGAGCATGTGCAGCCAATGCGTTGAATGCTGTCCGGATGTGACGTCATAGCGCATTCATTTATGGTCAACAAAACGATCGAATGTGCACATTAGACAGCATTGAGCTACTTTTCGCAAAGTTACTGAAATAGAATTTTCGACCTTAATGCATTGCGAATGTCTAACGACATTTCCACGAAATGGGTAGGGAATTAAATTCCTTGACTGTACCTATATTAAACATCGTACACATGAAATTAAAAATGTCAAAAGAAATAAGTAAGTATATATACCTATAGTCAGTTATTTCATAATAGGATCAAAGAATTATATTAGTTTTATCAGAATTTTCATTTCACTATCGACTGCAATATTTGTTAACCAAGTAAAAACATTTGTCGAGTTCCCATGCAGCCGAAGTTCTTTTAATTCCGTTGGTAAATTATTAAAGGCAGTTATCGGCATGTCGAAGACTTGTTTCTTAATCATGGTGAGTCTTGTTTGTGGGAGTAATATATTAGAATTGTGATTACTTCTGAGGACGTGTACTGTTTTTTTTTCTGGTAATAAAAACATGGGTATATTCTTTAACAAATATTACCCATTGTTTAATATACTCGTACACGCATGGAATAGGTAAAATTTTATGCTTAATGAATATTGGTTATCACGAATCTACGACTCCTGCTCCACACATTGATCTAAATCATTTTTCTATGTAAATGGAATTCCCCAAATTAATAAGCCATATTGTGAAACTGAGCTGCTATAGCCACCGTCTTAATTGGCACAGTACAAATACAAATCTGTTTCATTTAGAGCATACCGGATCAATACGAGCTTTCCATTTTATATTGTTGTCAATTATTACTTCTTAAAACTTAGTTTCTTGTACTACATCAATGTATTGGTCCCTATAATCAAAATTTAATTGTATAGGATCGGATTTAGATGGCGCAATGCAAATACAAATCTATTTAATTTAGAGCATACCGAATCAATATGAGTTTTCCAGTTTATATTGTGGTCAATTATTACTCCTTAAAACTTAGTTTCTTGTACTACATCAATGTATTGGTCCCTATATTTAAAATTTTATTGTATAGGATCATATTTACGTTCAAGAAACTGTAAGAGTTTTGATTTTGTAATATTAACCTTTAAGTTAAGATCATCGTAGTCAACTGCGTTAGTATTTTAAAGTAACATTATTATTTTATCACCTCATCTGGAGTAACTGGTTCCAGAAAAATGGATGCCTGACAACCGCTAAATTTATCATTTTGTGAGGTATTTTTATATTTTTATTTGACAGACTAATAAAGAAATTATTAAAAGCCTCAGCAATATCTTTAGGATTCGTCAATGTCTTTTTCAACCCAGCCTGTTGAGGTGGTTAGAAATGGTTCAAGAAATGCATAAAGATTCGTGGAATAGCCACAGAAAATAGTTTATACTCGTAGACCTGGCTGAGAAGCGAGATCGGGCGATAATTTTTCAGCTGGGTGTAATTAACATTTTTGAAAAATAGCATCACAAGGCAGAGCTGAAGTAGCTCCACTCCTCTGAAGTTGTACCTCATGAATCATATAGTAAAGTGCCTATAATGCCATTTTTATCTTATTAAAAACAACATTTAGTATCAAATCGGCCCCTTCCTAGACCTAAAGCTTTGGCTACATCTATCAATGCACTGACTTGTACAGACAGGCCCTCAGTCGCTAGGTATAGAGCAATGCGCGTACCTTCAAATACTGTTCGCAGACTGCCTCGTCCCCCTCCGAGGGCTCGTACAGTTTGGGGGGAGGAGGGAGCTGTACGAACGTCACCGCAGTACCCTCCTCGCACCGACGCCTTATCAAACTGTTCACTCTGAAAATACGGAAGGTACCCGATGGTCACACAAACAAACGATATTCTCACGGATTCCGTGAGTACACGATCTGTTCGCGACTCTTTTAACTGATTGTATTTTAGATTAAATTTTAAAATATTTAAGTACGTATTGATATTGTAATTTCTTTGTTGAATATCTAGTTTTTTGAAAATTGAGGATATAAGAAAAACTAGCAAATAAAAGCGAGCTCGACTTTTACTATCTCATTCATACGTAGTTCACCTATAATTTCGGCTTAAAATCTAAATCTAAACTAATCACAACTTCAATAACAGGATAATCAATTTTGAATTCTTGAATTTGGCAATTTCCCTTAATTGTTTTATATTTAATCTCTGTTGTAGTTAGAAATCTGAACGGTTTTAAACAAATAACCCTACCCTACCCTATACCTTATTCACTAGAAATCCGACTATTGTACAGTTGAGGTCTTCGCCGCTTTGTCAGTCTTAGGCGAGAATAGCTTGTAGCCCGGAGACTACACGACGATGAGCATGCAGATATGACTTGATAGCACCTCAACAGCTATCAGTTCGAGATCACCGAGCGTTTAGATTTTTTTTATACCACTGAGGTGCCAAACAAAAGGTTCATGGTCCGCTTGATGGCAAGCGTTACTGCAACCTATGTACGCTTGCAACACCAAGTGCATTACTCGCGCATTGCCGACCCTTTAGAAATCTAGTCATATATGTTATCTTGAAGATCCCCATGCTGTTGTCCTTAGAGAAAACCAAAGATGAATTACAAAGGACATAATCTACACGTGCTGAGAAAAATGCAATGTTCTGAATCGGAAATCAACCAATTATAAGTACAGTAGAGAATGCGCCATCGGTGGATACAGCACGTGCAACGCGACGGTCGTAGACTTACTGGTTAAGGTATCCTAAGGGCACGCGCCGGTACGTGCTGTTCTCGTCGCAGCTCTCACCGGACCAGCGGCTCGCCTCCTCCAGCGCCGGCCAATCATCAACCTAAATACATTTATCTTTTTATTGTTAACTGTGTATACATTTTTACGTATTTTCGGAATCTCCAAGAATAAACTACTAGCATCAACACCTACAATTCATTTACGACTAGAAGTAGTGTAGGAGGTTAAAAGGTCGAGAGCTTTGCCTCTTTGCTTTTGCTTTGCTTTGCTAATTATGGCTAAGGGTTGCGCTATAACATGAATTATTGACTTTATAGTTTTAAGAGAAAGTCCCCAAAGGTCTGTGAGTGGAGACTGAACCAGTAAATCGATATTAATATCTCCACATACAATGATTTTTTTTGCAGTTAGTTAATGTTCACAAAGCGTTATGTAAAATAGCTTCAAATTCATTATAATCACTCCCTGGCGGCCTGTATACACATATTATTAAGAGTTCATCTAGTTCAACACAAGAAAGTTCTGCGACTAATATGCCTTCTTTAACTAAAACTAATGACCCCCCACTCATAGCAGATTTCCTGTTGAAGCAGCTTACTACTTTAAAATTATCAATATAAAATGCCATTTGATTGATATAAAGCCAGTGCTCAGGCATACAAATAAAATTTCAATTTTATGTTTTTCTCAAAATAATAACATTCTGATGAGCAAGGATTATATCAGATTGATTTCCTTTTGTCTTTAAAATAAGTTTAAAGTGCTTTACTCAAAAACTTTCCTGAGTAGTAAGAGAGTAGTAGTTTACAGCTATTAAAAATATGGTTAAATGATGTGCTATAACATGAATAATTGAAGAAGTTTGAAGTTTTTGAAGAAAGTCTCATGTATTTATGATATCCGTAGGACTAATCTTTCTAAATACTTTTAATTTTAAATACAAATATTATTTTTTCTGCTATATTTGGACTTGAGTTAAGATGTTAGGTGGTTTTGAATGGAATACTGCTAAAAAAAAATTAATTAGCAATAGCCACCTCAATTTGTTTTTAATCTAGTTTAATACTAATGTAAGATCAACTTAAAGTCCTGACAAGAATTTACATTGATAAGACTTGTTGCTTTTCGGAATTAGATCGTTATCTTTTTAACAAAGAATCCTAGAATCCTCACTTGTTACAAAACCCAACGTCCGAGTGGCCACCATTAGATTTGGTCTAGTTTAGGTTTTTGGGTCGCTGATCACGAAAATTGGCCTTTATTGTAATGACCAGTAGTGGTTTATCTTCCCACTTTAATAAAACTTTTTGTAATCTTTAGTAAGCTTAATATGTTGATATTAATTACCCTACTTATAATGTCGAGGAAAGTTTTATAGGATTTGTAGAATTCTGTAATCCGAAGTACATATTATTATTTTCGGAAAGTAATAAAACTATGTTGTAGTTATTAGATTATGAAATTAATAAAATGTGCTTAAAATTATATTGTTTTGTAATTGCCAGAAAAAAAATGTTAAAATTAATAAAATTTAGTTATTTAGGAAAGAATGAACCATCTAGTTGGTATTCGAATCGGTCGAGCTAGTTCATTCTTTGCATACTCTGTGCGCGTCCGCGGCAGTCACTCATATAATCTTTGGTTGAAAGGTCGCGGAGGGTCTACTGGTGGACAACGTCGTGGGTACAGTCTCGTTTTCCTTTTCCTCCTTGCTCCATCCTAGCATGCAGTATCATCTAGGAGCTGTTGTCCTGAGGGATATTTTAGGTTATCACCCTCAGGTGATGTGACCATCGCCCCTGCCGACGGACTAGCTGGATCTCTCGTCTGGTCTGCAGTTGGCCGATGAAAGGTTCCACCTACCTGGTCCTGTGGAGCTTTTGCTTGGCGCTGATGTCCTTGGATTGCTCGGACTGGACAAAGCCATGTTGCTTCTGCCAGGTGGGTTGGTCGCTGTTCCGGCTGATCTCTGTTATAATGGGACCAGCACATTCTATCACCGCTCAGGCGTCTACGGATTCGTCGGAGCAGGTGGGACTCTCGCTCGCTGACTCCCTTCAGCGCTTTTGGGAAAACGAAGAGCCTTCCCCCGGCATCACGGACTCGACCAGTCGACGACGAGTGCGAGTCGTATTTTCTCGCCAATACGGGTCGTCTAAATTCTGGCCGGTATTTCACTCGACTGCCTTCCACTTATCCCTCTTATCCCCCTCGTCCGCGCCTGGGTGACTCCTGGAAAATAGCTGAAAAAAGTTTATTATCCATGGAGCGCCGGATGCGTCGTGATAGAGAATTCCACATAAAATACGTGGATTTTATGTGTGAATACGAATCTCTAGGTCGCATGTCGGTTTCGCAGTTCGAGTTGGAAGGCAACGAACATTATTTTGTTCCACATCACGCCGTCTTTAAAAATGGTAAGATACGGGTGGTGTTTGATGGGTCGGCGCCTACATCTTCGTCTGTTTGTTTTCCAAGGTTGTGCATCTGGAGCTCGTTTCAGCCTTGTCTACGGAGGCCTTTGTCGCATGTCTGTCGCGGTTTGTCAGTCGGCGTGGTCTCCCTCATTTATTTCGCTCGGACTGTGGCACAAATTTCAAAGGTGCAGATCGCTATCCGAAGGAAGTCCTTCAGTTTTTGTCGGATAATCACACGTATATTGGTTCGGAGTTGTCCAAACGGGGCGTGACTTGGGTTTTTGATCCTCCCGGCTATCCTTTGTGGGGCGGTATTTTCGAAGCAGCTGTCAAGGTCGCCAAAACTCACCTCCGTCGTGTGATTGGTGAAACGATCCTCACGTTTGAGGAATTACAAACGGTATTTTGCAACGTCGAAGCGGTATTGAACTCACGACCCCTTTGTCCGATCTCGTCAGAGCCTATTGACCTGGAAGTGCTAGCTCCAGGCCATTTCTTGATCGGTAGTCCTTTAACCTCCTTGCCTGAATACCCCTTCATCGATGTGTCAGTTAATAGGTTATTGTTTTCAGTTGCTTCAACAAATTACGCAATTGTTCCACCGTCGGTGGTCTTCGGATTATTTACATTTGTTACAGCAGCGGATCGGTAGTCCTTTAACCTCCTTGCCTGAATACCCCTTCATCGATGTGTCAGTTAATAGGTTATTGTTTTCAGTTGCTTCAACAAATTACGCAATTGTTCCACCGTCGGTGGTCTTCGGAATATTTACATTTGTTACAGCAGCGGGTTCGGTGGACGGATAAAACCAACCCCCCGCGCGTCGGAGGCCTTAAAGGACTCAAATTTACCGCCCTTGCAATGGCGTTTAGGTCGCATCGTGCAATTATTCCCCGGTTCGGACGGTATCCCGCGAATCGCAGAGGTCTTGGTAGGGGATTCAGTACTAAAGCGTGCCGTCGCGACGTTTTCCCGATTGCCAGTTGAATGATGGCTCTGACTCGGTTTATCCTCACCCAGACACGGTCTGGCTGGGGCAGGGGTTTGTTTAGGAAACGTCCGCGCCAGTCACTCATATATTCTTGGTTGAAAGGTCGTGGCTGAGACCGTTGTTATTTTGTGACACTGTGTTAATACACCTGATGATATGTGAACGGAGTAGCCGCTGTAAAAACTCTTTTTCATATATTTTTTTCTTTCTTTTTGAAAAAAGTTACTAAGACTAGATATGATGATTCACTGCACAATAATATATATAACTTAAAGAACAACAAGGGTGCGGTACTTGAACTGTTAAAGCTCGGCACAGATAATACGGTACTGTTGCTGGTTAAAAGGATGGAAGTTTAAAAAACGTCAAGAAAGAGTCTTTTTTTTTATAATTTGAGGAGTTGCCGTTGAAATCCTACACCTATAACCGAATTTTAGGCGGTCAGAACCGCGGGAAAATTTGGCATGGAGATAGGGTGAGTGACGGGGAAGGCCATAGGTTGCTTATAATAATGGATCGACGTATTGGTGGTGCTCTAAATTTACAAAATAATAAATGTCCCGGCTTTTTCACAATCAAGTTAATATTTTTTTTTGTGTATTTTTAAACCTTCATGAAAACCTCATTTGAGAACCTCCATTTTGAAATCGGTTAAAAGCTTTAATATTATCATTTCGGGTTTTACAACTGATCATGCAGTTGTACGAAGGGCCCTGTAAATTTCGGTATTCTAATGTTCCAACTATTTAGTTAGTCCTCGGAGAAAAGAAATCCTTGTTCGTACAACCAGTTGGACCAACGGAAAAAAACCCTGTTTGATTAGGTCCCTGGATGGTTTAGATTCACAATTGGCGCGATAGTTATGAATATTTTTTTTTTTGTAGAGCAAAATAACTTGACAATATATGTTGGCTTAGTGCCGAAAAAGTAAATTTTCAAATAAGGATCCAATCTGGTGTGCGTTGTGGTTAAATTATTTAAAATCGTTATACCGCTAGTCTATACTATACATAGTATTAAACAGAGTCGCTTTCCGCCGTCTGTAGCGATGTACGCCTAGATCTTTTAAACTACGCAACGGATTTGAATGCGGTTTTCATCAAAAGTTTTTTCATCATGCCAAATTTCATCTTTATCGGTATAGCGATTTAAGCTTGAAGAGCTAACATAGGTGACAAAGTTAATATCGCATTTATAATATATCGGACCCTGCAGAAAAAGCAGCGCCACATTAAAAATGATATTTTAAATTTAACATTTACATTGTTAAAATTTTGCGATTCCATTATTACTTCTAACAAATCTACGGTTCAGTCATTATTTTTGGATATCTCACTGTTTACTATGGCCTAAATTATTTAATTCTTTATTTTCTTACAAATCTTCTATCGTGAAAGTATTGGCGGGAAGCCTTTCTTTAAATCCTTTTAATTTTAAGCTATCCCTTTTTATGCGTTTTTACGTTCTATGATGTTTGATTCCAATCCACAAATTTCACAATGATTGAAGTTGTAGGATATGATAATAATGGAGTCGCATTCAATGCAGCGAATGTTGAAATCATTGTCGTACATTCATCTTTGCCGTTTAGGAGAAGATCAGTGACACACCGACTGCAGCGCCACCTACCGGGTCCAATTGTGTTATCAAACCTTGCAGGGACACACTCGAATGTACACAAAAAATATTAATTAAATCATCCTTGCCGTTTAGGAGATCAGGGACACACCGACTGCAGCGTCTTGCTAGCTACTTGCTAGACCAAATTGATGAGCGCCACACTTCAACGAATGTTTTAATTAAGCGGCCAAATTGCATTTTTTTTACTTGTACACATAAGATACCTATTACTTATTTAATAAAAAGTAATATACATCTTTTAAAAGCTTTTTTTATTTTAATTAATCCGAGATGAATATGCCCTCGTTGAACCCCCTTATTGTAAACAGAACTTCCAGCCGCACAACGGGTAGTGCAGTTTACAAAAAGAAAATTTGGAAAATCCAAAAGTGCACGCCTCAGAGCGGTCATTCACATTTAAAAAAAAAATTCTAAAACAAAAACTCAAGTTTTTAAAATAAAATACCAAATAAGGTGAGGAAAAAATATACTATAAAATAAAAATAAAATATATATATATATATATATATATATATATATACAGTATACAGTGGTATATTAGTTTTTTATAAATTATAATTAAACGACAGTACTTAGAACGCTAATATTAACTAGGAATCAGCACAGTGTAATACTTTATATATTAAAAACAAAAGTATCCCGGTAAGATGAATTTTTCGACCAATTTCTCTGCCACATACATGGTCACATAAACACAGACTCACGGACGTCCAAGAATGATTAGTTTTAATGTTATTATTTATTATATTAGGCAAATTAATTGTTTATAAAATGTACCAAATGTGCTAGACAGATTATTTAACTTCTTATTAGTGCACTCATATTATCCTGTAAGTGTTATATTAAAAAAAAAACGTCATTTAAGTTTCGAAAGACTGGGTTTTTTGACATGTCGAGAGTAGAGCACTACCTCACCGCTTATGAGGCGTGCAAAACGACTCTACCAGATATTCAAATGTTATGTACCTAATAGGTACAATCGTAAAAATTACAATGTCAAAAAATGGATTAATTTCGTATTAACACTGCAACTTTATTTTACCACTGAGATCTAAATATGTGACCCTGAAACAGGTTTATTATGTGACAGCTGACAGAATAAAGAGGGTTATATCTCCGAAACTCTGATCGTAGCCTGGCAGTTAGCGTATTCATTTTAACAGCACATGGTACCACAAGAACCGCTATTTGTATATTATTAATCAATCTAAAACACAAAATAGATGGATAGTCATTTAAAGAAAGGGTATAAAAATAACAAAACAAGTAAACAAGCCAATGAGTTGCTGTTCATCTCTGCATAATCGCCAGAGGGCGCTGATACTGTTATTTAAGATGGTAATGGCTCGGCCCATCTCGCACTTTTTTATTATTTGTTGTCATACTGTAGAGCTCGCAATATAATCACTTGAAGCTTTTATGTGTTACTGTTTTGACGATAGAGCAATAACAACGAAAACGACGCGTTCTTTGTATGGGGACCCACCTTTTTGCTTTTTAACTTCCTATTATATGTTAGATACCTTATCTGCCATTTAAACACATATTCTATGAAAATGAAGACTTACATCTATATCGGTCTAAAAAATAGAGCCCTTAATGGCCGGACAGACGGAGAGCGTAGGCTTTAGTAATAGGACTCCGTAACCACACTTTGGGTATGGTTGCCTAAAAAACGGACAAGTGTGTGTATGTAGGATTCCATAAAATAAGAGGAACCTAAAAAACTTGTAAATCGATATTGTTCAAAATTCAATTTCTATTGCAAGTATTTGACAGCTTTCATGCAAAACGAAGATCTTAATAAAATATCAATCACTTCTGTGAAGAAACTACTAGACTACGAGCAATAGTTACGGAGATATAGCAATTTTTAGTTTGTCAGCTGTCATCTGAAACGAAGATATTGATGAGATCTTTTAGTCTATGTTTAATAGTTACGGAGATATAGCACTTTCTAATTTGATCAAGTTCTTTTGAACTTGGTTAAAAGCTTTGGTATTTATATTCCGTTTTAATCAATTTAAACACAGTGCACTAATCCGAATCACACAACGTTTTTTAAACTTACATCCTTTTAAAAGTCGGTTAAAAAGGAATAATGTTTAGTTTAAAAAACCTTCATGAAAACCTCATTTTTGAACCTACTTTTTAAAAGTCGATTAAAAGTTTTAATATTATCATTTCGGGGCAGTGGTCCGACTGACCATGCAGTTGTACGAAGGGCCCTGTAAATTTCGGTTTTCTAATGTTCAACTATTTAGTTGGTCCACAGGTAATAAAATCCTTGTTCGTACAACCAGTTGGACATAATAGACCAACGGGAACAACCCCTCAATCACATACTAAAAAATTCAATAAAATCGGTAAAAACGTTTAGGTCAACCGTCATACACGACATGCTGAAGATTTAAATATGTATAGATGGATTATTTTAGGCAATGCATACAGTCGGTCTTACCATTAAGTTCTTTTGCTAGGAAGCAAAGTTAGTTTGTGAAATAAAAAACTTTAAGCCGAGTCTCCGTACACTGGGACTATGTGCACCGATCAAATAGCATTT
The DNA here is from genome assembly GCA_946406115.1 of Apoda limacodes. Classification (NCBI taxonomy): domain Eukaryota; kingdom Metazoa; phylum Arthropoda; class Insecta; order Lepidoptera; family Limacodidae; genus Apoda; species Apoda limacodes. The sequence continues at coordinate 2,927,087 of OX291540.1, read as the reverse complement.
GAAAAGGCTACATAATTAAAAGGCTGCAGATAACTCAGTAGTTAACCAGAGCTGAACTGTGCTCACATTGACAAATTGTAACGTTTGCCTGTCTGTCGGTATAATCGCTCGATATCTATCTACCAAATTTTGTTAATCTTCGTGTTGGGCGTATATTTATTAAAGCGATAAATATTGCTTAATCAGTTGTATGCGGAGTCGCAGTTCAAGATTGGCCGGTTTCACATAAAATAGCGTACACTGACCGCGTGCGTGGTCGCGTTAATCCGTAGCAACTTAAGCAGCCCCGTGAGTCGCTCCTGCGCGGGCGGGCAACCCTCCCCCGTGCCGTCCGGCCCCGCGGGCACTGTTCTACCACCTTCTAGAACAAAACAGAATATCACACACATTCAATGACTTAATATATCATGGAACTAGTAAGCCGAGATGTTGACAGGCACCACGCAGCGCGAATGACCTAATCGTTAGATAAGAAAGCTGACTCTCGAATGGCGAACAAGAATCGGCTCAGGACCGTAAAGAGTAAAAATCGTTGGGGAAGAGACATCTCAGAGTCGAGACGTAATACAAAGGGTCAGCTCATACCGAGCAGCGAGACGCCCCAGTAAGAGCTGACCCTAAATGAAACACGGTCAAGGATTAAGCGCATGCGCAATAAAAAGCAGTGAAATTAATTTTCGTACACCGTTCCCACAGAACGTTATAAGAATACCCATAAATGTAAGTACGGCGAGCGTGTCACGATCTTGAGCAGACGCTTAATTAACTTCGCAACTCGTGAATCTGTTTTTTTTTTTTTTTTAATACCACTAAGGTGGCAATCAAGCACACGGTCGCCCTGATGGTAAGCGGTCACCGTTGCCTATGGACGCTTCTTGCAACACCAGGGGTATCACTCGCGCGTTGCCGACCCTTCAAAAATCGAATAACATCTTTCTTGAAGAACCCCATACTGTAGTCCTTAGAGAAAACCTTGGCAGGGAGCTCATTCCACGACCCAAGCATTCGCGGGAGAAAGTTTCTCTGAAACCGCACTGTACGCGACCATTTCGGTTCTTAAGTGTGAGAATGAATTCCCTGCCGATGGCGAGCGGTGCGATAGTAGAAAGTAGCCGTGGGCAACATTTCGAACAATTCCTCAGAACACATCCCGCATTGTACAAGCAGTAGAACTCACACAGGGAGGCAAAATCTCTCCTCAGACTTAAGGGTTCGATACGGATAGTGAGTTTGGGATCGTCGACAATTCTCACAGCCCGTCGTTGAACCGAGTCAAAAGGTCCAAGCTGGTATCCGGGTGCACCCGCCCAGGGATGGCAGCAGTACTCCATATGGGGCCGAACCTGCGACTTGTAAGGCAGCAACTTATGCCCCGACGTGAAGTACTGCCTCGCTCTGTTGAGTACACCTAGTTTTTTGGGTTCCACCTTATCTTGTAAATGATCTCGGAACTGAACATCGCTGGAGACGTCGACACCAAGGATCCCAATGCTCTTGGAGAGGGGAGTGTTCTGGAATTATGGGACTACAGTGAATGGGGTTTTCTTAGCGGTGAACGCACAGACTTGTGTCTTTGTAGGGTTGAATCGGACCAAGTTTACCCGTCCCCAGTTAGAGACCTTGGACAGTGTGGTCTCGATTTGAGACATAAGTTCTTTGCGGTTTTCCACCACAACGGAACGAGGGTTATTTGCACGACCCGTGTAATAAGTGTCTCCAGTACTTTCATCTGCATAGCAATGTATGTTGTTGACAGATAACATGTCATTGATATGCAGTAGAAAGAGCGTAGGAGACAGCACAGAGCCTTGCGGGACACCAGCATTAATGTCCATGCTATCAGAGCAACTACCGTCAACTACGGTTCGTATGCGTCTGCCGGACAAAAAGCTAGCCACCCATTTGCACAAACCCTCGGGCACTCCGTAGGATGGCAACTTCGATAGAAGACCCCGGTGCCAGACCCGATCGAACGCCTTCGCTATGTCCAGGCTACATGCTAATGCCTCTCCCTGACTCTCAATGGCTAGTGCCCATCGGTGTGTGCGATACACTAGGTCACCAGTCGAGAAAAGAAGCCAAATTGACGATCACTGACCAGGTCGTGTTCTTCTAGGTATCTTAGAAGCTGTGTGTTGATCACACGCTCCATCACCTTAGAGAGGAAAAGGGAATAGCGACAGGCCTGTAATTCGATGGATCTGATCTATCGCCCTTTTTGGGCACCGGGTGCACATTCGCAGTCTTCCATGAAGACGGAAATTGCCTAGTATGGTAGGAAAGCGCGAAGAGGCGCGTGAGTACAGGACATAACTCAGGAGCACACTGCTTAAGCACCACTGCTGGTATACCGTCTGGCCCACTCGACTTATGAACGTCTAGAGAAAGCAACGCCTGCCGGACCTCCCGCTGCGTTATGGATAATTTCCGGCATGGTATTACCGCACCACGGTATAGTAGGTAGCACAGCACCTTCATCGTTCATGTTCGAGTTCGAGGCAAAGAGACTGCCCAGTAGATCGGCTTTCTCTTCAGCACTATGGGCCAAGTCACCATCGGTCTTTCGCAGTGGTGGTAACGACGACTGGCAAAAGTTCCCTTCGGCAGCTTTGGCAAGCGACCAGAAAGCATGACTCCCAGAAGGATAGCTCGCAAGTCGCCCACCTATTTGCCGATGAATTGGAATTTTGCTCTGGCAGTTGCTGTCTTACTGAACCTCGAGGCAGCATTTAATTTGCGTTTTAACTCAGAAATATTCGGATCCTTATTATTTCGAGCCGTAGTCCAAGCCTCATATGCAGTTTGCTTAAGAATTTTAGCTTCTGTGCAAGACCTATTAAATCACGGTTGTTTTTTGATGCCGGCAGCTACTCGCAGGTTAGGAATATAGCATTCCATACCAGCTGCGCAGACGTCAGGATCTTCTGAGCTAAAGCAGATCTGCCTCCACGGGTACGATGCATAAAATTCTCGCAATCCATCCCAGTCTGCCGACTTATAGTGCCACGCATGACGTCAATAAGTTGCTCGCGGACTACACCGCTGTGTGTAGCTGCGTGGTAACTGCACAAAAATATTTAAAATGCCTTCCTGTGCAGTAATTACTTGCAAAGCAAGAAGCCAGGTATAAAATATGTCAAAGGGAGGAATACCTTTTCATTGGTGAGTAAAAGAATACATAATTATAAGCTTTTTGAGTGAGGGTGTCGTTGGATAGGTCTGCAAAAAACATTGGTTGTTTCTGAGTTACTTATAGCAAGTTATTTGCTTTCAAAACATCGGATATGCCCATTCTCATTCTGCAGAACCCTAACTCAATGCGCGTATATACGTGTAAGCCCGCACGCAATCGGCCGCTTTTTTTAACCGACTACCAAAAACCAAGTTTATCAATTCGACCCGTATGTATGTAATATTGTAAGAATTGCGCTATATTCATACTTTAGCCTACGGAAGCCCACAAAGGCAGACAGGTGTGCCAAATTTCATAAGTGTATTTATGTAGGCATGTTTGTCTACATATATCTCAGAAACTTATTATCGGATTTTAATAATTATTTATTTTTCACATAAGATATGGTCTGTTAGTGTGTACAAATCACTAGAATAATTTTAATTCCGGATGATTATAACCTTCCTAAGGAATATCTATACCCGAATTCCACCTGGACGACCTTTAGCTCCTGCTGTGGCAAAAAACGGGGCCACGTAGGCCCTAAGAAAAATTAGGTCTACTTACGGTTTTGGCATCAGATGTTTTGTATAAATTTTGTGTGAAATTGTGTGTAGTGTGTTTGTGAATATGAATGTATTGTGTTTCTCTGATCACTGACTATTATCAACTCAATAATATATAATTAAACTCTCGACAAACTCGAAAAACGTAAATAACGCCGCCGCGCCATCCAAACGGTTATGAGTGACTGAGCGCGCGCACACAGGGTAGACGCGACGATCCTATCACGCCGGTCGGACCGACGAGTCACAAATCTTTCCCGAACAACTATGTTCTGAAACTATGAGTGTCAAATTAAACTTATTTAGGTACGACATAGAAAGACAGAGCATGAATGGAATTTAAATAATCTTAATAAATAGTTTTTTACATTGCACACGGGATGACCAAAATCGGTGTAACTCGGTTGAAACTTTGGGAAGCGATAAAAGTATTTATATATATTATACGTCGAAAACACCCAGTCTGAAGACAATCATAAATGTTCATCATATAATTATTTTTTTCAGGCGGAAATCGAGCTGTTTCAGTTCGTTGGTTCTGGTTCTTATAATATAGATCAAAATAATCTTTGTTCGAGACTCCCTAAAGAAAACATTTTATAAATGTCATATCCATGGCTACATCATCAACATAAACAAATATTTTCATAGTACAGGCATAAGTTTATCTTAGGACTTGAACCTGGAACCCTTATAGTCCGTGTAAGCGCTCTGCCCTTTGAGATATCAAAGCAGAATTCTTGCCAATGAAACTCCTAACTATATCTTTGAACGTCATAGACACGCAATTACTAGTGAACTTATGTTTTGCTCCTAGCAAATAAATCTTACAAATTACCAGTTTTTCATAAACCTAAAACCAATATAAACCATATGCACAGGGATAGTCTATCTTCGTTTGACACCTAGTTGCCTAATCTAGTCGTCATCGTAGTTATACCGCTTACCATCAGGCGGACCGTGTGCTTGTTTGCCACGTTAGTGGTATAAAAAAATTTGTTACAACGCAAAGTTTAATAATAATTTGACCTAAGTATGTGTAGATTATTAATTTTATAGTAAGCAAAAATCTTATCTTTATACGCCAAATTTATCGATATGGGTTTATCGACATAGCCTCTCCCTAACACTTTTCAAACTGACCCCGCCTATTTGATTGTGATTAGCTAAGACGCTCGGCTCTTTCAAAATTGCAAAATGTATTGCAGCGACAGCGGTTCCAGTACTATTTGAGTAACATCGCACTTTTTATGACTTATAATGTTCTGTGAGCGTTCCTGAATTTTAAAATTTAATTATAAAGATAGGACCGCACTAGGCGTAACTGCACCGCAGCGGAACTGAGCGACAAGACGCGTAATTATTTGGTAAACTACAGTGGGGCTACAAAAATATATTCAGTAGCTAGGCAACCTCTGAGCAAGATGCCCAAGTAACATTTTAGCTTTCAGAAAAGCTGTAGTGGACCTTTTTTTCGGTTCTGCTTAAATATTAAAGAGTTAGCGTATCATTTATAAGACAGTTATAGAGTGTAATAACACCTTAATATCTTCGATTTTGGTGCAAAATTTAGCAGGTACAGACTATATAGACCCCTCATAGTGGTTCTATATAACCTTTTGTAGAAGTGTATAAGAGGTGTTATAAGATCGTCAGTTTTCCGCTCGATCCTTTGTTGCACCTTTATAATGGATTTTATTGAAACTTTTAGTCATGAAAAATATATATAACGGTGTCAAATTTAACTTGGATCCGTATTTTGATACTTTATTACTCATTTGTAGCGTTTTCGGGGTCAAAAGTAGATAGTAAAAACTTCTAGTCATAAAATTACATTAATTAATAAATATTAAATAAGTGCTACTCTCAACAAACAATTTAACGTTGGTTACAGGTAATTTTGAAGAGTACTACTATTGATTTATAATGGATTCGGTTGTCACTAAAAGTCCGTAGATAAACGAAATGGATATGATTATTATTTCATTGTTATGCGAGGAAGAGAAAAGTATCGAGCAAGAACAGGCAAGAAAAATACGAAATTTACTTACCATTTACTCGCATTTCTTGAACTATTTCACAACAAAGTTGGTTTTCATGCTGGAAGGTCATATAAATTTTTCTTTATCTATCGATATTTTTGACAAAACGATCGCGCTTCTAAGTATCTTATTTAAATAACTATTAAAATGAAGTTTGTCGAACCGCACTCCGCGGAAGCGGAACTACACATCGCGACACTTTTGGTAAGTTGATTAACTTTGTCGCGCAGTTCTGCTTTAGTGTGGTTCCGTTACCGTTTAGTGTGTGTTGTCTCATATAATTTCATTTAAAGAGTATTTTGTCGCTCAATTCCGCTGCGGTGCAGTTACGCCTAGTAAGGTCCTTTTTTTTTTTTTTTTTTTTTTTTTTATACCACTAAGGTGGCAAACAAGCCTACGGTCCGCCTGATGGTAAGCGGTCACCGTAGCCTATGGACGCTTGCAACACCAGGGGCATCACTCGCGCGTTGCCAACCCTTCAGAAATCTAATAACTTCTTTTTTGAAGAACCCCATACTGTAGTCCTTAGAGAAAACCTTGGCAGGGAGCTCATTCCACAACCCAAGGGTTCGCGGGAGGAAGTTTCTCTGAAACCGCACTGTTCGCGACCATTTTGGTTCCAAAGTGTGAGAATGAATTCCCTGTCGATGGCGAGCGGTGCGATGGTAGAAAGTAGCCGTGGGCATCATTTCGAACAATTCCTTAGAACACAATCCATTGTACAAGCGGTAGAACACACACAGGGAGGCAAAGTCTCTCCTCAGACTTAAGGGCTCAATACCGCAAGTGCGTTTGGGATCGTCGACAATTCTCACAGCCCGTCGTTGAACCGAGTCAAAAGGGCCAAGCTGGTATCCGGGTGCACCCGCCCAGAGATGGCAGCAGTACTCCATATGGGGCCGGACTTGCGACTTGTAAAGTAGCAACCTTTGCCCCGACGTGAAGTACTGCTTCGCTCTGTTGAGTACACCAAGTTTTTTGGACGCCAGCTTTACCTTGTCTAGCAAATGATCTCGGAACTGAACATCGCTGGAGATGTCAACGCCAAGGATCCCAATGCTCTTAGAGAGGGAGAGGGGAGTGTTCTGGAATTGTGGGACTACAGTGAATGGGGTTTTCTTAGCGGTGAACGCGCAGACTTGTGTCTTTGAAGGGTTGAATCGGACCAAGTTTTCCCGCCCCCAGTCAGAGATCTTGGACAGACCGATCTCGATTTGAGACACAAGTTCTTCACGCTTTTCCTCCACAACGGAACGTGGGATGCTTGCACGGCCCGTGTAATAAGCGTCTCCAGTACTGTCATCTGCATAGCAATGTATGTTGTTGATGTCCAACATATCATTGATGTGCAGTAGAAACAGCGTAGGAGACAGCACAGAGCCTTGCGGGACACCAGCATTTATGTCCATGCTATCAGAGCAACTACCGTCAACTACGGCTCGTATGCTTCTGCCGGACAAAAAGCTAGCCACCCATTTGCACAAACCCTCGGGCACTCCGTAAGAAGGCAACTTCGATAGAAGACCCCGGTGCCAGACCCGATCGAACGCCTTCGCTATGTCTAGGCTACATGCCAATGCCTCCCCCTGACTCTCAATGGCTAGTGCCCATCGGTGTGTGAGATACACTAGAAGGTCACCAGTTGAGCGACCGTGGCGAAAGCCATATTGACGGTCACTGATCAGGTCGTATTTTTCTAGGTATCTCAAAAGCTGTGTGTTGATCACACGCTCCATCACCTTGGAGAGGAGAGAGGTTATAGCGATAGGCCTGTAATTCGATGGATCTGATCTATCGCCCTTTTTGGGCACCGGGTGCACATTTGCAGTCTTCCATGAAGACGGAAATTGCCTAGTGTGGTAGGAAAGCGTGAAGAGGCGCGTGAGTACAGGACATAACTCAGGAGCACACTGCTTAAGCACCACTGCTGGTATGCCGTCTGGCCCACTCGACTTATGAACGTCTAGGGAAAGCAACGCCCGCCGGACCTCGCGCTGTGTTATAGTGATTTCCGGCATGGTCTTACCGCACCACGGTAAAGTAGGTGGTACAGCGCCTTCGTCGTTCACATTCGAGTTAGAGGCAAAGAGACTGCCCAATAGATCGGCTTTCTCTTTTGCACTGTGGGCCAAGTCACCATCGGTCTTTCGCAGTGGTGGTAATGACGACTGGCAGAAGTTCCCCTCGGCAGCTTTAGCAAGCGACCAGAAAGCAGAAGGATAGCTCGCAAGTCGCCCACCTATTTTGCCGATGAATTGGAATTTTGCTCTGGCAGTTGCTTTCTTACTGAACCTCGAGGCAGCATTTAATTTGCGTTTTAACTCAGAAATATTCGGATCCCTATTATTACGAGCCGTGGTCCAAGCCTCATACGCAGTTTGCTTAAGAATTTTAGCTTCTCTGCAAGGCCTATTAAACCACGGTCGTTTTTTGACGCCGGCAGCTACTCGCAGGTTAGGAATGAAACATTCCATACCAGCGAGGATTGTCTCAGTGACTGCGGCTGCGCAGACGTCAGGATCTTCTGAGCTATAGCAGATCTGCCTCCACGGGTACGATGCATAAAATTCTCGCAATCCATCCCAGTCTGCCGACTTATAATGCCACACACGACGCCAATTAGTTGGCCCAGAAGGATCGGGTTGTGTGCATGACAATCGAGTCCGGATGAGACAGTGGTCCGAGGAGCCAAGAGGCGCATCCACTGAGACGGAGTATCCATCCGGACGTGTAGTCAGCAGAAGGTCCAGTAAGGAGCTTGTATGGTCCTCTATATCTGGTATTCTCGTTGGAGAAAGTACCAGCTGAGAGAATCCATAGGTCAGAGCAAATTCATGAGCAGATATCCCTGCATAGTTAGTGGTTCGAGAACTGAGCCACTCACGATGGTGGGCGTTAAAGTCTCCCAAAATAACTACTTCTGCTGTAGGATATTGCTCTAGAACTTTGTCAGTCGTCAAACTCAGGTGCGTGAAGAGTCGAGTTACGTCCGTGTCACCGCTATGAGACCTGTATAGGCACGCATAGATACGAGTGTGGCCCCCATGATCTACGCGCACCCACAATATCGACAGGTCCCTGTCTTCAAGGCTATGAAGTCGGCGACAGCAGATATCCTCCCGGACGAACATACATACACCGGCACGACTCAAAAAATTGTGCTCGAGTTTGTAGCCGGGATAACGAAGGTATGATGTGTCGGCCGGGCAGGATATCTGCGTCTCCGTTAGAAAAAGAATGGTTGGCTGCGCAGTCTCGAGATGGTGATGGACTGCGTTAAGATTTGCGTGAATACCCCTTATGTTGCAAAAATCCACATTATATGTGGATGGAGTAACCGCTGTCAAAACTCTTTTCTTTTTTCTGTTCCTGGCCATTTTTTTTTTGAAGTAACTTAGACTACGGATGAGGATTCACTGCACAGACAGCTTAGAAGACAAAAAGTTGCGGTACTAAGACTGCCGAAGCTCAACACAGATGATACGGTTGCTGGCACGGCGGGCGGAAGGGCCCCTGATCCCCCTCTGTTGTAGTAGCCGGGTCCACTCCGGTCTCCTTCTCCGGCACGACTACTACTTCAGAGACTTTACACAGGTTGGCGGATCATCCTTCCTTAACAGTACCGTTTTCTGCTTGCAACTTACGTAAACGACTATTTTTTTGGTACATTATTGGTAATTAAATAAAAATTAAAAATATTAAGTGGTCATAGTTACTGTATACTGTATACTGCGACCTTTGTACTAGGTCGCAGTATACATTCCGGAACGTAAGTCTAGCGATGACCATGAATGCGCAGAATTCATTTTTAGATGTGTTTGATGTAGGGACGCGGGGTGTGATGGTAGCACCTTTCAAAACATCACCACTAGGGGTCGCAAAACGGGTTTTATTCAAATTGAAAAAGAAAAAATTCATTTCTTTTATTTTGAATCGTTTATTATGTTTCGGATTTGTCAGAATCGAAATTTTATTATATCATGCATTACATTGCAAATGTTTTTTCTAAATGTATATAAAAATGTATTTTTTTTATTTGTTTTTACAATATTTATTAAATTGCTATAAAACTTTGATGAGTTTTAGTGCACATTACCAAATTTCCAAAAAAACTGAGTCCTGATCTACTGCATTAAAATCGTAAAACCGATTTTTTAACATACCTCCGGTTTTATGGCCTCTGGTGTTGACGTGTTATGTACTTAATCATTATGTATACTGTGTGTTAGATTTCATTTTAATTCAAAAAGAGAGCGAAGAAATAGATAAAGATCTAAATAGGTTAAAAACACAAATGAATGAAACAACTAATAAAACATATTATAGTGCAACAAACTTTTCTGACCCGGTCGAAAATACATACAACATATACATACATATTAAAATTGTGTGAACTTACAACGACACTAGCGACTGTTTCACCCAAGGTCAGAAGGTTAGAAAGTTTTGTTGCACTATACATAATTTTGTAATTACATAAAACCTTAAATTGCGACAGTTGTTTATTTAGAGGCCGATATCCATAGCATTTATAATAAAAAAATTAGTTTTGCCTTGTCCATCTGTTCGTATGTTAAACCGTTATATTAAAGGGCATTGCGTAACTTTGTTTGAAGGTTGGCGCCTTTTTTTTCGGTCGCGACTTTGAATATAAGTTTTTTATTTTAATAGTACATAATTCAGTATACAAAAGTTCAGCTCTAATGTGTATCCATTTCGAGATAGAGATGCTTTGTGGGTCACATTTTGTGGCATTTTTAAAGATTTCAAATCAAATCAAACTTTATTCAAATAACCTAAGAACACTTTTGAATCGTCAACACATTTTATACAATGTTAAATTCTGCCAAAATAGCTGGCAAGAAGTTCTATTTAAAGTAATAATACAATACTTTGATAATAAGCTCAAGAGTATACAGTATGTACCGAAACACTTATTAGGTAATAAAAATAAGTCAAGCTACTAAAAACAAAGGCAAACATGTCAATTTTTATTTTTTTGTTTTTATGTAGCATAGGGGGCGCACCATGTGAAGCGTCAAATATCGTCAATAGAGTGAAGGAATTCAGATATTTAAGAGTATTCCGATATTTAATAGCATTAGTGGCATAGCGCCATCATAATTATATTTTTGCACAATCATATGTACATACATATACTTACTTACTTAAATAATATAATAAAATTTAATATCTCAATGAAACTTATTTTATTACATACATACATATATTATATACCTTTATTATATAATAGACATACATAGAATGTATAATATATACGTAGATAGATTTTTTATACGTATCTTTATACGTAATCGTTGTAAATTTTGTACATCATGGTGTAACTTTTGAACGTTTTGACCGATTAAAGTCATATTTATGAAGTATTTATCTTCTTTTTTTCGTGAACATAATGATTTCTCGCTGCGATAATATCTGATAGGTCGCGCTGTAGTCGAGTTATTAAAAAAATCCTGTATTTATGACCCGAAATGACTTATTTGCATATAATATCTTGGTTGTGTGCCTAAAATAAAAATCATATAATCTGGACGCTATAGATGGCACTCTGGTCCACTTTTTAATAAAACAAAGAAAGGGATAGAGCAACTGTTGCCGGATCAGGTAGTATTATAAAAAGACTGCAAAATATTTTTTTTTCTTTTACACTTTTACAGCTTAGCTACGTAGTATCTTATAAGAATGTATTGAGTCATCGATAGCAAAATTGTGTCCTTGATTTAGCCCATCAAAACACTCAATTTTGTCTACGTGAGCCGAGCTGCGCCAGCGCCCGCACCCTTCCTCCGTAGGTAGTAGTAGGTAGGTAGCTAGTATTTTATTTTTTGTTTCATTCACGATTGTGACTTTTGTGACTCTATGTGCGTACTCTCTGTTGCTCTCTGTGGATTTTGAAAATATTTGACGACCGGCATTTTGATTATAAACTTTCTGTATCTATCGGCTTTACATTCGACCTACGCTGTGTTAACCTGGACATTGATTAAATCTTGCGCTTTTTTTGTGCTTTCTTACTGTTTGTTTATGAAACATGTATGTATGTATGTCATTTATTTCTTTTTAAAAATTACATTATGTCTTAAAAAATATACATAATAAATTCAAAAAAAAGATCGTCAAATACAAAAATAAAATTATAAGGAATAATAATATTCAAAACAAATATGTCAAAAATGTAAAACAAAAAAATCAATATTCAATACGAAATATCAAAATAAAAATTAAGAAATGTAAAAATTAAAAACGAATAAATAAATGTAATCAAAATTAATTGAAAAAATAGATAAAATAAAAATCACAGCTTTTCACTGTATTCTTTGACAGAATACAGTGCTATCGTCAATAAAAGTTCTTTCAGTCGGCGACCAGATATCGGATCCGAGGGTTCTTCCTTTAGTTCGACGGGCAGATGCTCATAGTAAGCAGGACCTACGACTCGCGGGTTTTTATCAAGCAGCGCCAAACGTCGTGGCACACGTTGCAGGCGCCCAGTTTGGCGAGTCACTCTGCCAGGGACGCTAATGCGTTTGCAGGTGTTTATGTTGCGTCGAGTGTACATTGTGAGGTCATACACATATTGAGAATATAGTGTCATTATGCCATATTTTTTAAACAGTCCTCTACATGATTGACGAGGTTTTACACCCGCCAGTGTGCGAAGAGCTCTCTTTTGAATTATAAATACTCGATTGGAGTCTGTCAAATTGCCCCATAGCATTATGCCGTTCGACAAAAGAGAGTGAAAATATGCAAAATAGATCTGTAGTAACGCGATGTCGGAAACAAGTGGTTTAAGCTTTCGTAGTGCGAATACTACACTACTTAGCTTTTCACAAAGCGTAGACACGTGGCGTTTCCAGTTAAGTCTGGCGTCTAGGTTAAACCCAAGAAACGTACATGACTCGCATATTGGCATCGAACTCTGTGCTGGTGGCGTCAAATTAGGGTTTCCGGCGGAAAATAATATTACGTTGGACTTGGTTATGTTGAGGACGAGGCCGTTCCCCGAGAACCACGCGTTGAGCTGAGCGCAAGCGTTTGCTATCTTGCGTTCGAGCTGTTCGTTGGTGAGCACCAACACTGTTGTGTCATCGGCGAACAACACCGTCAAGCCCTCTGTAACTGACGATGGGAGGTCGTTCATAAAGAGCGAAAACAAAGAATCACCGAGGGCTGATCCCTGTGGAATACCAACGCTCACTTGGCCTGGATTCAACTTTACACTTTTGCACTCGATTTCTAATTGAACTGTTTGGTGCCTTGCCGTTAGAAAAGACCGAAACAGTTTATGTGTATGGTTGTTGATGCCATAATGCTTAATTTTTTCTAAAAGTTACTCAAAATTGACAACATCGAACGCTTTTGACAGGTCGCAGAATATTCCTGCCACTTTGTAAAAATAAGTTAACATCCTTAATAAGTAGAGAAAATATCTTAAATAATTTCCAACATTTACTTCTATAAATCTGTGTTGGATGATGTCACCCTCATGAACATCTAAACGTACCGAGCCTTTCCAGACAATTTTTGATATTATAAATATAACTTGTAAATATTCAGTAGGCCGTATATTTCCTTGCTTTTTTTTTATATCACCAAGGTGGCAAACAAGCTTGTGGTTCGCCTGATGTAAAGACTATGGACCCTGAATTTATTATTATTTTATTATTGTCTAGCATGTTTTAATTATCTCATTGTTTTTTTGTTTTTATCACAGAGTCATAAATACAGGATTTTTTTTAATAACTCGACTACAGCGTCGCCTATCAGATTTATCGCAGCAAGAAACCATTGTGTTACAAAAAAAGAAGATAAATACTTCATAAATAAGACCTTAATCGGTCAAAACGTTCAAAAGTTACACAATGATGTACAAAATCTACAACAATTACGTATAGAGATACGTATAAAAAACCTATCTACGTATTTATTATACATTGTATAATATAATACATGTATGTATGTAATAAAATAAGTTTCAATGAGATATTACATTCCAATATATTTCTAATCTTTAATAAAATGCTACAAAAAGTAACCCACAAAGCATCTCTATCTCAAAATGGATACACATTAGAGCTGAGGTGCCATAGCAACTTTTGTATACTGAATTATGTACTATTAAAATAAAAAAGTCGTATTCGTATTGGCGACCAAAAAAAGCGCCATTTTTTGGGCAAGGGCCTTTTGGTCATTTTCGCACCGATTCTATAGAAATTTTACAAATACCTGTCTTATGTAGGTAAACATGCAGGTAAAACAACAGATTGTTGTAAAACTATCCAAAAATTTAAAGTAGTATGGATACTTATCGAACTGCGATATAATTTTTTTTACCCTTCTGTGGCATCGGCAAATACGTCTTAAAATCATTCAATTCATTCATATAACTTTTCTCTTATGAGCACACTATACAAATTATTATCTTTCAAAGTAAAATGTTGTGTGCCGCCTTCCTTTTACTACTTTTTTATCGTGAGTTCTAAGAATCTAAAAAAATATTATAATAGAACATTTCAAATACATTACGATCAGATTTATTTTTGTTATACTTCTTGTAATTTAAATTACAATAACGTGTTGAAACTTTTCGTTTTTTGTATGGAAATTTACGTATGTAAAAATTATGTTCAAGCATATAGAATGCTTAAAATTTGAGGTATAGCAAACTCAAATGCAATTATATACTTAATTGAGCGTTTAAAATTTGCACAAGATTTGAAACAATAATTACCTCAGATTACTTTTTTTTTACAGGGAATACTATAAGTTAAACTTAACCAAATTAATGCATTAGACAATAGCAAGTTTTACAACTTGTATATTTTCTATAATCCTTTAGATGCTTTTTTAAATTGTGTTATAAACGATCTAGCCTAATGTTTAATACGTTTTAATATGTACACATGCGCAAACATCCCCTCAACGTTTAGGTAAACGCTAGACTTATGAGCCGCGGCATATACGAGGTGATGTCCGATGTCATGCCTGGAATATCTCTGACCTTGTATAAGGGTAGACGAGCGGTGGTGTATTGGCGGTGTAGTGACGGCGTGCACGCGCAGCCTTAGGTGCTGCCACCCACGCGCGCTGCGCACTACGGCTGCAAGCTGCAACGCGAATAGCGCGCGCACAGAGAACGGCTCCTCGCGGGAAGGCGACATCACTTCCACCAGCCACACGTCTATGTACTTCAGCGCAGGACACTTACTGGAATACAAGGGACGGTACAAGGGTACAAAGTATTTTGTTTAATCTCTATTCAAATTATTCTGTTCGTTTAATCTCAATACGAAATAGTCTATAACTTTGTTTGATATTGTTAATTATTCAGTAGCGACGCAATGGATCATGCAATTGAACTCAACTTTTTGTAAAATATTTGTACCAAAAATTAGGTCAAATATCAAATAAAAAAAAGACACGTGGTTAAAAACTATACAATAAGTATACCCGGTGCTACTCTACCTTTTGAGTACGGTTGAGATGACGCGCTAAGACTGTCGCTGCCTTAAAGACAGACTTAGCGCGTAGGAGTATCATTTTTGTCTGTATGTAGAGTTGTTACTGTTACCCTTTGTTAGCCGCCATGACCAGCTTGTATAAGTATAAAGGTAATTTGTCCGTGTGCAGAGTTTGTTACTGTTACCGTTCGACAGCTGCCATGTCCAGTTTGTGGAAGTGTCGACAGAGGCAGACGTTCTTGTTGACGCATAGCACATCCGCTACCACGCGAACGTATTCCGCACCGGACAACCGCACTCCCCCCGCACGCCGCACAGGGAACACCGCCCCACCCTCCGCCTCGAATATGTCCGTCTTGTATGGAGAGTTACTCCTTACAAAACAAATTGAATTTAGTGTTGTTATAAAATCAATTATTAACTTTTATTTTACTATTTAAATATATCAATTTTATGTACATTAATAAAACACTTCTGCACTACAAATCCCAAAATGAAAAAGATTTTCATAAATTATTATGGCATTTTAAAATAAATTTATAAAATACCATTTCCTGCTTGCATTTTAAGTAAACAATCATGAAATTACTTGGTAGTTGACCAAAAAATATTTTCAAAATATAGTTTACTCCAGACTCCTCCAGAGAGAACGAAATTTTTCAGTTCTCATTCATGTAACGCAAAAAGTATTTAGAGAGTAAGGAAACCAAAAAGTTAACAAAGCACTATATTGAAATATCATAATAGCAAGTGAACACTCAATGAAAGTCTATGCATTTGGAGGACTTGAGTTTATGACCATAACAGTGCTGTCAACCGCACTCAGATACATATAATAATGCTGGAATTTTGATGCCGTGAATTAATTGATAATAGTTCAGTAATGTTTTTGAACAGACGTTGAAATTAATTAATTAGATAAAACCTGTTTGAGCATGATAAGAGTAAACTATCAAAGTCGAATTTGAGTGCAATGTTTTTATGTAAGGTTTCAAAAAAAGGCTTATGGCGAAACTAGGATAGAAAATAGGTATTTAAAAAAAAATAGAAAAACTGACAGATGGCGAAAGACAGGATACCAAAAGGTACATTAGTTTTATTGACTATGCTGTTTCTGTTCTTTGCGCGATAAAATCCGGAATAATCCGAATTACCAAAGTTATAATAGGCAGGTCGTTCGTACAGCTTGTCGAACCGATAAGCAATGAGTAACAAAGGTAATGGCCAACTACCATTTGTTCAAAACGTAAGAGAAGGAGAGAATAGAGCTCGGTTGTGTCTCACATGGTGAACATGTCCTGGGGCGGTGAGTCATCGCGGAACCCGAGCAGCACGGTGTCCGGCTTCATGGCACCGAGCCCCGACAGGCGCGCCAGGTGCGCCGCGCCGGCCCGGACAGACTCTGCAAGGCACAGCTCTACGAACGCCTTCACCTAAATAACACAACGTTACAAGAATTTTTTTTAAAGTTTCAGTTGGGATGGTAGCTTCCCTCAACACCAACATACACCGTAATAACATGGTTTGTTGAGCCAACTGATAGCTGTTCCTGGATTTCTTTATAATTTAAATTAATCCTCGGGATGTGATGAGGCAAAGTTATAGTAGCTAGAATAGAATAAAGCAGAAATATTACTTCACTTGTTATAGTTTGCCAAGAACTGAAAAGGGTATATATTATCTTGTCCCTGATCTATAATTTTATCAATTTGGTTATTTAAGACGTATGGGACATATATGAATCCTCCTTAGTCCAGATATACTGCGTCAGAAACAGTGCAGGTATGAGGTGGCTAGTGAAAAAAGGCTGATGTGCGTGTTTGTCCAGCCACTGGAACTTCCGGGGAATAAAAACCGTAAAGTTATTACATACATACATCGTCCACAACTTGTACAAGATTATTCATAGATTTTTGGAGATTCGTATTTTGCATGGATCTTAGTATCTGCGCTCAGAAACAAGTCTACAGAAACCTACTCCATCTATAAAATTATGTTAGTTATGCGGTACTATAAAATATACGAAAATAGTAATAACAACACATACCTACGACACGGAGACCTTTTATTATGAATGTTTCATCTTAATTAATCCTATTATTGATTTAGCCATTAGGGATTGCAATTCGGGACGGGAAAAGTAGGTTAGATTAGTAGGGTTTTATATAAAATAGAGGGAGTCAGAGGTAAATACTTATACCTTATGTACGACTACTAGATGAAGGTTTTACCAACTAGTGTCGGAAGTGGAGCGGCCCGTCTACCGCGCTAATATAACTTGCAGCTTATTGAAAAGTAGGTTCGGAGTCAATTTATTTTCACAGAATTGTATACCTTGAGGTGGTCGATGAGTTTGAGCCAGTACTTGTGTTCGTTCGCGAGCGGGTCCCCGCGGCCCTGCAGCTGCCCCACGCGCACGTGTCCCAGCACGAACAGCCCGCCCTGCCGGCACGGTACATTACACTATATCTATGTTATACTCCATATATACCACACACACTTACTAATTAATTATTGTACGGACACTACAAAATTATTACACAAACACTAACATCATTGTATAGAAAAATAGTATTTTCGTATATTTATTTGTTACTGAACGAAGGTTTTTTTTTATTTTATTTAGTACATATATTTGAATTAATTTATAATCGTCGCACATTAAAATATGACAATACTATCTAGTTCGTTGTATTTATTAGATAAATTAGTAACTAGCAATATTTTTCTCAATTACGCTACGATATGCGACCATATTTTGCACAAGCCTCTTTGGGATAAATTTGTAATATTATGCCCAATATTTGATAGCTTTTGTTGATTTTGTGTTTTGTTATTTTGAAATAATCCAGAGCTTTATTAAATTTAACAGATGCACGTATAATTATACAGTAAATGTTCCTTATTCGCGGGGAATATGTTCCATAAATATGCCGCGATTACAGAAACCGTAAATACGGAATGGTAATTTATATGGGATTATAGGGGATTCGTTCCTTGGTTGATTCGTTGACATTGAATGAGCGTGATATAGATGCAAACGACTCTCCAAGGCGTAAACGATCAAGCATTTCTATTTTCACTTTAAGGGTTAACACAGATTTTTTTCGTGTCGAAACTCGTTTCTCATTTTTAAGTCTACATTATAAATCAGGAAGACATCGGTAGAGACGTTTTACTCTATCACAATTTTTGTAAAGAATAGAAAGGCGAAACAATAAAAGACGCAAAGCGGCTCTTACCAAAAGACGGAACGAAGCATTAAAAAAATATACTTTATGCATTGAGTAGTAATAATGTTGCTTTCATTCTGTTTGTTTACATTCTCAAAAACACCGATCGCGGCGAACGCGGCTTATGTCAAAGGCCGAACCAATACAGCGGCGATCAAAATTCTTTAGGCAAAGTTGTAAAAAGGTCTATTTTACTTTTTTATTCGTCCATATGACGACGCGTTTACTAAGGATATTGGATTGGATACCTATTGGAATCCTTATTATTATACTGATTAGATCCGCGAATAAAGAAATTTAGCCGCGAATATAGGAATGGGGGCGCATTTTTAAATCCGCGAATAGTGAAAACGCGAATAAGAAGCTTTTACTGTATAAGGCAAATAAATTTCCAATTCATTATGTTTGACAGAAACTTGAAATTTGACATGATAGATCTTGATGCCGCGTACAAATATCTTTCATTAGTAACAGAATGAAAAATATTTTACAATAACATGTAGGACCAATTTACCAACCAAAATTTAAATTAAGTAGTCTCAATATTTCTATTGCTGTTTTCCTTAGCTATTTTTTTATATTTTCTTAGCAATATTGTCAACTGATTAAAGATATGAAAAAATACATCCATATACATTATAAGAATAAATTAGGTAGTAGTAGTAACGCCCAGGAAATAATAACTAGTAAGTTACTGAAACCTGTTTTAACGTAGATAGTAAATAAACAAATACTTTGCAATGTTGATTTTACTTGATACCAAGAAAAAAAGGTTCAATACAATTTTGTTCAACACTTGGAATTGCCCAATTTTGCAGAAATGAAAATTGTAGCAGCCAATGTAAATAAGAAAGTTACCTTTTTCTGGTCGTTGACGAAGTCAATGAGTGGCGCCTGTTGTCGCGGCGAAGACACAAGTAACAACATCTGAGGCCGCCAAAACTTGACGTGTTCGCGACGCTCGTCCAGCAACAACAGATACTTGCGGACCTACAGCGATTGAGTCTATCAAAGTTCATCTATTTTACTGTTACTGGGTGCATAATACAATGTCTTTTAACTTTTAATAGATTGAAAAAGCGTTGCCAACCCATTAAAAACATAATCACTGCCTTCTTAAAAAAACCCCATACTTTTCCTGGCAGGGTGATCATTCCTCAACCTAAGCGTTCGCAGGAGGAAGTTCCTTTAAAAACGTACTGCGCGTGACCATTTAGGTTAGAAAAGGCATAATTTACAACAATTCCTTAGAACACCGCCCATTATCCAAGGGGCAGAACAAAAACAGGAAGGCAAACTCTTTCCTCAGACTTAAGGGTTCGATACGGCTTGTGAGTTTGGGATCGTCAACAATTTCCCAACTAGTCGTTGATCTGAGTCAACTGGGCTTAGCTGGTATCCGGGTGCATATACCCAGTAATGGCAGCAGTTCTCTATATGAGGTCGAAATTGCGACATGGGTCAAAGTTTTCCCGTTCCCATTCGGAACCCTTGGACAAAGTGGTATTGATTTTTGACACAAGATCTCTACGGTTTCCCTCCACATCGTCTCCAGCACAGTAATTTGCATAACAATATATGTTGTCTAGTAAGACCACATAACATTGATATGCAGTAGAAACAGCGTAGGAGAAAGCGCAGTCTTGCGGGACACCAGCATTAATATCCAAGCTATCACAGCAACTATCGTCAACTGCACAAGCCCTCGGGCAGTCCGTAGGCTGGCAACTTCGATAGGAGATCTAACGCCTTCGCTATGTCTAGGCTACATACCAATGCCTCCCCGACTAACGGCTAGTGCCAGTCGGTGTTTAGGATACGACGGTGGCGAAAGCCATATTGACGGTCGCTGATCAAATCGTGTTTTTCAAGGTATCTTAGAAGCTGGGCGTTTACCACACGCTTCGTTACCTTAAAGAGGAGAATTTTAATAATTCGATGGATCTGATCTGTCGCCCTTTTTGGGCAGCGGGTGCATATTCGCAGTCTCCCACGAAGACGGAAATTGTATAGTGTGATAGAAAGGCGCGAAGAGGCGCGTGAGTATAGGACACAACTCAGGAGTTAACTGCTTAAGCACCACTGTTGGTATACCGTCTAGCCCACTCGACTTATGAACGTCTAGAGAAAGCAAATTTCCAAAATGGTCTTATCACACCACGGTATAATGGTGATATAGCGTGTTCGTTATTTATATTCGAGTCAGAGAATGCCCCGTAGTTCGGCTTTCTCTTTTGCACAGTGGGCCAAGTTACCTGTGCCTTTATTGTTTGGGCGGCTTATAATAGCTTTCAGGATAAAATTTACCAATTGAAATTAAAAAAAATAATAATTATAAAAATAATAAGTTTAGCGATGACCTTGAATGCGCAGCATTCATTTTTAGATGTATTTGATGTAGGGGCGAGGGGTGCGAGGGGTGCACTAGCTTTCAAATCATCACCACTAGGGGTCACAAAACTGGTTCAACACATTTTTCTTTATATTTTGAATCATTTATTATTTACACTACATTCCAAATTTTTTTCTACATGTGCATACAATGTATTTTTTTTTTGTTGTTTCTACAATATTTACTAATCTAATTGCCTTTCAGTTTTAGTGTACTAACCAGATTTCCAAAAAAACTGAATCCTGATGATGCATTGAAATTGTAAAACTGATTTTTAACATACCTCCGGTTTTATGCCCTCTAGTTATGACACGTTATAGACTTCATCATTATGTGTACTGTAGCGGCCACAAATTCTTTCACATAAAATTATCATGTCAGGGTATTGTAGCATTATTATTTTATTTAGTATTGTGTGTTGTACTGTGTTTTCCACAATATTATTATTATTGAGACAGACCACAAAAAATAATTCAGATTTTGATTTAATTTAAAAAGAGAAAAAGTTTTAAAAACAACTGAGTGAAACAACTAATAAAAAATTCAAAATTCAACAAAACTCAAAATATTTATTTATCATTGACAGGTGAAACTTAGTGAGACGGAACCCCTCATTTAAGTTTATAAAACTTGTGTTGGAGGGTATTCGCTCTTCCTATCACAAATTTAGTTACAATAATTAGGTAAAAAGGTACTATATTATATAACAGTAAAAAAAAAAGAATTAAGAAAACATATTATAGTGCAACAAACTTTCAAAAATCATATATCACTACAGTCGCCATATTGAAATAGGTTTTTATAAAATTGGACAAAAAAAAAAGTAGGTCCCCATACTTATCGAAATATGATGTATTTTTTATTTACCCTATTGTAGGGGGTTAAGGCGAATAGGTCTTAAAAATCGTTTTAAATTTTCATATTGGCTTCCTTTTACTATTTTTTTTCTATCGGGAGTTCGAAGAATTTGAAAAATTATTATAATAGAACATTTCAAATACATTACGATCGCATGTATTTTTGTAATTTAAATTACAATCACGCCTTGAAACTTTTCATTTTTTTTACAATTATTGTGTGCGCGACAGTACTCATGCGCAAACATCTCCTCCACGTTTCGTTCACCGCTAGACTTATGTGCCGCGGCGTATACTTCATGATCAATATAAGCCTAAAATGTTTTGCTTAATAAAAGTTAGACAAACAGAGGTTATAAAGTTTCGTATTATTTATTAATAACGTAATTCGACTGCTTTAAGCAGTGGTGGGATAGATTGTACCTGGTGGAATATGAGTGCCTGGCTGAGGCTGCCCCACTTGGGTTCTGCGGCGGCGGGGGAGAGAAGGTGCAGCGCGAGCACGAGCGCGCAGCACGCTAGCGCCGCACCTGTTGCGTGCACGGGCCGCAGCGCGAACATCGTGCCCGCACACCCTACCAGTCCCACCATGCACGTCACCCACGAAAAGTGCAAGAACGATGGCCTGAATCATAAGTTTAAGTCAAAGAACACGTCACATTATTTAGGATAAAAATAATATGAATATATCATGGATACCTAACCTTATCTGTCTACTAAACCAGATCCTGTTAGACCTGCCTCATTTTGGAGCGCAAAAGCGGGCGGATATTTTTGGAGTGTGGTTGGAGGAACAGTTCCGGCCAAGAGCATGTCAACGCAGTTGAGCAAACTGCGGAAGTACTTCGCTGCACCACTGCCAGTAACCAAAGATCCCACTTTCTTTAGAAGCCGGCTTTCCACAAGGACATACCGGTCTTAAAGGTCGTCCAGCTGGCGCTATTCTAAGGCAATGCGGCATTGTAATTTTAACTAACAATTCACATACTGCAAGGAAAATGCAAAGATCAATGGACTGCCTGCGTTTATGGCTATTGGCAAATGTCAGGAAAACGCAGGCCCGCAACATTGTCTTTAAATTCAGGGTCTGGGTATGTAGTGGTAACATAAGGTCAAATATCTTGGCCTCACTTACCGTGGACTCACTGAAGATCCATGACTCAGACACATTGGGAAATTGAGCGCGATTAGTGCGCGCCAAGTTGCAGCCGCTGTTTTCTTGAAGACTACCTCTGCTACCGAAGCTCGGATCTACAAATCGTATGTTAGGTGTCACTTCACCTACGTCGCGTCGGCGTACCTTAGTTTCGGGAGTCCTTGAGGGAGAAACTCTTTAAGAGGGCGAGCCTGAACACGTCTGGCCACATCGATGTTAGCGCGAGCGGCCGAGTCGCATTACACGCACCTCCGTGACCTGGGTCCTCAACATGCGCAACCGCCAGATCGTCGAAGTAAGAAAGCGCCCAATCCTAAGAAGACGCCCTGAGACACACTCGAAATGTCTACGATTCCACGGATAACCAGGCGAAGTGCCACGCGATAGCGAAACCAGTACACCACCTGTTGTAGCAGGCAGCGGAAGACACCACTGTAGAAGAGCCACAACTCTGGCTCAGTTTCTCCACTTCACTTTAAGGGAGTGAGAACAGCCAAGCTTGCTTGAACATATCGAACCACTATCGTTTTTATCTAGTACTTCCAATTCCTACTAGATGTGCAATTTAACAATGTGTGTAGTGTGTTGTTGTACCTAAAGTTGGGCGCAGAAGCGAGGTCCAGTCCGAGGCAGGCGAGGTTGATTGCGAAGTAGCTGGTCATGAAGAGCACGGAGTTGATCTGCGCGATGGCATTGAGAGAGCCGACCGCGACGCCTGCCTGCACCAACAACCACGACGCCAACACTGCCGCCACCGGGTTGCCAGATCGAGGTACCATCGGCCGCAGCAGGAACCCTAATACGGCGCAACTTACAGCACCCACTCTTCTAAAACCTAACTGTGTTATGGACAGAGTCCACAAACTGTACATTGTCCACATTACACAATTTATTTTTGTTAATTGTCAGGATAGTAACCTCAACATAACCGGCCGCACTTTCAGTCCGTCATCGGGATTTTGGCCGGAATATACACTAAGACGCGTATATATCGATGGATAATAAACATCATCAAAAAAGGGTTGCATTGTAACGGCCTTCCGTTCAACTCAAAATTTTGCTACAACATTGTTGTATAGGCAAAAGTAAACCTAATATCCTAGATTTTTTGTACCGTTGCCATCAGGGCCGCGCCTTTAATTAAAAATACTCGTTTTTGTGCATGAAAAGTTGTATATTACACCAGGGAAGTTATTTACATTTCTACTTTTAATTTACGTTTTAAGTCTTGTCCCCTTTTCTATGTCCTCTGAAGTTTAAATCATTGTAATTAAGGGCTCCCTTAGGACCCCTTGGAAGACATTAGGACAGACGTGGTCCATTTACGTTTAACAATACAACCTGAAGTACGTCGCCTTATAGTTTAATTTGGGTTAGATTGTATCTGCCATCATGAACAAAACACTAGACGTAAGGTTTACTTTACTAAGATCGCCAATTTTTTCAACGCAAAAAGGTTTTTTACGGAATTACAGTACACGTTAGATCTTGAGGTGTCTAGAATAATCGCTCGCTCACTCTCATCACCGCTAGTCGCCGGTGATTCAGTTTTGTTTTTAACTTTAAGAAATACTTCTTGAAGCTAATACCGCTGAATACTGAATGTAATTACTGAATTTCGGTTTACGATTCGGACTTTGCGGAATTATGTACAGTGTAGTGCAATAAATTATTTTTGTAACCATACATATATCTTTATATATACAATTCTTCTGTACCTGTGTACGTCACTGAACTCCTCCTGAACGGCTGCATGATTTTTTTTGTGTCGAATGGGTCTCTGAATAGTTCAGATTCAGAGTTGGTCACACTGTAGTCAAGGTGGGACTGTTGTCAAGTAATCAATACATTTGTATTTATGCAACAAAATAGCTGATATTCACAAAACCTCTTGGTTTAGTGTCGAAAAAGTAAATCGCAAATGTTGTAGGTCAAGTTTTTAAAAGGATTGTATATAATTTTTTACAGAAAACGTTATAACGCGTGTTTATTTGCGTTCGCCGGTTGCGTTGAAACTTTGGTAAGATGTGCGCACGCCGGGAAAGGTGTTTAAATTTACAACAACCATTTAACAATGAGTGGAGCGTCAGTAGTTTCAACAAATTAGAGTTTTCCTTCTAGTTGAGCAGCAGTTTGTGTTTTCAGTTTGAATTGAACGCGGAAAGTCGGTATAGGGGGAAAGTGAGGATGGGACGGGGGAGAGGTGGTACTTCAAGGTGAGAGAGGGAGAAAAGATAGGAAGTAGGTAGAGGTTATATACATCTAGCTTTTTTTTTAAGTTAGTATAGTTTTGCGATTGCTTATGTCCGCGATTTCATCTGCCCTTAATTTGGTTATCGGTGTAGGATTTCAAAGGCAACTCCATTAATTATGGAAAAAAGAATCGACTCACTTGACTTTTTCAAGTAGCCTATATCCTTCCTCGGAACACAAACTATCTCCATGCCAAGTTCGCCCGCTGTTCCAACCGTTCTAAATTCGGTTTTCGGCGTATGATTTCATCGGCAACTCCTTTAACTATAGAAAAAAACCGACTAACACTTGACGTTTTCAAGTAGCTTTTGTCCGTCCCCGGGACTCAAACTATCTCCATGCCAAATTTGCCTGCGGTTCCTTCCACCCTTAATTCGGATATCGGTGTAGGATTTCAACGGCAACTACTCAATTATAGAAAAAAAACCTACTCACATTTGACGTTTTCAAGTAGCCTATGCCCTTTCTCGGGAATCAAGCTATCTACATGCCAATTTCATCTTAATCGGCACAGCGGTTTAAGCGTGAAGTAGTAACAGACAGACATCGGAGTTACTTTCGCATTTATAATATTAGTATGGATTATCACACATTTTTACATCACAGTATATACCGGTTACGCACTATGTATAAAGCACTCACCGAATATATTGTCTTTAGCCAACGCCTCGAGCACCCTGGACGCACCGATCAAATTAGACAATCCCGCAGAAAACGTCGCCATTATCATACCTGTAACATTTGTACCAATTTGTATTTTCTGTCTTACTTACGTGCCTTTTCTAAACTGTTTCAAAAAGACCAGACTCACCTACTGCTATAAAAGGCGGCCATATATTAATTGGCAAAAGGTAAACGTAGTTATTCTGCAACAAATCCCTAGAGCATGAGGCAGCAGTTAATAAACTGAGGGCCCCATACGATAAAGCCGTGAAAAGAAGCGCTGTTAAAGTTCCAAGCGGAATGCTGCGAGATGGGTTTTTTAGTTCACCTGAAATCAGGAGTCAAAATAACATTATTTTTTTTTATCTGTAACAAGCCGTATTATATAATTTGTTATATTTATTGAAAAAATCAATTTATAAAAAATATATTTAATAATATAAAAGTTGAGTCTGCATGTTCGAACGAAATAAACTTAGGAACAAACTACAACTCCGATGGCAAAGAACCTAACTCTTATAAATTCATCATATCCGAAAAGCCAAATAATTCCGCCGTCATCATACACTCCGGCTCGAAAGATGTTTGACTTACCAAGAGATGATTGATAAATAATAAATAAAGCCTTAGTGAATTGAAATATATTTGCTTATAAGAATGCTAAACTAAATTATTTGTTTAGTAACGCGTGGCGCGATTGCTGGCCGACTGCGAACTGAAATTGAAGAAATTTTTGTACTAAAAAATGTTGGACTTTGCGCCGACCGCGGTCGCTTTGCGGTGTTGTCCCGTACAGGGTAGATTATAATGAAATTTTGGAGAAATGAGTTTTTTTTGTAAACTGCCATACAGATATAATATGAAAGTAGAGATAAAACAAATGTTAGGGGTAGTTCTCCATACATTGAAAAGAGGAATGAAAATATTAATTTCACGCTTCCCATTATGTGGGATTTCATTAGATAGGACGTTAAAAATACATATGAGGTTTCTAAAATCACTTTTTCTTTAAAATTTATATTTAATGAGTGGTTAAGTGTTTCCCCACACTTTAAAAACTCTTGAACAACGTGAACTACAAATCTCAAAAAAAAAACATGATAAATAGGGCTTTATAAATATTAATAAAAATTTTTTTGGACCAAATAGATTTGCAAGTTTTTTGGATATCCGCAATAATTCTCATTTTGTGGAACTGTGGGTTAATGCGAGTACGACGCACATTAAGCCGTTTTTAGATTGTTATGCAGGACATAATATAATGCATAAAATGTGGGAGCGTTTTAGGGCTCATGGTAGTAGCGCTACACCTATAAATATGAAACGCTTAGCCTTGTATGTTAATTAACTTTCGTTATTTGAATAATACCAAAAACACACTAGCCTTACCACTCATGTTAGCTCCCGCCATGACGCCTGTCACACCGGTAAACAACACCCCAAAAACTGAAGCAAAATCCACTAAATCACCATTTGTGGTGGTGTAATCCCTACCATACTGGGGATAAAGATTTTCATACAAGGTAGTACTGCTGAGCCCTGTATAGTTAAACGTCGCATTTGCGGCTATTAACGAGTTTGTGGCTGGAGCTGTTATCTGAAAATAATGATTATTTTAAAGTTAAAAATGAGACTAACAAGCATACAATCCGTATCATTGTTCATTACCAACTACTATTACCGATTTAAATCTTGGCTTGATAAAAAAGTAAGTTTAGACAAAGTACTTAGAATACTAGAAGTAGATCAACTCGCGCCAAACGGTTAGCATCGTTGCGGGGGGGGGGGGCAGTGCGGTAAGGGAGCGGGTGGCACCACCTACGGCGGCGGCAAACCTTCACACAGGATGTGCGCATTTTATTTGTGATCTCAGGTTTGTATCGAAGTGTATAATCAAACATATTATATATTTCCTTAGATACTTTGAAATGATAATGCAAGAGGGAATTTCTAGATTCATTTGAATATATAATGAAGTGATGTAGTGACAGTGAGATTGTAATCAGCTATTAACTGGTACTTACCTCTGCTGGTTTGCTGACAAAGAAACTGATGAAGGCACTAGAGAGACAGACAAGCATGGTCAGCCAAATGACGAGGCTAGTGCGAGCGAATAGTGACGCGCCTGCCAGCGAGACGCACAGACCCAGCGCGTTCAGCACTGAACGGTACAAGAACTGGTACCACGGACCGTCTGGCAAAGCGTGAGCCCCTACTAAATAACCTACAAATCAAATTGTAACAGTCAAGTTCTAAAAATTAAAATATTAAAGTTATAAATGAAATCTTTCAGCTGTATGACATTGTTAATAAAAATATTGCAAGCATTTAAGAAAAAGCTGCTTAAACTAATTTCAAGCCTTTATTTTACTATTGACATAAGCACACCATATTAAGTTCTTTATATTAATCATGCGATCATAGCAAAAAAATGCAATACTTCATAGCCGCTGTTTTTTCCGGTTTTTTAGCTCTGGCATTTTTTAATAATTTAGAAGAAATACTTAATTCAATATCTTTTTAGTTAAAGGGTTTTTAAGAATACTTTTATACATGAAATAAACAAGAATATGCCTTAAAAACTAATTACAATGCCTACTGGTTTATTATCAGCATCCAATAGTTTCTCTTTGTAAAACTACAAACGAAACTTTATAATATAGTCAGCACTAACAACAAAAACAATAAATACATATTTTGTATCAAATCTATCAACGACCAAGCTTTACAATGTAAATAGTTGAATTTCAAAGAAATCTAAACTCAAGTAATATTTTAACTGCCTTTAGTCTAATCAAATTAGAAAATGAAATAGCATTGGTAGAGTTTTGATCTTTCGTGAACATATTCGTTATGACCTCCCGTTGTGCATACTAAAAGTCCCCAGTAGGTGTTTATTGGGCATTCTGGCTCACTTTCCGCAGCGCAGATGCTGGCGCATCTTCACTGCTCCAATTGAGCTAGAATGCCCAATAAACATTTTGGAATTGATTACGTGCATCTGCGCTGCGGAAAGTGAGCCAGAATGCCCAATAAACATTTTGAAATTGATTACGTAAAGTTTTCAATTTGGGTGAATGTAAATAGATTAACGTATTTCATACCGACCAACCTTCTTCTAGCTCTATGAACAAGGTATTTTGGAAAGCATCATTCCGTTTTACGACAGAAGAAGACATAAACTTACAAATATATACAAACCGTTCTGTTCTGTTCTAGTAGAAAAATGTTTTACCCTATTACAACTGTCGGGCAAATAATATTTCATTAATCAATTATAAAAATCTTACCTTTCTTTTATCTTTCGGTAGGCTTGTGTGTCAATGTCTCTCAAATTAATATAAATATGGAGTCATAGCGATTAGAGATTTCATTGCATAATTAACTTCTTTCACCAAGACATCATGAAATTTGTAAAGCAGCCACTAAAGCTACATTTAGAAAAAATATGTTCTGAATCTGATCTAGGCATATCACGTCATGGTAAACTATTACCTAATTCGATTCGATGTTTGATTTGCGGACCATCTAACTGTGGAAAAACCAACCTTATAGTTGGACTTCTTTTGCATGAAAATGGTTTATGCTATAAAAATATATATTTATATTCCAAAACGCTTTACCAACCAAAATATATATTTTTAGAAAAAGTGTTAAATGAGGTTCCAGAAGTACAATTAATGAAATATAACGATAATAGTGACGTTATAAGCCCTCATCGTGCAATACCTGATTCAGTAATTATTTTCGACGATGTTGCTTGTGAAAATCAAAATAACATTCGTGATTATTTCTCAATGGGGCGACATAAGCGTATAGACTGCTTTTATTTGAATCAAACATATAGTAAAGTACCTAAACAATTAATTAGAGATAATGCAAATCTTATAATTTTGTTTAAACAAGATGACATTAATTTACGACATGTTTATGATGAACATGTCAGTACAGATATGAATTGGAATCAATTTCGTGATATGTGTTCGGAAATCTGGAAAACTTCGTATGATTTCATAGTAATCAATAAAGACTGTGAAAAAAATAAAGGTTGTTATAGAAAAAAGTTTGATACTTTTGTCATTCTTGATTAAAACTCTTATAAACGACAAAAACTCTGATATGTGTTTAGTGTTGTCTATAACATTGGTAAAGCTTATTGTGAAAAATGGATTCGCAAGTAAATATCAAAAAAGAGATAATTAAATCAGCTAGCGTTGTTAAGAAAAAAGTTAGGCAGTTGCGTAATATTCAAACTGAAAATGATAAAGTCCTTAAATCTGTGTTCAAACCTTTAACGGATCCACTACATAAAATGGTATCAAGAAATGCAACATTAAATATCAAACCTAATTACAATGAAGACGTAATCCCAGGGAAAAAAGCAAAATATATGAAAACTGAATTTGATTTTGATCTTCAGGGTGGAAGTGAATATGAAATAGATTCCGATGAACAGTGTGAAAAAGTTGATAAAACTCTTAAGAACTTTGATGATTATGAAGACGATATCTATGAAGATGATTCAGAAAGTATGAGCGATACAAATAATAAAGAAACCAACATTTCAAGTGACGCTTCATTCAAAACAATTGAATCTATTTCAAGTCCACAACATAATTGGTTACCACCTTCAGAAGGAACTGTAAAAGTATTGGAAGATATTCCATTTGGTGTCAGAAATGAACGTGGTAAACTGATGATAGGTAATTCTCGAATTGTCCAAACAGAAAATACAATTTTAGTTTCTGGAAAGCCTTACAAAAAAACTGAAGGTCTAATGGAATTATTATTTAAAAGAATACCAGATTTAAAAACAATCACTAATAGTGACTTAAACAGTTACAAACAGATTTTAACTATTACAAATGCACATAGGCGTGACTTCAACCCTAAAAAACCAATTAAAAGTAATAAAGGAAGCAAGTACTTAAATATTATCAAACCACTTTTCAAGTTATCTAAGCAATGTACAAGCACCGAAAGTCTTACTCAAGGGTCTGGGTTACCAATTTTAAAAAAATATAATAAAAATGTTGATTATATGTATTGGGATGACCCTAATGAGTTAGTTGAAAGACTAAAACTTTTAATATCTTCTCGTGATGCAGGAAACAGTGGATTAGACAATGAAATAATATCTATCGTAGAGGAGTTGCAAGAAGCTGGTATTATTAACAAATAAAATATGAAAAGTAACGTATTACATGCATTCTTAACGATTTATTCAAATATAATACAGAGAACTTTATATTAACATTCAGTTGTAATCAAACCATTTAGGGATACATTTATTAAACAATGAACGTTGACAAGTTTGGTCATCACGTGCATAAAAGATTGCGTTTGTCAGAAGTTTTCGATATTACTGACAAAGTATTTCTTAAGTCTATTAATGGAGATTTAGACTTGTTATCAGCAAGTATAAAAGGACTCAAAACACCTCAGCTACCTGACGAAGCCGTCAATAAGCAGTATGTAGATAATGTACTAAAAGAATATTGTGGAAAACAATCTTTCCTGCTCGAAATAAATGCTATAAAAAGCCTGATTCAAACTTTAAAAAATCAGTTGCTAGATATTAAATCAGAATTAAAAAAGGTTGGATCACAGAAAACCGCACCTAAACAATTATGAATAGAGAAGACATAGTTGGTGAACTTCACAAATCAGCTAGAAAACACTTCATTCATAGGGCGGTAATATTAAAAGGGATTGATGATTTATGGCAAGCTGATTTAATTGACATGCAGAAAATGGAAAAAGTGAACAAAGGTTTTAAATATATTTTAGTTGTTATTGACTGCTTTTCAAAATTCGCGTGGGGAGTTCCTCTGAAAACGAAAACAAAACGTGACGTAGGAAACGCTTTTAAAAAAATTTTGGATTGTGGTCGAATTCCTATTAACCTTCAGACAGATATGGGAAAAGAATTTTACAATGAAGTGTTTAAGAAAATAATAACAACTTTTAATATAAATCACTATTCTACATATTCTGTGAAAAAGGCGTCAATTGTTGAAAGATTTATAAGAACACTGAAATCAAAATTATATAAATATTTTACTTTAGTTGGAAATAACAAATGGATCGGATCACCTTTGAACGATGCTTTGTCATCATATAATGATACTGTCCATCGAACCATAAAATTTAAACCAATAAATGTAACATGTGATAACCAAACCGTCGTTATGAATAACATAAAGAGGAATGAAACACCTCAGTACTTAAGAAAATCAAAATTAAAAGTAGGTGACTGTGTTCGGATTAGCAAATATAAAGAAAATTTCAAAAAGGGGTATACACCTAACTGGTCTTCTGAACTATTTACCATAACAAAAGTTAATAATACTTACCCAGTAAATTATCACATTCATGATCAAAGAAATCAAATAATACTCGGATCCTTTTACGAACAAGAGTTGCAAAAAACTAAACATCCAAACATTTATTTAATTGAAAGAGTGATAAGAAAGAAAGGAAATAAATTATTTGTAAAATGGTTAGGACTCAATGAAAAGGAAAATAGTTGGATTAACGAAATGTCTATTGTATAGTGTTTACTTTTAACTTATAAATACTTTATAATTGTAAGATATTCAAACATGTATTCATTTTAAATTCAGTGATGAACGGTGGAGGACTTGTTAATAATATAGTAAACAATTTACCATTTGAACTTCATTTACCAGGATATAATTATTGTGGTCCTGGTACAAGACTACAAGAAAGATTGGCTCGAGGTGACAAAGGGATAAACGAATTAGACGAGGCTTGTAAGCGTCACGATATAGCATATTCCGAACATCGTAATTTAGAAGATCGTCATAAAGCTGACTTTGCGCTTCTGAATATGGCAAAACAAAGAATGAAGTCAAAAAATACTAGAACCGGAGAAAAATTAGCATCTTGGCTCGTAAGCAAAGTTATGAAAACTAAATTAAAAAATGGTGCTGGAGTTAAATCTTTTAAGTCAGTCGTGTCTAAAATCCGTCATTATATGAAAAACCGCAAGCCAAAAGATAACAATACTGCTATAAAGATAGCCTACTTGACTGCAAAAAAATTATTTAAAAATAAAAATGTTTGCTTACCCCGTCTTATACCAATACCAAAAACTGGAGGGATTCTACCACTTATACCGATTTTTGCTGGCTTATCTGCATTAGGGTCTTTAGCTGGAGGAGCTGCAGGTATTGCTAAAGCAGTGAATAGCTATAAATCAGCAAAGCAAAACCTTGAAGAGTCACAGCGTCATAACAAAATGATGGAATCTATTGCGTTAGGAAAAGGTCTCTACATCAAACCTTATAAAGGTAACGGATTATGTTTAAAATCAGCAAAAAACTAACTAGAAGGCTACCTAGACGTGCTTTAACGAATGTAGATATTTTAAAGCACACTAATGATATACCGTATTTTCGAGGAGTATTCATGAAAGATGCTTTACCAAAAAAACCTAAAGATATTGAGTGTGCGATTATCAATTTGGATAACTCTAAGAATCCTGGAACGCACTGGGTAGCCTATATAAAAATTAACAACTACTGTGAGTACTTCAATAGTTTTGGAAATCTAAGACCACCCCAAGAGTTACTGTCCTATTTAAATTTGTCTAATGTTTATTACAATTACAATGTATATCAGAACTTTAATACTGTTAATTGTGGTCACTTGTGTATAAAATATTTGAACAATTTTTGGCATTCAAAAGAATAAATTAAGATAATTCAATAAAATAAACCATTTTAATCATGTCTTTCACGCTGTCAATATCTGGATTCACATCAAGCTTAAATACTTGTTATTCTCCTGCTTTACAGTTAGACGGAGATTACGAATGTGGTCTTTTATACTTTTCTACTTTTAACTCTATTTCAAACGTTGAAAGTAAAAATAATAAATTTCATTATGGTGATAGTGAAATGATTGAAATTCCTGAAGGATCTTATGAACTACAGGACATTTGTGACTATATAAAGAAAAACATTAGAAGCAGCACCTTTAGTTTAACTTGTAACAATAATACTTTACGTACTGTAATTTGTTGCTCTAAAGACATTCATTTTAAAAAAGAAAATTCTATTGGGAGTATATCCGAGAGGATACAATAAAAAAACATTACAAAAGAATAAATTTCATGAATCACAGATCCCAGTCAGTATTCTTTCTACCACTGTTGTCCGAGTTGAATGTGATATTGTCTGCGGATCCTTCATTAATGGAATTCCAAGCCACATAATCCATGAATTTGCACCTAATGTTCCGCCTGGATATAGAATTATTGAGGTACCAAAGAATATAATATATTTTCCGATTAATCAAAAGACTATCAGTAGTGTAAATATAAAAATTTTAGATTCACAGAACAAGTTAGTTAATTTTCGGGGAGAAGAGGTACTACTGTACCTACATCTGAAGAAAAAATGATAGACTTTCACCAAATTAATATAAATTCTTTTTCACGACCAAAGAAGCTCAGAAAGATACAGGTAATTCGCAAAAGAGCACCTGTGTCACTAACATCTACTAACTTAAAAAAAAAATTAAGTGTTGAAAATAAAGACTTTTTAAAATTAATTGGATTACTAAAATGAGTGTATTAAACGTAGCGCAACCTATTGTATTTGATAATACTATAGAAAGCATGGAAATTCATTCGTATAAGCCATATATCACTACTTTTAATAAAAATGATGAAATAAGAATACCTATCAACCAACAAGACTTGTACGTATTGCCATCAGCGAGTACAATATACCTAGAAGGAATGGTCATCGTTAAAAAAGGAGATCTAAAAGATGTTGCAACTAGCGTTTACTTTACTAACAACCCCATTTTATTTCTGTTTCAAGATGTTCGCTATGAACTTAACGGAGTTGAAATAGATAGAATTAAAAATGCTGGTATAACAACAACTATAAAATCATTTTTGTCTATGAATGAAAATGAATCAAAAATTTCGAAAGCATGGGGTTGGGATATAGATGGAACAAAAAATACAAGATCAGGGAATTTTGCAGTATCTATACCACTGAACAAAATGCTTGGATTTGCTGAGGATTATAATAAAATAATAATGAATTGTAGACATGAGCTAATACTTTTACGCAGCAATACTAATCTAAACGCAATAAAACTAAACACTGGAGAAGTAATAGATGATATCATACTTAAAAAAATTGTTTGGCGTGTTCCACATGTAAAAGTTTTCGATCGAGAAAAACTAAATCTATTAAAATATCTAGAAAAAGATCGTTCAATCAACTTGTTATTCCGAAACTGGGACTTGTATGAATATCCCTTATTACCAAAAACAACAAAACATACATGGGTAATTAAAACGTCTTCACAAATAGAAAAACCGAGATATGCTGTTATTGCATTTCAGACAGACCGAAAAAATAAATCAGAAAAAGACATGTCACACTTCGATCACTGCAATATAAGAGAAGTTAAAGTATTTTTGAATTCAGTGTATTTTCCCTATGAGGGTCTTAATGTTCGATTTGATGAGGATAAATTTGCTTTATTATATGAACAATACACTAGATTCCAACAGTCTTACTACGGACGACGTCCTGAACCCTTGCTAAGTTATAAAGAATTTAGAGATAAAGTACCGTTATACGTTATAGATTGCTCAAGACAGAACGATACACTTAAAACTGGCCCAGTTGATGTTCGTATCGAAATAGAGAGTGATAAAGATATACCAAATCTAACTTCTGCGTATTGTTTGTTATTAAACGATTGCATATTTGAATACAAACTCTTAAGCGGTATAGTGAAAAAAATATCATGAATATTACCGGACCTATTTTCGTAGACTTACAAGGCTTTAAGGATTCTCATAATAAATTTATTGTAAAAGAATTTGCCTTGGCTACCTCAGAATACACTCAAGTATTTCTAATAAAACCACCATATCCCTTTTCGTATTTGACTAAGGAAGAAAAAAGAAATGTATCTTGGTTAGAAAGTAATCGCGGTATTTATTGGAGTGACGGTTACATAGATTATCAAGAATTTAGAAAACTTATCAAACTAATTTTAAAACACCAATATTTGCTTTTGAAGGGTAGAGAAAAAATCCTATGGATTAATGAACTTTGTACAGAATGTAATGTTGAAGATATTGCAGAAAAGGGATGCCCTAATTTTCCTAATTTGTACAGCACCTATTCTAAAGGGCAAAAAAACAAATGTTTTAATCATAGAAAATATTGTGCTCTGGAAAATGTTATTTGTATTAAGAAATGGTGCAATGAAAATGTGGACGTTAAAAATAAAATACTTGAATTAGTTTAAAATATAATAGTTTAGTTTTTTCATTTGTGTACAAATGTATAATATAAGTATTAAAATATATTAACTAAGTATAAGTATTTTGCTTAACTAAGTTTAAGTATTTTTATTAAGAAAATTCAATAAATGTTATAACAATAAAACATTTTTTATTTAATTTCTATTCCTAAAGAGACATTACATATCTTAATGTTTGTACATGACAAAATCGTTTATTTACAATACAAAAAAAAAGAGAAATAAGTTTTGAATGAAATCTCCACGGAGGAAACCTCTTCCTCTGCTACTGCTACTGATATTCTTTGCCTCAGGTATATCTGAAAGACAAGGAAAATAATTAGATTTTCTGTAAATATTGAAAGTAAAAGCAAAAATAGGAAAGTTTATACATACCTCTGCTCATTAAATTTTCTCAGTTTGTTTTCCCAACTCTGTCGAAATAAGGAAAAGGGAATGCAGTACAGAATTCATCACTGGGTCATTTTCACTTTCTGCATGATAACTTGTTTTTACAATTGTTCTGCTTTCCACAACGTTTAGTAGTTCTGTTAATTGACTAATTTCGATTTTGACCACATACTTTAAAACTTTGCCTACTGAAAAAGCGATATAATTTGCCTTTTGGTAATTAGACATATTTTAAAATTATAATAAAGACGTGTTAACGAATCGACACCTTTTAATTATGTGATTTATTTTTCATATAATGCAACAATCTGTTTGCGTCATACAGGTTTCAAATAAAAACTTGTTGGTTCATGTATGTTAGATATCGTATGACCGGCTGCCTACACCGAAGACATCTTGAATATCGAAATGTATCTGAATCAGCATAAATTTTCTTTTGTAACGTTCGTAATAAAATAGTTAAAGTTTTTTTGTTTGTCTGTCTGTCACAAATGCTAATTATATCTACCAAAATTCTTTATCTAAAGGTTTACACTAAAGTTGGACTTAGATTAATAAAACAACATTTTCAAATAGGTACATTTTATTGTTATTATAAAAAAATCACAAAATTATAAAAAACACAAAATCCAAAAAAAAATTAACAACAAGTCAAATAGTTATAAAAATATGAACTACCAAAAAGTAAAAGTTCTTGCACAGCTAAAACGTTAGATTTACTTTTATAAAAATGAAGTACCATTTCAATTTGACTGACAGTTAGGGTATTATAACAAGCTAAATTATTTTTTATATTATGTACAAAATGACTAACTATTACATAGTCATGCTTAAGTAAATAGTTTAATCTTAATTCTACACAATGACAAAATGTACTAAGAGCACCACAAATTAAAGAAATCACATTTTCAGGACAACGTTTTTCACAAAAAAGAAGTTGGTATAGAATAGTCATGTTGTCTATACATTTCGAGTTGATTTCAATGTAAATTCTGTGCCATTCCTTAGTAGTAATAAATAAATCATAATTCTCGCTATTGACAAGGATATGAATTTGTGGTAAAAAATTATTGACTGCCCATAATCCTGTAGTTATATAAATATTATTTGAATATACATAATTATGTTTTGAAATAATAATATTGGTTAAATAACTTTCTGCCATCTTCGCAACAGTGATATTCAGAAAAATGAGCAATGTCCCCAAGCAAACGTTTTTATGTTGTCTTCCATTATTCGACGTTTTTCGTCATTGGAAGACAAAGCTACTTTGTTAACAGATCTTGTAAATATTTCATGTTTAAGAGACTTAAAAAAAACATTTTTTCTTCGTAGGATTTTATCTTTTTTCTTCAAAGACTTATAATAGTCATTGAAATGAACACCATTTAAAACATATTTTTGAACACCTTTAGCCTTTTTTATTTCGCACGATTCCGTTCCAATACAATATAACTTAGATCGCAACCCAACAAACTCTACAATATTTTGACCTCCTAATTCATCTTTAAACAAACCTGGCACTTTTTTGTTGACGCGTTCAATTTGATATTTATTTGGCTCCGAGTAGTTACTTGTATCAAAATAGTGCTTTAAATTTAGCTTTAAATGCTTATAGAAGTCTTTTGTTTCTATTGAATATAAAAAACTATCAGTATCGGTATAACACATTTTTAAATTAGAGCCGTAAAAAGGTTTCATAATAGTATAGTGAAAATTATACATATGGCTTTTGGATAGTTCTAAGACTGTGAAACCTATGTATATAGGTTTATCAAGGACTACTTTTTCTGGTTTCAATTGAACAGCTACACAATTTTCGGTAAATGTAGTTGAACTATGAAAGTTAGGTCTAGATATTAACTGCTCTGCACAGTAATTTTTTTTTGTCTTGTTTTTATCATCACTCCATTGATTTACTATTTTAACGTCTAATCTATTCTCTGTGTTTTCCAAAGTTTTTCCAAATATGCTGTTATTCATTAGTTTGAAAAAGTCTTGTTCAAATACAGATTTAGCTTGTTGCCTTAGTTTAGTGTTTAGGTCAATATAGTCTTTTAGATAAGGGCTTTGTTTGAATTTTATTACTCGATGCACGGTAGTCAACTTAAGTCCCGCTTTTAAACTCAGTTTCAAATGGACGTAATGAATAACGTAAAAAAAATTGTCGTATAAATTAGGAATCAATTTTGATGTTTTTGAACCGGGTGGAACACATTTTTGAGGACAGAACGGTAAATCATTGTGTGAATCATGAAGTTCTTCTGGATATTCGATATCTACTTCTAAAATGTACCCATATTCGTTTTCGTCTGGTATTTTGCAAACGTTTAATTCATCGATTTCTCGTCTATCTAATAGTCTAAAATCAGAATATGGTAAGTATGCGCACATAGCGTAACCATATAAATTGTTACAATCAATATAAATAAGGTACTTCTCAGGTTCTGCAGGGTTATAATTATTTAAATACTTATTGTTGGCTTTTGCGAACCGCGTAGAACATAAGCAAACTCCTCCCCGTATTCCTTTTTGAAGCATTCGAATGATTTCTAGATCATTAATAAGTTCTAATTTAATATTAGTTTTAAATAACATGCTGTCCCAGCTCAAAGCAGGAGCTGTCAAATAATAAGCAGCATCGACTTCGAAATTTAACCTACAAGTAGCTCGAAATTTTTGAAAAACATCGGCTAATAATAAAATATCCGTAAGTAGGTACAGATCTGTGTATTTCCCTAAATTTTGAATCTTAAACGTATTCCAAACCTTAAGGGCGTGATTATAGTCCTCTTTAGAGATTTTTGATTTGTTAGTGTACTAAAAAAATCTTCATAGGACGGTAAGTTAGTTTCGTCATACGATTTCCAGCTTTTCATATATTCATACGGATATACTCCTTTGCGTCTCAACAATTTAAACTTTGTTTTATTCGTAAAAAACTTAGACAAGTTGACCAAGTCTTTGGTAATTAAATTTTCCGCTAACTTTTGTAAACTAGCTCCTAAAAATTTAAATGAATCTACAAAACGGACTGGAACAAAGCTTCCTTCTTCGGTTGAAAAAAACTTTGTAAATGAAATGTAATTTTCTTTAGTTTTAGCTATAACTTTTATTTTGCCGCGAATATCTCCCAGCTCACGTATAAATAAATGTGCATCGTAGCCTGAAAGGTTGTGAAAAAACACTGGAATGAATTTTGGTAATTGGAAATGTATATTGCAGTAAGAATGTGCGGCACCCCTATATTTGCCTGTTAGGTGGTCATGATCTCTTACTTTATCATCAAATAACAATTGGGAGCAAATAGAACAGTCTCTGGCATTAGTGAAATCTTTTGAATTATTTTCGGTAAATATCAATGGCACAGGATTTTTCAAAATTTTATATATCTTTAGAACGTCGCGTTGAAGATATTCTATAAATTTCTCAACACAGTTTGGACCCCGATATGACACATATTTATTTAAAGAAGTATCGTACGAGCATACAATGTAATAACCAAACGCGGCAGGAACATGTTTTTGCAAGTCTGACGTAAAACCACCTTTGTTAAAAGTTTGATTTGTTTGGCATGGTTCTAAAAAACATTCGAAATCTG
Organism: Apoda limacodes; assembly: GCA_946406115.1. Classification (NCBI taxonomy): domain Eukaryota; kingdom Metazoa; phylum Arthropoda; class Insecta; order Lepidoptera; family Limacodidae; genus Apoda; species Apoda limacodes. The sequence continues at coordinate 2,886,951 of OX291540.1, read as the reverse complement.
CATAAATGACAAAGGGTACGTCTTGCATACGCTCAAAATGCGTAAACTGTAAAATTGAGCCTTTATTAGGCAATTTGGTCGATACCCCTCCACAGACATGCTCATCAAAATTAGTTTTACAATTAAAAAAAAGCAAGCAGTCATCACAAAAAAAGATTTTCCCATGATGTTTAGTAGTTTGGGATCTAACCAATTGTTCCAAGTTTTTAATTAGACAGCAATGACTACGGGACTTATTTTGCAAGAATAGAAGATTGACATGACGCTTTTTTCTATGTGTTGTTCTATACAATGGTCCAATTATTTTATTATTGGAATTCAAGCCGTAAACGTTGACACTAATTCTGTGATTATTTTTTTCAAATATTTTAATGTCCGAGAATGTCGCCGGAAATGCCATATTTTTGGTGTTAAGTACATCTTCGAAGTGAGGATAAGACGTAGTTCTGTCTGCGTTTGATTTAGCTGGGAACAATGCTGCAATTATACTCCACAAAAAACAAAAATTATCGTTATTTTTTACATTAATACAAGCTTTTTTATTTTTTACATATTTTGGCAATTCAATAAAACTCGAAGCTCTTAAAGGTGAATACCGATTTAAATTAATTTCTAAATACAGGCTTTTTAAAAATGACCACCCACTGTCCTTCTCTTGGAATTCGCTAATTTTTTTGTTTATTTTTGACACAAGATCAGAATACAAGTGGTTAAAATTTTTTGATGAATAATTACATTTTCTGTTGCAAAAGATTTAATTTCAATATAGTCATTTTTCGGTAAAATGAACTCTCCAAAAAATTCAAAATTTACTTTTAAATTAACATGTTGTGCTAATTTAACATCGATAAGCTGTCGTACAGCACGACGCAAAGGTATTCGAGATAAGAACGTGTAAGGTGTAAGCAGATACGAATTTGCTGAGCTGTTACTTGATGGCGACCTCGAGGCATTGCTAGTGGGGCAATGCACCCTGTAACTAGAAATACGGTTTCTAAATGCTGAACTAATTTTTTCTACACATTCATTGATCTCAATAGCGCTATTATTCTTATGAATATTACTACGAAGATGGGCAGAAAATATCCTACTCGAAACATCTTGTTCGCAAACAGTACAAAAAACTTTTTTACTCATATTTACATAGATCAGTAGTATGGCTCTTAGGAGTTGTCAGTGTGGTCATATATTTACTGTCGGAAAATCTAAATTTCTATAAACAAAAAAAACCAAATTTAAAAAAAAGTATTCGTATTTTAAGCACATTAAGGAAGTTGTTAATAAAATGACTAATTTAGGTTATCTACTTTTTATCCCAGGAAAAAATTAGTAATATTTATCTCGTATTATATGTAATCAAAATTATACTTCATATGTTACTAAAATTATTTGTATGATAAAAAAAACTAAGTACAGTATCTACCTATTTAGTTACTTTATTATTACTAATAAAAAAAAATTAGGAGCTAGTTTACAAAAGTTTCATTCTTTTTTATTAGAGTAAAACTTGCCTTCTTGGACAAACTTTAGCTTTGCTTTTCTGAGAAAAATTCTTAGTTCCTCCAAATCGGATGACGACGCTTGAAAGCGTAACGCAACTTGGGCTTTCTCCAAACGCTCTTTCCACCCAGTAGCAGCGATAACGTCTTTGGTGTTGTAAACTCTCAGCTCGATGAAAGTATCGCCGTCGAGTTCCGCGGTCCGACGCAGCACACCATCCGCCACTCGCCGGGTCAGAGACGACGTAAGCCCCTGCTGAGCGGCAGCACGAGCAGACCGAGAAGCTTCAAGTTCGTCTTCACTGTCCGAAGACAGGAGTCTGTAGCTCGAGGACCGTTTTCGTGATGATTGCGGACAATGAGCGCTCAGCGATGTAGTCACAGTTCCTCGCGCCTTCCCTTCCACTTTCTTGCGCGGTTTTTTTACTTTTGGCTCTGCCTTAACAGAACTTGCTTCGATCCTGTGTATCAAAAATATAAGAAGTCAATATTTATTTCCATAAAGAAATTATGTACTGCACGTACAGTATTCTTAATACTACCAGTAATAAATAGGCCTCAGTATTCTTATTTAAAGTACTAATTTATGTTTAAAAATAAATATTAATGTTATAAAAACAATGGCTTTACTCTCCCCTTTAATCATTAGGGTTTGGTATTTAATTTGAATACAGTGAACTTAATAAGTAATGAAACTATTAAAAGCGTAAGACAAAATTAATCTCTTACAACACACCTTCAACAATCCGAATCTAGATACTTTGGACACTTGATATAAACACTTTTACTAATAACGTCTTTAATCCGAACATAATACAAAAAAAAAAAAGTGTGCAGTCAACAAGGCAAGTAAGATAAGTTCGGATTAAATAGGTAGGAATAGTTGGTAGGAGTGTTTATATCAAGTGTCCCAAAGTATCTAGATTCGTATTATGGAGGGTGTGTTGTATGGGAGATATGACAAAACTAGAAATTCTGAGGTCAGCTTTTGGAGTTATAAAAAGATTTATGTAAATTACATTTTTCAACAAAAATAATTGAGTTTTCCATATTAAACTAACCTAGTCTCGCCGTCGTCTGAATCGGAAAAGGAAAAGCAGGTGGTTCCCTCTTTTCCAACCTTCCTCTTCTGTTTGAATTCAAACTCCGACCTGTAACAATATAGTAGATAGAAAGATCTTGACTTCTCATTATATTTATAGACGTATTTACCTAAAATTGATTCGCATTATTTAGAAAAGTAACAAGAACAGGGCCTTTATTCAATTACGAACAAATCATATGATTTCGAGATGATTTTGACCTACGCTGCCGCTTTACATCGTTAGTCTTTTCATTCATGTTTCAGAACGTTAAGCCGTAGAGTAATGTAGATCATAATCATCTCGAAACAAGATGGATTTCACAGAGTTAAATAAAAGCCTGTTATAAAATTAACATTACAGATTTATGTACAGATAATACTAAGTTTAAAACTTTAATTTAATATAAATAATTAAACAAACACACAGATTACTTCAAAGTTAAAACTTACGAACATAATTTTTGATGCTTTGATCCTCAGCTTGAAAATTAGAAGTTCACCAATATCAGCTTCACAGCTTGGTAGTTTAGCAGCACTTATTCACACCCAAGAGTGTTGGAAATTGTGTATATTTTTAACCGGAAAATAAGGCTTAAAAAGGGAAAAGTCAGGGATCTGCAACCTTTTATTACAGTTAACTATAATCAGAAGAAATTAAATCGTACACACTGGTACCCTACATAATCAGCTGACACCGAGCGAGAGCAAATTAGACTCCAAAAGAAAAGACCTTGGTTTTCTTAGTTCAAGAGTCAAGTAACATAAATTGTAGTTTAACCTACAATAAAGTACTATGAAGTTTAGGTTAACCAAACTTATATTATTATAAACAGGTATTTACGTTCATACTAAATAAAGATTATTCAAGTTTTATACGCTTACTGTTAAACGTGTTTAGTACAAATATATTGTTAAGTCATCTAAATTTATAATATACCAATTAGGTTTTCTACCCCTTAAATTGTTTCAAGTTAGCAAAACGGCATTCCCATAGAAAAGATTGAAGAATAAATATATTTAATTACTATTTTATTTTACATTAATAACAGAAATATGAAGTACAAAGAATATGCCGCTATTTGGTTTGGGGTTCAATGTTGAATATAAGAATGGTTCTACTCAGTGTCCGCGAATATAAATTACTTATATGTTATAATTAATTGTTTTGGCATACCTTATTTATGTTTGTAAGGAAATAAGATAAAGGTAAAACTAGTAAAACAAAAAGTCTTGTGCTTTAATGTTAAAACAAGTTACCTACTCGAATATATATTTTTCAATTACCTTAATTACTTATAGTTTTTTAATTTTTAAACCTCAAAAGGCTCGCTTAAAAGTTTATGTTTGTTTTCTTAATCATATTATTTTGCTCTAAGTATATAGTACCCAATAGAAATAACAAAACTAAACCATAAATAATTAAACAGGTACGTAAGGAACCCAGAGCAGATTATGCCGCTTAGATATCGTAACACAAAGAAAAGCCGCATTAATGTTTCTTTCCATAAGATTTGTAGAATAGGTAGCTACTTGGTTTACGCTGCACAGCAGTCACGTTTTGTTGGATATGCAATAAAACTGGGGACTTACCACGAAAACTTTTATGAAATCGAGTGTTGATCAAAATTATTAGTGAAATTTTACATATATTCAGGCTTAAGGTTTCATTAGATTAAAAAAAATTAAAACTTAAACAAACATTATGTACAAAAGCATAACTTTCATTTTAAAAAATCTTTCTGCATTTTTCATTTATATTTTTACAATTAAAGTTAATTATGGTTAAAGATATTTTAAGACTTGACCTATTTGCTATAACCTTTTGTAAAAAACTAAACGTAAGTTTGATTTTAAAAACACTGTGTAACGAAAGTATCTTTCGTTATCGCTGACCGATTAAGATGTTTGATCGACAGTGTTAATGGTGAAGCGCCTGATTTATGGGAACAGTTTTCATTTCAAACAATTGTTCTAATATGTGCGTACGTCATTTTATTATATATAAAATTACATGTTTAGTAAAAAACATCTAAATCTGATTTAAGATATGTAGATAAAATTTTGGAGTTTAATTTGTTCTGTTTTAGAAGAAGCCTGTGTAATAATAGATCATATCGTTTACTGCGATAACGAAAGTTTTAACTTTAAAAATCATGTGCTTAGAGTTAGATAAGATTAGTGTGTTAAGTTATCCCTCCCTGTATCCTAAAACGGAACGATACAGCCTAAACACCTTGTGCATAGAGCTAGAAGAAGGTTGGCGATGTCAAGTACGTTATCCTTTCTTGATGCCTTGTTTTGAAAAATATGGTCTAAACGCCTTGTGCATAGAGCTAGTAGAAGGTTTGTCTGTATCTGTGTCAAAACATATTTTCTCTCCTATATCCTAATACGGAACGATACGGCCTAAACGCCTTGTGCATAGAGCTAGAAGAAGGTTGGTCATGTCAAGTACGTTATCCTTTCCTGTTGCCTTGTTTTGAAAAATACGGCCTAAACACCTTGTGCATAGAGCTAGAAGAAGGTTGGTCTGTATCTAATCTATGTTAAAACTTTTCTCTTTCCTGTAAAATAGGAGTCCGATCTGCTCGGAGCACATGTTTTCCTTTGTCATTGCAGTAAACGATAGGATCTTACCTAGAACAAAATGGTTCAATTCCATTTAGTTGTTCTTCTATTTATCTTGTTTATCTTCAGACATATATTTTCAAGAATTAAACTAATTACAAATGTTTATCTAAATGTCATAAATCCTAATTTAAACAAAATCTAGTGTAATAGTGTGCAAGTGGAAGTCATGAAAAATATTTATTGGTAAGTTTTTATTAGTAAATTAATCATTCGCTGTGGTTATTTAAAAAACTATTTCACCCAAATAAACATCACCCAAATTGAAAACTTTACGTAACCAATTTCAAAATGTTTATTGGGCATTCTGGCTCACTTTCCGCAGCGCAGATGCACGTAATCAATTTCAAAATGTTTATTGGGCATTCTGGCTCACTTTCCGCAGCGCAGATGCACGTAATCAATTCCAAAATGTTTATTGGGCATTCTAGCTCAATTGGAGCAGTGAAGATGCGCCAGCATCTGCGCTGCGGAAAGTGAGCCAGAATGCCCAATAAACACCTACTGTCCCCATCGATACGGGCTGCGCTCTCGCCGCCATCTTGAAAAAAAGGTACCCTTTTTCAGTTTTTTTTGCTTATCATATTTATGCAAGGTTCTCGGCAAACTGAAAAACAAACTCAAATTTAACATTATGACTGCTACTAACTAGGCTGCACGTACTCAACATAGCGTTTAGATCTCTAATATTGATGTGGTCATCGAATTTGTTACCCAACAGTCACTCGCAAGCTACTATTAGCAAGAGCTTTAAATAGAAACCAGTTTAGAGCGATCTCAGTGTATAGTGGAACGGCTAATAAATACAGCTTAAAAACCGTTGTGTTAGTATTTATTGAACGCTTTTGCCACGTCGAAAAATGGCGCTCCTGTTGCCCAAAATCCGAAATGACTGGTGAAGAGGACTATGAAATTACTTAACCGTGGTAGTAGTATCCGTTAATAAAGTTTACTCAAAGCGTTTAGTTAACTAAATGAGCTATATGACGAAGGCTTAAGACATTTTTACCCTTACTAAAAAATGAAGTTTGACATCGTCCTGTTACGAAACAAGAAAATACTTATTAATATAACAATCAGGGGTAACCTTAATTTTGATAGCCTGTAGAGTAGAACTTGGTCTGCAATGACAGGAGGTAGAAAGGCAAGCGGCGGGAGCAGCGCATCCTCTTTTGACCACACTGTCTACTTGGCGGTTATGATTGGTGTCTACTTTAGTGCTAAGCAAGCATTACGACTCTTTATGGCTCCAGTTAGAGTGGAGGTCGGGCCGGGAGAGATCCCTTCCATCAAATTTGGATATAAACATTTCAAGAATATAGATAACACAAAATCTAAGTCGAGAGTTGTTTAAAATGGTTCGTGTAATTTAAAACACCCGTATATCTTGATAGTCCGGTCAAAATAGACATTAAACCATAAATATATTATTTATGCATAAATTCCCAAGAAGCTAAATTTTTACATAAACGTTAGGGATATCATTATAATAAAATTGTGAAAAGCCCCCATCGATCCCACGTGTGCAAAAAAATTTATGCAAGCTCAAGTCAAAGTTCACAAAAATGTTTTTTTTAGATTTTTTTTCGAAACGGTTAGTTATATGATAAAAATAGATAAGACAAAAATTGTGGATCATGCAATTATCCATAAAGATTGTCCATACACTTTCCCCCCCAAGGTTCAGCATTTCTGATAACGAGCGATTCCAAAATTTACTAAAGTTGTATTCCCCATAATATGCATGACTACGCTGCCTATGTATATGGATGGACGCATAATATAAGCAAAACCAATATCAAAGTTCCCCGAGGCATACACTGGATTCACCAGCTGTATAATTCAAACGTTTATCAATGAAAATAATAGAATAGAATGTAAAAGATAAACAATGTTAGCTTAGTGGTAATATCAAAAAATATTATAATAAGTGTTGGTAACTGTCTTTGTGTGGGTTGAATAGTGTTGTCTACGTACACTACCGACATTGTGCATTATCGATATATTATTTATGATTCTTTTGGCTTACGATGTGATCTGAAGGTGAAAACATAGAAAATTTTGAACTTCCCAAATAAACAAAATACATAAGTAGTTATACTTAAATAATGCTTTACGATTTGAGGGGAATCCTAATAGAACTGGAACATTGTTAATAGTGGATGGTGTTTGAATTACATAGTTGTATTGATCTTGGTGAGCACTTTTCTTGAATGTAATGCTCCAGATCTAATGATGTAGCAGTCTAAAACCGGCGAAGTCGAGTGGTACACGCATTAAGTTAGGATTCCGTAACGGTACAAAAGGAATTATTGCGAATATCCGAAAAACTTATAGTTATTAAATTTATTTGGTTTTAGCCAATTTTATTCAAAAGTATGTATAAAGATTTTTTCTGTTTTTTTTAACACGCGGTTTACTCGCAAAATATACATCTGTGGGAACAGTTTTTAACAATCCTCAATTGCATTTTTGCAGTCCTATCAAAAGATTTTATTATTCATCAAAGATAAAAAATGTTTATCGTTCAGTTCAATGTACCCCTAAAAAAAATTCTCCAATTTTAGGGTTCCGTATTCAACGAGGAACCCCTATAGTTTCACCATATCCGTTCGTCCCTCTGTATGTCCGTTCTTTTTAGTCTACCCCACAGTGTGGGGTGTCGTTGGACAGCTCGTATAAATTCTTTAATTAGGCTTTAAAGTGAAAATATTTGTTAGAGCCCCACTGCCAGCTAAATGGCTATTCTTGGGTGTATGAAATAAAGGCATAGGAGTAGCATTTATAACAAATTTAAAAGGAAAACTATCATAGCCAAGTAGCTTGAAAAATGTAGTTGTAAAAGTAAAAATTTCGTACAAATCCATTAAAAGTTTCTTTGATGAAGTTGGTACTTTTGCAAAACAGGTACTAAATTTAAGTTTATGAACCATGTAATATTATCAAAATATTTAATAATAACATTCTGAATAAGTTATAATAATTACTAAATTAATAACAATATTTACGTTCGAATAACGCACTGAACTACGCGGCGCGGCGGGCGGGGCGGCGGCGAATCGAAGGAACAAATCTAGCTTTTTTTTTTCTTTTTTTTGAACGGACTATGCAGTTGGCTGATGAAGCCATTACTGCTCCACCGGACTTTTAGACACCCTCTAAGCCCCCCACTTCCCTCTACTCCCCCTTTATCGCGAGTAGGCGCGTCAAGTTACGGCCGCGATAAAAACGAAAGTCGGTAGGATAAGAATAGAATCTAAGAATCAATGTTATTTAAGAATTAACGGATAAAAACCGCTTAAACTATATTGCTAAAAACCGTACGTTATAATTTACTTTCCCTGTAGGAAACATACCCGAGGGAACATAAAATAAAACGACCCTCAGCACCCTCAGTGCAAGGGTTGAATGTGACTATAATACTTATAGCCTATCCGGGCTCCTGAAAGCCCTACATCACAAAATAATTAAATAACCAGAGTTTTCAGTATGTTAATTAAATAAACGAATTGAACAAAACTTTGGTTGTTTTATAGTAATATACTAACATTTCATAAACGTAAATGTTTTTTGCAACTAACCTGGTTATTGAAATAAATTTAATAATTGAGTGAGTACAACTAAAACTTATACGTAATGAAACCAACCGTTAGTTCCGAAATTTTCGACGAGCGCTTCGGTGCAGGCCGATATGCAGAGCGCGCTGGAGACGACGTTCGCAAAGAAGAACAACGTCCCGATGGCGCCCCCGAACTCCGGCCCCAGGGTTCTGCTGATCATGACTGGTACATAGCTCAGGTCATATTACTTTATTACTTGAATTTTCGGTTTAATTGGTGCCACATTACTGTATGACGTCGAAATAACTAAAATTTTGTAATAGGATTATTACTGATTCAAAAGGCGTCGATCGTAGGGCTTGAGGTTTTTGGTGTACTCTAATAAGAGCCTAGATCGTCGATAATTACATAGCTCAGATCATAGTCTCATTGCCACATTTAAAAGTTGGTAAAAACATATATAAAGTAAACTAGCTGTACCCGGCGAAAGTTGTTTCGCTGCCTAAAGCGCCCGAGTCCGGCTCGCACTTGACAGTTCGAGATAAAAACTATCCTATCTTTTAAGTTGGATCAAAACAGAAAGCTGACCCGGAGAACGTTATTTATCTTTTTTAAAACAACTGGCGCGCCACCTATTTTAAAAGGGTTGTACTAATTTAGAAACCCCAGCGTATGCTTGGCTAATTTTTATTTCTTAAAAACCTTCCCCAGCGGTGTGCACAACTATTTACCAAAATTTCATTACAATTGGGCCAGCATGAACAAGTCCGAAACTATGAGGAATAGCGAAAAGTACTTAAAGGCGTCTCGAACTCGAATTTGATAAACACTAAAACGGCATCATTGGATTTTTGAAAAAACAAAAATCCAAGCCAAGAATCGACTCGTTGATTAAAAAAAAACACTATTATTCGATTCGATAGTGTCGCTGATAAGGAACGAATTCTGAGATTCTAATGACGTACGGGAAACTTAAAGAAAGTGCTAGATTTTAATAAAATAAAAAAATAAATAAATAAAATAAAAAACGTTTATTGCAGACCAGAATGTCCATACACATTACACAATTAACAAAAAATAACAAAAGAATATTTCTTTAGTATTTAACAATAGATAATAAAAAAATAAAAGTCATTAATTCTAATATATAATAAAAGTATTATCAATAAGTAATATTAATATTTAAGACGCAGCTATACTAAGCCAGCGCTGTCTTATTTTGGAGTAAAACAAGATTTCAGTCAGTTCTTTGACAATCTTGTTTTTACATCCATCAACTCTGGACACGAATGACGCAATACGGAGTCGTTGAATTGCATTAAAACTATTGATACGGCCTCTGTAAACATGCCAGAGGCATTGTAAAACCGTTTAAGTCTCATAAGGAGTCGATTAATATTGTTGTACTGTACACGGATCGCATTATGGGACTTAACCGTATATTGAGTCCAGAGCTGACATGTGTAAAAAGATTGGCAAAACGTTTTAAAAAGTGTTTGTTTAACGTCAGGAGACGTTTTAAAAAATTTTCGTGCTATCATATTGCCTACACCAGATAGTGCTGCTCCATATCTTTATCGTCTTTTTAAGTCAGAGGACATGATATGGCCAAGTTATTTGTAGGAGTCAACTCGCTTGATGGGCTCTCCTCGCAAGAACACGCCTGGAACATTGACTGGTCCCTTTCCCGACCTACATACCATCATCTTCGTTTTACTGGTGTTATAGACCAAGTCATGCTTGTTAGAGTAGATCTCACACAAAGAAATAAGCATCCTTAAACCTTTGAATGTTGGGTTGATCAAGACCTTGTCGTCAGCAAAACTTAAGCTGTTAACATAACGGTCACCAAGCCTGAACCCTATCGGGGTAATGCTCAGTTCAACAATCAAATCGTTAATATAAACGTTAAATAGGTCGGGAGAGGTTAACCCACCCTGTCTCATACCGCAAGGCAGGTGAAAACTATCAGTATAGGAGCCCCTCCTCCTGACATTATTTGTCTGATTTCTATACCAATAGGCAAGCAGTTCCACAATGCCAGGCGGTACTCCACTATTCCTTAATTTGTTCCAGAGCAGTTGATGATTTAGGGTATCAAACGCACGGCTCAGGTCTAGATAACATGCGTACACTGATGTGTCTCTGTCTACGTAGTAATTAACAACTTGTTTAAGTGAGTAAATAGTCGATACCCCAGGACGAAAGCCAAACAGTCCATCGTCAAAGTTTAAAAAAGGTGTAATTTTTTGGTGCAGAATTCGTTCGAATACCTTGGACAATACGGTGGCTAGTGAAATAGGCCTATAATTACTTTTATTTGAGATGTCTCCAGTTTTATTTTTACTATTGCTACAACTACGGTACGCAATAGGTCACCTGGCAGATACTCTGCTAATAATAAAAAGCTTCATATTTTAATATCTTTTAATCATACCTACATTACCTGTACCTTGTTCGAAATGATGCCCAACAGTTTTTGCAACACACATTCGCAGCGCAGTCATCTACACAATATATTTTTTTTTGTTATCTTTTCGCGGTTTAAGGCCACAGAGAGTTCACCATTTACGTATTTTACAAACACAAACAAAAACAAAAATAATAGATGACGATGTGTGCCCTGGCCAGCGAGGCCACCGTATCCCGTACCCCTTTACATTATTTCCTCTGGGGTATGTTAAAACGAAATCTACAGACACAAATGTTGCAATTGATCAGTTGAAAAAACCTGAAAATATTCTAAACGGAATCAATAATTTTGTGATGTTGGATGCAGTATAATCCTTGAGACGTCAAATCAAGCTATGTATCGAGAACAATGTTTATCATTTCGAACAATTTATAAGTTATGGCTTAACAGGTATAGGTAATCTAAGAAAAATAAAAAAGTAATTTGTTAAAAGCTTAACACTTTTCTTAAGCTTCCCTATGTCGTTACTTCCCAGAATTCGTTTCTTATTAGCGACACTACCGAATGGTGTAATAATACATTTGGTTTTTTTTTAAAAGCCAATGACGCAGTTTTAATTTTCATCAAATACGGACCCTTTGAGTACATTAGCTATTTTTCATAGTTTCGGCTTTGGCCATACACTCCCGCAAAAAAATCACCTGTATACACTTGTTGTATTTACATATTGTAACGTAGACATTTGCATTATATCTGTTGATATGTAAGACTAATAAATATTTTCGATGTACATCCTAACCCATATAGTCGTTTTAATATCTCGTCTATCCAAAGATTGTCTGGAAGAAATCGCTTTTTGGCGATGAGCCGACTATATCGTAGGTTTTCTAGTTTTTATTGTCGTATACTATTTTTAAAGGGCAATAAAGAATGTTTTTGTCCGGCGTGCGTACATTTCATCAGTTTTTTTCGCAACCGGGCTAACACATATAAGAACGCGGGATAACGTTCACCATCTCATCACATACAAATATATACTCACTCTATTCCACAAATCGACCACAGCGCTGCCTATCGGGTCTAATTGTGAATCCAAACAATTCAGGGACCGACTCAAAAAACAACTTTTTGAGCTTTCGCGGTTATTAATTATTAATATATTTATTTACTGTGGATGGAAATATAGTGCCTAAATTGAAATGAGAGGAAGTATCAAGAATATCAATTAAAAAGTAATAAATTTTAATGGTTCTGATCCACCTTAATAAAAAAATTTATTAACTAATTAAAAAACCTACTGCTGTGTCTTTTTACTGTGATTTGATACTACTGTAGTCATTGTACTATGATAAAATACTTTTTACTCGTTATGAATAAATTAAGACGACATGTGACGTCTTACTCAGAATCAGCTGATTAACTACCTTGCTTGCTTATAACTATTCCTTTTTTCTATCCTATTTTCTGTCGTGAAATCAAACGCGACATATGGTACCCATACAACTTTATTAAACTACTAGTTGCTGCCCGCGACGTCGTCTGCGTGAACGCTATACAGCACCAAAAATACCTACGATTATACCTTTTAAAATAACATTCAAAAAGTGCTGATTTTCAGCCTGCTTTGAATAAATGACTTTATGGTGATTCTGCTGAATGAAGTCATAAGTTGTGACTGAAGCAGATGGAGAAAATAATGAATAACGAATATAGAATAGGGTAAAAATACATACCTATAGGACTTCTCGATAAACAACATTAGTGGTTTGGCTCTCCGCAGCCAAAATGTAAAGTTTTCTAGGCATTTTGATTATTTTAAGTTTGAAAGATAACAGAAAATAATTTACACACTGAGAATTTACACCCATATAATGATAGGTAAGCAGTTGTCCAATTGAAGTTTATTTAAGTAAATATTTATTTATATTTCGGGAAAATGTTTTCACGTTAAATTCGAACAAGCACACGATAACTTATAGCAACGAAGGTAACCCCAGCTTCTATAGGTTGAGGCGGCGACATCTGTGTGCCTAGTGTGAGTTTCTAACGGAACTATCGCGTTCGCATTAACGAAATACATGTACGGAAATGAAGAAGCGCCTCTAATACGCGATAGTAAAGTTACGAATACGCAAAAACTAAACCTAAGCAAACTGTACTCATAACATCACTTTTTGTGAACGAAACCATAGCGCGATCTAATCCGACGCCAGCGCCATCTAGTTAGCAAATAGGAAACATTTTTATGTGGTGAAAAATACACATCTAAGTTATGACTACACGATTTTTTAACATAAAATAAATGGCTATGTGTGAATAGAAAAAATCTAGCTATTTCCACATCTCACTTAAGTTTATATGCGACATGAAATTAGGTTACACGTTGTTACAGAATGCGTTGAAGAAATAAAGGTTCACTGCTCGTTCCCCGTAGGTGATAGCGTGATAATATGTAGCCTATATGTTGACCCGACTTCTTAATATTATTCGTGCCAAATTTGCAGTAAATCCATGCAGTACTTTTTGAGTTTATCCCGAACATACATACAGACAAACAGACAAAAATTCTAAAAACTATATTTTTGGCTTCGGTATCGATTGTAGATCACACCCCAAAAAATATTCAATGCACAGTTTTGACTTTCCTACCATTTTATTATATAGATTACCCATTTATCAAATTGTTGGACATACTGCCTGCATCTACTGCAGATGACAGATTTAAGCCTTACGGTTTGTTGGTTATACTGAGCAGATCCACTAGTGGGTCCAGTAGGATTTGTAAGTACTCGTGGTTCCACCAGTGAAACTATAAGGATTTGTGAATACTGTTGGTTCCACTATTGTTATAAAGACACTGGCCGTACTTTGAATTTATGCAGCTTACAGTTTTCTTTAAAAATTAATGGATGTCATTGTCATATATGTAAATAGTAAATAGGACTAAAATAGTATATTTTAATTTAATAGTGAATATTTGCGATAATGCAGAAAGATTAGAAAAGGCGGAACAGTTTTAATTTATAATGGTTATCAATTTTATAGACACGGGGTTTATAAAAATGGGAGAACTAGATGGATCGACAGTCATACAAAAAATAATGTGTATTGGGTCAATAACATAATACGAAAGTAGTTTTGGACTTATCCTTTTTTCGTTTCTTTTTTTTAATCTTTTGTTTTTTCTTTCTGACTTTTTTTTATTTTTCCTTTTCGGAAAACACCTGTCGAACCTTAAAGGGGCCATATCTCCGTAACTATCGTAGACTCGCAGAAGTGACAGATCTTATAAAGACCTTCATTTCGGATGACAACTGTCAAACGATGAAGGGCCATATCTCCGAAACTATTTATTGAAGGCTAATAGTTCATCTACAGAAATGATAGATCTCGTGAAGACCTTCATTTTGGATGACAGCTGTCATACTATAAAGGGCCATATCTCCATAATTATTGATCGCAGGCTAGTAGTTCCTCTACAGAAGTGATAGATCTCATGAAGACCTTCATTTCGGATGACAGCTGTCAAACGATAAAGGGCCATATCTCCGTAACTATAAATCGCAGGCTAGTAGTTCCTCTACAGAAGTGATAGATCTCATGAAGACCTTCATTTTGGATGACAGCTGTCAAATTAGAAACGGCTGTATCTCTGTAACTTTTGATCGTAGACAAGTAGTTTCTTTACAGAAGTGATAGATCTAATCAAGACCTTCATTCCGGTTGACAGCTGTCGAACTAGAGACGGCAGTATCGCCGAAACTTGATTGTAGAACAGCAGTTTCTTTTCAGAAGTGATAGATCCCATCAATATCTTTATTTCGGATAACAGCTGTCTATACTAAAAGTTTTTGTTTATTTACTATTTTTTATTTTAAATTAAGTTATAAGGTATATTATTAGATATAAATAGGTCAGAAAACGTTTAAGTAAAATAATAGATTAGTTTTAAAATTTTTGTTATTTTTTCTTGTATTCTACACCCTACCAATCCTACCGTATATTGCATATATAAAAGTGTAACATGTTGATAAAATAAAACAAAAAAGCATTTTAATTGTTTTAAGGCTGTACCTAACGCCAAGGTGTAATTTTGATTTGAAGAACTGAAGATCTTCATGAAATCTATCACTTTTGTAAACAAACTAATGTTCTACAATCAAGTTTCGAATATAAAGCAGTTTCTAGTTTGACAGCTGTCATCCGAAATGAAGATCTTGATAAGATCTATCACTTCTGTTAAGAAAATACTAGTCTACGATTAAAAGTTACGGAGATAAAGATGTTTCTAATTTGACAGCTGTCATCCGAAATAAAAATCTTGATACGATCTATCACTTCTGTGAATAAACTACAAGTTTATGATCAAAAGTTACGGAGAAAAAGCCGTTTCTAGTTTGACAGCTGTCATCCGAAATGAAGATCTTGATGAGATCTATCACTTCTGTAAATAATCTACTAGTCTACGATTAAGAGTTACGGAGATAAAGCTGTTTCTAGTTTGACAGCTGTCATCCGAAATGAAGATCTTGATGAGACCTATCACTTCTGTAAAGAAACTACTAGTCTCCGATCAAAAATTTCGGAGATAAAACTGTTTCTAGTTTGACAGCTGTCATCCGAAATAAAGATCTCAATGAGATCCATCACTTCTGTGAAGAAACTACTAGTCTACGATCAAAAGTTACGGAGATAAAGCCGTTTCTAGTTGAAGATTTCAAAATGAATTTTAATGAAATCTATCACTTCTGTAAAATATAATTTACAAAGAAAAAGTACCTGGGAGTAATGACACTACGACCAAGTGTGATAAAAAACTGTTAATATTGTTGTTACAGTCCTAATGATAGAACTAGTGACAAAAATCATCGCCCTAGGTTACTACCAGTCGAACTACGCAGTTGGATCACGGGCAAAGAATGACAAATGGAGCTCATAAACTTTTTTAATTTTATAAACTTGAATTTTCATTTTAGAATTTGCTCAATGGAACTAGTGTGAAAGATATTTATCGATGGAGTAAGTAACAACACTATTCGGGAGAAAACGAACACGAATACACGGGGTTTACTCATATTCATTTATTATTGATGTGACAATGACATCCATTCATTTTAAAAAAAACCATGAGTTGCATATATTCAAAGTACAGCTCGTACCTTTTCAACAAAAGTGGAACCAACAATATTCATGAATCTTTATAGTTCCACCTGTGGAACCACGAGTACTTACAAATCCTACTGGACCCACTAATGGAACTGCTCAGTGGAACCAACAGACCGTAAGGGATTTAAGCAACTAAGTTTTTCATACTGTACTTGGCATGCACAATAAACATACATACATTTGCTGCTGTCAGCCTTACCTGCTAGCTTTACTAATATATAACTAACACTATAACTAAGGCTGGATTGCACATTTATTACTTTTACTTTAACCGTCACAATTCACCAATTTGGGTTGCAGCGTCTTAGAAGATGTCAATGCTATTGTTACGTGTTTTGCTAGGATAAGGATCTTAAATCCATGCTCCATAAAAAGAAAAATATTGGACGAAGTTGCCAAAGCATAGCCAGAGCAAAACAGTCCTTAAAATATGTCCCTTATGAGTCAATGTACATTGACAGTAACCGTGAGAAAAGACAAGGATGACGTGACATGTAACTAAGCGTGCATGAGTAGTGTAGCTATATTGTAACATGGCGCGTATGAAGCGTGGTAGCTTTTGACAATGACGTGTAGTCCATTGAATGTTACAATTTAAGGACCGAATATTGCATTTGTTGGTGACGCAATTTTTTTTGGGACATGTGTGTGTACATTTTTTTTGTAAGACGCATAGTTTCCGAGATATCGCGAAAAAAACCTTCACTCCTTTTTCCAAGATGGCGGCCGAATGACAAGGGTGGCGACCCCTCAAACTAGAGGTTAAGCTTCTATTGAGCCCCCACACATGTCCCAAAAATGCAAAGCTCATGTAACATTTCAATGGACTAGTGGTGAGCTCATTGATATTTATACCTACTGTTAAAGTAATACAAGGCTTAACGGGGTAACTTAACGCGAGTTGGTGGCTTAACGGGATCATTTTATTTAAGTTTTTAATTATTATTATTTTTTGTATGAAAAATATTCTTACGTTAAAGACAAAAAATACATTTGTTATTTTAATCTATATTCTTGATATTTTCTCCCATTTCAATTTAGGCACTATATTTTCCACCACAATATATGTGTTTTGGGTTTACCACAATTATTGAGTTCCCGCTATAGAGCAACACGGCCTCTATATAGGGGGAAGAAGCCATATGCAGGCGTTCCTCTCAGTAAAAGTACTAGTCCAGATCATAGATATAAAATGTAAAAGATACTCAATGTCAGCTTAGTGATGATACCAAAAAAAAATTGCGTAAGTGTTGGTAACTGTTTGTGTGTGGGTTGAGAATAGTGTTGTCTGCGTACACTATAGACATTGTGCATTATCGATATATTTTATGCCTGTTATGGTTAGCGATGTGATGTAACGATGGAAATGTTTCTGCAAACATTGAAGATGTTGAGGGAATGTTCCCAAGTAAACAAAATACATAAGCAGTTATATTAAATTAATGCTTTACGATTTGAGGGGAATCCAAGAACTGAAATATTATTAATAGTGTTTGAATTTTTGAAATAAGCATTAAGACTATAGATATCATTAACTATCTAATACACTGTGTAAAACTTCATACAATATGATTTCACACATAATTCAATTAATAAATGAAATAAACAATTAATGATTAAGTATTTTACCAATTTTTTATACATTTCTTTTTATAAAAAATAATCATCTAAAGCACAATAATCCATCACACGCAAGCTGATAGGTGAAATTTAAGCAAGTATTCAATAGTACAATAAGTTATTTTCATCACACTTACTCCTAAACAGTGTCAGTACGTGATAGTTAAGTGGGTGCTAAGACCTTCATTACCGCCAAGAGCTTTTACTTTGTAAATTTTTCTTTCCTCATGGCAAAGCGGGAGTTTATAAAACCCACGGGCGATATGCTTCGTTATGTCATTATGTACGATACAGCAAAAAAACGAAAACTAGTTTCTTGTATGGGGACCCCCTTAATTTTTACTCTTGGAACTTTTTATAATTTATTAGATAAAATTAATTTTGGCCCGCGCACTTCGCGTGGTCGGCTTACCTACTGCTTGCCAAGAGTGTGCCTCAGCCAACATGACACCACGCAACAAATGCAACGCGCGCGCTCTTCTTGGACGATAAAACAGAACGAAGACTTTACGTACTCTTTTATCTATTCTATGAAGTATGTGCAAAAGTGCCATCTGTAGTTTAAGATATGAACTAGGCGCCAGGCGAGCAATTAAGTGCGCAAAATTTTTTAAAACTACAGTCGCCATATTGAAATAGTGTGTGAACCTATTATAGTGATTTTTTTTCACAATTGCATTTTTGAAGCCCTATCTAACAATACCCCAGAAGATCCCCATCTGGATATTGAAAAAGCTACCCCTAATAAATTGTTTTCTCCATTTTTATGTTAAAGATTAACTTTCCTGTAAACTTTATTAGAATCGATGCAAATGCGGCGGAATTATAAGGCATACGGACATGACGAGTTTACAAGAGTCCGTTTTTGCCATTTGGCTACAGAACCCCATAAAAGAAGAGTATTAACCACGTGCGCTTAAGTAATTTTTGTAAGAAAATTTTTCAACCTTAAATTACTCTGGGTATAAATAATTACGGGAAAATGTATCAGAATACTGTTGATTATGACGTAACATTTTACAATTTTACTTTAAATAACATTAATTAGAACCATTATATATGAAATAATACCACGTTTTACAAAGAAAAGCAATATAATTACGTAAAAACTGTTTTCTGATCCATTTTTAAACAGAAATGCGACAAAATATGGTTTGAAAAAAATACGTGAGAATTTCGTAGGGTATAAAAAAATTCACTATTTCAAACCCGTCACTTTTGCTATGCCACTTACGTAATTCGAATCCACCGGTTTTACAAATACTGTTGCAACACTAAAGCGCCAGATAAATCAGATTCGCCGGAGACCACATCATCTGCGAACACGTCGTTTAATAAGACTTTAGCGCCGTGAGGAAAATGGTCAGCCTCATCGTGTGCTAGATGTTTGATAGTACGTAACGCGAGGTATGGTGACGAGTTTATACCAAGAACAACAGTCCGTAATCGGTAATCTTTAATTGAGGACGCGGGGAAGTTCGCCACACTATGCGATAATCACAATCGCTCGCTCTCATCCGAATGTTACGGTACATATGCTTTATATCGGCTGTTAGCTCTACAGAATGTATTTGAAATTTTAACAACACGTCAACGATGTCCTGATGAAGCTTTGGACCTGTAAGACGTAAATCGTTGAGTGAATATCCACTGGTGAACTTGTTGCCCAACAAATAACTTAACACACTAAAAGCATTTCTACTGGTTGAGAAGTATAAAAGGGTGGATCAGCTAGTTTTAAACCTTTACTTTGCGGTCACCCAGTGTGCGACAGTTGAACACTGGGTAAGTGGGAAATATGTTTCGGCAAAACTAATGCATTTACAGGTATCATTGGCTGGTTTAGATTACGCGGCGTGATATTGAATGAAACTAATCCATGTGGACGCGTCGGCTTGCTATCACTAAAACCAAAAGCCCGTTTACATGCTGACGAGATTAACCTAGGCGTTGTACACAAGCCTCTGTCACAAACGAAGCCTGGCTACCTGTATGGACAATACATCGCACCGTTAAACTATGTATACATCGATGAGCGCAGCCGATAGCAATACCGTATGTGTTCGTATCGACGCCGCAATGTAAAATATTTCATTCAATTCTTGCATATCTCTTTTTACAGACGCCATCGCGTGGTGAGAGCCGTCGTTTGATAAGGAGTGGGTCAACTCCTCCGTAGAAGGTAGCGAAACAGACGTTTCCACAGCTGTTACGCCTACGGTCGGAAAAAAATTATTTTCAAAATGAATTAAAGTATGATGTCTCTGAAAACAATGACGACATACGAAGTTTGACTTACACTCCTTCAACGCGTGACCTGCATTTAAGCAATTAAAACATAAATTTGTTTGCTGTACAAAAGAAAACCGTTCTGCCTGAGGTAAATTTGTAAACATAACACGTTTCGTTAAAGAATGTTGCGCACCACAGTATACACATTGATTTTCTTTATAAGTGTACGGCTCACTAACTTGAGAATTGCCCGGTAGCTGCTGCTGCGGCGGCGGCGGTGGCAGCTCAGTGCGCGAGCTCGGAGTTACGTAAGCCGCAATGCTTGAGCGGTATCACCGCTGTAGCCGGCGGCGTAATCGTTAGAAAAAAACTTTTTCGAGGTATTGAAACTCGAGTTTGAAATGTCAAGTGCTGAAAGTTATCGTTCCAAAAATGATATTCATTTTCTACTTTGGGAATATCTGCAGGGCTTTTCAAAGATAATCCGAATGGAATTCGAGTTGAAGGGGGAATTTTACGTAATAAAATGTTAAGTAAAACTCCACTCATTTTCTGGAAGCGTCATGATGAGAAGGGCTTGAGTATTTTCATCATAGATTAACAAATTGCTTAATGACTGCGGCGATCTATCTGTACAAGGTATATATAATATTTTATCTAAATGTTTCGAGGCAATCATTTGATTGTTTTTATTTCGGTTTTCCAAAATTTCTACTGCAACTATGTAATTAGACTCAAAGACGGGGATAAATTTTATTCAATTATATGATATGATATGGCTTTTTCAATTTTGGACTGTATTTTAAAAAACCTTCTATGTTGTGAAGTTTCATCTTGGCATCTTGAACGAAATAAATCCTTATCGCTTGAACCTAACTCTAAAGTATGGCTTAAGTCGTTAAAAAGAATATCACGTTCGAAAATATGTTGTTCGGTTTGAGACGCCATTTTGCGTAGCAAAGATGACAAGTGAAACCTATGAGTATTTTTTTTATACAAACTTGATAACACAACTTGGGGAGGTATGAGAATCCGGCTCGAAGGACCAAATTTTATGTACATTAGAAACAGAAAGCCCAAAAATTCACCCCAATCCGTACCTTCAGCAGCTTTGCACAATCCACTTAAGATAAGAGGCGTGTTAGGTCCAGATCTGGATTTTAGCTGTTCCTGACTGTATACACTTGGAGTGTCGTTGGTTTTCTTTAATTTTCACACCCAGGGTGAATAGCCACAAAAAATAATATTTTTTCCAAGAGCTTCTGACACATACCAAAAACAAGAACGTTAGTACCTCCTTTTTCCCACTAGGGCCGCTGAGGTGACCTCAACCGCCAATAGGAAGGCTCCACATACCTTTAGTCGAGACCACAGCGAATTTTCAGGCAAATTAGAAGCCTTCCATGTTATCACAAAACCTTAATAATAAAAATACAAAACTATTCCGCTACGGAACAGTAGGTAAAACCATAAACAGTCAAAAGCTTTTTTTTCATAAGTCTACGTGGACGAAGTCATGGGAATAAACTAGTATAAATAAGCGATCAATATAAGGGCGTGCGTGAAAGTGTATGTAGTGTTTGTATCTTATTATTAGATATAGCACCACTGTCTCACGCAAACGAGTAAAAGGCAAGTCAGAGTTCTTCCATAGACGAGACAAGATCAGTAGATACATACATAATGTAAATCAAGAACGTCATTAGCGGATTTTCTGTAGTTTTTATTTTCCGTTTTGACAGATTTTTGTTTCGTCATGTAGTGGCATGATGTGTCTGTAGCTATCCGTAGGTAGGTGCACGTGTGTGCACGTGTGCCTTGAAGAAATGGTGTTTGTTATAGTTACATTAGGGGTGTGTATGTAGAGCGGACGCACGCACTCTTTCCTATGTATCACAGAGTATTTTCTTTTCCTGCAAATCGTCTACGAAATAGCATGCTAGTTTACCTCCCCCACGCCTTTGCGGCTGATAAGTTTGACCCGCAATAACCTTATTCACAATTAAATGTAAAATGTATAAATGTATAATACATCAAAATGATATTTTAAAGAATATATGTTTTAAATTGCCCATAATTAATCTTTCTTTTACTACATACTAACTTCAAATACAAACGTCGTCGATAGGAAGTAATTGTTACAGAAAAAAGGATACAATAGACGCCGCCTCCCTCCACAGCTCCGTTGGTAGAGATGGCGCATATGGAAGTCACCGTGAACACCACGATCAGGTACGCCAGACCGAACTGACCCAGGGTCACAAGCAGGCCCGCATTACCCACCAGGTACCCTGACAGGAACCACATTTTTATTACATGACAGAAGACTAGTTTAGACCACACACAAACACGACCTTCTATCTTATCTGCTGGTCTGTAAGGTGAGTATCTGTGTGACAGACGACCAGTCACTTATGATTTTCAAACAGATTCTCCAAATATTTAGGGTTTTTATTACATAACTCAAAAATATAAAAATAATATCTAAGTTCATTTAGTTAATAACAGAATCAGCTGAAATAAATAAATCATATCTTTTACTTTTTTTAGTAAAATATGCTTTTAGTCAATATTCGAATGTAGACTCTTAGTTTGAAAGTTTTAATTGTTTAAGTCAATGACCTCACAAAATATTTGACCTGACTAACCTCTGTGAGTTTCAGATGACAGTTGTGAATGGATTTAATACATTGTCTCGTATGTGTGGTCGTTATCTGTGCCCATGACTCATTGCTTACATTGTAATTGGTTACACGGTTTATCAAACATACACACAAGTGACCCGATGTTATTGTTTTACCATTAATAGTTATTTCCATTAAATGTTATTAAATAATATGTAATGTAAATTATAAAATTTATGGTAAGAGATGTGATGATTTTTGAATGCAGTGTACTATTAACACCAGCTGGCCAGTTTTAAGATTATATTAGGATAACTTAATATATTGTAAAAAATTACTTAGATCAAAAGTGGAACTCACCCATTCGTATGAAGACGAGCGCTGAGAACATAGAAAGAACGACGGGGCAGAACACTCCAGCGAACGTGCCTACCTTCTTGATGCCAGGAGGCTCTGACCTGAACTCACCAAATTCCACGTATCCTGACGATAACATAAAAAATAACATTACAATATAGACCGATATAAACTAAATTCATTATACGAGTAGCAAGTAGTATATTGGTATAACTTCTCAAATAACGACGTTGCCAACACTTTCCATACAAATGAATTTCTTACTTCTTCTAACTCAAATATTCTTTTTTATAATATCTTTTAAAAATGGCACATTCAACATCACAGAGCTTCTAGGTAAACACACCTTAACACGTTATAAATACTTTACACTAAGATATTTAAGCAGCAGACATTGCCACTAGCCAAAATAATAATTGGCAAAACAATTTCTCAAACAAAAACAAAGAAACAATATAATTTACCCTCGGCGAACTTTTCTCCCATCTCAAACATGTGCACCAACCATTTGACTACACCACTCCAACAGTTTTACTGATAAAGTGAAATAAAGGCACTAAGTAGTAAAAGCGAGCCACGTACAGGTGCGGGTTATCGCATTGTTTACCACACCACCGCACCGCACCGGTACGACCTTGTCAGACACAATGCATTGTGGGTGTCACGCCGATTAAACGCGGGTTCGAGTCTCGGTTGTGCAAGTTTCACTGTTTTTGTATCGATTTATCTTTGGTAATTTTCTTTGGCATAAATCTGTTTTCGGATTAGACAATGATCGTTAATATTAAATTGGCATCTCTGTTTTTGAAAAAAAAGAAACTTTATTTTATACTAGGATTTTTGTACATTTTATAAAGTAGGCAACCTAGAGAGAATTGAGGTTATGTTTTACAACATAATTTTCTCAATTACTTGTTGTGCGACTGTACCATACCCTACTCCTGCTACGGTATGTCACATCATTAAACACTCCCACACATCAACACAGTTCGCGCTATATCAGTCCCGCTTTTATTTGTTGTGTATGAACTGTTACTTTACACCCAGGTGATTTTGTGTCTAATTCGACGTTTGAGTCAAGTGTAGGGCTGCCATATTTTGCTAGGTTCACATAGGGACGCTTTTAAATTGGAAATAAAATTAACGAATCTATTATTTTAAGTAGTTGTAGTTAAAGAAATACTTAGCGTATTATACTTCTCTGAGGACTTTACTTTTGACATGAATTCGATGAGCGTCTGTCTCGTCGTATTAGCGGGCATTCCAGTAAAGTTGCGACATGAAAAACGTGTATTTTTAAAGCTTCGTACTCCGAAAGTTCATCAGTATAAAAATGATAGTTATATTATTGTAAATATAGATCTGATGACAGTACCAGACTATATAAAACTATACTAGACAGTACAAAACTATATGGCTGACCTTCTCTCCACCTCCCGCGATGACGTTATGGAGCGTGCACTGAAAATGAGGTGTCGCGGGGGAGCCGCTCAGTACAACTCACACTAGTATTAAAATATAAGCTGGATTTCAACGAAATAAACGGTGTTTGCGAGACTAAAGTCAAATTATTATTTCAGTAAAAAATATTTTCAACTTACAAGCATAACGAAGTGCTGAGACCAGAACTCAAAAAGACAAAAATAGTTAAAACTAAAAGGCTGTAAGTATTCTGTATTCCATTTGCGGAACTGCCAATGCAGAAAGTTGTAGTGTTTATCTAAAACGAAAAAAGCACAGAAAATATATTATCATTTTTAATTTTGATGAATTCAATTTTGTTTGCATGGCAGTCAGTTTTTTTTTCAATGACTTGCAAAAAGCGTTTCATCTAAGATGTTGCGCATATATCGGGACAGTTTAGTGTTTGTCGGGACAGAGGAATCGATAACGGTGACAGTCCCGATATATCGGGACGGATGGTAGCCCTAGTCAAGTGACACTACATATTTCGATAAGATTACATAAATTTATTTTATAGTATGGTTTCGTAGCTACCGTATCACTAGCGATTCGCCCCGGCTGCGTCTGCATTAATATTTGTATGTAAATGTCACACACAATATTGTTTTGTCACTATCGTATCACTAGCAGTCCGCCAAGGATTTGTGCAGCTACGAGTATAATAGATTAGGGACGATAGATAGATAGTCCGAATAAATCTTACTAACACATATTATAATTGTGAAAGTTTGGATGTTTAGATGTTTTTCAATCACGCTTCAACCAATCGGTATAAAACTTGGCACACATATAGGTTAGGTCCTGAAATAGGACTACTTATTATCCTGAAAAATTCAATGTTCCCGCGGGAATAAATATAACCTAGGTTAAACTGACTATAGCTTGCTGCGGCGCTGTTTCAAGGTTATGTCAACTGTTTGTTTTTATAGTGATGTGACAAAATAACGAGGCAATTGTAATCGAATATTTTTGTAATCTTAATATAATCTGTCGGTATAATATAAAAAAAAGGACCAGGACCAAGAACGCATCTCTCAGGCACTTGGAGTGAGCAAACGTCCGTTATAAAAAATATTAATAAAGAAAAGTTCGGCTCATATGGCATCGACGAAAATATTTTACAAACACCAAAAAAGAAACGCAGAACTAAACCTATAACAGACATTGATAGCCTTGAAGCCGATGCAATAAGGAATCATATATATTGTTATTATTCCAGGAATGAGTACCTTAATAGGTCGATGCTTCTAGCATCTTTGAAAGCAGCTAATTTATTTAGGGGAGGCACAACTGCTTTATCTAAAATTTTGACAGATATTGGATTTCAATATAAAAAAACTGACAAAAGGAAAATTCTTTAAGAAAGAAATGACATCATTTTAAAGAGAATTACTTTTTTAAGAGAAGCGACCAAAAACAATAATTGGGACAATGTCGTTTTCATCGACGAGACATTGCTGAACGACACGCTTTCTCGTTCTTGGACAGATGACACTCAAGCGTCAACGTCGAAAGTGCCAATGGGTAAAGGAGCACGGCTTATAATATGCCACGCTAGTTGTGCGAAGTTTCGTGGAAAACGGTTTATTGGCATTTGAGTCAAAAACCACTACTGACTACCACGACGAAATGAATGCGGCTTCATTTAAGGAGTGGTTCCAGGATGTGTTGCTACCAGGCCTGCCAAAGCCTTCAGTCATATTAATGGATAACGCCCCTTATCACTCGGTGCAAAAAAATAAAGTACCTACCCAAGCTTATAGAAAAGAGGAATTGGAGGCTTGGCTGCAAAAAAGTGGCATTGAAGCAAATATATCAATGCTAAAAGCAGAGCTGATGAAATTAGTCAATGACCATAAGCCGACAAATGTTTGATATGAAATAGATGAGTTGGCTCTGGAGTACGGTCATTGCGTTCTCCGAATTCCCCCGTACCACTGCCAGTATAATGCCATTGAGCTAATTTGGGCTCAAATTAAAGGTTATGCAGCCCGTCATAATACTTTTCCACCGTATGGCATAAAAAAGATGAAGATGCTTTTAAAAGAAGCATGCGAAAAGTCACAAGAGATGACTGGATGAAGGTGGTTGAAAAAACTAAAAAGATTATATTTGATGACTTTGACCGCGATATCCGTATAGATACTATGATTGACAATAATAAGATTATACACGTTAGTGAAGATGACAGCGACTCCTCAAGCGAATTGGAATATTAAATTGTTTGACATAGTCTTCATTGTTTAAGGCTTAAAACTATGTATTTCATAATATCCATTTTCCAATAAATAAAGCATTTTTATTTTTTTCCCTTCGTTACATTCAGAAATTACGATTCAATTCAATTAATTGATTCATTAAAAATTTATTTACATTGTGAATATTTATTGAATATATTAAAATATAATTCCTATAAAAAATAACAACATATAAATTAAATTGAATAAATATGCATAATGAATGCAATAAATAACGTTACTAAATATTATTAATGTTATTTATTGTATATCACTAGTCATGACGAATTGACAATTGTCAGGAACGCATTCTTTGACCGGCCGCACTGTTAGTCAACCTAGCATATTTGGCATTTACAAACAAATCAAAAACTATGGGGTACGTTGTCCCGTTCCCATCACAAATATAGGAAAAAATCCGACTTTTGTTAATTTGTAGTTATGATACATACAAAACAAAAGTTTGTCTGTCTGTATGTCAAGACACTTTTACTCAAGAACGCGAGAAGGTATCAAGTTGAAATTTATATCAAATAGTTATACGTGCACTTACTGTTGTAAAAAACTCAAGCTCCTAAGTCGATGTGAAAAAATAATATGCCCAAAATTGTAAGGTGTTCTGAATTCTGTGGTTTGCCGCTAATTTGTTAAAGATCGTTTCCGCACGGATTTTTTTGCACACTATGCAGAACCCCAAGCACTATGCCCCTTATAGGATCACTTTGTTGTCTGTCACGACCCTCTTTTTCAGGAACGCCTTAAGGTATCAAGTTGAAATTAATATCAAATAGGTCTGTGGTCTACGGTCCCTTGAAGCTGTAAAAATATAAGGCCGAAAAACGTCGCATATTATGAGACGAACAGATCGGAAACCTTTACCGGGTACTTCCTGTTGATCTAGAATCATGCAATTCGGCAAAAAGCAAGGTGTTACGTCACTAATTTAGGAAAAACTTCAAAAACTCCAGAACTGACAAACCCGAGACTTGATACCATTCTGGAAGAACTATCTACATATAATAAGTTTGTACGGAACTATCGATTTTTGAATACGCACCGAAACACCACAGCCTAAGAATGTTGAGTTGAAAACTTGAGTGCGGGTCATATAAGTTTACACGTATTAAAAAGCGGAGCGCTAATTTTATGTTATATTGCTTTGTTAATATCATTCACAATGGTGCCTTCGCCTCGCAGAAACTTACATGCCCAGTCTAGAGGTGGAGACCGGTAGGAGGTCATTTAAATAATCAAAGTCTAAAATGTAATAACCTTAAGACATTTTCACACATAACTCTGTTTTGTTTATAAATGTAAAAAAAAAAAATGGTTTAGAAACGATGGAGTTATGAGGTAAGATTAAGTGCCCGTAGACTTTAATATGTGATAATAATTTTAACTTGATACCTCCACGAGTTCTTGAGTAAAAGGGTCTTAATAGACAGACATTTTTTGAAGTGAAAACTTCTTTAGCGGCGTTGTGCACTTTTTTTAGCATGGGTAAAAAATGTTAAACTCACGTCAGGTCACGAGCCCTGATCGAAAATTCATACAAAATTCGTAAGACGTAACTCACGTCAGATTTATTTACATTAGGTTAGTTTTTGTGATGGGTCAAAAATGATAAACTCAAGTCAGACTGAGCGCAAGACGGAAACCATAGTGCCACGCCATAACAATTCGCAAGACTGAAACCATAATGCCACGGCTATTATAACTTTGAAGTGAAAACGTCTTTAGCGACGTTATGCACTTTTTTAGTGATGTGTAAGAAATGTTAAACTCTAAGACTTCTTTAAGCCGTATGAGTAGTAAGTTGTGATTTATTTATAATAAATAAATATGAATACGAAGTCATGGGAAGTAAATAGCTAGTATGTTTTCACTTCTGCCGGCACTCCCGGAGTGCAACCCGTTTTTTTTTTTAATGTCTAATAACTGCATTGACATAGAAGATTGATTTTTTTACAGCTTTAAGGAACCATAGACCTTAGAATTTGATATTAAATTCAAGTTGATAACTCCAAGCGTTCTTAAGTAAAAGGTCTTGACAGATAGACAAACTTTTTTTTTAATATGTTATAAATATAAATTAACGAATTTCCGACGAACCATAGACCTTAGCATTTGATATTAATTTCAACATGTATCTAAGAAAAAGAGTCTTGACAGACAGGCAGACAGACAGACAGACAGACGGAAAACAAAGTGATCCTATAAGGGTTCCTTTTTTCCTTTTTACGTACGGAACCCTAAAAACCGATTCACACTTGACGTTTTTAAATAGCCTATGTCCGTTCCCAGGACTCAAACTTTCTCCATGCCAAATTTCATCTAAATCGGTTCAGCGATATAAGCGTGAAGGGGGAACAGACAGAGTTAATTTCGCATTTATAATATTAGTATGAATAGTATGGATTTAATCTAAACAAATATTTAGATGAGTCTCATCTATTTTCTACAGGAAAACAAAACAACAGCGGTCAAGTGTATTTAAATGGTTATAGAGAAAACAGGTTTGCACAGGAACTGCATCAAAACTCATTCTCATCTTTGTACCCACCTAGGTTATACCATAAGCATTTATTACCTTCGCCTGAAGCCCTGTGTGTAGGCACCGCTCTGCCGAACCTTCTTCGCAGTTTGTGCAGCAGCCCTGGTCCAGTTGAGGGTCTGTTCACACTTGGAGACAGTGGGTTCAGTGGATCAGACATGTTTTATTCTGCAAATTTTTTTTTTTTAATTATTTATTTTGATTTTAGCGAGATCCTTAATAGTATAATTCAAGCTGGAGTTATTTTACCAGCTGTAGTGAATATTCACATAATTTTAATAGTTTTGCTTTCAATAGAAAATAGTTTAATTGAAAAACTACTATTTGGTAACTAATCTATTACTTTACAGTTATACAGTATATTAATTTATTGTATTTATAGCAGGGGAGCTCGAGAGGGGATTTTGCGCGTTACTCGAGCGCGTCAGAAAATCATATGGGGAGAAACCTTGAACCCTATAATGTACCCCTACAATATGGTCAGATTAGTAAAAAAAATTGATCCTCAGAAAAACTCGAGCGCGTTTAAGACAAGGTAAGTTAAGTACGTGCAGAAAAGTGTATATTTCAATAACATGACATAAGGAAATAGGCGAGTCTCAAAGTTGTAAAAAAAACGTCACCTCGAAATACTCGTGTGCGATTGATTTTTTTTTATTTGAAGGAAATCCTATCAGGATTACTCTGACGATTTTCATGGTGCGATGTAGCTAAAACCATCAATAAAGGATAAAGCGTACAGATGCTGAGAACTGTGTATTTTCCCTCCCCCTCTCTTGCACCGTCGTCACACTACCGTCTTAGCTGATCGTTATAATTATGTTAGCCAACACGGAACATATTAAAGCATCAGTAAAAATCTGGGTTGATCTTGGAGTAGGTAATGCACGCCGATATATCGACATTTCTGCTAAATTAGACCTACTT
Organism: Apoda limacodes; assembly: GCA_946406115.1. Lineage (NCBI taxonomy): Eukaryota > Metazoa > Arthropoda > Insecta > Lepidoptera > Limacodidae > Apoda > Apoda limacodes. Next base: position 2,856,586 of record OX291540.1, on the reverse strand, counting down.
GTTTCACAAACGCTACCAGTCTTCCAAACCAAAAAAGGCCTTTAGAGATTTTAATGGGATCTGAAACTTTTCAAAAAGCATTTGCAGACTTGGGATCCGAAGCTTATGATATTTAAGAATTATCTCTCACCACGGAATCTTTTTCTGCCATTTGTACTGATTAAAAAAACTTACTTCTTTTTTTTTTTTAACTACTTTTATATCAATAAATGATTGAATTTTCTATATATATTTTTTTTTTATTTAAAAAAAAAACGAAAAAAAACTTTTAAAATTGTCAGTTTTTTTAACAAAACAACAATAAATAATTGTCAGATTATCATCTAAGACGCCTAGGAGTATATACTATCTTTATATTTATAATTCTACTGTACGTGTATATGTCACTGTACTACTCCTAAACGGCTGGACCGATTTAAATGAATTTTTTGTATGCGTTTGGGTGGAGCCCTGGATGGTTTAGCTTCACAAATTAGCCCGGTAGATGGCGCTGCATTCGGTATCATGCAGGACAACGTCTGCCCGGTCAGCTAGTTGTCTGTATAAAAATCTGACGCGCTCAAGTATTTCAAAGTACCCAGTTTTTCCTCCGTGAAAATTCTCGATAGAGGTTGCTTATGAAGTGCGTAGGTGTAAAACATGACAATTTGGTGAGATGTCGTAATTTTCTGACTAACAGTAAGTTTTTTATTAAAATGTTGAGATAATTGGTAAATAAACTGGGAAAAACAATTGTCCTACAAAATGGATGGTTTGTCTGGAGCGTCCTCGGCTCCGAATATGTCCAAATAACGAGGTCATAAAAATTAATAAAACCTGGGTGATTTTTGTATGCAGCTTAGTAATTATTTGTGTGTTAATTAATGAAATGGCCATGCAGTCCTACAAATTTAGTGGTACGTTTTCACACTCCTGCACTTGGAAGTTGGTAATTCCACAGTAACACTTTTTTCATTAATGACAATCTTTTTTTATCTGTAAATGTAGAACACAATTTTACCACTGTCCTACACAAGTGGTATTTATTTCCAGAAAAGGATATATTTTGTTCCCACACTTATAACTATATATTTTGATGTAAAGTTAAATGCATAAATAATCCCGAGTAAATCACGTTATCGTTACACATTGAAAAAAACCCCAAACACAATTTTTTACTCCGTAGGAAGAGATTTTAAGAGTCGGCAACGCGCGAATGAAAAATGTACCACTAAATTAGTAGTACTACATGGCCATTTCGTAGAACAAATATTTGCTAAACTGCATGCAAAAAATCAGCTGGTAAATAATAATTTTTATGACTTTGTTATTTGGACATATTCGGAGCGGAGGACGCTCCAGTCAAACCATCCATTTTGTAGGACAAATGTTTTTCTGAGTTTATTGTCCAATTACCTTAACATTTCAATAAAAAACTGACTGTTAGTCAAACAATTTCGATACCCCACAAAAATTGACATGTGTAACTTATTTATTTGTAAAACTTTATTATCTAACCCCTATCGAGAATTTAAACAGAGGAAAAACAGGCGGTGGCTGCTGGACAATTAGCTTGGATGGGTAACTTAAATTTGTCCAAAATTAGCACTTTAAAGCTTAATATTTCACATACAGACCCTTGATCAGAAAACTGGTTTTGTCACACCTGCAATATTTTTGAATGATCTTTGAATGAACAACACCCCACACCATAGGATAGCCGAAAAAAAAATCCCCACTCTATATGTAAGGGAGGGTACCATAAATTTTTGTTCAAGATTTTATTTTACTTCTTTTTTGATGGCATGAGTAATATGTATACTCGTGCCAAATTACAGCTTTCTAGTATTAAGTCTCTGAGCTAAGCTGCAGACAGACGGATAGACCAACATGGTGAAAGTATTAAGAGTTCCTTGTTGACTATGGAACCCTACAAGTGTATGCGACAGCAAGTTAGGGGAAGTTTACACTGTGTGCTGCAAAATCGTCGAAGTGCACATCAGAAACCACATAATTATATATTTTTTTTTTCTTACAGACATCTAAGAAGTTTTTGTTTCATCACTCTAATGCTATAATTTTATATACTACAAATTATTATTCTCCATCCATCACCCTAAAAACTGCCATAAACAAGAAAAACACGACAAGATCATAAGCATAAGAAGAATGAACTAGATATTTGAAAATATGCATTAATGAGAGCGGAGTTCACATAAACAACAGGGTGTACAAAAGGGTGCACTGAGTAATGGCTTAAAAAAATTGCAAAATGAAAAATGCAAAAGATTTTACTAAGTTATACATTAAATGATTTTAGGACTTTTTAATAAATATTTGATGTTTCACAGTTCCTGTGAGACTATGTACTAAACTGATTCTTCTTCTTTTTGTGAAAATATTTGAACGCCCTGGAGTTCTGGGGAGTGATCACAGAAAAAACTGCAAACACGCTTCACACAAACTTTGCTGCCGACGATGGTATGCAAATGAATTAAACAAAAATACTGAAAGAGAGTCAGAAAATTTAGTGAAAATTTAGTACTGGTACACCAAGTAACCTTTTAAAGACCGATATACCACCCTCCTACTACAAGCAAACTGCTTGAAAAAATCCTTCTAGTCTTTGAGACTCCTAAAGACCATTCATGAGAGGTCAGTCATACCAAACCACCTATTTGGATTTACACAGAAACATGCACATAAATAGATTATATATAATGTCATAAGAGATGCACTAGAAGAAAAAAAATACTGCTATGCAGCACTTTTAGATTACTAGATTTAGCAGGCCTTTGACAGGGTTTGGTACAAGGATCTCTTTCATAAAGTCAAGCTTCATCTGCCGCATAGACACTACTGCATCATCAAATCTTTCCTCACGGACTGCATTTTTTTTGGCTGTTTATAATATAATAGTGAAAAGTTTTGCGTTTTAGGTTTATATTGATACATAAAAATTACTATTTAATTCAATTTAAGGTAACTGTCTCCGAAAGGTCATTGAAATATTGAAAAAAGTACATTTTAGACTCTTCATTGTTCTTCATTTAGATTTGCCTATTCTATGACAGTTATTTTAGAAGTTGGTACCTTTAATGTAGACATATCTGCACTATACTTTGATGGGAGGAAAGATAGAACTTTAAAAATTATAAGGAAGGGTGGTAAATACTACAGGACAACATCTGTTGTGGAGCAAATTTCATTAGTTCAAAAGTTAAGTGGTATTATAGAAATACTAGAAAAAACTTGTTCCTTCATCTTGTTTGGTGTATGGTACCTTCAATGTACCAAAGGCAAATTTCTGCCACAAATGGCTGATGATTTGAGTTCTGAGATTTTTAGGCCATTTGAATTTTTTTTTAATGTTTTCATTATTGTTTCATTGTTTCTTTGGTTAAATTGAAATAGTAAACACATCTATTTTCTATTATCTATTATTTATAATTACGAACATAGTAAATTATGTTCAATAATATGCCTTGAAGACACCTGAGACTTTCGGCAAAATGTAAAATTTCAAGTGCTTTGCGGAGACAGAAGATGTTGTCCTATCTAAAAATTGGCAAGAATATTTACTTTACTAAAAGGCACTAATCCCCTACTATTTAAATAAAAAAAAGTAGAGAGATCCTACATCGTAAACTGTCATGGATATAACATAAAGAAAGTAAAAGAAATAATAATAATAATCTTAAATACAAACCATGCCTTGGCTTATTGGCAGAGAACCGCAACTGTTTCTCATTAATAAACTTCTTGCTTATAAAATGGTGCTGAAACCCATTTGGATTTACGGCAGGTTGGATTTATATCAAGTTGCCTGAATTTAAAGATTCTGTCACTGTGGGGGAGTCCAGCGGGCCGTTTCGAAATAATCAATACAAAAATCAAAATACGCGAGACGCTCATATTAAAAGGCCGCCATTTTGAGGTAATCTGTGGTTATTGACATGTTTTTGTAATCTGTGCTATTGATGTCATGCCTATCTAGTCTATTCTTACAGATAGTAATCGCTTTCTATTGAATATAGCCAGCCTAATGGTCTCATCCAATATATAACGAAAAAAAAGTTTATGTGTCATTACATTACTTCTGAGTTTAAGTGAATGTGCTACCTTTGGATATTATCAGGCTATTCTCGGCGGCTTTGCTACCCCTTTGGAAACCGATGTAAAGATAGAACTCTAGCTTTATTCAGAAAAAACTTGTCTACACCACCATGACGTAGTCTTAATCTGCCCTAACCCTAGATGGTATTTTATGTCGCCAGAGGCGCGGCGGTAGAGTAGCTTCTGCCCGCTGTAATAAAAGTGCAGGCAAGCACAACCTGTAGGCCTGCCCTGAGCAAAAAGTTTTATCTTTTATCTATATCCTATATCTTTGTTATGCAGGCCTGAGGGGTATATCCAACAACGCAAGAGATGAGGATGGAGAGCAACTCCAGTGGGGGGAAATGGTCCTCGCCACCCCCAGCATCCAACTCTTGGGATCTTCATGTAACTCCAATGTGTGCATAATACAAAGGCAACAGGACTGCATCTTAGGACATCTATCCAATACTCCATAGTTCACTAGAACATTGGACTTAAGTGAGGCTGGTGAAGGAAGATACTTAATTCCAAAGCCTTTAATACAAAAAAAAGACTGGAACACCACCCTTACCAACTGGCTGTACAGCTCACTGCACCAGCCAAAATCAAACACTTGCAGAGGAGCCAATTTCTGAACTGTAGTGTCTAAAATAAATAACTATGACACAACACTAATGAATAGTTAATGTATAATTCTTTCCCTGGGCCACAATAAGCACACAACCCATCTGTTTACGATGACCAATCGCAAAATTTGGTCACAAAAAAAGGGATTTCCCTTTAAATCACTAGTAACTGACCCCAAATTTACATAGTGCAAAAGGTGTATGGTCTGAGCATTTCTTTCGTCATTTATTCTGACCAAAACACCATTTTGACTTTAAAATATTAGTAACAAGTAACTTATAGATAATTGACTTCAAAAGAGTGATATGATATCCTGTTTTCCAGGCATAAAGCATTTGAATTTGATAATGAGAGTGACCTAGATCTAGGCTAAAAAATGACTTCACTGAAATCTTAATAGGTCTGAACAGTGCAACAAAACTTCGGGCCTTAAATGTTTGTTTGGTCGCTAGTGTTGTGGTAAGTTCACAAATTTCTATATGGCGACTATAGTTATGATTTTTGACTACCGGGTCAAAATGTTTGTTGCACTGTACCTATCTATAATATATGTTGATATCTCAAGCATTAAATGTTCGAATATCAAGCTAACTTCTGCACAATATTTAATGCTAAGAAATAATGTTATACAGGTGCCAAGAAATAATTGTTAGGTATCTATTCAAAATAATTATCTATTTTTTATACTTACTGCTATACAATGTGATTCTAGCTTCTTTAAACTCTGGTAATTGTTTGGCAGACTCCGAACAATATAGGAATATTAAATAGTGCATTGAAATACGTACATATTTTTATTATATTAAATTAAAAATATAAATTTTTGTGACAGTAACATGACAATCTCACGAACAAAACAAACATACCAATCACAGATAATAGTATAACCAATAGGTAGGGCGCGTTCCATCTTATCTACTTCGTAGCAGAATTCAAAGAGAATATAATAGATACACCTATTTCCATTTCTTTATTTTCTTGATGACAGTTCTAATTTGATAGTTATAGTGTTGTGACTAAATAAGTAATAAAATCGATCGCATATATTCATTATTGTTTTGAACAAAAACAAATACAACAAAAATATTCAAATATATATTTTTTCAAGGTGAGAACACTCAATGGCCCACTGCCATGTCGTGTTTGTTTTAATCTGTCACTCGCAACAAGACGGTCGTGCTATTTAGTCACTACATTTCTGTTCGCTGAGTTTTTTCACATTATCCATACGTTACGTTGTGTATTTTGTGTCCATTCGTGTTGATTGCTGCCAATTATCAAAATGCCTAAAGGATCTATTCTGGAACGGCAGGCGAGAGAATTGGTGATCAAGGTTCGTATCCTATTTTTACTGATGAGACTTGGTTAAATGCAAACCACACAGTATCTAAGAACTGGACTGACGACACCGCTTCTTCCGCTAGTTCAGTGCCAATGGGAAAAGGTGAACAGCTTATCATATGCCATGCAGGATTCGTGTCAGATGCTTTACAGGCCTTTAAATCCAAAAAAACAGTGGACTACCACGAAGAAATGAACGCGGAGATTTACGAAGGATGGTTTAAAGAAAGGTGCAATCTCTGGAGGAACCGTCGATAATTATTAAAGACAACGCTACATATCACTCCAGACAAATTGATAAAATGCCGACGCTGGCCAATAAAAACAAGAGATAATTGACTGGCTCCAACGTCATGGCGAAAATGTGGATAATACTTTATTAAAAGTACAATTAGTGGATATTTTAAAATCGAAAGAAAGCCTCCCTAAACATATATTACCGACGAAATAGCTGCCGAATGTGGTCATTGGGTTCTTCGACTCCCGCCGTATCATTGCCAGTACAATGCTATAAAACTAATATAGGCACAAATCAAAGGACACGCCGCTAGAAACAATACCCATCCCTCTTTTACGGCAAACAAAATGTTAGATGTATTAAAAAAATGCATGTGTGCAAGTAACTGCTGATTACTGGGAAAAAATTGTGAGAAGAACCCAAAACATTATAGCGTCGGATTGGGAAATTCATGTGGCATTCGATAATATAGAAGTACAGGAACTTATAATAAATGTTAGGGAGAGCTCATCGAGTGACAGTGACGATTCATCAGATTTTGATTAAAATAAATTAAGAATCAACATATTATAATTATATCTTGTAATGAAATGTAATATTAGTTGATAAATTTATATTTATTAACTTATCCGGCAATAGTTTAGTTTCTTACATTTTGTAAAAAAATATCGGGTCTGTTATCGTGTTACGTTTATCGATAGCTCCTTCCCTATCAGTTTCTCCGACTCTGCTATGACCTTGTATGTGCGTAAGCGTCATATTTTTATTAAATAATGTATACATAATGTAAAAGAGACGCTCGTTCAAGTTTTCACAGAAGCTGTCATCGAGAAAAAAAAGAAATGGAAATAGTATATGTACCAATTGTTAGCGGTTTACATATTATTAGCAAGCTACCTCTATTTTTTGACAGTTCTTTTTGTCTATATTTTTAAGCAATTTATTTTGATTTTTTTGTAGAGTTATAACAAAGATATAGAAATAACAAAAGTAAACTTTTGTATAAAAACAAGGGTAGGTATTACTATGTTTCTCAAAGGATTATATATATACAAGGCAGCAGGAAGGGTAGGGCAGACTAGGTATAATGTTATTTTCATACGGCAAAAATGGCATTGTAGGCACTTTACTTCATATGGTTAAACTCCATAGGTGTTGAGCTACTTCTGCTCTTCATCCCCCCGACGGGCCGCGGCACGGTCGAAAAACTATTGTTAGGCGGCCTCGGCACGTACTAACGGCCCCAGACAACGATCTTGCTATCCGGATGGCGAGATTAGTCTCAACGATCTCCCCAAATAGGGCATTCCCCCTAACACGACGCCGACGTCCCCAGGCTCCCGAGGCAGCTGCCCCCCCTGCCCGTACCTGGCTACGCCCATGGATACACCAGGTCAGACAACTCGCCGACATTATACGTACCGCGTGACAGCGCCTGTGACATGTATTTTGCGTCGACGAAAATTGATAAAAAATGCCTTTTTTTGTAGTGAAATCGTGTAAAAACTACATGAGTAGACTTAAAATGTAACGAGGAATCCCCTACCACGCGTAGGTTATGATGATTGTGTTATTGTTTTTATAATTATATTTTATTTAATTGGATGTAAATTCTAAACAAAAATTATAAGGGTGTTGTCAGTTTTTTTATAAAAAAATTTCCCTACAAGTTGGGAAATCTGTATTTGTGACTCAGTCAGATTAGGTTTCGTAAGTTTTTAGGATTCCGTATTTTAAGTTTCTGTATTTTTATGAAGTAAATATATTTGAATATTTATACAGTAAAACCCGCTTAAAACGATCACGCTTAATACGATTTCCAGTATTATACGCCATTTTACGTCAGTCCATGCAACTTGAAGCATGTTTTGATACATTTTATTACCGTTAAAACGATTCGTCACCCGTTCAATATGTCATCTGTACGGTACAATTTGCATGTGGCATCGGTTACTGACATAATGTAAGCGAAAAGCATTGTAACTTCATGTAAAGATGACGTTTTTAAAGAAAAATCACAAACAAAAACTCAAACACAGTTAGCTGCTGAACTTCAGTTACCAGTTTACATCAAAACTCTTTGGAAATGTGATTACTTTAAGTAATTTCATTATAAATATATGTAACAATACTATGATATAACGTTATTTGATTATTAAACACACAACATTAGTACACTATAGTAATGTTTTATTTTCGCTATCCCTGCTTAATGTATATGAATACCTATTTATTTATTTACATGTTTGTAAATTTTGTCTGTATAAATGTATATGTACGTCTGCTGTGTAGTGATTTATGATATATGAATATATTTTTTCGGGATTTACTATAAATCCCGTCACACAATAATTGAGATCTTTTTACTTATTATATGGTGCCCTCTATGCAATCTGAAAAACAATAGGCAATTGAAATATTACTTGAATTTTGTTTTTTTTTTTTAAATTAAACTATTTAAATTGTAAAGCTTGTTTATTAAGTGTTTTAAAACTGAATATGTATTTATTAGCTGATTTACTATAATATTATGTTTCGTTTGTAATTTTACAAAGAGTACGTACCTATTGGACGCACAGAATAAAACATTATTGTAATAATATTGTATAGCTAGTTGTAGTTAATTCACTTGACGATTCGAAAGTGTTCTTAGAAACCCATCTGAATAAAAAGGTTTTTAATTTGAATTTAAACTTATGAAATTCGGCAAACATGTTTAGAATCTGGTATAGACATATAGTCATATAACATATACAAAAACTTTTTGCCAATATTACATACCTATGGGTCGAATTGATAAGGTCTCCTTTTTTGAAGTCGGTTAAAAAGGACATTGTATTGAATGGTCTCTGTTCAGTTATAAAATGGTACACAAGCGAATTTTGATTTTATCAATTTATTGGTCACGTAGAAAGTTTTCTTCTAAAATCACACTCTAATTTGAATTTGACAACGCTAAAATGTGTTAAGCGATAATTTGTCCCTAGTCCTTGTTCCTTTTTTTACCCATTTCAATAAAAGAATAACGGTCGCATAACATAACCGAAGCTAATGCTTAAGTATTTTACTGGATTTAAAAAGTGGGCAAATTGATAATTCGTAGGGTAACTCTCTAAGCACTTCTACACATAAATGGGCGGCCATTTTCCTGCTTCACTCGTGCTTTACGTCCTTTTTTTTTAGGTCCGTGGTAGGTGCGTATTTTGCATTACTCTTTGACAGCTGTCAAATGTGATAGTAAATCCTTAAAAAACAGTTATAGAGTTAACATTTTCATATTATAAAGTCTCTCTCTCTTTGTTTTTTTTTATATCACTACGGTTGCGAACAAGCCTACGGTCCGCCTGATGGTAAGCGGGCACCGCAGCCTAAATTTCTCTTCCCTCTCTCCGCGCCGCGCCGCCCGCCGGACTGAAGGCAGGCTGTCAAAGTCATCTTTACTGGCAACACTATTTTTCTATACATACCAGCGTTCCACATATTGCTAATTTTTTATCCAAAATCTTCTATTTCACGTGTGAGACTGTGTCAAACTCTCTCTTTCACACTCGTTGATTTTAGCTCTAAGTCTTTGTATTGAAATTCGTTTCATAGGAGCGCAATCGCTAGCGCTCCTCTCAGTACAAGTCCATACCAAATCTAACTATGAGTTACGGAATGTTTTTAGTGAAATGCTATGCTAACACAAAGAGTAACCGAAGGGTAAAAACTAAATATTTTAAGTAAAATCTAAAAACATATTTTTTATTAAGTAGATAATTATTTATGGGAGAGCGCTGCACCAGCGCTCCTAAGGACGAGCCGAATCTGTCTAGAAGAAGACGACCTGGTCGCTCGACTGGTGACTTGCTAGTGTATCTCACACACCGATGACCACTAGCCATTGAGAGTCAGTAGGAGGCATTTGCACGTAACCTGGACATAGTAAAGGAGTTCGCTTGGGTCTGGCACCGGGGTCTTCTATCAAAGCTGGCATCTTACGAAGTGCCCGAGGGTTTGTGCAAATGGGTGGCTAGCTTTTTGTCCGGCAGACGCATACGAGCCGTAGTTGACGGTAGTTGCTCTGATAGCATGGACATTAATGTTGGTGTCCCGCAAGGCTCTCTACTGTCTCCTACACTGTTTCTACTGCATATCAATAACATGTTGGACATCAACAACATACATTGCTATGGAGATGACAGTACTGGAGACGCTTAATACACGGATCGTGCAAGCATCCTTCGTTCTGTTGTGAAGGAAAAGCGTGGAGAACTTGAGTCTCAAATCGAGACCACTCTGTCGAAGGTCTCTCTGACAAGGGACGGGAAAACTTGGTCCGATTCAACCCTATAAAGACACAAGTTTTCCGCATAGAAAACCCCATTCACCATGGTCCCAAAATTCCAGTACACTCCCCTCCCCATCTCCAAGCGCATTGTGGCATCCTTGGTGTTGACATCTCTAGCGATGTTCAGTTCCGAGATCATTTGCAAGACAAGCTGAAGCTGGCGTAAAAAAACTTGGTGTACTCAACAGAGCAAAGCAGTAGGTATTTCACGTCGGGGAAAAGGCTGCTGCTTTACAAGTCGTAAGTTCGACACCATATGGAGTACTGATACCATCTCTGGGCGGTTGCGCCCGGATAGCAGCTTGGCCCTTTTGACTCGGTTTAACGACGGACTGTGAGAATTGTTGATGATCCCAAACTAACCTTGCCGTATCGAACCCTTAAGTCTGAGGAGAGACTTTGCCACCCTGTGTGTTTTCTACCGCTTGTACAATGGGAGGAGGAGGGCCGAGTGATAAGAAGCCCGGCCACACGACGAGCTGCAACGAGCCGTTCGGTCGACCCGTCCTCAGCCCAGCGGTCAATTCAATATACCAACGACCTGTTACCGAACTGGAAGTTTTTACTATTATTAAGAAACAGAAAAACAAACATAGCTTTGGTGTAGATAATGTGCCACCTGTGGTTAAAGAAATGCATTACATAACTTACTCCGCCTTTAACAAAAATTAGAAACCAATCGTATAAACAAGGAAAATTTCCGGAATTACTAAAAGTTTTAATTGTTAAACCAGTTTATAAAAAAGGGTATCCAGCCAGGTAACTATCGGCCTATCGCATTACCTTCTACATTTTCAAAAGTAGTAGACAAAAGTATGTGCAATAGATTAAATTTGTTTTTTGAAAAGTATACTATATTTAATGATAGTCAGAATCGATTTCGCAAAGGTCGTTCGACTACACTGGCTGTGTATAAATACATACAAGAAATACTGATGTACTTAAATGAATAAAAAATATGCAATCGGTATCTTATTGGATATGACAAAGGCTTACGACAAGGTCCCGTACAGAGTCTTATTAAATAAGCTTTACGATTCAGGAATTTAGGGACTGTGTCCTTGTTGGTTCCAATCATATTTAAAAGACCGTAAACAATACGTGCAAATAGAATATTACAACTATTCTACTTGGGAAATTGAGCATATTACGTGTAATGAACAAATCTTAATCGTCAATACCACAGGGTAGCGTACTCGGTTGTATACTTTTCTTAATCTATATTAATGACCTTCTCAAAATGGTAAATCAGCTATGCGTTCTTTTTGCTGATGATATCTCCATACTATTAAGTGCAAAAACCAGTATAACTTTGAGCCAGGGGCGGATCGCCTCCATCGCCTCCATCGCCCCCCCTAAGGACAGCCGAGGAAAAAATGAATTTTAACATTTTTTAAATATATAACCATCTATTTTCATATTAGAAATAGGTAAATTTGTTAGGAAATACGCCCATTTTTTTACAACGATAAAAGAAAGCTGTACTTTTTTGTCCCCTTAGCTGTCTTTGCAGTGAACCCCTTATATTTAGTCTAAGTAATTTAAAAAAAAAAAACCAAAAAAAGGAAAAGCAAAAATAGAAAAAAAAAGATTTTTTACAGCGGCCACCCCATGCACATTTAATGTGGATTTTTGTAACATACGGGTGTTCACGCAAATCTTAACGCAGTCCACCACCATCTGGAGACTAATAAAAAATTAAATAACAAAATATTTTTGGACATTACACAGCGTCGTCTGGCCCCAAAGTAAGCAGAGCTTGTGTTATGGATGGGTGTCAGACAACGGATACGGATACAAATATATATTTTTTTTGTAAATACATACATATTATACATAAATACACCCAGACTCAAGACAAAAACAAATGTTATATATCACATAAATGTTTGTTCAATGCGGGAATCAAACCCACACCGTCTGCGCAGCAGTCGACAACACTACCAACTAGGCTGCGAGGGAGACTGCGCAGCCGACCATTCTTTTTCTAACGGCGGGAGGTTATCCTGCCCGGCCGACACATCATACCTACATTATACCGGCTACAAACTCGAACACAATTTTGTAAGTCGTGCCGGTGTATGTATGTTTGTCCGGAAGGAAATCTGCAGTCGCCGCCTTCATAGCCTTGAAGATAGGCACCTGTCGACATTGTGGGTGCGCGTAGATCACGGCGGCCACACTCGTATCTATGCGTGAGTATACAGGTCTCATAGCCGTGACACGGACGTAGCTCGACTCTTCACGCACCTGAGTTTGACGACTGACAAAGTTCTAGAGCAATATCCCACAGCAAAACTATTTATTTTGGGTGACTTCTACGCTCATCATCGTGAGTGGCTCAGTTCTCGAACCAATAACTACGCAGGGATATTTGCTCATGAATTTCCTCTGACCTATGGATTCTCTCAGCTGGTACTTTCTCCAACGAGAATACGAGATACAGAGGGCCATACAAGCTCCTTACTGGACCTTCTGCTGACTACACGTCTGAAAGGATATTCCGTTTCAGTGGATACGCCTCTAGGCTCCTCGGACCACTGTTACGTTCGGTCTCAAGTGTCATGCACACAACCCGATCCATCTGGGTTAACTAATTGGCGTCGTGTGTGGCATTATAAGTCGGCATACTGGGATGGATTGCGAGACTTTTATGCATCGTACCCATGGAGGCAGTTCTGCTTTAGCTCAGAAGATCCTGACGTCTGCGCAGCCGCAGTCACAGAGACAATCCTCACTGGTATGGAATGTTATATTCCTAACCCGCAAGTACCCGACGTCAAAAAACGACTGTGGTTTAATAGATCTTGCAGAGAAGCTAAAATTCTTAAGCAAACTGTATATGAGGCTTGAACCAGGGCTCGTAATAATAAGAATTCGAATATTTCTGAGGTAAAACGCAAATTAAATGCTGCCTCGTGGTTCAGTAAGAAAGCAACTGCCAGAGTAAAATTCCAATTCTTAAAATAGGTGGGTGACTTGCGAGTTATCCTTCTGGGAGTCTTGCTTTCTGGTCGCTTGCTAAAGCTGCCGAAGGGAACTTTTGCTAGTCGTTACGACCATTGCGAAAGACCGATGGTAACTTTGCCCATAGTGCTAAAGAGAAAGCTGATCTACTGGGAAGTCTCTTTGCTTGAATGCTTGAATATGAAAGATGAAGGCGCTGTACCACCTACTATACCGTGGTGCGGTAAGATCTTTCCGGAAATCTCCATAACACAGCGGGAGGTACGGCGGGCGTTGATTTCTCTAGACGTTCATAAGTCAAGTGGGCCAGACGGTATACCAGCAGTAGTGCTTAAGCAGTGTGCTCCTGAGTTATGTCGTACTCACGCGCCTCTTCGCACTTTCCTAACACACGAGGCAATGTCCTTCTTCATGAAAGACTGCGAATGTGCACCCGGTGCCCAAAAGGGCGATAGATCAGATGCATCAAATTACAGGCCTATCGCTATTACCCCTGCAGCATGTGATCAACTCGCGTGTCGCTCGCCGCGCTCTTCGAGCCCCTGTGCCAAATCGTTCCCCCACCTTGGTAGCTGATGTGACCCTTTCACGGTCACTCGCTACCCCGCCCCCCGCAACCTCCGAAACCGCACCCCTGTCTCCGGTAGCCGTAATGTCCGCTGAGTTGGCGTTGTCCTCAAACCAGGACGACGAAGGCTTCAAAGTGGTTGGCCTGGGGACAAAAAAGGGGAAAAAGCGGAAGAAGACCGCCAAGTCAAAAAAGGCTTCGGCGGCATCCGCTCAGGTGTCTACTCCTCCTCCCTCCGATTCTGAGGCTAAACGCCTCAAAGCGCCTAGCGCTTCACCCTTCCCCGTCCAACTCGGCGGCCAGCCCTGAGCCAGCCGCCATGGACACAACCCCCGCCGTCACCTCTTCGCAGGCCGACTGTCCCACTTCGGGACGGACGGAAAAAAATCCGCCCCCTGTTGTCATCAAACGCTATGAAGGCCAAGCGTATAAACTATACGCACGCCCGCAATGATGCCGAGCGCGGCATCAAAGTGCAGGTCCCGACACCGACAGATTTCCGAAATCTGACGGCCTTTCTTACGGCTCAGAAATACGAGTACCATACGTACTCGCTGGCCGAAGAACGCGTGCTCAGGGCAGTTATACGGGGAGTCTCTAAGGAATTCTCCGCAAAAACTGTCCAGGACGACTTAATCGTCCAAGGTCTCCCTGTAGGGGAAGTACATCGCATGTACAACGGCCGCATAGCGGACATAGCGAAGGCGTTGGAGCGGGTCTGGCACCGGGGTCTTCTATCAAAGTTGCCATGGCTCTGGATGTCGCCTACGCTGTTTCTACTGCATATCAATGACATGTTGGACATTAGCAACATGCATTGCTATGCAGATGACAGTATTGGAGACGCTTATTACACGGGTCGTGCAAACATCCCTCGTTTCGTTGTGGAGGAAAGCCGCAAAGGACTTGTGTTTCAAATCGAGACCATACTGTCCAAGGTCTCTGACTGGGGACGGGTAAACTTGGTCCGATTCAACCCTAAAAAGACACAAGTCTGCGCGTTCACCGCTAAGAAAACTCCATTCACTCTACAGTCTACTACTCCCACAATTCCAGAACACTCCCCACTCCATCTCCAAGAGCATTGGGATTCTTGGTGTTGACATCTCCAGCGCTTTTCAGTTTCGAGATCATTTGCAAGACAAGGTTAGGCTGGCGTCCAAAATCTAGGTGTATTCAACAGAGCGAGGCAGTACATCACGTCGAGGCACAGGTTGCGGCTTTACAAGTCGCAAGTTCGTCCCTATATGTAGTACTGCTGCCATCTCTGGGCGGGTGCACCCGGATACCAGCTTGGCCCTTTTGATTCGGTTCAACGACGGGCTGTGAGAATTGTCGACGATCGCACACACACTTGCCGTATCGAACCCTTAAGACTGAGGAGACAGTTTGCCTTCCTGTGTGTGTTCTACCGCTTGTACAATGCGATGTGCTCTGAGGAATTGTTCGACATGATGCTCACGGCTACTTTCTACCATCGCACCGTTCGCCATCAGCAGGGCATTCATTCTCATACTCTAGAACCGAAATGGTGGCGCACAGTGCGTATTCAGAGAAACTTCCTCCCGCAAACGCTTGGGTTGCGGAATGAGCTCCCTGCCAAGGTTTTCTCTAAGGACTACAGTACGGGGTTTTTCAAGGAAGAAGCCATGGAATTTTGAAGGGTCGGCAACGCGCGAGTGATACCCCTGGTGTTACAAGCGTCGATAGGCCACGGTGTCCGCTTACCATCAGACGGGCCGTGTGCTTGTTTACCACCTTAGTGGTATATAAAAAAAAAAAAAAAGGCTTATTTTGCGACGTCACGTCGTTTTAGAACCAACTTAATTGTTTTTTTTGGTAAACTATGGTTCGGTAAGTCATTTTCAAATTCTTCTTCGTAGTTATCATGATATTCAATGTCGATTTTGGATGTTGAGTGTGCAGTATTTTCGATGACCCACATTTTTGTCGTTATCAGTAGCTCACATGTATGTAGGTACAGCAACATTAGCATGTTCACTACTGCAGCTCTACGGAATATTTGGCTTACAGATGATTCAGCATCCACCAAGCAAAATCCACGGGGAGATTATTTTTGCATCCATATTGTACTGCATTCGTTCGTTAAGGTTACGCAGCGTTTCGACGAAAAAGTTGCAGGGATTAAAATTGTACAAAATGATCTTATTATTATCTCTAAAATTAAAAATGGCGGCTGATGCAGCGGTGGAATTTGGTTTATTTTTAATTGGGCAATTTTTAATTTCTATTAAGAACTAGCTGCTGCCCGCGACGTCGTCTGCTTGAACGCTACACTATAACAATAGCGCAATCTAATTCGACGCCATCGCCATCTAGTTAGCAAATAGGAATCTATTGAAAAATTATTAGTGAAAAATTATAACACATCTAAATTATGACTTTACACGATTTTTTAACATAAAATAAATGGCTACGTGTGTGTGGAATAATTAATAATTAAGAAGCAAGTCAAATATGCATCGTTAGATTATACGTTGTTACAGAATGCGTTGAAGAAATAAAGGTTCACTGTTCGTTCCCCGTAGGTGATAGCGTGATAATATGTAGCCTATATGTTGACCCGACTTCTTAATAATATTTAAATTTGAAGTAAATCCATGCAGTACTTTTTGAGTTTATCCCAAACATACATACAGACCAACAGACAAACAGACAAAAATTCTAAAAACTATATTTTTGGCTTCGGTATCGATTGTAGATCACAGCCCAAGTATTCTTTTAAAAAATATTCAATGTACAGTTTTGACTATCCTACAATTTTATTATAGTATGTATAGATACTTTCTCTTAAGGACAGAGCAATACATATAAAATATGTGACGGTAATTATTTAAATTTTTTGACTAGCCCGACTGGACTATGTGCTCATCACAATATCTACCTACATGACATACATTTTCAGATTTCAACCCACCTTTTTAACGACTTAAAAAAAAGAAGGTTATCAATATTCGACTGGTATGTATGTTATATTGTCAAAATTACTCAATATTCATATACACATATTAATCTATGTGGGCTTCTAAACAGATGTGATAAATTTCATAAATGTATGTATATATGGTTGTCAACGTATTTCTCTGAAACTAGAGATCAGATTTCAGTATTTCTTTTAATTTTCGAATTAGATATCGTTCAACTTAGGAAACAGTGTAAGTTTCAAAAAAAACGTTTTGTAGTCATCGAGACATGGACTGTTTGGCGACTTAATTAGCAAAATAATGAAATGTATGCCCAAGTACCAACTCAAAATTTAGAATTGGAAACAATTAATGAAATATAACACAATCTTTAAAAGCCCACTGAGAAGTAAAAATAAACCTTACGCTGCGCCGTGTCGTGTCCGCATTGGCAGTTGGCATACTTAGCGCCTAGACTCTAGAGACACACCGGGTGAATCGGATGGGCCGTCTGCTTGTTTGCCACCTTAGTGATATAAAGTCGGCTGACAATCGACGAAAATATCAGGTTACATGATTATAATATGTTACACGCAATAAGATCCGCGGTTGAATTGCGCCTTTAACCAAAGCGTTTACCGACGTTCTATTTTTTTAAGTGATTGGTATTTAAATCTTGAAAACTTCTGAATCAATTTTAATGAAACTTCCCTAAGTTGAACGGAACGGAACCTAATTTATTAAAATCTGATAACGAAATACGTAGACAAACATACATACATACATTTACTAATGAAATTTGGCATATAAGTTTAGAAGCTCACATAGATAAACTTATATGAATACTGCCCGCGGTTCCACCCGCCCTACATTCGAAAATCGGTGTAGGTTTTCAACAGCAACTCCTCAATTATAAATAAAATAGTCTGTCCTTTCTCAGGACTCAAACTATGTCTATGCGAAATTCGATACAGCGGTTTAAGCGTGAAGAGGTAACAGACAGACAGAATAACTATTGCATTCATAAAAGGATAGCGGGTAGAGGTAAGAATTCCTTATTGAAATACTACTAAGGTTTTAGTACCTAATTGGTACTATTCGGTACCTTTGTTTACGTAATTAGTACTTTCTGTGTAGCGAAAAAAATTTAATATAAAGTTGCCCGCCATTCTGACGTCAGGATGGCGGGTCACTTCGTATTTTAAGAAGTTTCATAGAGTATTACTTATGTCATTGTTTTTAAACATTTAGTACCTATTTGGTACCTAAAAATATCCTAATGTTAGCTTCCAAGACGTAGCCATTAAAAAGTTTTGACACAAAATAGTATTCAGATACTTTTACACAAGGGGTGTGTTCGTTTTTGAAAAAATAATACAAAATTTTGACAGCTCTAAACGAACGATGACCAAACAAACGATTGTATATCCCAAAACTAACGCACCCTTAGTACTGACTTTTTCAAAAACATTTTTCACGATAACTTTTTAACGGCTACGATTTGAAAGCTAACTTTTGACGGTAGGTATTAAATATATATTAAATATTTCTGTATCAAAATTAAGTAGGTATTGCCTTTCGTTATTATCCCCATAAAAAGTCAAAAGTTGCCAAAAAACAGCACACCTACCTAATTAAAATAGTAGGTAATGTAGGAATACGTAACGCCTTTCCGAAGGATTTCGTGGGAACTTGGTGAAGATGAGGCCAACATTACACTCACAGTTGGCGAGCAGGCAATATGACTTCATGCAGCATCGGCAGCGCATCGGCCCTTTTACTTGTCTTAGGCGACGCCGTCATTCTTTCCGGCGACCTAAATTGCAAGTGGCGTCGATGGAACTCTTCGGTCACTTCAAGGAGAGCCAGACTCCTCGACCAACTAGTTGACAGACTAAGCTTCGACGTCATCGCTCCCTTTCACCATGCCGCCCGCGCTAACCCTGACGTGCTTGACATAGCACTTCTAAAGAGAGTAAGACTTAGCTTTCGCTCTATAGAGGTGCTTGACGAACTTGACTCGGACCACTGCCCTGTCCTCCTCCGATTAGGTTCCCCATCCGACACTCCTCCCGACACTAGAACCGTGACGGACTGGGACAAATTCGAGCAGTTACTCGAAAATCCTAGTTCGCCACATCTAGATCGCGTCCCCGACAATATCTCATTCGCGAACGATATAAACTTGGCTATCGACTCACTCACTAGCCACCTGACCGCCACCGTTGGCGAGTGCTCGAGGCAAGTGCCGGTTGGTGACTACCACCACCTAATCCTGCCTCAGCACATCGGGTCGCTAATGACTGAGCGTAACGCAGCCCGCGGAAGACGCGATCGCGCTCCCCCCTGAGTAGCTGATCTTCGCACCCAACGATTCGGTGACCTGATGGAGAATATCTCTCCTTCTTATCAAGCTTATTGGTGCCTAGCTAGAGCGTTAAAATCAGACACATTTAACTCCCTTCTTCCGCTAACCCGTCCCAAAAACTTTTCCACATTCGATGACGATGAAAAAGCGGACTGCCTTGCGTCTAGCCTCCAAGCCCAATGTGCCTTAAGCACACAACCATTCGATCCCAATCACGCGCGAGAGGTAGACTGTGAAGTGGAAAGCAGAGTATCTCTGCCCCCAAGGGACCCTCTGCCCCTTGTTACGGTCGACGAGGTCAAACAGGTCATCAAAGGCCTACGACCCCGTAAAGCCCTAGCGCCGGCGATATCCTAAAGTGCCTTACTTTTCCCCTTCTGTCTTCTAGCAGCCATCTTCACCGCTGCTATCGACAGTTGCATTTTTCTCAGTGGATAGATACAATTGTTATAGGCATCCACAAGCCGGGGAAAGCTCGTACTGAGCCTTCTTCCTACCGCCCTATAAGTTTACTAAAGTCCCTTGGTAAACTTTAGGAACGCCTCCTCCTCGCTCGGGCACGGAACGCTATAGTCTCCAAAGGCATCTTTTTATCACATCTTAGTATTTAATTTTAAACAGGTGGTAACAATAATATTGTGTGAACTATATTTTCTAATAAGGGCCCGTCCATTAATAACGTGAGGCTCGAAAATCACGAAATATCACAAGGGGGGAGGGGGGATTGAGGGGGGCATGTAGTGTGACCTTAAGGTTGCGCCCTACTTGGATGTGCAGTTTTCTGCTCGTTTTTAAAATCGATTCCACCGCGTAATTACAAGTTTCAGACTGGAAAATATTAACATAGCTTTCTACATTCTTTAACTAGCAAATTACTGTTTTATTTGTTAATTTGTTTTAAGATATCTGTTAGACCATCGCTTTACAAAAATATCGGTAGAACTGAAAAATGAGGTTTTGGAGAAAAAAAAAAAAGCAACCAAATAAAATTAACAACCTAGAAAGACAATGTAGACACAGAAATCTGATCTTTTTTGGCGTAGAAGAGATAGAAAATCCGTACGATGAACTGGAAAAAATGGTAATAAATATAATAAATACATGCATAAAGATTTTATGCAACACTTACAACATAGAAGCTGTCAGAAGGTTGTGGAAAAAGGGAGAAAAAGTTCGACCGATAGTAATAACATTTAACACTTTAGGTTTCAATTTAAAAATACAAAAAAACAAACATAACCTTCAAAATACTATTAAGGTGGCAAACAAGCTTACGGTTCGCCTGATGGTAAGCGGTCACCATATCCTATGGACGCTTGCAACACCAAGGGTATCACTTGCGCGTTGCCGACCCTTCAGAAACATAATAACTTCTTACTTGAAGAACTTCATACTGTAGTCCAAGGTTTTCTACCTTGGCAGGGAGCTCATTCCACAACTTAAGCGGGAGGAAGTTTCTCTGAAACCGCACTGTACGCGACCATTTAGGTTCTAAAGTGTGAGAATGAATTCCCTGCCGATGGCGAGCGGTGCAATGGTAAAAAGTAGCCGTGGGCATCATTTCGAACTATTCCTCAGAACACAACCTATTTTACAAGCGGTAGTACACACACAGGGAGGCAAAGTCTCTGCTCAGACTTAAGGGCTCGATACCGCAAGTGAGTCTAGAATCGTCGACAATTCTCACAGCCCTCAACTTAATATCATTTTCTTCTGATCGAAAATATATTGAGCTTAAACCTGCACTAGAAGATATTAAGCATGATATAATAGGTTTGAGCGAAGTTCGCCGCCTAGGAGAAAAGGCAATCGAAGACGACGAATACATCTTCTACTACATTGGCCAAACATATATATGGAGTAGGTTTCCTAGTAAGGAAGAAACACAAAGATAACATCATAAAATTTACTGGAATATCTGAAAGAGTCTGTGTACTGGAAATCAAAATAGAAAACCAGTGTTTTGCAGTAATTCAAGCGCACGCCCTACTAAAAACTCATCACAGGAAGAAATATCGATTTTTACGAGGACTTAGCGAAGGCTTATGATTCCACATCTACTAAGTACATATTTTCTATAGGCGATTTCAATGCTCAAATCGGAATTCCAGACAAGTACGAACGTACCGCTACAGGAGAGTATGGTTACGGCATCAGAAGCGCTCGAGGCACGAGACTAATTCAATACGCGCAAGAATACAACCTAAAAATTATAAATACAATGTTCAAACTAAAACCAAAAAACCGCTGAACATGGATCTCTCCAGATAAAAACACAAGAAATATAATTGATTATATCATGACCACGAAGCACCTCATAATCTCTAAATATGAAGTACCACCATCTTTCTATCTATTTTAATACACCTAAATTCAACAAAGAAAAGTAGTCGACATTTCTCTAATAGATCCACTAAGCTAAAATCTCTAGTGGAGCAGGAAATGTACCTTACAAACCTCTACAGCTTTATACCAGAACTTATAAAAAATCAAAACAACTATAACGTGGAGGAGAACTACCAACAAATCATGCACTACATCAAGATAAGTCTAAAAAACTATAAAGGAACACATAAGAATAAAATCCTATCCGCGAAAGCGCTAGAACAAATGAAAGAAAGAAGCGAACTACATAATAAGCCCAAATTAAACGTAGCTGACAAAGAAAAACTAAAAACTGTGTATAAACTTACCGATAAAGAAATAGAAATATGTTACGTCACCTATAGAACAACAACCATACAAAGACACCTCAATAATACTAGATCTGCCAAAAAAAGCTTATAAAGAGCTAAATCAAGCCAAAACATGGGTTCCTTTTATCAAGTCTGGCAACAATAAATGCAAATCTCGCACAGAAATCATAAATGCTGCTACTGACTTCTACGCTAATCTATACAGACAACCAGACACACAAAATCAAAACATGGTTTTCTTTAGCTACACGGATACCTCTCCAACACACCAGTTTACAGAAAATGAAATATTAAAACCAATAATGAGACTTAAGCCAGAAAAAAACCCAGGACCGGATGGAATCACCAACGAATGTATCAAGGTTGCGAAGACTTTACTACTGACACCAATCACTATCCTATGGAATAAAACACTTAGTGAAGAAGCTGTGCCACATCAATGGATGGCATCGGGAATTATACTACTACTAGCTTTTGCACGCGGCTTCGCCCGCCCTAAATTTGGTCATCGGCATAGGATTCTTACGGCAACTCCTCAATTATAAAAAAAAACACAGAAGGTAAAATATTTTTAAATTATACGTACCGCCCTTCCCTCTCATGACTGCCCGCCGGCCACGCACATCATAAATGCGCGCGCAATATTTGATAATTATTTTGAAACATTTTTCATTGGTGCTCCGCTCCTATTTGTGTTGGCGTGATGATATATTGCCTATAACCTTTCTTGATATATGGGCTATCCAACACTGAAAGATTTTTTTAAATCCGACCAGTAGTTCCTGAGATTAGCGCGTTCAAACAAACAAATTCTCCAGCTTTATATATTAGTAGAGAAAAAAAACCCGATTTTGAAACATTTTTCATTAGTGTTCCGCTCCTATTTTTGTTAGCGTGATGATATATAGCCTTCCTCGATAAATGGGCTATCCAACACTGAAAGATTTTTTTGTGACCAGTAGTTCCTGAGATTAGCGTGTTCAAACAAACAAACTCTACAGCTTTATATGTTATACAAATAAAAATATAAAAATAAAAAAGGTGACCCAGCTGATATAGGCAACTACTGTCCTATAAGCCTAATGCCTTGTTTTTATAGTCTTTTTGCCTCCTGTCTACTTGAAAGGTTAGCCCCAGTCATAGATGCTCGCCAACCGATCGAACAAGCCGGTTTCAGAAGCGGTTTCAGCACGATGGATCATATCCAAGTGGTCGACCAGGTGATAGAAAAATATTTAGAATTTCATAAACCCCTGTAATTAGCTTTCATAGACTAAAAAATGGCTTTTGATTCAATTTCACACGAGAGCATCTAGAAATCGCTGAAAGCACTAAACACAAATGAAAAGTATGTCAATAGCCTAAAAAATATTTACTCTAACAGCACAAGCAGAGTCAAACTGGATACAGTAGGCGAAGCATTTAACATAAAGAGAGGTGTCCGGCAAGGAGACCCGATCTCACCAAAATAATTCATAGCTGTCTTACAACACGTAATGGGAGAGCTGCCATGGTCCAATCAAGGTATTAATATAAATAGGATTTTTTTAAGTCATCTCAGATTTGCCGATGACATAATTTCATTTTCGGAAACTCCTCACCAATTAAACAAAATGGTAAATGAATTAAACCAGGCTAGTATAACAACTGGTTTTGAAATGAATCTGGAAAAAACTAAAATTATGTCTAACCGCAGTGCGACGCCCATCTCAATAAATAACACACTATACAATTTATTTAGGAAAACAAATCTCCTTTAGTAAGGAAAGAAACACTGAAGAAACAAACCGAAGAGTGGCGCTTACCTGGAACAAGTGCTGGCACCATAAGGAAATACTAAAATCGCAACTTCCGCTACCAACCAAGAAAATAGTCATGGAAACAGGACTTCTACCGTGCCTCACCTATGGATGCCAAACTTGGATCTTTGATCTCAACACCAGGAACAAAATTCAGACTACCCAGAGAAGAATGGAAAGAAGTTGCCTAGGTATAAAATTAAAGGATAAGGTAAAGAACGTTGACATTCGAAAGAAGACACAACTATGCGATGCCTTAACTTTTGAAATGAAGGCTAAATGGAAGTGGGCGGGTCACGTAGCCCGTTACAAGGACGGTAGATGGACCTTACGGTCAGTAAAGTGGTCTGGGCCAAAAGGCACCAGATCAAGAGGTCGACCAAGGGCCAGATGGGCAGACGAAATTGTAGCGGGCGCGGGTAGAAGTTGGCAAGACAGAGCTAACGACAGAGAAGGATGGCATTTCTTGGGGGAGGCTTTTACCGGAACAGGGTTCATGCATTTAATAACTAGTTAGTTGATAATTAAAACAAATAATAATTGAACTAATTACAAAATAGACTTTATAATTAGAAACCAAATAAGTGTAATTAAATTTAATTGAATATGATATGGCTAAATGAATTAAACAAGTCACCAATTGTCATCGTTTTACTTTAATATGAACTATGCATGAAATTAAATAAAGCTTTATTATTATTATTTATTTATTATAATTCAATGGGTTTGATTCAATTTAACGTTTATTTTCTTCTTTTTAGAGCATTAAATAAATCTTGTTTTTAAAAATATTTTTTTATTATTATTTAATATCAGAATTTTAACCGTATCCCAACTGCAACCGACGGAACCGGGTATACCCGGCTTATCCAGTTCCGTTCCTGAATGGAATTTAAGCTTACAACGATTATAGTCATAGTACTATAGTAAAACCGGTCAAGTCTGAAGCTAGCTCGCGCATTATAGCATTTGTTTTTGAACTTGCTGATAAAAACATCTGCGGCATACGGACGGACAGCAGAAGAATCTCACCATGGGTCTCTTTTTACCAGTTTGATACAAACACCTCTAAAAGCAACCTGCTTTTGTTATTCCATGATTGCTAGTAGCATGATTAAATGGGAGCTTAATAAGAAACAATTTGAGACAGTGACGTAACTGTCGGCTTACTCGTACGTCTGGTGGTGTTTATGGGTATGGTGACGGAGGCCTGAACCCGGCAGCACGAGCGGGGCGCGCGCCGGCACACGTGTGCCGCATATGCGCGTACAATGTGTTATACCTACATATGTTGTTTACATCACGAACTGTAAAGCAGATGTTACTATTTCAGAGATTTTAAAAATCTATATACCTAGGTACTGCGTTTTTTATTTTCATTGAAACTTTGTATCAGGTACGCCGTACGCCTGGTGAATGTTACGTTATGCCCAGCAATATATTATTTTAGCTTATTGTTAGTGATGGTAGGTGACTAGGTATGGGGCGTATAAAGTTTATTTGCAGGGTATATTAGGTAATACAAAAATTCAATTTGTGGGTAACAAATTGAAACGAATTTAATGAAGTAGTTGACAAAATTACCTTTATAGTGTAACAAAGTTAGTTAGAATCTGATAAATCTAATAAGTATTAGGTATGTTATAAATATTTTATTAGTTGTATAACTGAAATATAAACTGCGTTAACAGAAGTCCTAGCAACAAAAATAAAATTACATCTTTCTAAAGACTAATTTATTATGGCAGCATAATTGCAAGCTCTAGACCGTTTTTACGTTACCTCAGCCCCCTCCACCACAACTGATGATCACGAAGCCGAGTGCGCAGAGATTCGACTGGGCAATTTACATTTTCGTCAAATCTTTGTAACGTAGTATAAATAATTCCAGTAGTAACACTTACGCACTTTTCAGTACTAACACGTTCGAAAATGTTTTCGTCCACACGATAGATATAATTTTTTTAATGTCACCTACCTACCTGACAATGTCTTATTGAATTTAGTTCCTTTCTTTCAGTACTAGTCCAATCGGAATCCTGTTTGGGAACAAAAAATCTGAAGTTTGAATAAAAACCCGTAAAATGCCTTCGATGCCCAGCTACCCCCAAAAACTGGTAGGATGAAGAGTTGGGAAAAATTGTGTTAAATTTCTGCCTTACTGCGACGTCCTATCTAGAATTGAATACAAAAATTGTTGGCCTAGTAAAAATGAAACAACTTTTGTAGAATAGGTACACTTTTCCCATAAGCTTAAAATTTTCGAGATATTTTGAAATAAATGAAACTAGAATAAAATTATCTTCAAAATACACATAATACCCAAAAAAAAATTAAATTAATAAATACTAAGCCGTTTCCGAGAAATATATGTTTTATGGTCTCGGGAGGTCGAAAAGTGGATGTGTACATAAAAAAAAAATCAATAACACAATATTCAGACAGGGCTTATTTTATTCATCTAACATATAACTCTTCTTTTCGAATAAAATAAATTGTTTGGTCGTCCAGCAAAAACACACTTTGAAATTGAAAATTGAAATAATCGATAATTTTTAGTTTGTAAACAATTTTTTTTTAATAATGTTTGAAAAAGTGTACTTTATTGACCAAAATTTTAATAAACTGACTGCACCAATGAATTTTTCTAAATTCTAAATGAATACTCTGATAATGAAATTCATGATGAATTACAAACTTTTAACGAAGAAAATTCAGATCCTTTAACGAATATTTAAAATAAACATACAAATACCAAATAAAAAATATGAATAATTCGCAATTGAAGATAACATTTTTAACAAACTAGTGTTTGCTTTTATTTGTCACCCTTCAAACTATAAATAAACAACTGCTAGAAGGTTGAGAACTCCTGTCCAGTCGACTTCAAAACGGGGTAAGACAGAAATATAATTTAAAAAAACATAGTGTTTTGGCGGTTTACAATGGGTATTTTTAAACAATAATAGTAGCTTTATCCATTGGCGTCTAGCGATGTAGAAATCTATTAGCCAATTATACCTAGCGCATATATAAAAAATCCTACGAACTATTTCCATCTTTCCCCCTTACCATTCCATCTTACTCCTAGGCTTTTTCAGTCATAAAGTGTTATTTCAATTAACTTTATTTCATATTAATATGATAAAAAATGGACCTTCCTCGCTTCTTACGTAACAATTGGTATAAAGAGAGTTGTTTTTATATGACTGACTACAATAACATTTTGAACACGGCGCTTTTAAAAATGCACTAGTTATCTCATCAAAAAAGCATTCCGTTTTACCCGCACTCAACTTATCTATGAATATAATAAATCCATAATTATAAATGCGAAAGTAACTCTGTCTGTCTGTTACCTCTTCACGCTTAAACCGCTAAACTAAAATTAAATTAATTTAAATTATGAAT
Source organism: Apoda limacodes (assembly GCA_946406115.1). Classification (NCBI taxonomy): domain Eukaryota; kingdom Metazoa; phylum Arthropoda; class Insecta; order Lepidoptera; family Limacodidae; genus Apoda; species Apoda limacodes. The sequence goes on along the minus strand of OX291540.1, from coordinate 2,829,240 downwards.
AAACAAGATTAAATTATAATTGATTTCTGTTATTGTCTTAAAATCAAATTTTACAGAAGAAATCAATAATAAGAAACGGTATACTTTACGTGACTTCCAATTTTTTTCCAACTTTTCCAAAAAAGTATAGTTCCAAACGAATAAAATGATTTTTTTAAATGTAAATATCCACTTAAAGTAGGGAGTGGTTTTTAGTCTCCTAAGTCCATAAATTTGTCGGAAACGGCTCAATGTTTCAATTTGTAAAAAAAATACGTTGATTATTATATGTATTTTGAAGTTTAGTATCCTCTAGTTTCATGAAATTAAGGGGAACTAAAAAATAAAAAACCAAGAAAAAATTAAAAAAGGGGTTTATTGCAAAAAGTATTTTCTACAAAAGTTGTTGACTTTTACTAGACCTATAATTTCTGCAGAGGTCCTTTCGCAATGGGACGTGTGACGTAAGCGAGAAATTGAAAAAGACCATTTTCCCCTTTTCATCCCATTGTTCGGGGGCATTTTCCGGGTTTTTATTCCCAAAGTACCTGTTAAAATCATGAAAATCCGGTTTTGATTTTTTCCTCTATAAATTCTGATCGTCATGTAATTATGAATTGCCCAACGAGAAGACAACCAAACTATATATCCATACTAATGTTATGAATGCGAAAGTGTGTCTGTTGTGAGTGGTAAAGGCACTTTTATGCCGATTGAAAAGCCACGGTAACAGTTTTTTGGATATTTTGTTGCAAATGGCATAATTTTATTCACTATCCTTATTATAATCAAGGAGTGACCGTAGAAATCCCACGTTGATAACTGACTTTAGCACAGGCGGAGCCGCGGGCAAAAACTAGTACATAATCAACCTCAAACGTCACTGCTGGGACCATACACGCGGGCGCTCACATACGTCTTTTTTTGACCTGCATAAGGTTTCCTCACGATATTTTCCTTCACCGAAAAGCCAGTGGTGTGAATAATCAAAGTACTTAAGAAATTAAGAAAAATACTCATTGGTACACGCCGGGTCTCGAACCTCCGCAACTCAGGACGTTAAGTAAAATCGAAACCTCTCGGCCACACCGAAAACCTAGTATTATGTAATATAATATATATCAATATTCTTTTTGAGAAAAAGTGTTAAAAGAGCAGGCAATCCACTTTTTAGTAAAAAAACTTTCCTTGCATTGAAATTATAGATTTGAATATACAATAACTTGGTAACAAATAAGTAAGCAAACATTTCGAAGCAAAGTATTTTATTATTTATTATTACAAAAAGGTTTATTTTATTGTTTCATTTTGCTATTTTCATGTACCTACAAATAATAAAAACATACAAACTTATATGCAACTGAAAATACAAAAAAAATATACTAGTAAGATGTGCCCCGTGGTTTCGCCCTCAAAAAATCTTTTTCCGTGGGAACTCTTGATTGGTTTAAAAGTATCATCTACTGTCTTTCCCTCTTCCCACCGCTATCTATACAAAAAGTAGAAAAAAATTACCCTCTACAAACAAACAAACCAATTCTGCCTCTTCATAATTTTGGTATAGTCAAGTATCGTACAAACAAGTGAAAGATTTTTGCAAGTCGCACTAGTTATACTTTCATATTGCTACACTGTGGTGTACTAATAATATCTACTGTAGTTGATTTTGGAGGTACCGGCGAGGCGAGGCGATGTGTTCCGAAAAGTGGCACACGTTCCGCTCGGGACTGAAGAGCGCCGAGCTTTGAGGTTACGTTCATAAACACATTATTTAGGAAATTGAAGTGAGGGATTTCCAAAATTACTTTTTTGACTGCCGTTATAAACCACTAAGATGGCAAACAAGCATACGGTCCGCCTTATGGTAAGCGTTCTCCGTAGCCTATGAACGCTTGTAACAGTAGGGACATCACTCGAGCGTTGCCGACCCTTCAGAAACCCAATCTTTTCTCTTGCAGAACCCCATACTGTAGTCCTTAGTGAAAACCTTGGCCGGGTGCTCATTCCACAACCCAAGCGTTCGCGGGGGGAAAGTATCTGAAACCGCACTGTACGCGACCATTTTTGTTTTAAAGTGTGAGAATGCATTCTCTGCTGATGGCGAGCGGTGCGATGGTAGAAAGTAGCCGTGGGCATCATTTCGAACAATTCCTTTAGAACACATATATCCTTTAGAACACATGTAGTTGTATCCATTACAGCGGTAGAACACACACAAGGGGAAAAGTCTCTCCTCAGACTTAAGTATTCGATACGGCAGGTGAGTTTGGGATCGTCGACAATTTTCCAGCACCCGCCCAAAGATGGCAGCAGTACTCCATGTACTCCATAAATGCTCTATTAAAATATGAACTAGAAAAAAGCTGCCCATCAAGCACTAATATGTTCTTAACGATAACTATCTTTCCAGAGTTAATACCATACGTGATCTGGGAATTATAATGGATGACAAAGACTCTTTTAGTTCTCACACAGACAATAAATACCATTCAAAAAGCATTTCGGACTCTGGGTTTTATTAATAGAACTAGTTGACCCGGCGAACTTTTTAAAAACAACTGCCGCACCAACCTTTTGTGAAAGGGTTCTACTAATTCAGAAACCTTCCCCGGTGTGTGCAAAACAACTTTCCAAAATTTCATTACAATCGGTTACCCTTATTGCGCGAGTCCGACTCTTTCTTAAAAATATTCCTCGGCGTGTGCATAACAACGTACCAAAATTTCATTACAATCGCTTCACCCTTATTGCGCGAGTTCGACTAGCACTTGACCCCTTTTTAGGGTTCCGTACCTGAAAGGTAATTAGGAACCCTATTACTAAGACTCCGCTCTCCGTTCGTCCGTCCGTCTGTCACCAGGCTGTATCTCATGAACCGTTATAGTAAGACAGTTGAAATTTTCACAGAAGATGTATTTCTGTTGCCACTATAACAACAAATGCTAAAAAACAGAAAAAAATAAATATTTAAGGGGGCTCCCATACAACATACGTGATTTTTTTTGCGAAATAATCGAGTGAGATCACTTAGTGTTCTTATATCCTGTATATGTATTTGTATCCATTTTCTCATATCCATAACACAAGCTTTGCTTAGTTTAGAACCAGACAGCACTGTGCGTAATGTCTAAAAATATTTATTATTACTATTATATGTATATTCCAACGAGATGTTTTATTTAGACACAGTTTATGTTATGTAAGTATCAGTTTAATAAATAATACTGATGTAATTTTTTTATTTTAAAATAATGTTATTTGTTTACTCGAATAGTTTATCTAGTAGGTGTAATTGTACATTATATTATAGTTCTAAAAGTACCTAGCTACTTAAATTTTGTAATGAGGTTGATAACTGACAATAGAATGATAATTACCAAAAAGACTATAATAATTATTAATCTTTTTATCATTTTTGAGTTCCGTACCTCAAAAGGAAAAAACGGAACCCTTATAGGATCACTTTGTTGTCCGTCTGTACGTCCGTCCGTCTGTCAAGACCCTTTTCTCAGGAACGCGTGGATAAATACTCAGGTCTACTGTCCCTTGGAGCTGTGAAATCAAACTTCAAAGCCAACGTAATCAAAAGATTAAACGTTTATGCCGCAAATTTTCGAAACTCGTAAGGGAATCAAAACCTATAGGGTACACAGACTCCCTCCCGTCAACTCAGAATCTTGAAATCTGGTATGAAGCATCGTCTTATAGTACAGATAAAGGAAAAATTTAGTAAACCGTAATTTTTTTAGTTACTTCATATAATAAAAATATTTTTAATAATATACAACAACATATAATAACTTTGCACGGAACCCTCGGTGCGCGAGCCAGACTCATATTATATATTTTTGGATATTTTTGGAATCATTGTGAGGTTTTGTAGATGAGTTTTAATCAACGTTTTCTCTGTTTTTACCAAAGGCTGAAGCAAAAGGAGGGTTATGATTTTGACCGGTAAGTATGTACGTTCATCTGTTCCTTCATAACTTCTAAACCACTTATCATAATTTAAAAAATGAGGTATTGGAAGCGTCTTAATCGTCCGCTAGTTAAACGTCTCCTTGTCTCACACCTCCCTGCAGATGGATTGGTTTCGTGTTCTGGTCTTGTTGTCGAATAGAAAAATTAAAATCATCCTCATTTTCGCAATCTGCTAGGTCCTAAAAGCTATTTTGAAATTCGAAATAAAAGTGTTCGGGGTTTTGTATAAAGGCAATCGTTGGACGGAGCTTAGACCGTATTAAACAACTTCTTTTATATTCGAGGTTAATATTCAGCGTTCCTCTGACCATGCGGTAATCGCTAACGGCTTCGGGAAGTCGAACAAGTTGCCGGATTTGAGCAATATCATGTTCTTCTCCTGTTTTCGGACTTCAGATAGTCCTATTATATCCCAGCACAGCTTCTTTACTTCCTCCAGCTCAATAATCTTTTCGTCATTCCTCAAAGAGCGTACATTGTACGTTGCCAGGACAAGTTTTCGGTGTTTGTGGTGGCCGGATCTCTGCCGGGAATTCGTCGCACTCCCTGTCCAACCGTTACCTTGACCGCTACCCTAGTCAGGACAAGCGATGCTGCCATTTTGCTTATGCTGCTAATTGCGATAGTAAAAATTGATTGCGTCGTTCTTTAAACGGCAACGCAGATGAGCAATTTTTTTTATTCTACTTTAAAATCAAATAAAAAAGGACAAACAATTTTATAGTCACATAAGGCTTTTGTACAATAGGTACCTTTACTACTTTGTACATAAATTTCATCATAAACTAATTTAATTAGTTGTATTTGTTCACCTATAGGATAATAATAATAATATTCTTTATTGCACAGTTACACATACATTTAAATCTATAAAATAATGAAAAAGAAAAGTACAATAAGGCGGTCTTATCGCTAACTAAGCGATTTATTAGGGAAAAAAATTGGTTAGGGAAATTATAAAAACAAGAAAATTGAGTAAGTTGTGCATGTCTCAAGGACGGGACTTAAAAATTTATCAGTACATTCATAGTATAAATTAACATATAATACTTTAGAAAAAATAAGTTTATAGAAACATGAGTACATTCCTATATAAAAAAAATATATATGAAAATACATAAATTAGCGAACATTTAAAAAAATGAAAGAATGTAAGTTTTTTGAAAAGACTCAATGATTGAGCTTGTATTCGCAATGGTAATGAGATCCAAAGTCTGATTGCTTTCACAACAAAAGAGTTGCTATATGAGTGTGAATGGTGTGTTGGAGATTTTAATAATAAATTAGGCGAATCTCGAGTTATTGCAGAATAACTCGAGATTGAAATTGATTTTTGAGATAATGAGGTGTTGATGGATTGAACAGGACGCTGTACAGAAGAAAAAAAGCAATTAGTCTTGAGCTTCCCATTACTATTGTTTGCGTTTTGCAAGGATTTAGTTTTAGACCATAACAATCGCTCCATTCAGCTATACGAGCTAGGTCTAGGTTTATTGCACCAACAGTTTTAGCTCTTGTACAGAAGCCTGAGCATTAATTTGGAGATCGTAGCCAGAGGATATTGAAAAACTGAGGATATGAAAGTTACAATATTAAGGACATGACTGATCATGGTGTCGTACCATTATATTATTATATTATTACTTCCCACGGCATTCGTATTAAGTATTTATTTCTTAACATCACAATCTGTAAATTGACTAAAGATGAATGGTGGAAAGTTAGAAGTTGGTTGTAGTGAAAGAGAATTTATCGTAGTACTTTTTTTGCTACCATGAAAGGCAACAGATGAAGAAAAGTGTTGATTAAGTACGTTGATGTCTACATCATGCGAAGTTGTAGGATGATTTGATTTGCCAACTCCTAATGATTTAAGAAATTTCCAGACTTTAGCTGGATTACCGTTTCCTACGGATTTGTGAATATGGCGTCGTTGTGCGTCTATTGCAGCGATTTCTTAAAGCTTTATATTTGATTCGATTTGAGTCATTTGGTTCAGTTTTAAATGTTGACTTGGCTCGATTTCTCTTTGCAATTAAAGATTTTATATTATCATCAAGCCATGGTGCTGGAAGATGCTTTATTTTTACTGGACGTATAGGTGCGTGAACGTCATATAGGTTAATAATAAATGAGTTGAGCATAGCAATTTTTGCATCTACCGTAGGCGCATGTAGTACTAACCACTAACTACTACTATCTAGACCAATCAATTTTAAGTACATCATCACGTAATTTATTAACCTCCTATACAATAGGTATTTTGTAAATAATTTAATCTTTACTTCTTCAAAAACTCTGCGAATACTAAATCGTGAAATTATATCCCCAAAATAATTTAAATAAAAATAAGTTCAAAAACTAAAACCAGCAAACTGAGAAATCATGCTCTAAACAGTATAAAATAAGAAAATATTCTCACGTGAAATTGTTAAGTTAAGGCTTTACTATAGGATGAAACTTGCGTCGATACCCTGGCTCAGTCTTATTTCCCTAGAATCAAACATAGAGTCAGAGGGGCAGCCGAAATAGCAGAGTATCACAAAGTGGCGCATATATGTATAATTCAATACTAGCAAACTATGAGTTTGTGCCGTTTGCAATAGAGACTCTTTTCATTGTCGTAGATAAAAAAACCTATTTTAGTAGGTAGGTAGGTTTGTTATGTAACTATTGTTACTTAGAGTTCAGAATATAATGAAAAAACAGGTTGGTAGTATTTTGTTTTTTACCTTTTTATTTTATAGAAGATTTACTATTATTTTATTCTATTTATTACTATTATTTCTATTTATAATTATTGTAAGTTTAAATATGTTATTGCATTTCATTTAATTTAAATAATTTGGAATCCCCTAAAGCAGGACGTGCCTAAATGCGTCGAACATTTAATTTTAGGTTTAAAATCGGGAAGTTTCGCCATAATCACACATATGGCAATGATGCACAATAATATATTTGACGTATAATATTATTATTGCAATTTTATAGCTTAAATGCCCATAATTTTCATGGTCCTACCACCGACCTCGTATAACTTTGTAAATGCTGGAGTGGTTGTAAATCTTTAACACATCGGACATGAGTGTCTAACTACGTACGCGCACCTCCGCCGTGTGGCGTGCGCATGCGCGGGCGAGGCGACACGGCCATGTGGCGCGGACTTCAAACGAACAAAAGAATCGACTTTATGAGGTAACTAAAAATAAAACGTCGCGAACTACAGGCTGCTGTAGTTTTAAAAAAATCTTTCTTTTCCAGCAAAAACCTTTTTTGACAGCAGGTTGTCAGTATTTCAATCATTTTCATTTTCCAATGAAATACTAACCTGAAGTGCATTAAAACTAGTTATTTTAATAGCAAATATCTTCATATTTTCACGAGCTTGATGGTGTTTTCCTGTAAAGTTTCCTGTAAAGTCTCTTGGTTAAAAATTGGAATTGCCTCTCGAAAAACGAACTTCATAACAGAGGATACGTTGATAGGCAACGTGCTGTGGCGATTGAAACCAGTCCTGAGAACCAACTCCTGCCTGCTGCAGAATTGACTGTCGTTACCTTAGACAATCAGAATCACAGTGTTTACTTTTGAACTTTCCGTCTTTTCAGTTTATTTTATTTTATTTACATTTCAAAATCAAATTTATTTTGCATTTCCTTTATAATATATACAAATTAATTAAATTGGATCATGACAATAATTTTATAATTAAAATGTAAAGTTTTAGTTTTATAGGGTATTGAAATAGAAAACGTTGTACCTGAAATATTTGAGTATTTATGACAAAGTTACGGCACAACATCTAAATTACTTTACTTTGATTATATAATTACCTCGAGCGTATATCAACAGGGAGATCATCTAGGTCCCATGATTTTTTGTTTAGCAATACATCCTTTAATATCGTCTCTTACTTTTAAACTTAATGTTTGGTATCTAGATGATGGCTCACTTGGTGAAGATGCGTCAGCTGTCCTGCAAGACCTCGAGCTCGTCATTCAGCGGTTTGCAGATATTAGCTTCACATTGAATTTCGGCAAGTGTGAGTTATTTATTCTAGACACAATACCTACAACTGTTACTAACAGTATATTGGCGAATTTTCATTATCTTGCTCCTAACATACGCATCGTAAACAAAAGCACTCTAACACTTTTTGGCTTTCCAGTTTTTGATGATTCGATACCCGAAATTCTTAATTCAAATTAGATTATTTATTTAATATATTTAAGAGATATTTAATGAAATAATCGGTCGATTCTTAGAAATTTAATCACATATTGCTATAAATTTAATTCGACTGTGCTTCTTTACACCCAAAATTATTTATTTATTACGCAGTAGCCCCACTTGGAAATTGCCTTTGATCATATCTGCTTTGGACCATTAACTTAAAAATATGTTATTTAAATTACTTAATATTTCTTTTAGCGATCTATCTTGGAGCCAAGCGACTCTTCCTATCAAGTTTCGTGAGCTGGGTATTAGGACGATTTCGAGCTTAGCTCTTCCTGCTTTACTGGCCTCTACTCACGGCACACTACCTCTTATAAGTAAAATACTCAACCTGTCAAATTTTGCTTATGCTGAGATAGTGGGTTTGAGTGAAGCTAGAATTGTGAGTTTAACTTTTTCAGAAGAAACTATTCAAACTTTATGGGACTAAACAAGCCCATATTAATATTGTTCAACAATGTGCGGATTTAACGGATCAAGCTCGTATTTTGGCGGTTTCAGAAAGAGTCTGGTCACTGGCTGAACGCGCATCTAAATTAGGTCCACTTTTGGACCGGGACACTTTACGGATTTCTGTTTGTTTGCGTCTTGGTACAAATGTTTGTGAAGTACATGTTTACCCTGTGGACACATTGTTGACGAGCGAGGTGTTCATGGCCTCTCTTGCCTCAAAAGTGCAGGCCGCATATACCGTCATGGTACTATTAATGACCTCATTAGGAGATCTCTTTCTACTACTTCTGTTCCATCAAACTTAGAACCTTGTGTACTTTTCCGTCCTACGTTCAGATTACGTGTCAGACTCGCACTTGTTCGGTTTTTTATCTAGTAGAACTAAGTTAGAATTATGTTGTATGATAGCTTAAGTAAAGATTTTCTTTACTATATTTCCGATCCAATAATTTAACGATATATTGGAGTACCTGTCCAGGTCTGCATGTGCAGGCGGCAGAAAACTGCAGAAAACCTTGTCAGAACTTGACTTCTCATCCCTACTAGGCAGCATGTTCAAACGTTACAATTATACAAAACGTGAATGTGGACATAAAGCTTTTAATAACGGTCTAATTTGATTTTTATTTTATGAGAGATGTTAAAAAATGTAAACGGCCTGTATGTGGAGTGTGCGCCCGGTGCCGAACCGGGGCGTCGAACCCGGGACATCTGTTCGCCGCACGCGCTGCGCTGACGGATGAACACCGACCCTCTGGTACAAGGTTTTTTTCCTAATTTGTTACTTGTTTATCAAACCAATTGATATTTTTAGTTTAAACATTTTAATAGACTACCGAGGTTCTTAACTAAAATTTAATTTTAAATCTATTTCAGACAATCTCTTGGTTTTTAATAAATTAATTCTCATGCGGCTTTTTTATAATTTATCATTTCAATTAATTGTTTTTTTTGTACCTAAATTCTATTTCTATCTAAGATTCACGATCCGACGATCATGTTATTTTTAGAATACTTTATGGCTTTAACTACGCGAAAAAATCTTTACTGACGAGTCTTTCATGGTCCATCACGATCTGCGTACCTACTCGATTTATTTCATTATTATATGTTGAAGTATGTATTATAAGTTCAAACACACTTAAAATAAAAAGTACGTTCGTCAAACCCAATCTGGGCACCAGACTGTCGTGTAACCCTGTCTGTCCTTCTCTTAGTGCTTATAAGAAAGACCGCTGGTGAGCCAGTGGTAGCTTTGGCGTGTCTGAATAAGTACCTATATTTCTAAATTTCTATTTCTCAAGTACATTGTGGTCTTTACAACACTTTACAACTCTGGCAAATTCGGTAAAGGAAAAACCGTGAGGAAGCCTGCATTAGGGTCAAAATATATTTTGAGGCCTATAAAAACGTCCTTTGTACATTTTAAAACATTTTTTACTTATTTAGATAACCTTCAAAACATATTATTTTCTAATTCAGAATGACATATACATACCCGAATGATGACTATCATCGAAATATTGGGGCTCAAAATAAAAAAAAAAACTATTGTTTGGTAACGCAGTGACTTGGACATTACTTTTGAGGGGAGGAGGTGATGGGGACTAATAACGCAGTGGTAATTTGAGTACCAAATGAGACTCTTCTGTGATTAAAAACCTAGAAGGACAGGGAAGTTCATAATAAATATTGAGGCCCTGTTTAGAACTAAAGTAAAACTACTAGGAAAATACAAGGAGACATCTACAATTTTTTTAAAGTGTTTGTAAATTTGCATGTCTATTATAGGCACTAAGAAGTATTTTGGCCCTCAAATCAAAAATACGTTTGTGTAGTCTACAGTCCACACTGGCCTCTGCGGACTAGGACCCAAATCATCTTCAGTCAAGATTAGGGAGGGAATGTAATAAATATGCATAATTATCATTTATATCATCAGTATATATTAAATATTTGTATAAATAAATTCCTATAAGTACACCTAGGATAAATAGGATTTTACAAATTATTTATACTCAAACTTTTACTTGAAAACCCGACCTATTGAAAAATAAAATCAAATCATCAAGTTGTATGACCATCAAAACTTATGGTTGATTGGAATGATAGCACTGTGCGATAAACCCGCCATGTACAACAAACTAAAATATATTTAAGATAAAATAAAAGAAAGAAAGAAGAAAACATTTTATTTGAACAACACATATAGGTTATGTTAAAACAGGAAAAAAAAAAAATTAACACTATTTACCTGGTGTGAGTTGTGCGCCAAAAAGGTTTCTCACTCAGCATTACTCTGTGACCCAATGGTCACAACACTGATTTTCAGTGAGAACCTGTCGTTTGCGACTCGTTTGACAATAGGAAATAAAAAGATACTTAATTATTAATTATTAGAGTTAACTAACTAACTAACACTACAATTACTGTAATTTTTAATACAAAATAAATAATCTACATAAAACGAAAAGAAAAACAGATGCATAAGTATTATCTATGACTTAACCAATCATTCTTAGAATTTATTTATTGTGTGTACATATTGGTAATTTATAATATATTGACATAAACTTACATAATTATGAATGAAAGTTTCCATTCTCTAGCCCATAAACATTAGGTGAGTTAGATTTTTTTAAAAAAAAAACACTACTTTAATGAACTTAATTTACTTTCATGAACAGAAGAGTCAATAAATAAATACAAATACAATTAAAAACATTATACCACTAAAGTGGCAAACAAGATTACGGTCCGCCTGATGGTAAGCGGTCACCGTAGCCTATGGACGATTGCAACACCAGGGGTATCACTTGCGCGTTGCCGACCCTTCAGAAATCTAATAACTTCTTTCTTGAAGAACTCCATACTGTAGTCCTTGCAGAAAACCTTGGCAGGGAGCTCATTCCACAACTATTCAAAGTCCCTCGTTGAGATTTGTTCACATTCTCAATTTAACAACAATGTTCATAATTATTGCATCTTATTCACATTCGTAAGTATTGGAATCACTACCTAAAATCTTTAATGACATTACGCAATACATTAATAGTTTTTGTTTTGAAAAGGTTTAAAAATATCTGAGACACGGTAGTTTAAAAACAGTTGAACCTGTACCTTTACGAGTATATCTGATGACCCATTTTCCTAAATTGAACTCATAAAATTCATACATAAAACGGATGACGAAACAAAGAGAATTATGCTAACGCCCCCATTATTCATGATTACATGTTCGGAAATTCATACGAATCGTTCGTAGCCTTCTATTATGGTAATATTTTAACTTGTACATGTAAATTAGGGGTTCTCATTGACGCGGAAAGTTCTTGGTTAATTGAAGTGAAAACTTCTTTAGCGGCATTGTGAACTCTTTTGTGATGGGTAAAAAATGTTAAACTCGCGTCAGGTCACGTGTCCTGATCGAAAATTCATAGAAAATTCGTAAGACGAAACTCGCGTCAGGTTTATTTACTATGTTAAATATACTACGTCAAAAAAGTAATTAAACAAACATTATTATTTGTGATGGGTAAAAAATGATAAACTTCCGTCAGACTGATGGAATATTCGTCAGACGGAAACCATAATGCCACGCCTATTATAATTTTAAAGTGAAAACGTCTTTAGCGGTGGGTAAAAACTGTTAAACTCTATAGGACGAATAGAGGAAATAAAGTAAGAGGAAATTGGGTTGATGAAAAGATGAAAGTGCGGATTACACATGTTAAAATGTTATGATCAGGTTGTATGTTTTCACTTCTGCCGGCTCTCTCGGAGTGCAACCCGTTTTTTTTCCGACGCTAGTCTGTAGTCGTGTCGGTGTCGTGAAGAGTATCATCAATCCTAAGGACAGGACTTCATTTCAACCTTAATCCAAAGTCTGGGGGTTGGGGGCCTGCGGGCGTCGGGCCCGGGCGTTGGTATGGGAAATGCACCTGTCCCTCACATTATACTATAGGTGTATACTATATATTAAACGAGTTCAATTTCAAACACACACATTTTACCTTTTGACGCCCTGAAGGTGAAGGTAACTATAACACCTTTATGTGTTATAGTTCCCTTGCAGGTGAAATCTTTGAATAATTTAACTACAGTTAGGGTTGCCAGGCGTCCGGATAAACACAGTCAGGCTGTTTGGTTACGTGTCCGGCCAAATAAAACGGTGTCCGGCTTGTCCGGCTTTTGTAAGGTTTTTAAATTTGATATTTTTTTTATATATGGGGTTTCGCTCCGCCCGCCTGACTTTCAAAAACATTGTTCTGTCTTATATACTAAGACTAAAAAATCGGTCCAGTGCGAGTCGGACTCGAGCACCGAGGGTTCCGTAAAAGGTCACCTGTATTGAGGGACAAACTTAACTTTGCCGTTGGATAACTGTTGTCCCAATACTACTACATAAGTTTCGGTTAGTTTATTAACTGCAAATAAATTTGTAAAGAAAATATTTTTTGTGATTTAAACAATAAACTTACAGTTTTCAGATTTTTTCCTTTATATGTGCCATGTAGGCATTGCTTCTTGCCAAATTTCATGATTCGAGGTCAACGGGAACTGTCCCAAAGGTTTTAATTAACAAATATAACTGAATTTTGGGCATATTATTTTATTGCATTGACTTAGAAGCTTGAATTTTTTACAACTTTAAGTGACCGTAGACTTTAATATTTGAAATTAATTTCAACTTGATACCTTCACGAGTTCTTGAGTGAAATGCTTTGTGAGTAAAATGTGTTATAACTACAAATTAACAACTTCCGGATTTTTTTTCCTATAATTGTGATGCTCGACACGAAGACCTTACTTTGTGTAAAATTTCATGATTCTAGGACAACGGAAAGTACCCCATAGGTTTTGATTTATTTGTGAATGCCAAAATATGCGACAAAAATTACCGTATTTTTGACATATTTTTTATGAAGTTGACTTAGAAGCTGGATTTGTTGACAACTTCAAGGGACCGCAGACCTTAGAATTTGATATTAATTTGAACTTCTACCTTTACGCGTGACTGGTCTGTCCGGATTTTCGGTTTTAAGACCCGGCAACCCTAACAACAGTCCTAAACCAAAGTTAGGGTTCCGTTGAATAACATTTTTGTGATAGTCTGTAAAACATCTGAATTAATTTTGTTTAAAACAATTTTCATTGAAAGTACTTACACAATTTATCGTGATTGTTTTTATTTTTTTGGAGCTGCAATTTAAAATATAATAACGTGCAAACGCAAATAATGCAAAACAGAAAATTCTCGCCCCCACTCAATCGCAACTGCACCCGCGTAACGGGGAACTCCCCTCCTGGCGGTGACTCACCTTCGGGTTCGAGACTCACGCCGGTCGAAGGGACGCCCCCGAGCGACAACCCAAGCCGAGGCTCCCTTGAGCGTTGGGCGCTATACGGGCTGAGGCTCCTTCAGAGACTCGCCCAAGAAAGCCCGGTGAAGCAGTAATGGCTGCAGCAGCCAACTGCATAGTCAGTCAGAAAAAAAAAACGTGGCAGTCGCCCGTCGTCGTCTTTATAGATTCCGATAGAAGTAAGCGACTCATAAAATTAAATAATCTAAAATTAAAGAGTGTGGACTTATAATTATAAATATGTGTGTCTAAAGTTTGTATTCGTACTCTTATTGTCACTATACACCTAATAAAGTACCCAACCTCTACCCCACTTGTTGTTGTAAAGGGTACACTAATGAAACGTTCGGATTATGCGAAATTACACCGTAATAAAGAGTTCACGCAAAACAATTGAGAGATGCGAGCGAGGGTGGCCACACGACCGGAACGGGTTTGTCTTAACAACATAACTAAATATCGCGACTTAGCATTTCGCGCTGGCATTTTGGAGCCCTTTTTGACATTTTGCTATCCTGTATTTTGTTAGATTTAGCGGGAGATATTATCGTCGGTTGAGGAAAGGTTTTGACTTTAAGAAATAAATGTCACTTACGTTTTTTTAGGCCAGGTAATTATAAATTTCAGGAAACAAAGGTTAGTAAAGCCTAGGCATTCATTAAGCTTATTTTATAATAGCACAAGCCCAAATCGATAGAATTTTGTTGTAGCTTAAACTTTAAAATATATATATCGACGCTTGAAAGGCTATAATTACCAAGCGACATGTTGAGCGATATTGAGTTTTATACATCATTGAAATCAGAAAATAAACTGCGTCGAATGGTAATACTCTTATACCACTAAGAGAAGTTTTGTTGTCGCTTGGTAACTTTAAAAAAGTCAACATTTCACAGTTTTCGGCGACCAAGCGACTAAAATTTTTTCGATTTATGAATAACTTTTATTTGGTAGGCATTTGATTCTAACTTTTTGCACTTAGTCATTTCTGCCTTGACTTGAATTAATGCGTTTAAACATAAAGTAGTTTTTTTCCTTACAATTACTAGGGTTGCTTAAAAAATTTTACCTTGTCAAAAATTATATTTTTTGTGTTTTAAGCCTTTTAAATACACCTTAATTATGTACTTATTTGATAGTTGCCAGTCCTTTCCTATTAGTTCGGTTATATCGTCAGCCCATCGACATATCAGATTGGCCCTTTCCACCTTGTAGTAGTGATTGTCCACCTGTTGTCTGTGTATCTCGATACGTGACCTGCCCACTGCCGTTTCAATTTAAGAGCCTGTGTGAGGGCATCTGTTATCTTTGTTTTCTGATCGCTTTGCAAAGTCAGGCTTTTTGTATATTTCTTATGTTAAGGATACTTCTCTCCATAGCTCTTTGTGTTGTTGTGATCCTTTGATTTGCTTTTGTTGTGTATGTCCAAGTTTGGCAGCCATACAGTAAGAACGGCAGTATGCAGGTGTCTAATACCGTTTTCTTAAGGTTTATTGAGTAGTGTCTCCTTTTAGAATTTCTTTGAGTGACCAAAATTTCTTCGAGGCTATGATTTTTCTTCTTTCAATTTCATGTTCATTGTGCGTTTTGAGAAACGATAATTGTTTGCCTAGGTAGATGTAACTGTGGAAATATTCTATAGTTTTTTTTTTTTACCTTTATGAGCTTTTAAATAAAGCATTTTATATTGATTTGAATTTATTGTTTTAGTTACAAAATGAATCGCAAAAAACGAGTAGGTAACATTATTAAGCAAGCTATGTCAAGCGCGGGTGCGGATAGCAGAGATTGAACCTTGGTAATGAATCTGCTTGGTTGAATAGTAAATCGTAATTCTCTTAACTGTAACTACACTGTCTTGCGAAAGAAAGTATAACACTCAAACGTATACTACTAGTGTACTATTTAAATTAGAACGTTGAAATAAAAAGCATTATGCAGAAAATTTAGTTTTGTTATATAAAAACTCCTTTTTGACAACCTCTTTCTAAATGATGGTTGAAAAAATAAACAAAAAAGAAAAACGCTCCCTTTTCAAATGCTGTAATTTTTACTTTTAGCTTTCTGCTTTTGTTTTCGCATTTGTATTTTGATCATTTTCATAAGCCAAGGTATCTTCAGCACGTAAACATTAATTATCATACCTCTTTCACTTGAAGAATGTGCAAGAATTATGGTACATCTGGAACTAGGCATCAGTATTCGTCCTACTGCAAGAATGGTGGGTGTGACATTAAGAACGGTCTTCAAGGTGAAACAAAGGTACGAAGAAACCGGAAACCATCTCAGAAGATCATGTTAATGGTCGTCCTAGATGCATTACAGCTAGAGAAGACCGATATATTGCCAGCACTATTTTGAGAAATCGTCACCTCAATGCAGTTCAGGTCCAACAGCAGCTTCTCCTGATGAGGGATGATTACATTAGCGAAGATACGGTCAGAAGAAGACTTGCTGAGGTAAACCTGAAGCCCTGCAGGCTAGCAAATGGTCTCAAACTTAAGGCAGGGCATTGGGTTAACCACGTACAGTGAAGAAGAATGGGCAAAAGTCTTGTTCACGGATGAGTCACGTTTCTCATAATTCACTGATGACGGAAGGTGAAAAGTCAACAGCCGGCCTGGTGAGCTCAAGCCTGCTTTGCAGAAAGAGTCCAATACGGCGGGGGCTCTGTACACGTATGAGCATACACATATGGCATCTCTTCGGAAGGTCGCACACAGGTAGTAGCCATGGAAAATGGCTTTTGATCGAGGTGAGATATGCTCAAGAGATCCTTAATGAGTATACAGGACCATATCTGGTAAATATGGGTGATGGATCAATTTTAATGCAAGGTAACGCCCGGCCACATACCGCTCAGGTCGTACAAAAGGTTGGTATCAACTTGATGGCTTGGCCATCAAGAAATTCTGACCTGAACCCGATCGAACACGCTTGGGATGAGCTCGGAAGGCTGGTCAGACGACGTAGACGACCTCCTGTCACCCTCAATGATCTTAAACAGGCCCTGATGGAAGAATGGGAGAATAGATAACATCGTCTCCAAAACCTCGTCTTCAGAATGCCAAACAGACTCGAAGCTTTGATCAGAGCCAGAGGAGGCAACAACAGTTATTAAAAAGGTGATTTTTAGACTACAAACTCCTTTTTCAGGGTTTTTTAAGTTTTTGCCATTCAGTGAAAATGGCTACTATTTGTTTTTATGTTTCATTTATGTTAAAAACACTAAGTTGGGTAAAATTAACTTATGTTCAAAAAATCTTTTTTAATTGTTTTAATAAATTTTTTATTTCAAGTCTCTAAGTTTAATAGTTTAGGAGAAAATTCAATTTAAAAACTGTTCTACCTTATTTTGCCTTTTGTTACCTTTGTCTACCTCGCTCGTTAATACTTCGTTTTGAAATTATTACAATTACGTTGATACATATTTGATTGTGATATGATAAAATTAGATTGTGATAATATACTACAAAGTATTATTTCTTAATTGCCATTATATTATGTCTTGTTAAAATGTTATTGATAAGCTTACATAATATGACAAATATACCTAATAACTAAATATCAAAATTGTTTGATCTTAATTGATTTTAACACTAATTATGTTATTTAAGCTAAATGCTGTCACTCATGTTGTTTTATTGGGGAAACGTTTATGTCATTATATAATATTTTTTGGAAATTGTACCTCGAAGTATCCGTATGTAGTAATAAAGGTTAGACACTGGGCTAGAAGGTTTACTAACCCGCACTAGAGCAGCGTGGTGGAGTATGTTCTTATTCATTTCTCATCAGATGGAGGCCCATACTCAGTGGTGGGTGAATGTAGAAGCTGAACGGCTGTAATGAAGATGATAATGTCGATATCCGTCAAAAACCTTTGTCGGAAGGTTTTGATTTTGTGTACTATAACCAAAATTCATTGTTATTTGTTCAAAAAAATCCTACATTAATCCTATTTAATTTGTACTATGAATAAAATTACCTAGCAAAAAAGTTCTTTGTTTTGTATTTAGATAATTTATACCTATGAGTAAAACATGTGTTACTTCTAAATGCGTCATTTTTCTTCGGACACAATTCAAACAATCATAAACAATGGGGTTCAGTTAATTTTACATTTTTTATAGTAAAATTTCATTTTCGGTAAGTATTTTTTACCTGTTTGGTGATTTTGATAAAATTTTTACTGACTTTCATAAAAAAATTTTAAATGCCAGATTATTAATCTTTTAATCTGCATTTATAATTCGCTGGAATCAAGTGATATAGGCGAATTTTGACGTTTTTTTTTTCAAAAAAAAAAACTTTGATATGCTCTAGTGTAATGTTGCCAAAATATCGTTTGGTAATTATTGCCTTTCAACGGTCGATATAAAGAAAAAACCGCTCTACAATAATGATATTTTTCAAAAATGTTCATTAAAAATAACTAAGGAAGGATTTTGAAGAATAAGGGGGGGACTAAGGGGGAAATAGGGGATTAGATTTTGTACGAAAATCCTTCATTTTTTAAGTTGAATGCATAAACATTGCTATTTGACCTTGAGGTTTAATATTAATATGAAGTGTTTCATCTTTTTTGGAAAATCATCCTCTGGAGGTCAAAATAGGACATGAAAATTTGTATGACAGTTCCGATAATTTTGTGCTAGGACTTCATTTTCAAAGATTTAATTTTTGAAATACTGCTATAAGTTAGGAGTAACCATATCGCACCGCTACAAGCAAGGCTGACGTCACGCGTCCTACATCGCGCTATCAAAGTTTCTACATCAGTTTGGACCACGGCGGTCCCCAGGCATAACAACTCGCCTGGCAGGAGATCTTCTCTTTGCCGCCGCCCCACAGAACAAAAAGGATTTTGCAAAATTCACCCCTAAGGGGTTACATATTTGTATGGAGTTTCGTAATTTCTGAACTAAGTGCATAAAAATTGGTGTTTGACGTTTCATCGTTTCTGAAAAATCCTAACCCAGAGGGCAATTTAGGGGATAAACATTTGTATGAGAATTCCGATCTTTTCGTGTCTAGAGACTTGAAATATTGCAAATAGGCGTTTTTGTTATAGCACACAAGGCGAGCATTTAACAAAAAATTAACTAAATTCATCTTTTGGAAGCGTGTTTCGAAATCCGTAATTTTCGAAGCTTAATGCTTAATGCATTTGATATTTGGCTTTTAGGGTTAAAAATTAAGATTGACGTATTTCACCGATTTTGGAAAATTATCCCATAAAAATGGGGATAAAAATTTGTATAAGAATGTCGATATCATTGTAGGTAAAACCATAAACAGTCTGAAGCTATCCTTTTTTCCGAAAGTCCACGCGGACAAAGTCCCGGCCACAAGCAAGTCTCATATATTTCGGTTGCACAGATCAATCTTCCTTTATCTAATTCTCATTCGCCCAATTAACAGAATAATTTCTTTAATCTGCGTTTTTGAGTAAAGCTCTATACAAGTCTCGTCCGTGAGGCCAGTTATTATTGACGGCCTTACCTTTTCGGTTCGGCCATCAAACTCCTCTTATAAGAAAAGTCTTAATTTCACGGCCTCGACATTGATGCACTACTTCCGAAAAGTTTATTTTGTGAGTTTTTAAAAGTCATAAGATACTTATAATCGGTTAAGCATCTTTTGCGTCTTTACGGGTACTGTTTATATGTAGGTACCTATATGTAAAAAAAAAAGTTGTAACGTGGGAAATTATCCTTTGACTTTACAGCAAAGTCCCAACATTAAAAATGACTTTTCACGCCCTTTTTCACCGCAGCCATCTTGACGTCGCATCAACATGGCGAGTTTTATAGACCGCCGTCGTATAGTATATCAAAATTAACGAAAGGTTTGGCAGCTGACGGGTTTTGCAATATAAGTTATGATGTAAACCGGTCGACGGATAGAGGCGCGCGGCGGCTTTGCGGCGGCTCGGTCAGCTGCTATTGGGATATTTATAAATAGATTATGGAACTTCCTGTATATCGAAGTTCGAAGTGGCTTTGCAGCTTTAATAAGTTTTACTGTAGTTAGACCAAGTTTACAATAAAGCGGTCTCATCGGACAGGAGAGTTTTAGTCAAGTGAAAACTGCATTAGAATTTAGAGAGATTCTCCATAAAATACAGATACGGTTGATTTAGCTTCTAGATATATTTTCCTTAGGCACATAATAAATAAAAACACGTATTTACATATACCTAATCAGAGCAGCATACGTTGTTTATAATCGTATATTTATAATATAATGGACATCTACATTTTTGGGCTTCCGTACCTCAAAAGGGAAAAAGAACCCTTATAGGATCACTTTGTGGTCCGTGTGTCTGTCTGTCGATCAAGAGCCTTTTTCTCAGTAACGCGTATCCCAGGGATCACTTAATGTCCGTCCTGGGAGACTGAATCGCCAACCTGTGTAAAGTCTCTGAAGTAGTAGTCATGCCAGAGAAGGAGACCGGGTGAACCCGCTTACTACAGCAGAGAGGGATCAGGGGCCCTTTCGTCCGCCGTGCCAGCAACCGTATTATCTGTGCTGAGCTTTAGCAGTTCTAGTACCGCACCTTTTTGTCCTCTAAGCTGTCCGTGCAGTAAATCCTCAACTTTAGTCTAAGTAACTTTTTTAAGAAATGGCTAAAAATAAAAGAAAAAGAGTTTTTTCACCAGCCTTTCATCCACATTCAATGTGGACTTCTGCAATGTCAGGGGTATTCACGCCAACCTAACGAGCTAACTGCGTTAACTTCGCCAACACCTTGAAACTCTCTTTGACGATCATTCTCTTTTTAACGGAGGCGCAGATATCCTGCCCGGCCAATACATCATACCTTTATTATCCCGGCTACAAACTCGAGCACAATTTTGTGCCAGGGTATGTATGTTCGTCCGGGAGGATATCTGCTATCACCGTCTTCATAGTCTTGAAGACAGGGACCTGTCGATATTGTGGGTGCGCGTAGATCACAGCGGCCACACTCGTATTTATACGTGCTTATACAGGTCTCATGGGGTGACACAGACTTAGCTCGGATTTTCCGTCTCAGTGGATGCGCCTCTTGGCTCCTCGGACTACTGTCTCGTTCGGACTCAAGTGTCATGCACCAAACAGACTTCGAACTTCCCACGATTCCCCAATACTTTAAAGACTTGGCAGTCCGCTTTTTCGAGCGTACGCAAAATCACCCGAACCGATTAATTGTGCAATCCACAACGTATCGTCCCCCCGATCAACCCGGTCACGGTCGTAAAACTATTGTTAGGCGGCCTCGGCACGTACTAACGTCCCCAGATGACGATCTCGCTGTCCGGATAGCGAGATTAGTCTTTACGACCTCCCCGAATAGGGCCTCCCTCCAAACACGACGCCGACGTCCCCGGGTTCGTCGGCGCCCACAAGGATACACTAGGTATCAAAGAGTGCCGGGACGCTTCTCTTATGGGCTGAGGCTCCTTCAGAGTCTCGTCCTAAAAGCCCGGTGAAGCAGTAATGGCTGCAACAGCCAACTGCATAGTCAGCTCAGAAAAAAAAATGCACCAAACCCGGTCTAACTGGGCTAACTAATTGGCGTTGTGTGTGGCATTATAAGTCGGCAGACTAGGATGGATTGCGAGAAGATCCAGACGTGTGCGCAGCCGCAATCACTGAGACAATCCTCGCTGGTGTGGAATGTTTTATTACTAACCCGCTAGTAGCTGCTGGCGTCAAAAAACTACCGTGGTTTAATAGGTCCTGCAGCGAAAGTTAAACCACTAAAGCAAACTGCGCATGAGGCTTGGACCAGGGCTCGTAACAATGAGGAGCCGAATATTTCTGAGTTAAAACGCGAATTAAATGCTGCCTCGAGGTTCAGTAAGAAAGCAACTGCCAGAGCTAAATAGCTCGCTAAATTCCAATTTATCGGCAAAATAGGGGGTCGACTTGTGAGCTTTCCCTCTGGGAGTCGTGCTTTCTCGTCGCTGGCTAAAGCTGCCGAAGGGATTTTTTGCCAGTCGTTGTAACCAATATTGCGAAAGACCGATGATGACTTGGCTCATAGTGCAAAAGAGAAAGCCGATCTACTGGGTAGTCTCTTTGCCTCTACCTCGAATATGAACGACAAAGGCGCTGTACCACCTACAGTAATACCGTGGTGTGGTAAGACCATGCTGGAAATCTCCATAACACAGTGGGAGGTCCGGCGAGTATAAGTCGAGTGGGCCAGACGGTATACCAGCAGTGGTGCTTAAGCAGTAAAGAAGAGTTATGTCCCGCCTCTTCGCGCTTTTCTACCACATTAAGTAGTTTCTATCTTCATGGAAGACTGCGAATGTGCAACCGGTGCCCAAAAAGGACGCTAAATCAGATCCATCGAATTACAGACCTATCGCTTTTACCTCTCTCCTCTCCAAGGTGATCGACACACAGCTTCTAAGATACCTAGAAAAACACGACTTGGTCAGCGACCGTCAATATGGCTTTCGCCACGGTTGCTCGACTGGTGACCTTCTAGTGTATCTCACACATCGATGGGCACTAAATTCAAATTCAAATTTCAAATAGTTTATTTCTCAAAAATAGGATACAATATCACTTTTTTGACGTCAGTATAATATGCAAGGAATTTAAAAACTACTACCGTTTCGGAATCAAGATGGCGTTCTGGGGAGAAGAAACGGCGAAATAAACTCTCCAGCTGTCGCTCTTTTCAATTTTAATTGTATAACGATTTGTACATTTCCAAATATAAGTACTATGATAAAAATATTTTAGTTAATCCCATGCGTTTTTATCTATAAGATAGTCTTTAGTTGAATATTATGCTTTTTTGACAAGTTTCTGTTTAACAAAATTTTTAAACTTTTTTAAATTCAGTTTACATACTTCTGCAGGGATTTTGTTGTAAAAACGGACACATTGTCCTTTAAATGATTTATCAATTTTTTCAAGCCTTGTGTGGATCGGAGCCAGTTTGTGTCTATGTCTTGTATTTCGATTATGAACATCACTATTTTTTTTAAAAAGATTAATATTCTAATGAACCTACATTAAATTATCAAATAAATATTGACCAGGTAAAGTTGGTATAGATCTCTTTAAATTTATCCCTTAAAGAGTGTCTGTTAGATAAATTGAATATTGCTCGAATAGACCTCTTCTGCAGTACAAATATTGTCTGTATATCAGCTGCGTGCCCCATAATAGGATACCATAGGACATCATGCTATGAAAGTAGCTAAAATATACTAGCCGGGATGTGGCTTCGTCTGTAAGTTGACAAATATTTTTAACCGCAAAAGCTGCAGAACTAAGTCTATTACCAATCCAGCTATGTGTGGGCCCCATTGAAGTTTTGCATCTAAAATAATGCCTAAGTATACAGCGCTATCTACAACATCTAATTGCTCCCCATTTATAAGTACACTGGTTCTTACTTGACTAACATTTGGCTTTCAGAATTGAATACATTCAATTTTCTTACTGTTTAAAAGCAAATTATTCATATTGAACCAGTGGTCAACTTTAGTCAGACAGTTGTTTACATTATCTAGAACTGTTTCGCGTCTTTTAACTCTAAACAAAAGTGATGTGTCGTCTGCGAACAACACTATCTCGTGATTATTTTTAACGACCTCAGGCAGATCATTAATGTATATAAGAAATAGGAATGCCCCCAGGATGGAGCCCTGTGGAACGCCCATTTTAATTTTAGATCCAAGGGCGCGCTTCCCATTTATGTTAACTGTCTGAATCCTATTGTCCAGGTACGAGCTAATGAGTTTAAGTGTTGTACCTCTAATACCGTAGTGTTGCAATTTCCTATGTGAAAATGTCAATTTCAGCTAAACAATTATTTACCAATACTACATTATGCTACTTCTGAATTTTATATTTTTTTTACGCCTACCCTCTGTAAGGCAACTTAAAAGGAAATGTAGCATATTTTAAGTAAGTCAAAGTCAAAGTCAAAATGGTTTATTCAAATAAGGATTTTACAATCACTTTTGAATCGTCAAAGTTATAAAATATTATTTTTTGAACCCTCCCACCTTCCCGCGGGTTCACAATGTTGTTGATTTCTACCGAGAAGAATCCGGCAAGAAACTCGATAGTTACTCTTTTAAAAACACTATCAATAATACAAATAAACTAAAATACAATTAATGTTTTAAATAAAAAATTTTTACTCGTACAATTTTATGTTATTTCCATTTTAATTTGGTTTACCTATGCAACCTGTAATTGAGCATCATCAGTCCCAAGGATTTTTATCATTTACATAGTCTGAAATATTGTAGTATGCCTTTTTACAAAGTACCTGCTTGATAAAAGATTTAAATTTACTTATTGATAGATTTTGAATTTTATTGGGAACTTTGTTCTAAAAGTGTATACATTGCCCCATAAAAGAGTTACTTATTTTGTGTAGACGTGTATCATGCACCAACAGCTTATTTTTACTTCTAGTATTTACTTTGTGAACGTCACTTTTCTTGCTGAATCATTTGATATTTTTATGTACATATAAAAGATTTTCATATATGTACTGCGACACTAAAGTTAAAATTTTTACTTCCCTAAACCTATCCCTCAGAGATATCCTAGATCCTAATTTATAAATAGCACGAATTGCCCTTTTTTGTAACAAAAATATTGTATTTACATCAGCAGCGCTACCCCACAATAGGATACCATGTGTCATTAAACTATGGAAATAGCTAAAATATACTATTTTTGCAGTGTCAACATCGGTCAATTGTCTTATTTTCTTGATCGCATACACAGCAGAGCTAAGTTTTTTGGCTAGGTTATGAATATGAGGACCCCATTGAAGTTTGGAGTCCAGCGTTATGCCAAGAAAGACTGTTGAATTAACAAGTTCTAATTGCTCGCCATTAATATTAATACATGTCTGTCTCTGACTAACATTTGGTAATGTAAATTTAACACATTTGGTTTTTTTTTCATTAAGTAACAAATTATTAGCGTTAAACCAATTTACAATTTTAGAAAGGGCATTATTTAATTCATTATAATATGTCTGTCGTCTCTTAACTTTAAAAAGCAAAGAGGTGTCATCAGCAAATAAGACAATGTCATGGTTTTTTACATTATATGGGAGATCATTAATGTAAATAAGAAATAGAAAAGGACCTAAAATTGAGCCCTGAGGGACTCCCATAGTGACTGCTGATCCCGGAGATCTTTCACCGTTGACATCTATTTTTTGTACTGTCCTACTCATATAGGATGTCAAAAGGTCGAGAGCTTTGCCTCTAATACCATAGTGATGTAGCTTCATGATGAGATTTTCATGTTGAACACAGTCAAATGCCTTAGATAAATCACAAAACACTCCAAGGGCGTCATGCGAATCCTCCCAGGCGTTATATATATTTTTTAATAGTGCCACTCCTGCATCGGTTGTGGAACGGCCTTTCATAAAGCCAAACTGTTTACTACTAAGTAGCTCATTAATACAGAAATGGATTAACATTTGACAAAGTATGATTTTTTCAAAAACTTTACTGAGTATAGGTAGTATTGAAATAGGCCGAAAATTATTAGGATCTGTTGAACTACCTGATTTAAAAAGAGGTATAACTTTGCTAAGTTTCATCTCATCAGGAAACACACCACTATCAACACAACTATTAAAAATAATGGCTAAGGGTTGTGCTATAACATGAATAATTGAATTTATAGTTTTTACAGAAAGTCCCCAAAGGTCTGTGGTGTTTTTGATTTCTAATGTTTTAAATGTATTAATGATAAGTAAAATTAAAGAAAAGTAATAAGTAAGAACCCGTATAAGTACCCGGACTACGTTCGCTTCTATTGTAGCGGATCATACCGTACTGCTAAAACAGGGGCTGACGTCACGCGTTCTACATCGCGCTATCAAAGTTTCCTTAGTAGATCAGCATGTATACAACCAGCATCGCAAGTTAGGTGGACTATGGAGGTCCACAGGCATTACTCTCTGCCTGGCTAGAGATCTCTATTCAGCCGTGTAGATATTTCTATGCTAAGATTTTACTCTCCGGATGCATTTTACGGTTTTGAAGTCAAAAGAGAAATTGAGATAATAGATATTTTTACTCCATTAGTGTGGTTTCGAATGAAACAGTTTGGCAACATTACCATTCTTGGCTCAAAATAAATCTGTTAATTTTGGATAGAAAATCCAATCCGGCGTGGTGTGGAACGCTCGTGCAGATTTTCAGTTCCTAACCCCGAGAAGGTGACGTGTGTCAGGCCCTACCTTATTACCTGACAGTCGGCAGTTGGACCCTCAAGCAGGCGCAATGCCTCTTAGGTAAACCCAATTTTGCAGCCTTCATCACCCAACGGGGAAGGCGGCATAACCGACAGATGCAACGTTATCATATGCTGCGAAATTAGAAAAGAAGAAACAAGACACGTATACAATAATTTATGTCAAATTGGTGAAATTGGCGATCTTATTGCCAGATGGCGATTTCTTCCAGACAAGCTTAATATTACTGCAAAATGCATAAACTGGTAAAGTTCATTCGTGAAGACTTTAATAAAATATTGAGTAAAAGACTTGTCCTCCTACCCGCAAATAAGAAAAAAGGGAGGGCAAAAGGAAACGAGAACTAGAGCTGGAAATAAACGTAACGGACTTCGTGGGTTCTTCATATGTTTCACACGCAGGAGACCTAGGTTCAATTCCCCGCTGTGGAGCCAAGTAAAGAAGACTGCTAATTATTTTTCAACCAGTCTGAGCTGAGATACTTCCTGGGCTTTGCTGGGATACTCAGTTCAATTTCTTTCACGAACAAGTAGCCAGATTCTTCAGAGTTTGATCTATATTGCTGCTGGTAGTTGGTCCCTTAATCAGGCACAACTCCTCTTAGGGCTAATCAACTTTGCAACCTTCATCACCCACTGGGGAAGGTTACATTGCCGTACGTTGCAGCGTTACGAAAATCGTTTGTACCAGGTTTTCCTGACCCATATTTCTGTCGGCAGTTGGTCCCTTAAGCAGGCACAACTCCTTTTAGGGTTTCTTAACTTTGCAACCTTCATTACCCACCGGGAAAGGTCTCATTTCCGTACGATGCAGCACCTCAGCAACCGTTTTCACGTGTTTCCTCATCTAATTAGTCCATTGTCAGAGGAAATACAGAACTGTGTAATTAGAAAGGTGGTTAGACAAGTTTCCAAAACTTCACCGATCCATTAAAAGTGTCGAAATATCGAATCATGGATATAACTGCAAATATACTCGTATGTTCTACTTGGGAACCCCAACAAAGCACTGCTATTTAAAAAAGGTATAAAAGTCGTGACTCTGCTAGATGGTATGAATGTTGTCTTGCCTCCTCACTGCCATCTGGGATTATACAACACCACCATGCCTCGCGTCATCACGCAGACTACGAGTGGTACCTAAAAGTCGAGGTGATGTCGATATTTTTCAAATGATAGGAAACGTCTAACATACATTTGTTTATAATACAAAACGCTCAAATGGTGTAAAACTATGTTACGCTAGACATATGAAATTAGTCAGCTTGTATTTATATAACCTGTAAGAGATGCTGACACGACTATCTAGCTTTGACTTTTCCCTTACCAGGTGTACCTTGCATGCTGAGACACCTCAAAACGGCCACGGTTCCATGTGTTAATTGGCACCTACGTAAAAGAAACTTAATTCTAAATAAACATAGCGAGCAGCCCCCCTGACGTACATCTTGCTCTGTAAATTTTTGAATGGAACTTGCTCTTAACATACAATTCATATACTCGTAAGAAAGAGTTCTGACATTCTGCTATATTTTTTACCATAACCAATTGTAACTTACCTTACTGCACTAGGTATATTTGTAATGGATTTTAGTTGTGGGTACACTTTACTCCTTTGTCGTAGCGCAAAACAGCTACAGAGTCGCATAATCGGTGCTTCTGAGCAAGACAACCGGCGAGTATGGAAAATGCGTTTTTGCAGCACAGGGGGCGGAGGTGGTAGATACCGCTCTCTTTCAAAACGCACTTCGTCGTTGTTCTGTTGAACAACTCTTTAAGTTACTGTTAAATCAAATTACGTATAGCGCGTGCAGCGGCGGCGTCGCACTAGTAAGTAGGTCAACTTCTATATAAACCTCAGATCATAGATTTTTGTGCGCTCGACTGCCGCCGCCACAGACGCGAGGCGCGTGCGTCGCCCGCCAACCGCAACCTACGATTAGGACTCCCAACAGTTGCGAGCTGTACGGTGTACCACACCTCACCACACCGCTTCACCGCAACGATGCTAACCGTTTTGCGCTAGTTGATCACCTGTACACCTGTAAATACATTGGTTAAATTTTGTTATGTAGGTATATACTTACAAACTCATCACATATACCCACGCAGTAAATTGTAGTCTTGGTGTGTGGCAATAGGTACATTAACCCTTGATATTCTTTACCAGCGCAGCAGCGGGGATAGCTAGCTTTTGAGACTCACCTAACTATTTCACTTTTTGTGCTTTACTCGTGTGCGCGTGTCAGTGCCCTTAATATTCCCATATGGAATACAAGATCACTTTCATATATCTTAATAATATAAATAGTTTATGACTCATGAATGCGGGTTTCTGCATTTGTTTGGTGGTTTCTCTAGTCATTGTGGTCTTGCACTTTTACTATACTACAATGATAATTTCATTGATAAGTGCTCTATCGATTTAATTTCGGTTTCTGTCTTAAAAACATATTTTGTAACTCATCGGTAATCAAATAAGATTCTATTTGGTTCATCTGTTATAAACATAGAGCTAGTATTCTGACTTCAGACTTTCGAAATTTTAGGAAACCTTAAGTCAGGCATATCTAACCCGCAGCTCTCTGTGCATTCTGCTGCGGCCCACTGCAATTTTAAGAATAACTTTATATATGTCATTTCATAAAAAGGTCTAATGTCCAGTAGGGATGTGTAGTTTTCATACATTTATTTTGCAAATGCTGCCAGCTGATGCTTTGTTCTTCATCCATTTGGCCCAGCAAAAAACCGAGGCAATCGGCGCCTAAATAAAGGCTATTACTAATATTATATGAAACTGAAGCGGAATAAGAATTTCACCGGGTAGTGTAGATCTGCAGTAGCTTTACATAACTTACTTAAAATTACCCAATTAATAAATAAAATCATACCTAACGAAATTGGCATCATGAATATAAAAAGCTTAATGCAAATAAGGCATGTAATGAAATATATCTTTCTTTAAATACTATTTAGAGCAAATTGTAAGTGTTTTTATGTTTCTTTGACGCATAACTGAATGTCTCAGAGAAGTTACAAATAATTTATTGACAGCAAAATAGTTTTAACTCTTTATGGTAGGTGACCATCCTTTAAATAAGTAATAATATATTTTTATCAGGTCCAAACAAGTGTTTAATACTTTAATACCTTGTTACCAAAAAAAGATACATTTCTTAATCACATTGTTGCGTGTTACCTATATAATCCACCAGGAGATAACAAACAAGTCTCTCATAATGGACTTCGGACGTCAAACGGAACACATAATATACAAATTTTACCTTCCAATAAAACTCTCATTATGTTTCCATAGACGTCCGAAGTCCAGGTAATATCTTCCTGGTGGTCAACATCATTATGAGCCGAACAATGACAAAATAATATGGCGGCTTATATTAGGTAAAAAATTAAATAGAGTTCACAGAAAGTAGGTTTATCTACTTCCGGTGCTGTTGGCGGAGGTCACGTGACGGAAAACAGCGACATCTAGCGGCCAGCGACAGAAAGTTGACGATGTACTCTCTCTCATAATGGACTTCGGACGTCTATGGAAACATAATAAGAACTTTATTGGATGGTAAAATTTGTATATTATAGCTAGTTGGGGAGCAATCACAGAAATTATGGTTTTTGCCTCAGAGGTCAGCTGTATTTTTTTATTTGTAGAGAATTAAATGCTTAGATAACATCATTATGATTTACTTGTCTTAATTTAAATTCTTTTGGGCATTATTTTACATTTTCTTTTAATAGAGCCTCTGCTATTAACGGAGATGAGTTTAGTGAGTTGGTAGTTGAGAATGGAATATCCAGGAAAAAATTATTGAACAATGAGGCAATATCTGTTTCTGAGTTAAAAACAGTCCCATCAACTTCTAGACAATAATCAGTTTTATGAGATTTTGATTTTCCAGTCTCAGCATTAATAATACTCCAAGTAATTTTTATTTTATCATTACTGTTTTTAATTTTTTTACTTAAAAAACCGGATTTTGCTATACGACAGATTACTTTAAATAATTTCAGAGTATTTTTTAACATAATAATTAAATTTCTCGCTTATATTAAACTTTCTTTCACTATATAACTCATACAATAGTTTTCTGCTTATATGGATGCCCACAGTAGCCCAATCACTAAAGCATGGACGTTGGTTAGCTAAGACACTCTTGGGTTTAAATACAGAGTCGTACTCATCACTAAAAACTTCAAAAAACATATTAAATTGTGTATTTGGATCATTATGTTCGACAAGAGATGAAATTTTTAATAATAAATTATTTTTAAATATCTCCAAGTGTCGTTTAGTTTTGTTTTTTTTAATTTGTTTTTATAACAAATTTTTCCTTACATTTATTCTCTGTTAACAATTCAATTTGCACTAACTGCCCACAATGGTTAGAAGTAAGGTTATTTATACTACTTTTATTTGTAACTGTAATACAATTTGTAAAAAATATTATCTATGCATGTTGCTGTATTGGCGGATATTCTAGTCGTAGATAGAAACATATTTTTACAGTTGAATGAGTGAAATAGACTTTTTAATTTTATGCCTAAGGGGGGACTTTTCTATTAACAAATCTATATTGAAATCTGCGCAAACAAATACTTTTTTATTTTTTTTACAAATTATGGATAGAGCCTCCTCCATTTTATTTTCAAAAAGACATAATCCACTGAGGGCGGCCTATATACACTAACAACTAGCCATTGAGAGTGAGGGGGAGGCATTGGCATGCAACCTGGACATAGCGAAGGCGTTCGATCGGGTCTGGCACCGGGGTCTTCTATCGAAGATACCATCTTACGGAGTTCTCCAGGGTTTGTGCAAATGGATGGCTAGGTTTTTGTCTGGCAGACGCATACGAGCCGTAGTTGACGGTACTTGCTATGACATCATGGACATTAATGCTGGTGTGCCGCAAGGCTCTGTGCTGTCTCCTACGCTGTATCTACTGCATATCAATGACATGTGGGACATAAACAACATATATTGCTCTGCAGATAACAGTACAGGAGACGCTTATTACGCAGGTCTTGCAAGTATCCCTCGTTCCGTTGTGGACGAAAAGCGTAGAGAAATTGTGTCTCAAATCAAGACCACTATGTCCAAGGTCTCTGACTAGGAACGGGACAACTTGGTCCGATTTAACTCTACAAAGACACAACTCTGCGCGTTCATCGCTTAGAAAACCCCATTTACTGTGGTCCCACGAATCCAGAACACTCCCCTCTCCATCTCCAAGAGCATGAGGATCCTTGGTGTTGACATCTCCAGCAATGTTCAGTTTTGAGATCATTTGCAAGATAAGGTGAAGATGGCGTCCAAAAAACTTGGTGTACTTAACAGAGCGAAGCAGTACTTCACGTCGGGGCAAAGGGCATCGTTCTTTGCCATGCCTTTGTGGACCCTTAAAATATTTTCTAGAAGCTTTTAAATGACATTCTAATTCTAAACTACATGGAATCTTAAAAAGGCAAACATAGAAATAGTCCATTACTCTTATATAGGTATCTTAATTCTATGCACAGATAATAGAATTCTATGGCAAACTTCCATGCTTACCACATTACTCCCTCCTCCAAAAAAGAAAAAAATCAGCTGTCATTATAGAACAGCGTTGATCATTACTTATCTATGGATTTCCATCCGTCTACATCATAGATATAGAATGTCGTTAAAATCCTAGGTCTGTGGTACATATCTAAGTGCATGTTGTGCATGGCATGGCATTATGTTTTCCATCTCACGAATTCTAATAGCGTGGCATTATGGTTTCTGTCTTACGTCTTACGAATTTTCGATCAGCCTGCGCGAGTTTATAATTTTTTACCCATACTAAAAAAGTGCACAAAGCCGTCAAAGAAGTTTTCACTTCAAAAAAAAATAATAATTGACATGTTTGATTTTGTTTTTAGTAGCTTACTATCTTATTTAATTACTGTTACAGACCTAGCAGTGGACTGTATAGGCGCGCACGAACTAGCCCCCAAAAGGGCCGACGATTAATTGAAAGAGCCTCGAGAAGGGCCAGTTCGACGTTTGAGAAAGAAACAATAATACGCTCGGTCATGTAACACCCAACCACCCTTATTGTGGCCCCTTTTTTTTTTTTTTTTTTTCTAACTACTGGCTACTGTTGTTGGCCGCAGATGGCCTTTACAACTACACGCGGACTAACTTTTGCTGCGGTGCTGCTTGCACTCTTCAGCGAAAAGTTGGGGCGGTTTGCGCAAGGGTGTCCTAGACACGAACCTCGGCTTGGGCAACCGCTCTTAGAAACTAAAATTTGTATCTAACTAGCAGGTCTCTCTCGCTTATATACCCAACCCGGCGGACCCGCTGACCAATCACAATCGATTTTATTTTCCGCGACCAATCACGTTTCGTTTTATTTTTGTCGCTATCGTATTGGCATCCCTATCACATTCCTATACCTATCTATGCCTTGCGATTTTATGCGCTTGCCAGTTTACATGTGTTATCTACTTACCGCGTGACACGTTTGTACCTGCTAAGACAGACCTACTTTTCTCACAGGTATATGAATAAATCTAAGATAAAACAATTAAGCAAACCTACGGTGCAGTGCTTGTATCTACCTATTACATTTACGTAATTCTAACTTAGTTTGGTTATTACTAAACAACATAAAGTATAATCACAAATTACCCTGCGCTAATCTATGCGGGGAGGCCGCGGTATAAACATTTACACATTTCTCCTTTTGTCTAGGAAAACCCATATGGTATACACATGTACCTAGCTATTCTCACATTTGTTCACCTACCTAATACCTAACTATGGTGAGGAAAGTAGGGGTATTAACTTTATTTATTCACAACAAACTAACATTCACTTACAAAACTATTCGATATAGAGATCTCAGCTCATTTCGGCTATAGGTACCTATATATCTGCATAGGAACAAAGGGTAAAAACCTAACCAAAGATGACTTGTACGTCTAGATACCGTGTTCGGGCACCCAAAACGATTCGAGTTCCTGAATTTTAAGGTACTTGCCGTCATACGACATCATACGTAATCTGTGCGTCGACGCGAACTGTGCTCCCGCGTAAAGTAATAAAAATGTCGATTTGAGCAATAAAATCGTGCTAAACTATTGACAACAAAAAAATATGATGATAAAAAATCACTGTTAACAACAAAGGGGTAAACTTTATCATGTTATTTACATCTCATTAGCGAATACGCAGCTGTCTATGTGTATAGCATAGGTATCTATAGCGCGGAGTTTAGCCGTCAGCAGTGTATAAAAGTATTGTAAGTATTATTACTTTAAATAGAACTTTGCTTTTGGCAGAAATTAACATTGTTAACATTGTATTGACGATTCAAAAGTGTTTTCAGAAACTTATTTCATTATTTTTTTTTGATTTGATTTGATTTGATTTGTTCCAGATACCTAACATCAGGCCCATCCTCGCTGCGTTATCGCATCAGTGTACATGCGGATTGACGTAGATATTCCGTCACCTTTACTAGTGAAACTAGTGAGATACTGTTAACAAAACAAAGCAGATCTGATCGTAGCTCCAGACTGCACTCTGGGGGTGCGAATCCACAAACAAAAGAGGTGAGGATCTCGTCTCATTTCTATTTTCAACTAATCTTAATTTTCTCAACAGAGGATCTGACCCAACCATCATTGATATCACATTGGCAACAGGCTCAGCAGAGGAAATCATAACGGGATGGCGCGTCACAAACGATTTGTTGTGCTCGGACCACAAAAGGATATGCTATAATATCCAACTACAGAAGACAATAATGGAGCCTAGAAGGAACCCCCGCAAACCCAATATAACATAATCCAAGGCTGCATTAAACATAGGGGAAACACTGATAAATACAGACCTAATCAAACAGATAGTTGCAAAGGTGACACAATCCCGGCTGGACTCCTATCATCAGTCATGCCCTATCCCCAAGCCAAAGGACTACAAACACAACCCAAATCATTGGTAGTGTTCGCAGCTAGAGAGGGCAAGGCAAACTCTTAGAAGGCACTTTAATAGCGCCAAAAACACAAGATCAGAACAAGACTGGGAACCTACAAAACAGCACAAACCGAGTACAAGAAACGCATCAGAACTCGTAAAAGGAAATGCTGGCGACGTTTTTGTAATACTATCGAATCTCAAAACGAAGCTGCAAGGATAACGAAGCTGCAAAAAAATAGTGGAAAACAACACGGCCGCCATATTAACATTCAACGGAGGTATCTCGAAAACTATTTGCTATAGGAGAGGGTGTCCTAATAAATGTTATAAAAGACGAATAAAACGATAAAGTCGAAAAAAAATCAAGATGGCATATGCAAAATGGCGGTCAAAAATATTTGTTTACTGATCCGGCTGTAACTTTGCATCCGGGGGCTTTCCGGGCTGCTGACACTTAATATTGAGTTGATTTTTCAATTTTCCAAAATTTCAAGATGGTTGCCATTATGATGTTTTTTTTTAAACCTATTATTCTCCCAGTAGGAGTATAAGGCGATGAAAATAATGAATGGGTAGTTTGACTAGAATCGTACCGGTAATGTGTAACAACTGCCAGATCTTCGTATTCTTCGCCTCATCAGAGGGTAAACGTGCAGCCCACCGAAACTATAGCATTTCGAGACATTCTTTTTCCACGATGTGAATCTACACCCTGGTCCGAATTGATCAACCGTAAAAAATCAACTTGGCGGAAATAAAATGGCCACTGATACTAAACAATATACGAAATCAATATGGCGGACGACAAAAATTATTTACCGATCCGGCTAAAACTTTGCTTCCGAGGGTTTTCGGGGTTGCCGATTCTAAATATTGGGTCAATGGCCGCCATAGTGCAGTTGAATTGAAGCCTATTTTTCTCCCAGTGGTAATCTCCGTAGGTGATAATTATGTATGAGGGATTTAATCTTAATGGTCCCTTGAGTTTGGGAAAACTTTCTAATCGTCTAAATCTAATCTTCGTCAGGAACGTTACTCCACAAAGACCACGCGAGCTGCTTAAGCAGCGACCGAAAAACCCAAAATCTAGTCTTTAACTATAAGCAGGCAGAACTTATTTCAATGCAAGTTCAAATAGTTAGTGTTCAAATATTTGGTATGTTTTAATTTCTGTTTAGTTCTTATTGCAAGCAAGTTTGCAAGCGGGGGTTTTTTTTTATTTCCTCTTGGCTGCTGTTTTCGACATTTAATTTTATGGTATTATGTAATGATTTTAGATAGTTTAAAATTTTTTTAATAAAAAATTATATATTTATTTTCTTTTTATTACATCACAGATTACTTCAAGCTTGCCGATTTATACTTTACTTTCAGTTGCAATTAAGTAAAAAAAACAAGTTTCCTTTTAATAAAAATAACGCAAAATTAAAACAATTTATCCATCGTAATTAAGAAAACAAAAGGTTTTTAACAAAAAACACTGACATCAAATTCAAATTCCCCTTCTAAGGTAAATGTGATCTGAACCAATATCTAAATATGGTTACCAATTCTCTGTAGTAAATTTTGTAATATAATCCCTTGTGATGAAAATCTTATCTATTCACGGTTCGTTACTTTTCTGTTATACAACAGTACTTGTGGAAGCGACACGGCCGAGTCACATATTTTAACAATGGTGTAGAGTTTGTGAAGTTAGGGTTTGTAGAGTTAGAAGCTTGGCTCTACATGAGATCTCATAACTTTTTGACAGTGCAAGCCTTATAAGGTTTTATTTAAATGTAATATCAGTGTTTATCGTAAAACAAGGTTTTAATTTCTTCAATAAGATGCTTTAATTCCTCCAATATTTTCGTTATTTTCATCAAAAGAAAACTTGTTTTTTTCTACTTAATTGCAACTGAAAATGAACTATATTGAGGCACGGTAGACTTGTGTTTTGTGATGTTATTGTTAAAAACTATCTGAAATAATCACTTATTACCACTAAAATTAATGTCGAAAATAGCGAGACTGCAGCGTTAAAATTTAAGCTTACTACTATCTACTTAGTTATTTTTAGGGTTTCATACCCAAAGGGTGCCAACGGAGCCTTATTACTAAGCCTACGCTGTCTGACTGTCTATATATCTTTCCCACCATTAAGTGGCTCTATCTTTTAGACTGAAGTAGGTAGAAGACTGTAATTTTTACAGAATATGTTTTATAATGGCGGATAACCTAACATGTAATAAAAAGTTCAAAAAATTTAAATTTTTATTTAATGCTCTATCATAAAAACAGTTATTCATAAAAGCTTCTAATTTGCAGTGTGTATAACACTAAATTATAATAAAAACCGGCCACCTCGGGGCAAAGGTTGTTGATTTATAAGATTTATGAGTATGTGGGACTGCACATGGAGTACATCTCTGGGCATGTGCAATGGCATTCCAGCTTGGCCATTTTGGCTCGATTCAACGACAAGCTAAGCGAATTGTTGACTATTCCAAGCTTACAAGCCGTATGGAGTCCTGAGAAGTTCAAAAATCGACTGAGTCGAGTAGAGTTAGGACTACTGGAACTGAAGTCGATTCCGTTCAAAAACGTGTACAGTTGTAAGCCTAGAGTTGACTTAATTGATCCGAACTTGGCGCAGGTTTGCGTCCATATTGGATTGGAAATGTCAAACTAATATTTCCGAATGAAGAAAATTAGTAAAATACTTTGTTGGTAGTTTTTTAATTTTATCTATGATTTTTGTATTTTGAGTGTTTAAAACAAAAGGATTTTTTTGTGGTTCCCCCTAAATGCTTTAAAATAATGAATATTGAATCTTTAAATATTGAATTTAGCTGTTTGGAAATAGGGGATATACATGATTTTCTGAATTTCGCAAAAACTCCTAAACAGATTTTGATGCGGGTTTTGTCGTTAGGTAGCTAGGGGTTTCAACAACTAATTGTAATAGTATCTAAAAAATAAGGGACAACATGAGATTTAAAATGCAAGTAGACAAATCACAAAGTAGGCATTATCTGATATCTGGATCAGGTCAAACGCGGGTTCCGGCGGCGAAACAATGGGTCGGCTCGGTCACCGACCCCCCGACCTGCGCCCGTCCGTCTGAACGCCTCGCCTCGCGAACCGCACGCGCTCTGTTAATCTAAGCCATTTATAGTATCCGGCCATTATTTTTAAACTATAAATTAAAACAATGGTGTCTATATTTTTCTGTTT
Source organism: Apoda limacodes (assembly GCA_946406115.1). Taxonomy (NCBI): domain Eukaryota; kingdom Metazoa; phylum Arthropoda; class Insecta; order Lepidoptera; family Limacodidae; genus Apoda; species Apoda limacodes. The sequence goes on along the minus strand of OX291540.1, from coordinate 2,791,782 downwards.
TTGTCACAATTTTTTGGTGTCAATTTCACTTAGGCCAAGCTTTAGTGCTGACTCATAGAAAAAAAATAATAATCGTAAAGAATGAATTACGCGTGAATTAGAATTCATCAATTTATTATCAAAATTTTATATACCTAGTTCCAAATTTTCCGTTATCAGTTCCTGAATACAAATGTAATCAAGAGGAGGTTTACGTATCAATGTCTACTGTTTTCGTCAGTATAGTCAGATAGAATGTCTTATACTGTTCTACTTCTACATATGTTTGTACTCACACAAAGTCAAAGTTTCAAAGTCAAAATGGTTTATTCAAATAAGGATTTTACAATCACTTTTGAATCGTCAAAGTTATAAAATATTATTTTTTGAACCCTCCCACCTTCCCGCCGGTTCACAATGTTGTTGATTTCTACCGAGAAGGATCCGGCAAGAAACTCGATAGTTACTCTTTTAAAAACACTTAAATAAACTAAAATACAATTAATGTTTTAAATAAAAGATTTTTAGTCGTACAATTTTATGTTATTTCCATTTTAATTTGGTTTACCTATGCATCCTGTAATTGAGCATCATCAGTCCCAAGGATTTTTATCATTTACATAGTCTGAAATATTGTAATATGCCTTTTTACAAAGTACCTGCTTGATAAAAGATTTAAATTTACTTATTGATAGATTTTGAATTTTATTGGGAACTTTGTTGTAAAAGTGTATACATTGCCCCATAAAAGAGTTACTTATTTTGTGTAGACGTGTATCATGCACCAACAGCTTATTTTTACTTCTAGTATTTACTTTGTGAACGTCACTTTTCTTGCTGAAACTATTGATATTTTTATGTACATGTAAAAGATTTTCATATATGTACTGCGACACTAAAGTTAAAATTTTTACTTCCCTAAACCTATCCCTCAGAGATATCCTAGATCCTAATTTATAAATAGCACGAATTGCCCTTTTTTGTAACAAAAATATTGTATTTACATCAGCAGCGCTACCCCACAATAGGATACCATATGTCATTAAACTATGGAAATAGCTAAAATATACTATTTTTGCAGTGTCGACATCGGTCAATTGTCTTATTTTCTTGATCGCATACACAGCAGAGCTAAGTTTTTTGGCTAGGTTATGAATATGAGGACCCCATTGAAGTTTGGAGTCCAGCGTTATGCCAAGAAAGACTGTTGAATTAACAAGTCCTAATTGCTCGCCATTAATATTAATACATGTCTGTCTCTGACTAACATTTGGTAATGTAAATTTAACACATTTCGACTGCTTACTCATTATTTTACTTTTCTGCTCTTATACTGCTCTAACTTCTACATATGTTTGTACTCACACAAGCCAACTGCTTACTTATTATTTTACCTTTCTGCTCTTATACTGCTCTACCTTTACTTATGTATGTACTCACACAAGTCAACTGCTTACTTATTATTTTACCTTTCTGCTCTTATACTGCTCTACCTTCTACATATGTTTTTACTCACACAAGTCAACTGCTTACTTATTATTTACCTTTTTGCTCTTATACTGCTCTCTACTTTTACTTATTGTACTCACACAAGTCAACTGCTTGCAACGGCTTACTCATTATTTTACCTTTCTGCTCTTAATGTTTTGTCCATAAATGAAATCATTGTCAGGGTTCATCATAAGCAACACGCACGCAGGGGCACCATGGGCCAAGGTTCGCCGACGTAGGTCTTTGGCCCTTTCTTACCGAATTTTGCATGCTGAATATCTCCCAACTTTGGAAAACTATTGTTTATCATAATTCTACATCAGGTTCCTGAAATGACTAACCACTAGCCGATGAGTTTTGCAGAGCACTGTACAGGCATAGGATATTTTATTAACCTACTAACCTTTTGCCTGCGGTTTTACTTGCCCTAAATTTGGTTATTGGCGTAGGATTTCAAAAGCAACCCCTTAAACATAGAAAAAGAGCGACTTACACTTGACGTTTTCAAGTAGCCGATGTCCTTTCCCGGGACTCAAACTATCTACATGCCAAATTTCATCTCCATAAATATTAGTATCGATTGAAAAAACCTGTAGTTCAGGTCATCATCACATCTAGCTCACCTATTAGTCTATTTTCGTCGGCGCTACTCATGTGATTAGGACGTCTGCCAAGCTGCGTCAGCTAATAATTAAAAATAAATAAAAACAAACATTATTTTGGTCTAAGTATCTATCTTTAATTCACTGCTTTTACGAATATTTTTCGGTTTGAACTTGGCTCCTTTTCCGGTAGGTATTTGTTTGTTTCTTGCCTGCCTGTTAGCTGTTACGTATAACTACGTATTTATTGAAACATTTCCGCTCGTAACACGCAGTAGGTACTTAGTCCCTTCGCGCTGCGTACCGTTGCGTAAGTCCGCTCGTCCTGATTGCTCCCAGGGTTGTGCCAAATTGCGTCGCAGATCATTAAATTCTTCGCTCTAGTATAACAGTCTTCTCATCATGTCTTTTTATGACGAGATAAAATAAATTATGTTGTTTGTTGTCTGCATTCCAAAAGAAACCTGTAAATCAAAAGCTTTTACAAATACTGTTTTGTGTGTATGTTCGAGTGTATGTGTGTATGTACACACATTGAGTTACGGACGTAATAATGTGAGCAAATTATCGGCAGAGAATTAATCCCATGATTAAATTTATGCATTCATTCAATGGTATTCACTTATATAAAAAAATATTTGTTTAATAGCTTTAAAGCCGATTTCCCAACACTAATATTGTCTTTCGTCTCGAATACGCCATATTTGTTTACATGATAAGACAAGTAAGAAAAAACTTTTTAACAAAAAAACGACCGGCTTCAATAAGATGCACTAAAAAGGTTAAAATAATAAATAAGGTTAAATTACCTTAATTTTTACCAAAAATCTAATCTAAATTACAGTTTAAAGTTGGTGTCTATGTAACTAACAGTTTTTAACACACATCACTTGCATGACACCACCGGTTGTGGTCGATGGACATACATAAAAAAAAATATACCCGACGATCATAGAATCGGCTCCTTTTTTGAAGTCGGTTAAAAATAAGGTTTACGCTGGGTCTCAAGCGCTGTGTCATTTTACTTTGCGCCGCTAGCGCCACGTAAGAGCTAGCGTTTATGATCACGCACTAAAAAAGCGAACTTTAAACTGCTCTAACTTAGTCAGTTTTTATCGAATGATAATGTAATTTGAATAAAAATTTAAATGAAAAAAAAAAAGATGGTATAGTCTCTGGGGCGGCAGATACGAGAATTTTTACTAAACTCTTGGTGACCCCAATAAATTAATTTATTACCCAATAACCTATGTAGTTTTGATGAAACCCTAAATTGTATCTTTATTAAGTCATTCTTACGGAAAGATTTGAAGTTATTTATTTATTTGATAAGAAGGTACGGGTCTGTAAAAAGAAACTTACTTTTCAAAAATTTATGTAAATATATTTAAAAGTTCTTAAAAGTATCTTTATACTTTTAATCTTGCTGCCATTCACACTAACACTGAATGAAATCTGGAAGGCAAAGTAAAAATGAAGAAAATAAAATTCGTGTTATCGTGTCGAGAGCCATCTTGATTTGTGTAGTCATCGGAACTATCCGCGCGTCCTACCGTCACTTCAGCACGTCCTTCGCATTGAAATGCTGATTCTTTTTTACATTCAAATAAAAGGAATCCGTGCCAGAAGCTAAGGGCTCTCATAAGCTCTTAACTTGTTTGATACATTTAAAAGTTTGAATTATTTTGTTGCAAAGGAAAATAAGCTTATTAGATTGTCGGAAATACATTACTAGGATCTTTCTTTGTTTAGGTATAAATAGTTTATCATTCCTAAGAAATAAGGTTTAATATTAAACACAAATACCATTAGATCTAAAAGTATTTTTGATAGATACGGTTTTAGCGTAAACTTTTATTGTTAAAGAAAAAAGTTCTGTATTATTGAAGTAAAAGACTGTATTTTCAATAAACAATTTAAATAATTTCGGAATGCGTATACCTTGTAATTGTATTATGAATTTAACTTTCGTTGAAACAAAGTCTATTTTGAATTAATAGAAAAGTTTATTGATTATGGAACCGTAGTGAACCTCACGACTCAATTCAAGTTTACTGGGTCGTTCCACTCCACCCAGAGCTAGGTTGTATATGATGGAATATCTAAGCTAAGTAGTACGTAGGATAATACATTCCACAATAGAAACTGGTACCTAAATGTTGATATAAATAGGTGGCTTGTCACAATTTTGTAGATTTGTTGTTTTGAAGACCGCATTCGCTGAAATGTTGTTGTTTCGGGTTTCGTCGCTGTCAGCGTGTCATCATCGTGTCATCACTGTAACAGTTTCCTGCTGAAATGTTCAAAGAAGATGAGTGTGTTTTATTAGGCGCGGCGGATAACGTCATCCAATCACATACATACACAGGTTATACAAAAGTAAACCTGACTCAAAATCTATATGCAAAGCAGGTAAACGTAACCTAACTTTACTTAATGTTAATTTTTTCTGGTAATTTAATCATTAATCATTAAAATACTTACATGATTACTTTTATTGACACATTCTTTAACTAGTTTTCAAATTACGACACTGATTAAACCTCAAATCTACAAAATTTCAAAATTACGATGAGAAATATTATACACATTTATGTATATGTTGCATAGACTAACAAAGCGAAAGACGCGCGTCAAGGTCTTTTTGTTTACACAAATTGCAAATAGATTCTGAGTCCGGTTTAGTAGTATAGTTTTTGCTCCATCTTATATAAAGTGTAACTAACTATTCGTAATCTACGGAGCCAAGAGATAATAAACTAATTTTAACCAATAAATTAATCCCACTTCAAATAAGCCCCTAAAGCAGAGTTGTTGACAAAACATTCAGCTACGTGTTTTATTTCCCTTGACCACGGCTCTTGACTCCGAACGCCAAAGATAAAGGCAAGAATAGTTAAGAAGTTCTGTTGGCATCCGACATTAAGGCAAAGAAACTATAGCTAAATGTTATGTCAGTTTATATGTCTGATTTAGGGATATTTTAAGGATCCGTTTTTTCCCCTTAAAATGACAAATGAAAGAACGGATCCGTTTTCGCTGCGCCACTACGGAACCCTAATATTCGACAAACAGATGGACGAACAGATATGAATTACTATAAAAGCCTCGATTTTGGCTACGGAGCCCTTTAAATTAAAACGACAAAATCAGCATTTTATTCCGCTGTAGACTGTCAAATGTACAATGTTAAATGCATAAAACGTGAAAACAATCATCGGATTGTTAAGGCCTACCGTGAATTTCTGTTTTCGTGTGTTGTTCAAGGTAAGGTGTGAACGACACAAGAACGCTCTGGACTCTCTGATCGATCGGACTACGAGGATTTTATTTCCTGTTGGTTCGATTGTGGATACGGACTATAAAAACTACTTTTCTCGTTAGTTAGATTACCACATGGTCCACCTTTCACTTCTGGGCCCTTCTCTGTCACGGGAATTCCCTATCCCTACCGCCCCCCTCATGTCCCGGGACATCCTGCAACCCCCGCAACCTTCGCCTAAGCCAAGTGCACTCGCATTGCTTGCGAACACGCTCATTGTCTCCCCGCGTAACCCCGTAAAGCCGCTCAGTCGACCGAACAGTTCGATCTGCTTCGTGTGCTATCCTGGGCCTTCGAGTCAGACTATATATCTTATGAAAAATCAATAAAATGTTGTTTAACGTCGTCAACACCAATGATCCCAATGCTCTTGGAGATGGTGAGGGTAGTGCACTGAAGTAGTGGGACCTCAGTGAGTTAGGTTTCCTTAGTGGTGAACGCGCAGACTTGTATCGACCAAGTTTTCCCGTCTCCAGTCAGAGACCTCGGACAAAGTGGTCTCGATCTGAGGCCCAAGTTCTCCGCGCTTCTCCTCCACAACGTAAAGAGGTATGTTTGCACAGCCCGTGCAATAAGCATCTCCAACACTGTCACTGCATAGCATTGTATGTTGCTATGTAGAAAAACAGCGTACGAGACAGCATAGAGCCTTGCCTCCAGCCTTAATGTCCATGCTGTGAGAGCTACTACCATCAACTATGGCTCGTACGCGTCTGCCGGTCAATAAGCTAGCCATCCATTTGCACCAACCCTTAGGCACTTCGTAAGATGGCAACATCTATAAAAAACCACGGTGCCAGACCCGATTGAACACCTTTGCTATGTCCAGGCCACATGCCAATGCCTCCCCTTGACTTTCAATGGCTAGTGCCTAAAGGTGTGTAAGATAATCTAGAAGGTCACCGACCGACTGAGTAACCGTGGCAAAAGCAATATTGTCGGTCGATCGCTGCTCTAATACTCGTATCTTTACACGTTTTGATATTTTCTATCATCTTGATCTAATTTTGATACTAAGAATGTAAAACACGTGCCTGTCACAATTTTGCAATAAAATAGTCGCTTGCCCAACTTGAGCCTCATTAAAATCGGCGGACTATTTCCATCCATGTGGCATTGCGCAAGTCGCCTGGAGCCCCCTGGCACCCCCTAGTCTGCCGCGCGCACATGGCTCCGGTCTCTAAATCTCACACACACCCATAAACTTGCAGCGTAAAGATTCTGTCGTACAAACTTTACGTTCCACTTACTTACAACTCAACTCAAGAATCTGACATTCAATCCTGAGATTCAACTTGTACGCACCAAAGTTCAGTTTCGATCCGCAAGTTGGGTGAGAGTTAAGGCGTTTAATGCACAAAGGAAAGATCTATGTATAAATCAATCGATCGATTCGGGCCGATCGACGCGTGCGCACGCAGGCCTGCTTATGATCATATGGCTACTATTTTTAGACGATCTTAAGGGTAAGTTTATGACTTGGTGCTTTTTGCGTATATATTTTACCAATGAAATGACTAAACACAGACCACATATGAGATAGTAATTACACACATAACAGATGTATCATTTCTTTAAAATGAAAACACTTACGGTTTTAGCAGAGTATAGGTAATACCACTATACTTTTATGCCACCTACTCTAATTCTTCACAACAGAGCGCCAGATGATGAGCGCAGCAGTACCATATTTTAACTGAAGAATATTTATTACTAGACAATACGAAGGTTACAGTACGTTATTAGGATTGACTAACTAAAATTAAAATAAAAGTAGGTATTTTTTATCGGAATGTCTCGGTAGTCGTTTATAATGTATGACTGTATTGACCATCTGTTAATATGTGGAAAACACAAGTGAGTAAAAGTAACATTTGAATCATTACCGTAAAAAATTATGTGTTTGTAGTGTATTGCTCAGAATTTCGTAAGCATATCAATTTATTTACATATCTTCTACTAAAAACTATCAGCACACCCATCGAGACTTAATATACAGAAATTATAACCACATCACTGTACCTATAGGTAAAAGCACTACATGACTGCATTAAGATTCGTTTAGCACGGACGCGAAGCAGGATGAATTTCGTTCAATGACTGGTCACTATTTTTTTCTGTTGCACGCGCATAATTATTTGCTTTCGCGCCCGCACAGATGCGATGATCGACCGCTGTCATTAGAAATCACTACTATTTTGACAACTGGCACAGGCTAAAAAGTAAAAGGTCAATGTACTAAATTCTTTGTGCTTCGCGTCCATGCTTTAGTAGGTATTTAAAAGTTATTCAGCTATTGTTAAAATCATTTTATTTTTATTAACTTAGTAGTTCGTAGAACAAGTTAGACCTAGTCAGGCGGGAGCGATGGGTAGATGGGGGATTGAGTACCCGGCTCGCTAGGAGTACCAGTATAGTATGATTTAATATGTGCTAGGAGAAGAACTCATCGAAAAACTGTCGGTGGAGAAGGGTTCTCGGGTGTATGGGAATCTTATCCTGCCACTCCATGGGGACTTCGGGCAGAGACGAGACTTCGACGTTGACGGTGCGGGGTTCGCTGAAGGATACGAAAGCTTGCTCGTGGTCCCTGCACATGGTGACTGGTGGACACCGCTGGGTTTTAGCCGGTAAAAGTCGCCGGCATAACCTTCGCACCGGTTTCGCGCGCGACTTAAAGGGAGCCATGAGGATTTCCCAGCAAAAAAAAAACGAGTTTCACTCCGGGAGTGCCGGCAGAAGTGAAAACCTTTACACACGATTCGCGCTTATCATTCAAATATGTTACAAGACAACTACTACGTCATATTTAATTGTACAGAACCAATGTCCTTAACACACAATTTGCGCTTAACGCTCAAATATGTCACAAGACATGTCTTTGACATTGTCAAGAAATACTAATATTTGTTTATTTACTTTTGTGACGTAGTATATTTGACATCTCAATCTGTCATAGAATTAAAATCCCATATCCAATCTCCCTGTACTACTCATAATCGGCATATACTAAAAATAAAAATTATAACGCTTAAGCGTGGCATTATGGTTTCCATCTTCCGAATTTTTATGGCGTGGCATTATGGTTGCCGTCTGACGATCAGTCTGACGCGAGTTTATCATTTCTTACCCATTTTAAGAATTAACCTTATGTAAATCAATCTGACACGAGTTCCGTCTTACGAATTTTATATGTATTTTTGATCAGGACACGTGACCTGACGCGAGTGCAACATTTTTTACCCATGCCAAAAAAAGTGCACAACGCCGCTAAAGAAGTTTTCACTTCAAAAATGACTACTAACAAGTCCCCTGTATGTTTTTTTTTTAATAATATAATTTTCAATTACACAACAAGTAATGAACATGACTACTGAATAATATACTGGTATTACTCACAGAACATTATAAGACTACCTAGGGTATTAATAGTAACTGTTTTATATAAAGCAAGAGTTTTGAATAGTTCAAACTCAGGAGATAGTGCAAGTAATGTTTGTGTATGTAATGCGTCATCTCATCACATAATAATTCTGTGTTGCCGCGACATCTGTCAGACGCGCTGGTCACGAGTGTTGCGCGTCGGGCCGCGTTGTGTGACGCAGAAGAGCAAAACGCAGCGCGACACTCATATACGTGATGTATGATCATTACGTGCGACCTTACGGCCTAGTTACAACTTATCTACGTTAAAACGTATTGTGCCGATGATATTCCTCTCTATAATAAATTATTGCCCTGGAAACTTCTTATCAGATTCCAATTACTTGTTTACGATTAACGCAGTCTTATAACAACTAGTAACTTTATATGGGATGATATTTCCCTCTATACAATTGTTCATGTGCTTCTTTGGAAGATATCAATGAAATTAGCAGTAGGCACAGTATAAAGCCGCTAAGAATAACTCCAGTTGATAAAGTCAATACAACGAAGATATTTTCTCAAGTGGTTTGCATCGGAGCGGAATTTTGAGGACCTGTAAAATTATTATGACTGGGCCAACGGAAACTAGTTTTAAACTAGTTCTTGTATTGCTTCTGAAATACTATTGGGACTAGGACTACTAGAGGCCCTAATTCTATATTTCTAAATAACTATTATTTTATTATTATTTTTGTGTGAGATTATGGAAACAATATTTCACAAGCAATTTTCTAGTTATATTCACAGAGATCAACTCCTAAGTACAATTTTAGTTTAGTTTTCAGACCGGATACAGTACTTTCTTTCTACGCCCATTTTAAAATAACAGTATATATCAGAGGGTGGAGGAAGTTTTTTTATGTTTTAAATACACTTGGTCATGACATATACAATAACTTGCTATTATCAAGCACACGAACACAGTTCTTAGTTGGTTTTTCATTTATAGTCGCAGCTGCCAAAAATCCATACCTCGCATGCTCTGCCTTCATCACTGAAAATTGTTGAAATACAGCCAAATAGAAGAATTTTTCAATTATTTTTATTCACGATTAAATTAATTATCAAATACATTAAACGTTTAAAACTAACTTAGCTAAAATAAAAAACCTAAAAATAATCTAATCTAAAAATAAAAAGCCTAAACTAAAATAAATAACTAAATAAATTATGTTTGTTCAAAAAGTCCACCTTGAAACAAATCTGATAGATTCCGACAAAGTATTTAAGATGCTAGCCGCATCCCACGTTGGATGGCTAGCGAAATTCTTTGAACCAGATATGAACCGGTGCGGGGATCATGTCCTCTCTCTCTCTCTTAAAAGATAACAAAATTTTTTAATATTTTTTTGCTTCTGTACACCAGGTGCCAGAAGTTTCAAAGGCTAGTGGGACAAAAATATAAGAAGATTCAATAATTTAATTGAATAACCTGCAAACTTCTGGGTGCCTTTAATATATGAAGAAGCAAAAGTGCTCACACATGTAGCATCCCACAAAAGACAAAGACCTTTCTCCCAAGGAACTAAAGTTAGTGCGTCAGGTCTTTTACCATCAGTTCTGAAGAAACCGGTTGGTTCGAGAATAGAGGGAATATTAGCCGAAACTAGAGCTCTTCGAATTATTTCATTGAGAATGTGGTGTCTTGGTAATCTTCCAGCAGACCGTATGCAGCTTAGGCCGTGATAACCATTGCTTTCGACTAAAGATCCGCAAGAACAACGATGTGGAATACAGATCTCACAACCTAGTCTGAGAGCCGTGGCTATTCTTATAGTATCAGGGTCTAAAAGTGTACCTAAGCTAGGAGAGGGAAGAGCGTTCAGCTATGCTCCTGATTCAGGTTTAGCAGCCGTGCGTAGTCGTTTTTTTTTTCAATTAAAAAGAATTAAGAATTGTTAATGTTCTCTGATACTTACATTTAATCAGTTGGCGTTTTTATGATGTTTATTAGGAAATTACGAAATTTCCTTTCTATATATTCATTTTAATGGAATTTTGGCAATTTGCAGTTAAAATAAGTGGTCACTTCTAAGTGATACTGTGTAAGGAGAACATCAGTCTCTCCGTCCATTGTAGTTCTTAAATAAATTTAACCCAGAATTACTATAAATTTCAAAATTGAGAAATACCAAGTAATACAATAAAAAAAGAAAGTGAGTTTATGATACCCAACATTGCACAGTATTGCCAGATCTAATTTTTGTTACCTATGTCGAAGCTGAAATTCCGCAGATTTACTTAGATAGCATAGAAAACTTAAGCGAAGCAGCCTAAACAACGGATAAGATTTGTAACAGCTGGCAACGCTACACACTAATTGTAAATCGCACGATTGGCGATTGCTTATCTACAGTGTCCTATCTGAATATGTTTGGTTACAGTCACAACTCAAAAGGGAATTGCGATTGAAAGTGTAGCAAACTTCATTCCGAAGTACTTCGTCTTCTTGGTGTACTCACCAGCTTAAAAAAGCTTGTCAACACCAAGGGAAGCAAATATTGGTGAAGCAAGGAAGGGGTATGTCCTGGAATGGTTAAACCGAACCGTAAATGGAGGTTTATAAGCTGTCAACGCCCATACTTGTGTCTTGATTGGATCGAATGGGACAATGGGGTTTTCGTGATCCCTAGTCAAAGACAATGAACAAAGTGGTCTCAATTTTGGCACAAATTCTCCGCGGCTTTTTTCTTCCACAGAGGAACAAGAATTGTTTGCCAGGCCCGTGTTAAATATCTCCGGTAATATCATCTGCATAGCAATGTTCAAGTATGTCATCGATAGAAAATGTATCATCAATATGCAATAGAAACATCCCCTATCGTTGCAGGACACCATGCTATCAGAGCAACTGCAGCCAAATCATTTTTTCTGATACGCGAGCTACAGCCACAGGTCTACCTATTCAGTTCAGACTCAACTTTGATACTGATTAATGCGTTATCTCGCTTCGAGTATCACATCGCGCCGTTGAAGTGATTTTTAAGCTATTTTTACTACACATCCAGCCGTTTTCTTTAACACAGATTGGCCAGCTTCCATGAGCTACATTAGGTACATGCTAGTTAAGAGGAAGTTAGATTTCGTTAATATCGTACTTGGTATCATAAGCAAAGCCCTATATAATAGTAGAGGACGGAAATGCCAAAAAAGGTCATGTGTAAGTCGGACTAGCGCATCGTGGGTTCCGTACCACTATTATATAATATACGAACACACTTCGTTAGCACTCTTTAGGTAAGGAACCCTAAAAAGGCCCCAACCACGAAATTCTGTTCTATGGTACCAAATTCAATGCAGCTTTTTGCATTCAATTCTGAAATACCTTCAAAAATAACTGAATCGTTAACTTCATCTTGCAAGGCTGCAGAATCTATTCTTAAAGACAGTGTTACTGAGTGTAATGTTAACTTTAAATTAAACATGTGGGTCCCCAAGAATTTATTAAAACATTAAAATGCCTAATTTGAAAAATACTGAAGATTTGTGGGGGGTGTCAGTTAAGTTAATTAGATCAATCGTATCAGTTGTTGCTCCTTATATTGCTTTTATATTAAATAAATGCATTGATAATGGTGTATTTCCAGATCTTATGACATGCAGTAAATTGATACCGCTTTTTAAATCTGGTTACAAAGAAGATCCCTCTAAATAAATAAAATGTCCTTTATTTATCGATCAGCTCTTAAACCACGGCTACCACTTCCATCGTTAGCGGGGTTGACAAAAACTAGTTCTGTTTTTCCATCTATGAAAATTCTTTACCACACCATACAACCTCCTCCAAAACAAAACAATTAGTTTACAACAAACTTCTCTCTATTTGAAGCATATAAAATAAACTTTCAAACGATATGCATTCAAAATGTGTAAGTGTAATACAATTAGAGGTATTAACCAACAAACGTGGAAAACGAGGGAGGTTCGATTTATTTGCTCCCAAGTGTATAAGCATACACACAGACATATTTATATGCATAAAGATATACAAATACATATTAAAGAATTAATATAATCTTCGGAAACTAGCCTAAGGAGAGAAGCAGTGACAAGAATCTCCCGGATGTACACCTATTACCAAACAGACATGCAGGTACCAAGACATCAAGCATACAACATTTATCCAAATATGCATACACACACATACACGCACGCACCTGCGCGTCACACCCCACACATCCGAAACCCCACCAAAACATATATATACATGGTGCATCCTCTGGTCGCTCGCACACCTACCACTATAAAGTTTATGAAAAATTCTTAACATTAATCTTGAAAGCCTTTAAAACCTTAACTTTTCAGACATAAATTATTTACCACTACCACTTCACAATGTAGAGGAAGAGAGTATGAAAAATAAATCTAACATTAATTTTGTGTTATACGAGGCCATACAATTTTGTCATTTAAATATACATTAATATTATACTATGCTTTTTTAGCATAGCAGATGTTTATATAAAGTTGAAACTGTTAGTCATCTAAGTTGAGAATTACCACAGATAACTTATTATAAAATTTTACTTCGCTTTCCATAAATGATTTGCTTGATTTAGTAAGCCTAAGCTTACTTATATACTGTAGTATGCCTGACCGGCATAGCAAGTTTATGTTAATTTCTAGTATTTAAGTTGTGCTTATCGCTATTCCTCGGAAATTAGGATATATTTTTACAGGCACACAAATAAATATTTTCATAGATGTAATGACAAGGTACTGTAAGAATATTTATTTCTTTAAAAAATTCCCTGGGGGAATCTCGGCTACTTAGCTTATAAATGCTTCGTACAGTCCTTTTTTGTATTATAAATAAGATTGCAATATCAGCAGCAGAACCCCACAGTAGAGTACCATATGACATAACACTGTGGAAATTGGCAAAATAAACAAGCCAGCTATAGTTATGTTAGTCAACTGCCTGATTTTTCTCACCGCAATAGCAGCAGAACTACGTTTACCTGCCAGAACTGTAATTTGTGGTCCCATATCAATTTTGAGTCAAAAGTTATACCCAAAAAGACAGATTTACCAACTAAATAATTTTTTTCATTATTTAATTCCAGATTTCTATTGATTGGGACTACATTAGGCGGTGAAAACTTGATACATTTTGTTTTATTTGCATCGAGTCTAAAGATTATTAACAGTAAGCCAATTTGAGAATTTTATGAGGTGTCTATTTATATCTCTTGCATCGTCGTTTTTCCTGTTCACTTTAAACAAAAGCGAAGAGTCGTCCGCAAATAATACTATGTCTGTAAACTTTTGCACCATAAAGGGTTGGTCATTTATTTATACTAAAAAAAGGAAAGGCCCTAATATTGACCCTTGTGGTACACCTAATTCCACTAGAGATCCCTGTCATTTAGCACCATTATTAACCACTTTTTGAATTCTATTACTTAAATATGATTCTGTAAGTTCAAGAGCTTTATTTCTAACACCATAATATTTTTATTTGTCTAACAACATATGATGATCGACACAATCAAACGCCTTCAATAAGTCGCAAAAAACGCCAACTACATATTGGGAACTCTACCATTCCCTAAGAATATGCTTAATTAGCAAGGCCCTAGTATCAGAGTTGAGCGTTCCTTGGTTAAACTGAATTGACAATCATGTATAAGCCCCTGTATACCAAAATGGGAAAGCATTTAATGTTTTCAAATATCTTACTAAAAAAGGGGAGATAATATATTGGTCTAAATTCAGAGGGATCTTCTGTGTCACCAGATTTAAAAAGCGGTATCTGCATTTACTGCATATCATAAGATCTGGAAATACACTATTATCAATGCATTTATTTAATATAAAAGCAAGATAAGGAGCAACAACGGATACGATTGATCCAATTAACTTAACTGACACCCCCCACAAATCTTCAGTATTTTTCAAATTGGGCATTTTAAATGTTTTAATAAATTGTTGGGGACCCACATGTTTAAATTTAAAGTTAACATTACACTCAGTAACACTCTCTTTAAGAATAGATTCTGCAGCCTTGCAAGATGAAGTTAATGATTCAGTTATTTTTGAAGGTATTTCAGAATTGAATGCAAAAAGCTGCATTGAATTTGGTACCATAGAACAGAATTCCGTGGTTGGGGCCTTTTTAGGGTTCCTTACCTAAAGAGTGCTAACGAAGTGTGTTCGTATATTATATAATAGTGGTACGGAACCCACGATGCGCTAGTCCGACTTACACATGACCTTTTTTGGCATTTCCGTCCTCTACTATTATATAGGGCTTTGCTTATGATACCAAGTACGATATTAACGAAATCTAACTTCCTCTTAACTAGCATGTACCTAATGTAGCTCATGGAAGCTGGCCACTCTGTGGTAAGAAAACGGCTGGATATGTAGTAAAAATAGCTTAAAAATCACTTCAACGGCGCGATGTGATACTCGAAGCGAGATAACGCATTGATCAGTATCAAAGTTGAGTCTTAACTGAATAGGTAGATCTGTGGCTGTAGCTCGTGTATCAGAAAAACATGATTTGGCTGCAGTTGCTCTGATAGCATGGTGTCCTGCAACGATATGGGATGTTTCTGTTGCATATTGATGATACATTTTCTATCGATGACATACTTGAACATTGCTATGCAGATGATATTACCGGAGATATTTAACACGGGCCGGGCAAACAATCCTTGTTCCTTTGTGGAAGAAAAAAGCCGCGAAGAATTCGTGCCAAAATTGAGACCACTTTGTTCATTGTCTTTGACTAGGGATCACGAAAACCTCATTGTCCCATTCGATCCAATCAAGACACAAGTATGGGCGTTTACAGCTTATAAACCTCCATTTACGGTTCGGTTTAACCATTCCAGGAAATACCCCTTCCTTGCTTCACCAATATTTGCTTCCCTTGGTGTTGACAAGCTTTTTTAAGCTGGTGAGTACACCAAGAAGACGAAGTACTTCGGAATGAAGTTTGCTACACTTTAAATCGCAATTCCCTTTTGAGTTGTGACTGTAACCAAACACATTCAGTTAGGACACTGTAGATAAGCAATTGCCAATCGTGCGATTTACAATTAGTTTGCAGCGTTGCCAGCTGTTACAAATCTTATCCGTGGTTTAGGCTGCTTCGCTTAAGTTTTCTATGCTACCTATGTAAATCTGCGGAATTTCAGCTTCGACCTAGGTAACAAAAATTAGATCTGGCAATACTGTGCAATGTTGGGTATCATACACTCACTTTCTTTTTTTATTGTATTACTTGGTATTTCTCAATTTTGAAATTTATAGTAATTCTGGGTTAAATTTATTTAAGAACTACAATGGACGGAGAGACTGATGTTCTCCTTACACAGTATCACTTAGAAGTGACCACTTATTTTAACTGCAAATTGCCAAAATTCCATTAAAACGAATATATAGAAAGGAAATTTCGTAATATCCTAATAATCATCATTAAAACGCCAACTGATTAAATGTAAGTATCAGAGAACATTAACAATTCTTTATTCTTTGTAATTGAAAAATGCTTCTATTTGGCTTTATTTCAACAATTTTCAGTGATGAAGGCAGAGCATGCGAGGTATGGCATGGAGTGACTAGGCGGGCTATTTATATCGCCCCATCACGTTATGACGTCACCTCACTGAGTAAGTAACTAAAATTAATTAAACGAGGCTAGGCTAGGCTGGATACGTGTATTCGTACAGAGCAGAATTTACCTAGTTGTAATCAATACATAATTTAGATTAAAGTTTCAAAGAAATTTTTACCCATTATTTTTGTGTTGTTATTGTTACACCGAGTTTTTTCTCAATAATATTCCTGATTTGGAATTCCTATTTTACTATTATTATATAAATATATAATTTTTACACATTTATTTAAAAAAAACATTAAAAAATAAATATTCTAGAGATAATGCCTTATCTTAGTTATCTATCCGTGACTGAACGGTTAAACGTGTAATAAATATTATTCCTATGTAGGCACGTCCTGTTTAATCTCCTTCTTAGTTATTAGATTATAAGCTCGTAGAGAACTTCCTTGCCTGACGCCTAAAACTTTAAATATGTTGTGTCTCATGTTGACCCCAAACTCAAAACCGAATGATTTTAATAACAGCATTATAATTATTTGTGTATAAGGAATTATGAAATTGTAAATTGTACCTATAGTTAATTATTAATAGGTCAAATTTGGAACAGAAGGAAAGTAATCAGGATTTTGGTTTTATGATCACACAACACACACAACAGTCAATAAAAAAGGATAACAAGCGAAGTTGTCCACTATTCATTTTCCGTTACAAGTTACATTTTATATAGGTACCTACTGTTTGGATGGGCCTGATTATATAAAATAATAACCATCCTTACTACAAGTTATAAGTTTAATATCTTTTAAGTAGTTAAAGGGTAGTTCCTTGAAAGGTTTTTGTAAAATTGCAAACAAATATATATATCCGTAGGTATAAATTATAAAATGTACTTAAACTTGTAATTTACGCTTAGAACGACACTAAGTACCTACATCTATAAACATTTTGTTATTAATAGTAGCTTTTCCTTGCGACTTGGTAACTCACTCTGACAAATCACCTAATTCAAAGGTGTTATAAACGAAATAGGATACAATATTCCGAAACGTCGAGTCACGGAGTAGGTGTAGCTCAGGAAGGAAGGCATTTAGAGTAACATTTCCCCTCCGGCTGATGGATGGGTGCTCGGCGAAATACGAATGGTTGTCAAGTCTGTAGTTACGTAAGTTTTGTTCGCGTGAAATCGACACCCCGACGACTGTAAATGCTTTCATGACGGAATCGAATCAAAGTTTTGCGATTTTCAAAGTGGAAATGCCGTTTCTATTCTTCGATATCAGTTGTAATGGAAGTTTCGTTTATATTTCTATTGTAGCAAAATTGATCGGTATAGGTAGGTAGTATTACCTTTCGGTAATAAGGCGCAAAGTCTTCACAATGAGTAACGGACTTATGGACCCTACATCAAAAACTACCTACCATTCAGAAATACGAAATTAAAAAAAAAAATTGAGAACCTGCGACTTTTTTGTAGTGAAAACTTCTTTAGCGGCGCTGTGCACTTTTTTGTGATGGGTAAAAACTGTTAAACTCGCGTCAGGTCACGTGACCTTTATTTACATTAGGTTAGTTTTTATTTTTAGTATATGGCGATTATGAGTAGTACAGGGAGGTTGGATATGGGATTTTAATTCTATGACAGATTGAGCTGTCAAATATACAACGTCAAAAAAGTAAATAAACAAAAGTTATTATTTTTAATAAATAAATATGGATAAGAAGTGATGGGAAGTAAATAGCGAGTTTGTTTTCACTTCTGCCGGCACTCCCGAAGTGCAACCAGTTTTTTTTTTTAAAAAGGGTTTTACTGTTACAACTATCAAAATATAGGAATTCTTATATTTTCATCCCTTATTTGGCCCTCAAGGGAATAATTTTACAAAAACGGTAAAATATGTCAATCCTTACTTTCAATCTTAACCCCAAATACCTATTTAATTTTTGTACGTTATATCAGTAACCTTTATGCCAAGTAACAAGTCCCTAGACCCAGTAGTTAGGCCTGTGCCTTGTTATATAGCAGTCAGTCAATGAGTCAAATCAGTTTACTAATTTATATATAAAGATGAATATTGAATTTAACACAAATGGGACAGATAACCTAACCTAAGCAAAAACTTGTTATATAAACGCTTTTAAAATTAAAAATATTACCCTCTAAAAGCCATATAGACGTGTATGCAACTAAGTTTTGGCACAAATTATAAGCATGTTGAGAGTTGATTATAAAGCATATCATGGCTTTGCATAGCCGATAGGTGTTTCATAAGTAAGGCATACATCGCGCTGAAAGCCTCGATGTAAAGTTCAGATAAGCTATTCGATCGATTCTATTTGAAATCTTACGCCACGGCGAACTAACTACTAAGCTAAAACGTTTGCTAGTAGGTATTTCTACTTCTACTATTCCTAGCGTAGCTGAGTCGGGTTAGAACTTCAGGTTGCAAAAATTACCAATCACCTGTCTGGATGGGTAGACAGGATATTTATTGCTCTATTTTCAGAGGAGGACACTCTTAGTCTACAGTTAAAACGACGACCAAATACCGCCCCGGCGCATTAGCAGCAGTTTTTGAAACAGGTTTTTGTTTAATAACGCGGTTATCTTGAAGTTTTTAGTAAATTGTTAAAAATTTATGTTATTTTACTCAAAACAACTTTAGTGTTTTTTCTATGAGATCGATATAGATGTTTCAAATTAAATGGGAGAAAGTTGCAAAGCATATTTGTCAAACTATATCGTTTACTAGTAACTTTAGGACATAAATGTACCTACATAAATAAAGTTGCGTAGAATTGAATTCTTTACAATTATTATTTTTGCAACTAATACTAAAAACTTCTACATTGTAATTCTTAACTGTAAACTTCTACAAAATCAAGTGTCCCCACCAGCATAAAGGAAGTCTGTGAACCTGACCAAATATCAAATTTATTTAAAGCACATTTTAAAGTAGAATCAATCTTGCGATCGCGGTCCTCGGTGCTCGAGGAAGAGGTAGAGTAAGAAGTACCTATGTATTTTAAGACTAAAGACGTAAGTGAGGTGATACATTCTATGTCACGTGGGAAGTCACCGGGTCATGACGAACTCACTATCGAGCACCTGAGATTTGCGGGTGCACACCTACCTAGAGTTCTAAATTTGCTGTTTTCTTTGTGTATTGCTCATGCTTATCTACCCGAGGACTTAATTTAGACGATTGTTGTGCCAATACTTAAAAATAATTCGGGTGATGTGTCAGATAAGAGGAACTATCGGCCAATTTCACTGGCGACAATCATAGCAAAGGTCCTTGACGGCTTGCTTAAGAGACAGCTTAAAATGCATATAGACCTTCATGACAACTAGTTCGGGTTTTGCCCTGGGCTATCTACTGAAACTACTATTCTGTGCCTCAAGCATGCCATCGGATATTATACTAGTAGGAAGACTCCTATATTTGCATGTTTTCTAGATCTATCTAAGGCGTTTGACCTGGTAAACTATGATATTCTGTGGAATAAGTGTGCTAGTGAAACGACTTTACCGAAAAACTTGATAAACCTTTTTAGGTATTGGTATGACAATCAAACTAATCATGTAAAGTGGGAAGCTTCACTATCGGACGTTTACAGGTTGGAATGTGGAGTGAGGCAGGGGGGGCTAAGTTCTCCTACGCTATTTAATCTGTACATGAACGGTCTGATTGTTGAGCTTAGCAGCAGTGGAGTCGGCTGCTACATAGGAGGAACTTGTTACAATAATATTAGTTACGCCGATGATATAGAGCTGCTGAGCCCTTCGATCAGGGCTCTTAGAAAACTAATTAAAATATGTGAGATATATGCAGTGACACATGGTCTTAGATACAATGCCAAAAAAAAGCTAAATGCTTATTTTTATAGCAGGCAAAAAGACCTACACTGAGATACTTTCGGTACAGTTAGGGGGTACAAATTTAGTTAGGGTGACTCAATTGAAATATCTGGGACACTGGGTTTCTGAGGATATTTCCGATGATGCCGACATGGATCATGAACGTATGGCGCTGGCGACTAGAGCGAATATGGTTGCCCGTAGGTTTTCCCGGTGTAGTAAGGAAGTGAAACTAACACTGTTTAAGGCGTACTGTCAAACCTTCTATACGTGCAGCCTGTGGATTGATTATACGCGTAAGTCGTATAGTGCCCTACGTGTACAGTATAACAACGCTTTGAGGATGCTTTTGGGGCTGCCTCGGTACTGCAGTGCTTCAGGAATGATGGGGGAAGCGCGAATAGACAGCTTTCCTGCTATTTTGCGCAAAAGAGTAGCCTCCCTACTACACAGAGTCCGGGGCAGCCCCAATTCTCTTCTGAAGCCGATAGCTGAAAGGTTTCAGTGTTCAATTTTAAGATACTAGAACTTATTACATGTTTGTTCCAGCAATATTCAGTGCTAGATAAACTAATAGGCTTTCTCTAGTACAGAATAATATTTATTTTTAATTTGTAATCTGTAATTTGACTACTAACATACTTCTAAGATTGTATAAATACTAACAATATATGGAGATAATCTGAAATAAATGAATAATAATAATTGTAAGCATAATCTATATGTAGCCTTGTTCTTAATAAGACTGTCATTAGAATTTCGATTAGTTAGAACTACGTATCTTGTCTAACTTCGATAGATGGTACGGCCAAATCATCATCAATGCATTCCTCTTCGCAGTTGTCATGATAATCAATGTTTATGTTTCATGGTGATTGGGGCAGCAGTTTTGATGTCACCATCATCTTCGCCATCTTCAGGAGGTAGCCCGTTCGTAGAATATACTCAAATTCAAATAGTTTATTTCGCAAAAATAGGATACAATATCACTTATATGCAAGGAATTTATAACCTACTACCGTTTCGGAATCAAGATGGCGTTCTGGCGAGAAGTAACGGCGAAAAAAACTCTCCAGCTGTCGCTCTTTTCAATTTTAATTATTGGTACTTTTCGAAATACAAGTACTATAATAACAACATTTTAGTTATATCCATGCGTTTTTATCTATAAGATAGTCTTTAATTGAATAGTAAGCTTTTTGACAAGTTTCTGATTTACAAAAATTTAAAATTTATATACTCGTTCAGGGATTTTGTTGTAAAAACGGACACATTGTCCTTTAAATGATTTATTATTTTTCTCAAGCATTAGGTGGATCAGAGCCAGTTTGTGTCTATTCCTTGTATTTTGATCATGAACACCTTTTTTTTATTTAAAAAGATAAATATTCTTATGAACATACATTAAAGTATCAAATATATATTGACCAGGTCAAGTTAGTATATTGACCTCTTTAAATTTATCCTTTAAAGAGTGTCTGTTAGATAAATAGTATATTGCTCGAATAGACCTCTTCTGCAGAACAAATATTGCCTGTATATCAGACATCTGCGAACAACACTATCTCGTGATTGTTTTTAACGACCTCCGGCAGATCATTAATGTATATAAGAAATAGGAATGGCCCCAGAATGGAGCCTTGTGGAACGCCCAATTTAATTTTAGACCCAGGGACTCGCTTCCCATTTATATCAACGAGCTAATGAGTTTAAATTCAAATTCAATTTAATTTATTCAGTTTAGGCTACAATAATTGAGCACTTATGAATGTCACTACGCCATCGGTTCGTAAGTCTACAAGGCGGGAGACCTTGTACTGAGAAGAACCGGCAAGAAACTCAGCAATGGCATTTCTTTTTTCCCTTTCTCTTACAGCGTCCAATTAAAATATTGGAAAATGCCCTCCCTATCATAAAAGGACACTTTCCATTACAAACATAAAAAAACATGAAATATAAAGCACAAGCACAACATAGAAAAGTATCTAATATAAACAAAAGACAGTTTATGTATTCATCACTAAGAAATAATCAATGTCTTACAGTATTAATAAACAAAACAAAAAAGTAAGACTAAATACTAAGAATACAAAGTATGCAAGAGCAGACCAGCCTCCACAGGCGGCACCCGTTCACGAGTATGACACATGAATCAGCCATCGCTTCGCTCAACCATGTTTTAAGTGCAGTACCCCTAATACCATAGTGTTGCAATTTCCTAATAATGGTTTCATGTGTACGCAATCAAATGCCTTGGATTGATCACAAAAAACACCCACGGCATCCATTGAATCCTCCCAAGCATCAAATATGTGCTGAATAAGCTCAACACCAGCGTCGGTTGTTGACCGATCTTTTGTGAACCTAAACTGTTTGAAAGTTAGTTGTGAAGTAAAATGACTACTCATTTGATTTAAGATCAGTTTTTCAAAGATTTTACTGAAAACAGATATTATAGATATAGGTCTAAAGTTAGAACGGTCAGTAGTACTACCTGATTTAAATATAGGTATAATTTTACTGTATTTCATTAAATCAGGAAATACACCACAATCAATAGATTTATTAAATATTATAGCTAGTTGGGGAGCAATAGCAGAAATTATGGTATTTGCTAAGGTAACTGAATGGCCCCAGAGGTCAGCTGTTTTTTTATTTTAGAGAATTAAATGCTTTGATAACATCATTATGATTTACATGTCTTAATTTAAATTATTTGGGCCTTCTTTTACATTTTCTTTTAACAGAGCCTCTGCTATTAATGGAGATGAGTTTAATGAGTTGGTAGTTGAGAATGAAATATCCAGAAAAATCTAAATTTAAAATATTTAATTTTTCTTAATTGTTGTCCCTACGCGAATATCAAACCTTATTTACGGTCGGTTTGTATTCTATATTCAATATAACCTATTTATAGCTTGCTCCAGTATCTACAGACTTGGCAACACAGAGAGAAAAACATTTGTTGTTTGTTTTGCGAATAATTATTTTGAATACTTAGTTTGTAACTCAAATATAGCAAGCAGGTCAGTGTAATAACTTGAAAAAAGTGATTTTTTATCATCAACCTTTTTTTAGCTTAGCACGTTTTTATTGCAAAAATCGACTTTTTATTGAGTCTAAGTCATCTTTGGTACCCGGTCTCCAAAAACATGTTTGTGTTTGATCTTTGACATGAAGTGACCGCTTACCATCAGGCGGACCGTGTTCTTGTTTGCCACCTTAGTGGTATCAAAAAAAATTGCTATTAGTGAGTGAGTGTGACGTGTCATCGTGTACGTGTTCCAGCGCAGTTATCGCAGTGACGTGACGGCAGTGTGAGAACCTCGGCAATGAAGGGCCGCCGCCGCGCCGCCGCCTCGTCACATACTTGTGGTTCACCACAATTGCTTGATGCACGGTCATCCGTACGGGACTGCCCTAAATACTTTATTTGCCTAATCCTTCATAAGTATGATGATTACTTACAATTTTTGAGATAGGGACGAATGAGGTTACTACTGGTATCGCTCTTGTACAATTCACACCCAGCGTAGTTTCTTAAGCGTTATGATATGCACCGCCTTCTAAAATCTAGAATAAGGAATTAGGTATGATAGATAGATTATTTTAGCACTTATATCAGGGCATATCGTCCTTCTTTCGTTGAAGGTTGTATTTACACTTGGGGATGCTTTCCTACTCAGGGATAAATCTTTTTTAAACAAAATAAAGTCAACTTTATGATGTGGAGTTGTGCGTGGAGTATTATTGCGAAGTCACAAGTTTAATGTTGCCACCGCCGGGAAGGCACACAAGTTGGGCTAAGATAAGCAGCCAAAAACTTTACTAAACCTGAATTTGTTAATGACTTCTGTAATCCATACTAATATTATAAATAAGAAAGTAACTCTGTCTGTCTGTTACCTCTCCACTCTTAAGCCGCTAAGCCGTTAAGATGAAATTTGCTATGTAGACAGTTTTAGTCCCAGGGAAGGACACAGAATAGTTTTTATCCCGAAAAATCATTAGTTCCCGCGGGAATAACTATAATCGGGCTTTAACAAACATAGATACAACTATAGCTTGCTATTATAAACTTGATATTATTATTATAATTAAGGAGTTGACGTAGAAATTCAACCCCGATAATTGAATTTATTGCAGGCGGAACCAGTGGCAAAATCTGGTTATTTATATGCCGGTTTGAAACTGCACATTTTCCTAGATGTCATCGCAAATCCAACAAGACCACAAAGTATGGAGTAAAGGGGACTTAATGTTTAGTGAAGATGTGTGAAAAAGAACACATGATAATGGAGGCCATATGCAGCCTCTTTTGGGTCATATTCGTGATGTTATTGTGATACTCGAATTAAAGCTGAGAAGAATATACTTGGAGAACTAGAAAGGATTTCTTTTACATGATATTTTTACAAAGGCTACTACGACTTTGGATTCGTCTGAAGGGTCACTCATTGATTTAACATCGAGTTAACATCTGTGCAAGTGGGCAAAAACTGTACAACTTTTGTGCTGGGAGAAGTTGCTTCTTGTCAAATTTTCTGATTCCAAGATAACTGAAAGTATTCAATTTTATTGGTCTAGACAAGCTTGAAAATCGAAGTCGATAGAATCATACCATATTACTTTTGGCCAAGGGTATTATTTTTATATTTTCTCATATTTCGACCCCGCTGCTTCCGAAATTTCTAGTCGTCCAAGCGATATCTTGACCGAATACGAAATATCATATGGCAGTCAATATGGTGTTAACTGACGCTTTAAACCCACTTTAACTCAAAAATGCGTCCAAAATCTGTTAAGTCCAAATGAGCATAGAAAATACACATTTTTTTTATTTTGGTTTTTTTGAGATGGCGGCCAAGACCCTTATACTCCTACTGCTGCTCCTACAGTCGTAAAAAGAGTGTTATGGTTTAGGATAGGTATTTATTTTTAAACGCAAAAACTTCGGTTTACTGATCGTTCGAGGTTCATGCCAACAAAAGATAATTAAAAAGTTTACTATTACCACACAGTGTCTACAGGTACGTTTACAGGAAGTACTTATAGAGTTTTACGTAATTCACGTTTGCTTATCTGCAGTTATTGGAATAATAAAGTCGCCATCTGGACAAGGATTATGATCTAGAGTCATAAATTTCTCTCCGTTGATAGTTCAGCTCTATTCTTCAAAAGATGTATTTTGGGACGGAATTTTACCCAACACGTACCTGCCAGTTGTGAAATAGATTAAAGAACGTTTTAAGTAAAGTGAGTGGCAGACAGGTCCAAGTTACTTGGTATTGGCAACTTTTAATGAGGAGCCCCAATGCATCCGTTGAGAATAGCTTTCGCAACTTCAAATATAGTAATGAAGGCATCTTCTGCACACGCAACGCCAGGATTTGCTTGTATTTTTTTGTTGGTGCCCTAAAACTTCTTAACGAAGCTCCAAAATTCCTGATACCGTTTTCATCATGGCTGGCAAGCAAATCGACCCAAAAGCTCATAGTTTTTGCAAAATATGACCTTGAGTGCACCCTGCCTTCATTATGGATGAAAGTTTTATGGATCCATTTTGGCAAATTACGAAATATAGGTACGGCCATTACGAGACCAAGCAGCATCAACGCCGAATTGCATACCACAAAACGCCTGCCAGAAGTTTTTTCTGGAATGAGCAACAAGCGAGCTAACACCGGGCTCCGCGGGGTACTGCTTCACCATGTCACCACGGGACTCAGCGCTCACACCGGTCAGAGTCTTGGGTTACCCTCCTTACAGTCCTGATCTGGCACCGTGTGACTTCTTTATATTCCCTAAAACAAAAAATCAGCTGAAAGGGATACAGTTTTCGAGAAGGCCGTGGAAGAGGTGTCTGCAGTGGACTGGAAAAATGTTTCAAAAATTGGTTCAGACGCATGAAACTTTGTATACAGGCTGGTGGAGTTCATTGAAAAGATTTAATTACAATATTTTATTCATAGAAGTTAGTTTTTTAGTTTCTCAAAACTTTCTGAGTGTCCCAAGTATTACTCCGAAAGGGTTTCGGCGCCATACTAGCCGCCATTTTGGATATCTCATTGAAGGTTCAGATTTCGCTTGGTCACCGTCATTTTCGATCATCGATAAAGTGGAAAATTTTTGCCCAAGAGTTATATGAAATGCTTGTAAAATTAAAACGGAAAGCTTGCTGCTTTACAACTCGCAAGTCTGACCCCATATCGATACCTTTAGGCTCAAATGGCGGAAATGCCAAAATACCACTTTCCACGAGAAGCAAATTACTAAAAATATTTTGGTAAAACGTTTTTGCTTAAAATTTTCATAGTTGATTTCGGCTCAAAATCTTATGGTTCTATAATATTTTAGATAAATTAATAAATAAAGAGAATAGTATTGCTATACATTTAAAAATAAAAATAAAAAAAAGTCTTGTACGACCGCAAATTCCGCAATGTCTATAAAATTAATATGGTTTAAACGTCAGTAAATTGTGTTTTTGTCATAATAGGGTGTATATTACAGTCTTTAGAAAGGTAATTAGTCAATATTTATCATGCATTTCACTTTTCAATCGTTAGTTTTGTATCAACGTCATGAGCTGGACATTATTGATGAATTGCCTTATTCAATCACTGAAGTACCTTCCTTAAATCCCTTTTAAAAACTCTGGGAATCATAATATCAAACTACCGCCTTAATTAGGATACGGAAATTGCCAAGAAATTTGCCATTGAAAAAGTTAAACCAAGAGAAGAATTCAATAATTATGGTTTTAGTTATACGCACAGTGTATGAAGGAACTATAAGATAACAAAAAACAATTACCTAACCATCTTAAAAGCTTTATTATCATTACTTTATAAATATTAATTTATAAAGAAGTTTATAAATTCTAACGGATATGTATAGCGTCGCCTGCGCCCACGTATGTTTGCAGTGCCCCGCGCTAGGACCAATTTGTTCGCAAAGTCATCAATGATTCGAACATTGCATACACTGAATCGAGTTGCCCAGAAAATTGATTTGATAAAATGTTCGATTGAAATTAAACGGGAATTTTTTTTGGACGCAAGTTATAAAAAAAAATATTGAATGACTAATTTAATTTTTTGAATTTTATACTTTTATTTGTTGACCTTTGACATAGCATGTTTTTAATTATTAATTTTTAACTGTTAATTTTAATTCTACTGATTTTTTGATTAATTTTTTGCTGTCTTACACTATCGAATTGGGTTTGCTGTAATGATAGTAGTAATTTGTGTAAAAATAAATAAATAAATGAATGAATGAATGAAGGAATGAATGAAGGAATGAATAGAATGAATGAATGAATGTAGGAATGAATGAATGAATGAATGAATGAATGAAATGAAATAAATAAATGTAAATAAATAAATAAATGAATGAATGAATGAACGAACGAACGAACGAACGAATGAATGAATGATTGAATGAATAAATGAAGGAATGAATGAATGAACGAACGAATGAATGAATGATTGATTGATTGAATGAATGAATGAATGAAGGAATGAATGAATGAAGGAATGGATGAAGGAATGAATGAATGAAATGAAATAAATAAATAAATAAATAAGTAAGTAAATAAATAAATAAATAAATAAGTAAATAAATAAATAAATAAATAAATGTGAATAAATTAATAAATAAATAAATAAATGTGAATAAATAAATAAATTAATAAATAAATGTGAATAAATAAATAAATAAATATTATCGTCTTTTTCCATTTCGACATCAATAATGAATGATTGGCGGACAAAATCCCAACTTCCTTTTTTGCTTGTTTACTAACAACTAAAAGCCGGCCGGTTGGTTTATTGTTCTGCTGTCGCAGTCTGTGTGTGCTATTATTGCCTGTCGCTAATGTATTATATTGCTCGCACACCATGGTATTATTCGCGAACGTGAAAGAGGCTACTATAAATGCTAGTTCAGGTTATTACGGCGGGGTTGTAGCAATTGAAGCCATTTTTGAACAAGTGTATTTATCAAAATATCATACGTAAATTAATATAATTTATGTCAAATTAAAATTGAACCCTTATTAAATAAAATCCCAAGACAGAAACATGATTTTTTATAGTTCATTCGATAGTTTTTTTTTAAAGATAACACGATTTTAATTTTTGAAACATCGAATGCTAAGGAATTCGATCACTTAATAATTTTGAAAATACACCAAAAGATTAGGCCCAATATTTTTATATATCTGAAAATGCAAATTTTTTCATTTTCACAAATCGTTTTTCGAGGAGAAAAGTAAAACAGCTAAATTCTGCCGGAAACAATTCGCGAACAGCATTTCCGGTCAGCAGTGTTTGCCGAGACGTCATAAGGTGGTTTCACCTACAAAAAAGCTATTCGAGTAGGAATATTCGATCGGGATACACGTATTATTGCCCTCTTATATATACTAGATATATTGGTTCCAAAATGTATAATATATAATCAATATAATATAGCCTATGTTACTCAGGAATAGTGTAGCGTTCTATTAGTAAAAGAATTGTAGGAATGGGTTCAGTAGTTACCTACAAAAAAACAAACAAACAAACAAATTTTACATCTTAATAATATTTCTATTTTGAGTTGCGTGATATTAGTTCAATAAAATCTGTACCTAATACTTTCATTTCATTACAAACAAGTCACAGTATAGGTAGGAACAGTTCTATCGCTATTTTCTACCCAGGTTCAACTTTTTATTAGTTTTTTAGTATTATTCTACATAAAAACAGCATGATTACAGAAAACATAATGTTCTTTTTAAGTAATTTAATGAGAAACAAAAACAAAACAACTGGTTTTGCTCAGACGGTTAAAACTAAAAATACTCTTGCTTGCAGAATACTCTAATAAATTTGAGAACAATACTATGATTGTTAGTAGATGGACTTATGTTTTCCGCACTCAGCCTCATGATAACCGGTTCATTTTATTGGTTACTCAAACCATTCTAGCTCCGTCCAGAAATCAAGAAGGCATCTGATGTTATTCAGCGCCTCTCTCATGGTTTGTGGATTATTAAGGAGCCTTGTCCGTTGGTCGCTCACGCTTTTGCAATGTAGAACCACGTGAGAGCGTGTCTCCTCGGCTTCCATGCAGCCCCTGCATAGAGAACTGTCGCTAACGCCGATATTGAAAAAGTGTTCGTTTAGCGGGCAGTAACCTGTTATTATGCCAAATATGTAGCGTAGGTTTTCCTACTAAGTTGTAACAGCTTGTACGACAGATTAGCGTCCAAGGATGTGAGAACATTCTTTATTTGTCTGCAGTCCGTTTGCTCTGTCCACTTTTGTTGTTAAGTTGTTAGGTTCAGTCACGTAACCACGTTTTGAGTTGTGTAAAAGGTATTGGTACGATTGGTTCGGGTCCCAATTTTTTAGTGCCTGATCTTCTCTTTGCCAACTGATCTGCCGCATCATTGCCTAGAGACCCACTATAACCACGTATCCATTGAAGAGTAACCCGGTTCTTCAATGCAATTTTTTGCAGTTCACAGTGACACTCCAGGATTAGTCCACTGTTGATGCGGTTGTTTTTGAGAGCTTGTAGCACAGCGGCATGGTCGGAGATGATGCGCATCGATGCATCGCTTATGTTTCTAGACAGAACCGTTGTTGCAGCTCGGGTAATCCCGACACATTCCGCCTGGAAGATGGTGTTGAGTGTACTCAAGGTCGTTGATATGTTGACGTTCAGGTCATGTGAGAACACTCCCGCGCCCGCTCCAGACTCTATTTTCTCAAGTCGTATGGCTGCAGCAGTAGCTTCTTATTGTATAACAAGGTGAAGGGGTCTGAGATTCAGAATGACCTCTAGTGCTGTCGTGGGGGTCGTTTTCATACCGCCTGTGGTTTCCAAGCAGGCAAGGCGTTGCAAGCTTTGTAGTTTGTTTTTTACTGTGCTTAACTGAGTTTCGGGCAACCAAACTACTGAACCGCACGTTAACATGGGTTGAATTATGGCTGTATAGAGCCGTAGCGTAATGGATGGCTTAAGGCCCCATTTCTTGCCTATTAGTCGTCTGCATTGCCAGAAGGTTGTACATGTCTTGGTTTGTGCTTACTCCAATTCAGCTTGTTGTTTAAAATTACCCCAAGGTATTTGACTTCACTCGAGAAGTTAAACTCAATGTCAAATAGTTTTGGCATGGTAGTCATTTAAATTTTCCTTTTGTTTGTTAGAAGGACCACTTCTGTCTTGTTGAGGTTTACCGTCAGCTCATGGTGGTTATACTATTCTTCCATGACTCTGAGGGCTAGTTGCATGCAGGTGCAGATAATGTTTTCTGAGTTGCCTTTGATCAGAATGGTGATATCGTCTGCGTAACCAACTGTGTAGTAGCATCTGTTGTTAAGACGTTTCAACAGGTCGTCCACCACAATGTTCCACAGCAGCGGAGAGAGCACTTCTCCTTGTGGGCAGCCTTTGGCTTCAATGCCTCTTGTAGAGGTGTTAACTGTAAATTGTACTGCTCTTAGCTTTAGAAGTTGATCAATCCACTCACTGATGGTTTTTTCAGCTCTAAATCTACTAAGAGAGCGACTGATGCTGTTGAATTTGGTTTTGTTGAACGCTCCTTCTATGTCAATGAAAGCGTCTAGTGTCATTAACTTATCAGAGGGGGCAGCTTCTATAGCGTGTAGGTTTGATTCTGTTGATTGCTCTTTCTAAAAGCATGTTGTTGGCGGTGCAATGGCATGCGCGTTAGAGCACCTTCCCTTAGATATCTATCGGTTAGCCTTTCTAAAGTCTTCAGCATGAAGGAGGTCAGACTAATTGGCCTGTAATATTTCGCCTGTGTGTAGTCAGATTTACCTGGTTTTGGTAAGAATATTACCTTGACTTCTCTCCACTGGCCAGAAGCTCTATATATATCAACTAGATGTGGCACAAGTGTTGTTTGTCCCCATTTCAAAAGTGCTAGGAATATGTTGTCCAGGCCAGCAGAGTTGAAGGGTTGGAAACTTTCAATTGCCCACCCAACTTGGTCTGCAGTGACCATGGATTCGGCTATATTCCAGTCTGTAGGGGTTGGTTCTTCGTGTTCTATATTTTCCGAGTTTGGGTTGTCAGTGACGATACATCCTGGAAAGTGTGTTTTGATAAGCACCTCGCTTATCTCGCTATTAGAGGTCGCATATGTACAATCCAGTTTTTTTATTGAGCCCAGAGTTCTGTCATTATCTTGTGATAATATCTTTTTCACTCTAGCTGCTTCATTGGTGGCGTTGATGTTGTCACAGAACCGCCGACACGATACGCCTTTGCGATATCTTATGCGCTTCTTGTAATTATACTGGGCTTGTTTGTATCGTTCCCAGTCTTCTTCAGCTCTAATGTTTTTGGCTCTATCAAAGAGTCCTTTCCGATTGAGTTTAAGTCCCTCTAGTTCTGGCCCCCTCCAGTGAGACTTTCTGTGTTGGATACACTTGGTTAGTGATGTTGTCAGTCTTTAAGGGTGATTAAAGCTACCTCATGTTGAAGAAGGGTGATGTCCATTTTTAACGTAACGAGGGTTACGTTTTGGTTGCTGGTCCTTCTCATGCACTTGTATGGTATAGCAGATTCTCCTATGGTCCGCAAAGGACGGCTCAGCCAAGACGTGCCAATTTGACACATACTCTGCTGCTCCGTCAGATGCGTAGGGTCGCTGCTGCAATTTGTTTGTGCTGGAGGTTGGTTTGGATAGCGTTAATCTGATAGGGTTAATCTGACGTATGGTCGTCGGCATCTATGTCAGGTGTGGAATCCATGTTTAGGTCCATAGGTGCCAGTTTTGAGGAAGCTAAGCCTGAGGTACTTGGGCCGGAAAATGGTGGTGCCTGGCCGGTGACTTTAGCTTCGTTTATGTTTAGTTCACCCCCACCCCCCAGCAATGCCAAACCTAATGTAAACACCGCCAGACATGAAGGCAACACGTCGTTCTTTTTCCAGAATCGTTGCCACCTCCGATTCCAGAACGCCCAGGGTCAAAAATATTCCCTTCGCATGTTCGCGCCGTACAACTGCCATAAATTTGACTTTGTACCAATGGTTTTGCACGATCAGCAGGCTATGGGTTCTTGTTAGGTCCACTCCGATTGACTTCGGTTAACAAAGCGAGGCGCGGACTTGTTTAGCTATGTCCGACTGTCGGATAACAGTTAGTTTGGTTCCCGAAATTATCAGTGCGTTTTTGCTCGCGTCTGCATAGGTGGTTGTTGCCTTCCTCGGTATGGGATCCAGCCAAGCGTGTTCCGCCCATCCCTTGGTGACAAGGTATCATCAGAGCGCTCCCTCTTCGCCTTTGTGGGCGGTACGGGGTGATGCATGGCGTGATCAGCGTTTGTTTGGTCCGCGTTTGCTTTTTTTCCTCAGACCTGTTGTGGTTGCGTTTGTTTGGGTTGGGTTGTCTCCAGTTCGCTCTAGGAGTTCACTTTGCGGAGCCTTAGACGTGGCCCCGTCCAGTGCTTCGTGCTGTTCAGTCAGGACCTCGTTATCCGTCATATTAGGCCCGCTTGCCGCCGACTGTGTGGTTCCCGCACGCCTGTTGTGGCTGCGTTCCCCATTAAGCACGTAGCAACTGGTCGAAGGCAACGACCGAGTCAATCCCGCGGTGGCACTGGTCAGAGCTGCGTACACCGTACATCCTGGTCAGCGTGTGCCTTGGTAGGCTCGCTGTGCACCGGTTGTGCGCTGGTGTGGTGCTGGCCACGGTGATGGCGTCGCCCGTTTCGTTTTTTGACGCCAGTGGCTGCTGGCTTCGTGGAGTTGACATTCGCATTTCTGCGTTCGTCTGCTCGGCGCGGTGCAAGCTGCCAGGAGGCGGGTCTGCGAAACTTTGCTATCCCCCCAGAATACGTGGAGCAGCCGGAGACCCCGAGCCTGAGCTCAAGGGTTCAGGAAGGGATCCTCGCGAACGCTAGCCTCCTGGGGCTGTTTTCTTGAAATATTCACTTCCATGGTTTTCTTTTCAAGTTTGTGTGTGTGTGTGTGTGTGTGTGTGTGTGTGTGTGTGTGTGTGTGTGTGTGTGTGTGTGTGTGTGTGTGTTGTGTGTTTATGATATATATATAAAATGTTCACACGATCTGACACATAACAATAGTCACTTACAGTCTTTTTTTGTGATATTGCTTACGGAGTGCTACACAATTGATTTCACAATTGCTTTTATCATTATAATAAAGTTTCCGATAAGCCCAAAACACCTGCATCTCTTCTGTATAAAGATATACTTTATTCATTGATTGGCTTGCAAATTCTATTGAAAATAATTTTGCTACCTCATTACAACACTTTGCTACTAATATGTCTTGGTAATATGAAATCTTAAATAAGAAAGTATCTTTTTTGAACACTCATTACAGTTAAGTTTTTAGTGATGTCGCTTCTTAATTATGACATGACACTCATAAAGGGTCGGCAACACATAAACTAAGTAATACCCCTGGTGTAGACGTCTATAGGCATCTGCTTAAAAAGGAATCTGTTTTTTAGAATACGAAGATCAAAAGTGAGAGTTTGTATCTTATACGACCATATAAAATAACATGCCACAAATTTTTAGGGTTCCGTACCTCAAAAGGAACCCTTATAGGATCACTTTGTTGTCCGTCAGTCTGTCTGTTTGTCTGTCAAGACCCATTTTCTCAGGAGCGCCTGAAGGTATCAAGTTGAAATTAATATCAAATACACTACTAAGGGTCTACGGTCCCTTGAAGATGTAACAAATCAAGCTTCTAAATCCACACAATATGAAAATACAACAGAAATACTGCCATTTTTGTAGCATATTTTGACATTTCAAATAAATCAAAACTTAAAAGGGAAGTACCCTTTTTCCTAAAATCATGAAATTTTACACAAAGCAAGGTCTGAAATCACAAATATAGGAAAAAATCTGAAATTTGTTAGTTTGTAGTTATAACACAAAAAAAAAGGTTTGTCCGTCTGTCTGACAAGACCCTTTTACTCAAGAACGCGTGGAAATATGAAGTTGAAATTAAATTCAAATATTAAAGTCTATAATCACTTAAAGTTATAAAAAATCAAGCTTCTAAGTCAATGCAATACAAAGAACATTGTGACACAAATAAATCAAAACCTATGGGGTCAAAATCCCGTTGACCTAAAATCATGACATTTGGCAAGAAGCAATGTCATGTAGCATACATAAACGAATAATATTAAAAACCTTTGACCTACATTTGTGATTATCTCACATTTTTTTTTTGCAATTTTAAAGTTATTAGCAGTTGGTAAACTAACCGCGACCTATGTCGATGTATTGGGACAGCGGCAAAGTTTAGTTTGTCCCTCAATACAGTTTACCTTTTACGGAACCCTCTGTGCGCGAGTCCGACTCGCACTGGACCGGATTTTTTTACTTTTAGAGCCAATAACTTGCAAATATACATTTCAAAAAGTTTAAATCTCAAATGCAGAGTGAAACGATACCACCTATACAAACAGGTGCGCGAAAAAATGTTTCATCCCTCTGTTCAATATATGGAACGCTACCTTTATTTTTTATTTTTTTTCAAAAATCGATTTTGTTAATTTTGTTAACACATTTAAAAAAGTTTTTTGGCGCGAATCTTAAGAAGGAGTGGTGTTTTTTCTGTTTAATTTTTCTAAATATATTGAGTGACTTTCGATGTATATATTTTAGCAAAGTTTTACGAAAGCGTGTTAAGAATTGTGCAGCGAAGGCTCATGAATAGTGAATTATGAAGAAATAAGCAGGACATGACGCGCAATGTCTGAGGATCCACACCAAATCTCCCGCCCAATCTTGGGACTTGAAAACGAGGACGCGCGGTAACGCCCGCGCCACGATACGATATAATATAATTGACTTTGACTCTGGCAAATGCATAAATGGTCTGCTAAGACCGTGCGAGCCCATTATAATATTAAAAAAAAAAAAACACATTTAAGAAAAAAAAATTGTCTGTCTATCAAGACCCTTCTACTTAAGAACATATAGGTATCAAGTTAAAATTAATATCAAAAACTAAAGTATACGGGCTCTTAATGTTGTAAAAAAATTAAGCTAAAAGTCAATGTGAAAAAAATAAAAAAATAAAAAATTTGTTTGCAAGGCCAGCTGGTCCTATGGTCATCACAATAATGGGATCCTGGAGAAATCGAAAGAACTCTTCAACTTTTTTTAAGGGTCACTTGAAGCGATTTGGGTATTTCTTTAGTATAAAAAAAGCAAATAAGGTCACTTAAAAGTAAAAAATAAAAACTTTTTAACAAAAACAGGAACCGACTTCAAAAAGATGCACTAGAAAGGTAAAAATAATTATTTTAAAAAACCTGAGCTATATAACAGTTTAAAGTTGGTGTCGTGCAAGTAAAGTGTGTTATAAACTGTTAGAGAAATAGACATTAACTTTAAACTGTAGGGCGAATAAGGTCTCAAAGTTATGAATAATTCGAAGATTTTGCTTTAAAAATTTAAACAGAATTTAAATTTCAATGTAAGAATATTTGAGCAAAGATTTTTTCTACATTCATTTTTTTCTACTGCATCTCTTTTAATATAAATCAAAAATGCTATTTGCGGGAGAGCACCATCCGCGCCGTCCGCGCCGTCCGCGCCGCCGACCGCCTACGGCCACGACGTTTTTGCCGTGTAATTATTAATTTGCTTTATTAAGTGACGTCATTTCTACTTCGTCTGAACATTCAGTTGCCGTTTGGCTAACTGTTTTCACTCCTTCTTCCTAGTATTTTTATAGAGATTGTACTAGGTTACAATTTAGTAGTGTGTTGCATAAATATGTTGTACTATAATCAATTCAGAGTTATTCTTAATAGGTCGTAAAGATCTATGCGCTCACGGGAGCACATTCTAATAAGGTTAAAGCCCTACCTCACTAGGGTCATCAATAACACATTTAGTTACGTTGGGGGTATTGTTATGGAGGAAGGCGGCGAATCGTGCGTAGGGGTTTAGTGGTTGCTTGCCAAAGTTCTTGTAAGGCATTCAAGCACTATTCTTGATATGAACATATCGGCGTTGGAAAGGCAACCTTGCTTATCCACCATTATCAAACTTTACAGGAGAGTCGTTTAAATTTTTAAATTTCCGAAAAAAAATGTATTAAATCTAATTATTGTTAAAAAAACCTGAAACTTCGTAAGAATGTCTAGAAAAAGGTTTATTACAGTCTTACTTAAAAAATAAATAAAAAACGGTTATAGACAGAGTTAGGTGGTGGTACAGCAATAAATACCTGGAAAATTTGCAGCCTTTTATTCATTTTCCTAAGAAAAAAATCTTAAACTATACAGCATGCCTCGCAATAAATCTTAAAAATATCAAAACGTGAACGCAGTCTTTTAAAAACTCCCTTGATGCATCTTTAACTAATACTCCGATGTTTTAAGTTTCAACAAAATGTGCAATAATTCCTTTATTGTAAAGAGGAATCGCAACATAGAATATATGATATTATAAGCCAATAGCTAAAAAAATAATCTGCAAATAGACAAAATTAATCTACCACTAAAGCTATGTGTATATAATTTTATTATAATAAGAATACCTCATCTAAAGTATAATTTTTAGGCATGATTCCTAATATAATAGCGGCATTACCTCGCTGAATGGCGATGCTCGGCCTTTGAGCGAGGGTAATGATCAGCTTTGTAGTCTCCAGATGCAACAGTTAGTCGTTTGGATAAATCTTTTAAAAAAACCTTCGTGTTTGCCGACCATGGACCCAACGTTTCCCAGCAAGCGCCACCAACTCGTAATTATTACTAATTATTGAG
This sequence comes from Apoda limacodes, assembly GCA_946406115.1. NCBI lineage: Eukaryota > Metazoa > Arthropoda > Insecta > Lepidoptera > Limacodidae > Apoda > Apoda limacodes. The sequence continues at coordinate 2,754,738 of OX291540.1, read as the reverse complement.
GAAAATTTGCGACGCTTGCGTAACTGTGCTTGTTCGGCTGCAGCGCCGGCCCTAACAGAAGTACTATAGACGTAATTGTGCTTGTTCGGCTGCAGCGCCGGCCCTAACAGAAGTACTATAGACGTAATTGTGCTTGTTCGGCTGCAGCGCCGGCCCTAACAGAAGTACTATAGACGTAATTGTGCTTGTTCGGCTGCAGCGCCGGCCCTAACAGAAGTACTATAGACGTAAGAAGAAGCTTGTGCACACGTAGCATCCTATACGAGAGTACGTCCCAAACTCCACGGTACTAGAGTAGCCTTCTTCCATCGTCTCTTTACATGCCAGATGACGCTTGCAACACCTGGGGCATTACTCGAGTGTGCTGACTTATAATGCCACGCATAATGAAAATTAGTTGGCCCAGAGAAGTAAGGAGCTTGTATGGTCATAGAGAGGTATTCTCATTGGATAAAGTACCAGCTGAGAGAATCCATAGCAGATTCATGAGCATATATCCCTGCGTAGTTATTGGTTCAAGAACTGAGCTACGCCCACCGCGTTAAAGTCTCCCAAACAAACTAGTTCTGCTGTGGGATATTTTTCTAAAACTTTGTCAGTCGTCAAACTCAGGTGCGTGAAAAGTCGAGCTACGTCCGTGTCACCGCTATGAGAACTGTAAAGGCAAGCAAAGATACGAGTAGGGGTCACAAAATCGGAGGCATATTAGAAACCGGTTTCGATTTTCTAGCAAAACCGGGTTTCCAGCTTTTTCGGTGATTTTGATTTTCTTTGAAATTTGAAAACGAAAATTTATTTTTTTACATACAATGGACAATTGTTATTTAAATATAAAAATACGGTTCTTCTAGTGAAACCATGGCAATATTAACCTTCTCTCCTAGTTTGATAATGCGATCGTAACATAAATAAAATGCCTAAAGGTCCGTCCTTAAGTGAGGTTCGTAAGTGGTTACATAGGTAGTTGGCTAAAGAAAAAACCCTTCCAGAATCTTTTTTCTATGTATATTCCTATAAACCTTTTTCAATCAAAAAGTCTTTTATTTTTCTCTTTTTATTTAGATTTTTCTCCAGAACTAGACTGGTGGTCTACAGAAGTAGATGAGTTACAGTTATAAAGTACTGTTTTTTTCTAGTTTAAGTTGTTTATATGTAATATAATGGAGAACTTAAAACCGAAAATATCAAAAAACTCGGTTTTACTAAAAACTAAAACCCGATTTTGAAAGAAGGTGGTAACACAGGTTTACACGGTTTTGATGTCGGTGAAACCGGTTTTGTGACCCTACCCTACATACGAGTGTGGTCGCCGTGATCTACGCGTAGCCATAATATCGACAGGACCCTGTCTTCAAGGCTATTAAGGCACAACTCACAAAATTGTGCTCGAGGAATGTAGGTAGGTATGATGCGGCCGAGTAGGATATCAGCGTCTCCGTAAGAAAAAGAATGGTCGGCTGCGTAGTCTCAAGATGTTGGTGAACTACGTTAAGATTGCCGTGATTTTACTCAGTATCCGTCGTGATCTTTCTGCTCTTTCAGCCATTTTAAGGAATTTAAGTACCTACTGTAGACAAACTTTGCAAAGCAATATTAATAGGCAGGTATCGAAAAAAACAGAATTAGTTAGCAGGTCTTTCGATATCAAATTATTAATGAAAGTCGTTACGTACAAGTAACTTCGCTTTAAATATTAAACATTGACTTAACCGAAATACGGAATCCCTTGTGTTACCTAAGAAATTTTTGGCGCGCATTGGCTGATTGGCAGCGTGTAAACGAGATGCCAGCGACTGATGTGGCGTCGCGTGCCTAAGTCCGTACTCTCCATATCTGACACAAAATTACATTTTGAAATGATAGCTTAACCGCTCTTTGTCGTACATTTTGCTATACAGAAAACATGCGTAAATAACTTAAATGTAGAAAGTACATCAAAGCACAGTTACTTAAAATGTTTTTTTTCTAAATTTAAGTACAGCGGGGTAAAATTGATTTAAAAACCGTTTTTAGAAAATTCTTGTCGTGTCAAAATTGCTTAAATCCGAAACGCATATTTGTTTTGTTCCATAAAGTTGCGGATATGCAAAACATGCTGCATACCAGAGAGTTAAATTCCGCCATTTTCTGAAGCTAAATGCTTAAAATTTTGTATTTAACCTTTAAGTTGGAAATTGAGATGGAGTGTTTTTAATGTTTTTGGAAAATCATCCCCAAGAAGTCAAAATAATGAACATTTGTATAGGAATTCCGATATTTTTATATCTATAGACTTACAAATTTGCACAGAGGTTTTTTTTATAAGAAAGGATTTTGTAAAATTCATCCCTTAAGAGGCCAAAATAGGAGATGGATTATTTTAAACATTAACAGTTAAAATCTTTCTTTTTTAAATATAAAGTCCAAACATACCAAGCTATTTCAATATATGTAGGTACATATTATGTGCAAATCTTAATAAAAAAGATTCATTTATAATTCTATTGCTACTTAAACGTTAAGATTTATATTATAACATAATGCTTGTTTTTTTTTACTCTACCTTAGTAATACTTTATTACAACTGAACAATTATTTTGCATTTTGTTCTGTAAATTTTAATGCAAGTATAACTAAAAGGGGTCCGTAGTCAACAAGGAATCTTCTTAATTTCGCAATGTCCGTCCGTCTGTCCGCGGTTTAGTTCAAAAACTACTTATTTAGCAGGGATATACATATTGATCAAGCCGACAAAGTGGTAGAATAAAATCTTTGAAAATATTTTTTTTTAGGTTACCTCGTTTCTCGTCTACCCCATTTTGTGTGGGGTATCGTTGGATAGAAATTCCATTGGTGGTATGCAAAGATCATTTTCTGATTTAGGGCGCTGTTTGCGAAACACATAGCTTTAAAGTACTAATTTTTGTTAGACTCAAGTATCCCTCTACGCCTCTACCAGCAAATGTTATAGTATTTGGAAATATTTTAAAAATTACGGTGGTAGTGAATAAAATGAGTTTAAAAGGAAAACTATCACAGGTAAGTACATTTTACAGGCTTACGAGTAATAGCCGACCAAGTTATAAAATGTACTTGGAAAAGTGAAATTTTAGTACGAATTCCAATAAAAGTTACTTATATGAGTAGGTACATCTGTAAAACAGAAAAATAAAATAATAACATTCTAAAGACTATTCTTCTTAAATTGATAACAATAGTCACGTTCAAATAACGCATTGGACTAGCCGGCGCGCTTGGCGCAACATCGAATCGAGCGTGTGACAGGCAGCTGCGCTCATAAGCGCGCATGTTGTTTGGATGTCTCGAAGATGAGAAACGCCTAGATAAGTTTGCAATTTTCGCTTTGAATGTTTAGTTTTTAATGATTTGATTTGATAATCATTTAAAAAACTTTAATTTCAATACTGCTACAACTTGGCCCTTATTAATAAATTTCAGTTAATTATTCTTTAAAAGGTTGAACTTTTATTTTGCAATTTTAAAGTTGAATTTATTTAATTAAACATTTTAAACTTACGTACTCGTAACGTACCTACATGGGTACCTAACTCAACTCCCTACTGGTTCGCTTACTACAAGTAGGTTCTTTAAAGTTATAGAACGTAAAAATTTAAGTTAATGTACACGTCAGCTGTCTCTTTTCTCTACTCTCTTTTTAAAGAAAAAGAGTAAAAAAATTTAGTTTTCACTTCTGTCGGTACTTCCGGAGTGCCACTGTTTTTTATATTGTGAACTTGGGTTTTGTTTCTATCACGGATCCATTTGCGATATATTTAGCTTTACAGTGTTAATTTTGTAAGGCAAGTATCCCCCCCCCCCTCTCAGCGAAACCGTTGTATTTGGCAATATTTAAAAAAGCCTAAAATGTTGGATTATGAGGCTACTACGGAACCCTATATTGCGCATGGCCTGACACGTACTTGGCCGGTTTTTTCATTGTACATTTGCAATTTCCGAATCTAATTTGTAATGTCCACCCTTATAAATTAAATAGACGTAGATAAAGACAATTTTGTAAAATAGATAAGTTTGGTTGGTGTCAGGCGCGACATCATACTGTATATAAGCTGAGGAATATATAAAAAAAACCGATGATATCTACTACAAGACTTAATTTATAAATTAACATATTAGTAGCAGAAGGGTGGAAGTGTCTAAAAAGAGACTGAATCATTTATCAGACTAAAAAAACAATTTGTCACAATTCCCAATTAAATTAAATGAAATGACCAAACGTTGTCAGTTAGTAGTAAAGCAATTCAGGTACAAAACAATACAAAGTAATCCAGTTTCTCGAAATTAATAAATTCCACAAACGGGTATTGGTGAATTTGAACAACCTTTACTCTTAATTTTTAACTAAGACCGTATTGCATGGGACTAGGACATATAATAGATTGCAGAAGTATGGGCCATTGTGAAGAGAACAAAAGACTTGGAAGGGTGTGAGTTTGTCTGTCGTTATGTACATCAGGCACGCAATCGCAATCACAGCTCCAAAACTAACTTTGACAAATTAATATTTGTCAAAATTGGTCCGTTCCTTGATTAGTAGCGGCTGGTGTAGGGTGACCACGAAGTTAAGTGAATTAAGAATATTTATTTGTTGAGAGTCTTTATAATTTTAAATTATTTACCATTACAAGCTATTAATTTTATATATTTGTATAGTCTTAGAGACAACTATGCCAGTTGGACTGATAGACAGCTAGGAGCTTAAATTACAATGGAAGACACCAGCGTGTCCTATATTTATAGTGTATAAATGTTTAAAGCAAATTGATTTCTCAGATTATTTAACAGACGGTATCGGACGTATCGTAACTCAAAATGCTCAAAGAGAACGTGACACAGGACAATTTTAGTTAAAGAAATATTTTCTGTAAGTAATGATGAATGAATGGTTTTCTTATAAAAAAAAATTAATGTTTAAAGCAACACCCTCATGTAAGGTACGGAACAGGTGTACGATGATGCTCCGCTGTGTACCCTATTATTATCGTCTTGCAAAATTTCTTTTACCCCTTTTTACTACTATTAGTCGTTTTTTCTAAAAATCTCCATCCTTGGCAGAGACAGCGGTAGCCACCTTAGTGGGATGGAAAAATATGCTGAGATTCAAACTCAACAGTTGCTTTAATAATTAACTTTAATTATTTATTACATTTCCCCAATTTCAAATTCTTTATTAAGAAGCTAATACGCTTTTATTAGCTTTAGCTGTAACTACACAAGTATGTAGACAAATATTGGAAGTCCAATTTAACCAAATCCTAATTATCGTTTCAATTTTAAACTTCACAAATATATGTTTTACCAATGACAGTACAGTAATTTAGTTTCATCGAGCTGATCTGATCTGAGGAGTTGGATAGTGTAACTCTTATACGGTACTCTACTAAATTCTTTCAATTAGGGCTTAGTTGGTTTGTTTTAAAGATTCCAATAGATACAATACAATTGGTAATGGATACAATTGATGATGAATCCAGAAAGTGGATAATGGAACTACGTATACATATATATTTGTACCTGTGCCTATTTTAATGCCAGTAATAACAAATCGCCGGAATTCAGTGAATTTTATTGTGCTCGATCACGGAACATAATATGTGGACTAGGCCTTAATGCGCTGATCGTAATTGAATTTACCATTAATGGCTGAGGTATATGGGAAGACTTTCAGAAGTTTTCACAAAATAATGATAGAGATTTATAACGAATTAAATTTTAAGATATAATATGCCGAAACAACATTTTCAATTTGGGCGATTTCTGAGGAAGATGTTGTTTACGGGAAAATATACAAAAAACTATTACTTTTGCATCGATAGTAAATTCAATTTACTCAGATGATTTTTATCGGTTACGTAGTAAGATTCGTTTGGGACCCTTTTCTGCTCTGGGTCAATTCTCACATCACTAATGTGAATATCAACTTTAAATAGGCACTCACAAATACATTGAAAATGAGAAGAAAATCTGTAATGTTATTAACTTGGACACAATTAAGTAATTAGTGAACTGAAGCGTCACGACTCAAGCCATTAACGTGGTGCGTTTATGCAAACTGCTAGCAGGACCATTACACGCTGACAATTTTCTTGTTGCTTTTTACAATTTCCACGCTGAAAATTTCAATGCGCTCATTGTTTCCTAGATGACGTTACATTTCCGTTGCAGTTTGTTAGACGTGCACGGTAATGAACATATCATTTGGCCTTTGTCATCATTATTTCGGTTTATACTCTGCCTTAACTTATTCATATAACAAAAAAAAGTATCCTAAGAGAACCTCAGTTCAATATTTAAAAAAAAATGATAATTTGCAAATTCTACTAATATTATAAATGTAAAAGTATGTTTGGATGGATGTATATATGTTAATCAATCACGCTTCAACCACTGGACGGATCAGGATGAAACTTGGTACACATATAGGTTAGGTCCTGGAATAGGACATAGGCTACTTCTTATACCGAGATCCCACTGGAATAACTTAAGCTAAAACGAACTATTACTACCGCTAAATCTTGCTATACCAAACGCCATTAGTATAATTAAGGAGTCCTACAACGATAACCGAATTTAGGGCGGGCGGAGCCGCTGCTGAAATCTAGTATTCTATAAAATCGTTCACAAATTTCAACCACCACCACCACCATTTTCACTCGGGTGAGGGGCAGAGGGGGAAATTTGGTATGGATTTAGCTTTTTTTGCCCTCTTAACAATAAATAAACAATTTAAAAAAAAACTCATTAATCCAACTTCCAATCCATTAAAAATAAATAAATATCTCTCCGCCATTAGGGGCTGTTTTGTCATGAAAATATTTTTGTTATGATTTTTAGTTACCTTCTAATAAATTTCAGTTGGTTGTCAAAGCTAATAACTGAAGAAACTTAAAACTGTCTTACATTTTGCCTTCCTTCTGTCTTCTTTGACCCTAAATTGGTCAAGAAGAATGGTTAAGAAAGAATGGATAGGAAAGCGTTAAATTTTTAACAAATGTCTTTGTTATTGTAAATACATGACGAAACACAGATATGACGAAGCTATACATTAACTACATAGTATTTGGCTACGGAATCCTCTATTAAAACGTCACCTGAATAAAACGTCACAATCAGTAAGTTCTTCAGCTAGACTTAGACTGTCAAAATGTGTGAAACGGAACGAGCGCGCACTGCGAGAAACAATCCTATGCCGATTTTTATGGTTCGCTATAGATTTTTTGCGGTGCATTTCCTCGCTCAATGGACTTAGGTAGGTATATGAAATCTCACGCACTACGCAATAAAAACCGCATATCGTTGCAATATTGTCGAAGCGCGGCGGAGAAATGGCGTCACTATGCACATTACAGATAAAAAAGCTTTTTATTTTCACTAATAGCCTTTAATTCCTACGCTTTGAGTAAAATTCGAGACCAGAACTTCCCATCAAATTCATTTCAATTTAAATTCAGGAATCCTTAGTATTTTAACCTCCAGCCAAGTATAGTTCATAGATCATATGGAAGCGAAGGACAAGTTCCTCAACTTAGTGTGCTTAAGAGAGCGAAGAAGTACCTACTTAGGGGCAAAGGTTGCTTCTATATAAGTCACCTGAACCTGCGAGTAATAAAATAGCAGCAACTCCACATAAAATACCGCTGAAAAAGCACACTGTCCAGGATTAACCTAGGGACTTTAAGTAGAGTATGGGGTTCTTCAATAAAAGCGATATTTGTTTATCAGGGTCGGCAATACGAGAGTGTCATTACTCTCTAGTGTTGTTAATGTCCATAGGTTACGTTACGGCAATCACATAGCATTAGGCAGACTGTAAGCGTGTTTGCCACCTTAGTGGTGTTGAAAAATTAAATAAAATTATTATTTAGCTATAAATAATTTTATTATTATCTCTTAAATTGAAACTAGTCTTCGGCGCACTCGCCTCTTTCTCTCTATGTGTGTGTGTGTGAGAGAGAGAGGGTTTTTTGTGTATTAACGTATCTCAGAATGTATAGCCAAATCGTAGGTTGATTTGCCGTTTAGCGACAGCAATACGAAGCGCAGTAAGGACGAAATGACTCCTCGGAGTAAGTAACCACACCTCTATAAAACTTATTTCCTTGGCATTGTTTAATTAATTCAATAGTCTTGTTCTTTTTAGTTTTATAAAAGAAAAACGTCAATAATTTTCATATATACTATTGTAATTTTAGGGCCTGAAGGTAAACGTTAACACCCTTTGTGAACGTTTTCGGTAAAAATATTTACTCGTACAGATGAAGTAGCAGGAATAATATTTTGTTTTACAGTTCGGCTTAGTCTATGAAAGGCATATAAAGTCCTACACAAATAGTCCGTCATGTTCCGTAATATGTGTGCACCCTGTGCGCTCAAAGCGCTGCGCTGTTTCGTGTCGCGGACGGTTAGCGACTGTAATTAAAGCAACTCGCGCCGAAAGCAGCTTACCTGCGTTGTCTCACGATAACGAAACGTAACTATTAATACAAAATGAAAAAGTATTACTTATAACGTAAGCGTTTATAAATGTAATGTTTCCTAAAATTGGTTATAATTATAACTTACTAGCTGACCGGGCAGACGTTGTCCTGCATGAAACCGACTGCAGCGCCATCTGCCGGGCTGATTTGTGAATCTAAACCATCCATGGGGCCACCCAAACGCATACAAAAAAATCATTCAAGTCGGTCCAGCTGTTTAGGAGGAGTACAGTGACATACACACGTACAGTAGAATTATATATATAAAGATTAGCCCCAGTCAATAACAACGTCAAACATTGCAAATGCGCATACAGTATTTTTCATGAAATGTTTTTTATATGCTGTTAGGTCTCCTGAGAGTAATTTAAACCCAAGTTTGCAACACTGAAAACCCTGTGCCCCATGGTGCTGGAAAAACTACGAAATTTGGCACTTCTTAACTTAACGTAGTACCATAGCGGTACTTGTGTTAGCTTGTGTTTATCATAGGACTGGGAGTTTATAATAAATAATAATAAATAAATAATGTTTTTCGATAATGTAATGTAATTCGTTAAGGTACACGTATTTACTTTACTCGTTTGGCATGTACCTAAAACATTGATGATACTGATTTTGTCAAGAAATATGATCTAAGATTTCCATCGTCATCTCATTTTTTGACGTACGTTTGTACATACGTACATAAACAATTAACAGCTAAGTAATAGTGTGCCAGTGGACCTGTCGTATAAAACTTGACAGTTTTATTATACTTACTGTAATGTCCGTTATAGTAAATCTGAGTGCGCTGTATTTTTGAAGTTGATTTAAATCTATTTTGACTACTTTTAACAGCAAATGTGTTGAATCGGAACTTTTGTACCAGTAATGTTTTTAATTAGATTTAAATTATTTACTATATTGTTTTTGGGAAAATGAACTAAGTTTGTAAACATCGAACCTGTTGAAAAGTTATCCTCAATGGAAGTAGACAAAGCTGTTAAACAACCATTAATAAGCTCTAGTGTCTGCTTTTAAATACTATATTGTTAAAAAAGCGCGGGGTAAAGAATTATTTCAAGAATAAAGATTCTGTTGCGCTGAAAAATTACAGCTTGTGTAGCCTTTGCTTTAACTTTTACAGAATACCAAAAAGTACTCGTTCATGTATCGTACATATGCACGATAACCATACAATACATGTACCTTATGTGTAAGTACCCTGTAGAAAACCGTAAAACTAAAAAAAAAACCAAGTTCTGTTTAGTAATTTGATTGACAGACAAAACTATTTAAGTTCAAATCAAAGTCAAGCTTGAAGAAAATTAAAATATTTACAAATATTTAAGCATGCACTGAAATACACCGTTCTTAAAAAAATAATATTAATAAGAATTAAGATACTAATTATATTATAGAATCACTCATAAAGTCATTTATTGTGTAGTAACATTTTTCTGTAAGAATTGACACTAATCGTTTTTTAAACAACTGTAATGGTAGATCCTTAATTTTATCCGGTATTTTATTGTAAATAAGTGAAGCCATTCCATAAATACTTTTACTTGGACCTTTTGACTCGGTTCAACGACGGGCTGTGAGAAATTTCGACGATCCCAAACTCACTTGCCGTAACGAACCCTTAAGTCTGAGAAGAGATTTTGCCTCCCTGTGTGTGTTCTACCGCTTGTACAATGGGTTGTGTTCTGAGAAATTGTTCGAAATGATGCCTACGGCTACTTTCTACCATCGCATCGCTCGCCATAGGCAGGGAATTCATGCTCATACTTTAGAACCGAAATGGTCGCGTACAGTGCTGTTTCAGAGAAACTTTCTCCCGCGAACGCTTGGGTTGTGGAATGAGCTCCCTGCCAAGGTTTTCTCTAAGGACTACAGCATGGGGTTCTTCTAGAAAGAAGTTATTGGATTTTTGAAGGGTCGGCAACGCGCAGGTAATACCCCTGGTGTTGCAAGCGTCCATAGGCCAAGGTGACCGCTTACTTAAGAAATCCCAGACGACAGCTTGTTCGAAATTAGTATGGCCCTCAAAAAGCTTAAAAACGATAAAAGACCGGGTCGCGCAATAGGTGTGATGGTGCTCTTATGCAACAAAGGTGACATTTGCGTCTTAATAATTACAGACCCATCACATTTCTGAGCAATGTTTATAAGCTGTTTTCGAGAGTCATCACGATTAACGAATCGCCGAGTTCGCAAATTCGTCCAAAATTTTCCAACCTTCCGAACAAGCCGGTTTCCGAAAAGGCTATACCATCTACATACACATGCTGCACCATACTATACAGCAATCAGAAAATTATGATTGGCCTCTGTGCTTAGCTTTTGTGGACTATGAGAAAGCTATTGATTCGGTGCTACAGACTCTTTAGAGATGCCATTTTGATTATCGGTATAGCGAGGTGCCAAGGTGCTTGTACGATAACGCCACCATGTCAGTCCGCCTCCAGGGTCAGAACTCGAAACCGATCCAACTCCACAGTAGTGTGAGACAGGGAGATGTCATATCTCCGAAACTATTGTCTAATTGTTTAAAAGACTCATTAGAACATTTACAATTAGCCACTTACATGCGAACAAGAAGCTAAATAAAAAAATCGGCCAAGTGCGAGTCGGACTCGCGCACGAAGGGTTCCGTACCATTATCTGGAAAAACGGCAAAAAAATCACTTTTGTTGTATGGGAGGCCCACTTAAATATTTGTTTTATTTTATTTTAATTATTTAGTTTTTAAATTACTATAACTAAATATTCTGGCAATATTTTAAGCGTCTGCCTGTTGCCGTTATCACGTTATCAATATCGTGCAAAACGAGCAAAAAAATCAGGTTTTTTGTATGGGAGCCCCCTTAAATATTTATTTTGTTCTGTTTTTTTTAGGTATTTGTTGTTATAGCGGCAACAGAAATACATCTTCAGACAGCGGAGTCTTAGAAATAGGGTTCCGCTAATTACCCTTTGGGTACGGAACCCTAAAAAGAAAATTAAAACACTTAATAAAAAGCGTAAGCGCTTCTCTCGGTTTCCATTCAGCCGTTCATTTCATTCATAAATCCTTTTTAGGTCTCGCTCGGATTATACTAAAATAGTTATTTCTGTGTAGCTTAAAGATTACTGTGTTCTGTTTACTTTTACGACGTAGTTTATCAATTCACAATAATTTAGAAAATCAGAACCACTTCATTTATTATTCTTAAATAATATGATTCACTTAAAGTATAAATAAAACTTATCCTTTAACATTACTATTTATTTATTTAGAAAACATGTCACCTAACAAATAGCACTAAGGTATAATTTGACAGCTGTCGCTTGTCTTTCGAACGCTTTTTTTCGCGGCAAGTCTACCGGAGCCAATCAAAAGCGATAAAAGATCTCCGTCAGCGTGCGGTGCGTTCAAAACTCGGAAAATGAATTGCGTAACTCTAAATAATATTGTAATTCTAAGTCTTTGAGCTAAGGCCTAAAATTACGTGTTCTGTGTATTGTATAATTGTAAATATATATTTGTACTGTAGTAGTTTAATTACTGCTAATGACTATCACGTCTAAGGTTTCATTTTTTTGTTGTCGCAGTCGAGCGAGAGGCGAAGGAATGATGGATGGAGCGATGGAGGATTTTCTTCCTTTGCATTTGGTTGTTCCAGAATTTGTTCTTTGCTTTTGTGCAGATGTTCACATTTAGTAAACTTTAACTGAGAGGTAAATCTATTATGGTGATTATTGCATTTTTGTAGTGTTAAATTTTTGAAGGGTTGGCAGCCAGTGAGTGATGCCTCCGGTGTTGCAAGCCTGGGTTAGGTTGCGGTGACTGCTTACCATCGGGCCGTAAGCTTTTTTGCCACCTTAGTGGTATTAAAAAAAAGTAATTAAATATTGAAAAATAGTTTTAAGAGAAAAGACTATACTACTAGCACTAATAAGTTCATGCTAATAATATTTCACCTACAACGTATTACAAATGCAAGAGTTTAAATGTTTTACCAAAGATGACTTGTACGTCTAGGTACCGTGTTCGGGCACTCAAAACGAGCCGATCCGAGTACCTTAATTTTCAGGTACTTGCCGTCACTCTACATCATACGTAATCTGTGCGTCGACGCAAACTGTGCTCCCGCATAAAGTAATAAAAATGACGATTTGTGCAAAAAAATCGTGCTAAACTATTGACAAAAAAAGGTTGATATTAAAAAAATACTTTTCACAAGTTACTGCACTAATCTGCTTGCTATATTTGAGATATAAACTTAGTTTACAAAATAATTTTTCGCAAAACAATCAACGAAACGAAACGACAATCCATATTTTTCACCTAACGTCACTTACACACATTACACTATTTGAGGTTGATAAAGTATTTATGTATTGATGACACCTGTAACACATTGTATCTATAGAACGCTCTAAGGGTTTACCTTTACCTCTATAAATAATAATAAAAAAAAAACTTAACAGTTAGATGTAATTATCAGTAGAAAAAGTGGTACTTATCATGTATTTTTTGAACTAACTACCGTACATATCTTAAAATATATAAATAATTTGAAAAAATATCTTTTCTCTATAAAGAACTGTGACGTTAACTTCACGCTTTGGACACTTTATATAAAATTTCAACTTTAGTTACCTAATACTAGGTACTGGGTACTACTACGTACTACACGCGCAATTGGGTGTGTAAAATTATAGTGCGAGTGTAATTTGCATTGTTTGTGTAATATTCTACGTCAATCAGTAATATAAGTTATACATTTACAATGATAGACTTATTAGATCTAATGAAAAACAAATATAATGTACTTATAATGATTTTTGTTTGATTTTCTTTAGGGTAACTAAAAAAATGTTATACTAAAATCTTTTAATTTTATTGATTATTTTTTTAATATATGTGTTGTAATATATGAATATGTGTTATATATGAGGGTTGCCTAACTAATTATAAAAATATAACAGCAAAAACTAAAAAATTAAGAGGGCTTTTTAGAATAGGCACTGTAACTTACAAAACTGACGAGTATAAGATTCACAGTAAATGTTAATTGAGAAAATCGTACACATTTAAACAATAGCATTGTGATCCGATTCTTGCGGGCTGCTTTACCAATATCAGCAATATCGCTTTCGCAAAAGAAATTTAGTAATACTAATATTTACGCATTGAATGTGCTCTATGCTCTCTACGCGCGCATTCCATCTACCTGTTGACTAAAAATGAATGCGCTCTTTGTTAAATTTGGCGGAACTTACAGTCCGCATTTAACGCATTGGCTGCTCATGCTCAGGAAGTGGAACAGTGGATGTTCTTTAAAAATAGTGAACAGCTACAACACGGCTGTTGTCACATGGCGGGGACCTATGCGCTCACGAATGTCATGGGAGAGAAGGATGGATTTTATTTTGTACACCCATCTATATTTTAGCACTACAGTATATAATATTTGGAATATACTTTAAGGTTTTAACATGCATTACATGGCCATGGTCAGCAGGTTGCTACCTTCGTATCAAAGGCTTACGTTCTATCTCAAAATAATGTGTCACCACAGGGGGTCATCAAAAGTGAAAATAAATTGTAGTACCGAATAAAAATAAGATCTCCCCTATTCGGGGTAATCACTTTAAGGTTGGTAACACCAAAATTACGCACACAGATGTAAAAATGATAGTTGTATTAGCTGATTTACGCACATATTGGTAGGAAAATGACTCGCAACACTCCGTTTGATGCAGTGTTGTAAAAGTGAAAAATTTTAAATCGGGAGAAATCGGGAGATTTACTACTAATCTATTACATTTTATCTTCATACCACCTCTTACGTGTTAGTTTAAAAACATTCTCTCGTCAATATTAAAAATAGACTTACATAATATAGTGTACTTTTTGAGAATCTATTATATTTCAATTCAAATCGAATAAATAGTATTAATTTCAATAATAGTATTTATTTTATTACGAAATGTAGGCACCCAACATGAAATAAGTAAGTCTGGATATTAAAGTGATGGTATCTATTTTATAACAAAATTTAGTTATCCACACACGATTTACGTCGGGATATTGCAATAGTTATCCACACACGATATACGCCGGGATAATGCAATGATTGGATTTATTTTATGACATAATGTAGGTAAGTATTAATAATAATTAGTAGTGATTCACATGCGATATGCGCCGGGATAATTTAAATTAGATGTGCACATATGTCGCGCATTGATCTAGAAATAATGCTTTGTTTTCTTGCTACATAATTAATGTCATTTGCTCAAACAATATTTTATGTTTAAAAAAAATACGCAAGAATGTGCAGTAGAATAACGTGTACGTAGATGACGAAATTCCTCTTCGTTTTATCATGAGTTTTTAGACTTTTCACAGTGTTAATATTCCTAATCCATAACGCCTTTCCTTTTATGACTATTAAAGACTTATTTTAAAATTATGTTTGAAGACAAACAAATCCACGAGACGAGCGGTCAGAAGCAGGCAATATAAAGGGGTACATATCTGAAGGTAGTGGAAAGTCCTACTATGTTATTTTAAATTTTAATAAGCATTTTTATAGCTTTAAAGGTGTGATTAGGACAGCATCAACTCGCGTACTGCTGCTTGTGAACTCTTATCATCTTCGAGAGAGATACGAAGCATAATTTATTTTAGGAGGAGTGAGGAATATAAGGCTGTAAATTGTCAGAATACAGATAAAAACCAAAACCAAGTCCAGAAAAAACGAGATTGATAAACATCGAAAACAAGAGAGTCGAAAGTTGTTGAAATCGGTAATTATGTGTATACCACACACGACCCATTATGAACCCAAATTCCTGCCAAAACATTCGTAATCCATTCCTTAAATCTTCGTATAATTTTGTAAATAAATATTTTTACCTTAGAAGGTTTTGTAATTCATCTAAATGTAATTTAAAAGTAACAATCAATGTTCAACCACAAAAGCAGAATATTTGCATGTCGTACCGTAAGTTTAAAACCAATATCTGAAATTAAAGTCTAGCAATAACGTTGTTTCTCACCTCAAATAATCACTAATTTACTTTCATTGCCCGTATATAAATATTAAGCGATACAATAAACGGTTTTCCAATAAAAGTTTAACTGCCCTCGTAAAGTGCAGGCCCGTGCGTGCAATATCGTTTAGTGTGATACAAACTTATATATTCAGGCGTTATAAACGTCAATACGTTATTGCACAAGCGTTATAAATGGATAGTGGCGCCTTTCTTGTGTAAAAAGATAAGTTGGTTTTAATCTAATTAATTCCCGCCCGGCGACACCACAGAGTAAACATACTCGCTGAGAAGCCAAATTAATCATCAGTCTGCTTTCTCTTCATTCGGCCTCGGAATTCTAGGGCTTCGCCTTAAAAAAACCTTCCCCGGCGTGTGCACAGCAACTTACTAAAATTTCTTTACAATCGATTTACCCTTATTGCGTGAATTCGACTCGCACTTCCCTGTCTCACTCGCACTTGACCCTTTTTTCTTTCTCAGAGACATTCCCCGGCTTGTGTTTAACAACTTACCAAAATTTCAAAACAATCTTCAAACAGTCCGACTCGCACTTGACCCCGTCTCACTCGCACTTTACCTATTTACCTTTCTCAGAAACATTACCCGGCATGTGTATAACAACATACCAACATTTTATTACAATCGGTTTACCCTTATTGCGCGAGTCCGACTCGTACTTGACTCTTTCTGAAAATCCTATCTTATCGGATGCCTACGTCATACAAAGAACACACACACACACACACCCTCTAAGTTTCAGGTCTCTACGATCAGCGGTTTAGGTTTAGGATACACAAAACACACCTAAAAAGTGCATAACGTCTTTAAGCTTAGAAACTAAAACATAGTGATCCTTCAAAGGAGGTACTAATATAGTACGGTGACTTTGAAGACATTTAAATTTTAAAGCGTATTTGCTTATGTTTTTAAGTTTGTTTAACCTCTTTTGAATAAGTTCGGATTGATTTTTCAAACATGTGTCAAAATAAAATGTAATTTAAATCAAAAGCACTAAGGAGTATTGATATCAAATTCGAATCAAAATAACTTTCTACTCCTTTTTAACCTCGTTAAGGGATGAATTTCACTAAAATACGAAACATGACTTCCATCGTTGTTCCATACAAACTTTACCCCCCTTTTTCACTTCCTTAGGGGTAGAATTTCGGAAAATACTTTCTTATCGGATGCCTATGTAATACAAAGAACCCACCCTACAAGTTTCAGGTGTCTACGATCAGCGGTTTAGGTTGTGCGTTGATCCGTTAGTCAGTCATTTAGGACAAAGCCTTTTTTATATGTATAGATTATGAAAGTACAACGAGCTCCGGTGACCAACCAAGTCTTAAACTAACTTTAAATGAATTGATAAAAGTGGTGAGCCGCGGTGCTTTGTGTCTACCGTCTCCATATGACATGTATATACGAATTAGACACTTAAATTATTAGCATTGTATTGTAAAGGGTTTATTTAATTATCAAAAAAATAACACTTTGTATAACAATTGTTTGAGTTACCATAGCTAGAAGTGGGGGCGTCCGCTGTGCTGTGGGATGAGGTGCATTTAACCAATCATAATTTCCATAAATTCCAGCTTGCGACAGATTTAAATTTATAGTAACAAACATATGTATAGATAGATCGGTTTCGTTGGGTAGCAGGTACTTATTAACACTTGCTTTACAACTACCTATGTTTTTACCCGACTGCCAAGGACGAGTTATGTTTTTCGCGTGTATCTTGTATGTATGTAAGTGTTAATTTCTTTATTAACTCGTGTCTTTTAAACAGCTGGATTTGTCTTGATAGCTCATAGGTTCAATGCAAGTTGTACCTACCGATTGCTCAAACAATAGCAGTTACCTTAAATAAAGGTAATAAAAATTTAAAAAAACTGGCCAAGTGCGAGTCCCGCTTGCGCACCGAGGGTTCTGTACAAACTTATTATATGTAGACAGGTCTTCCATCATGAGATCAAGTTTCCTAGGTCAAAGGGTACCCCATAGGTTTTGATTAATTTGTGTTACAATTTGCGATAAAAAGACCGTATTTTAGGCATACTTTTTTGCTCATTGACTTAGAAGCTTGATTTTATTACAACATTAAGTGCCCATATACTTTACTATATGATACCTTCACGCGTTCTTGAGTAAAAGGGTCTTTACAGACAGACAGACGAACTTAACAAATTTAGGATTTTTTCCTATATTTGTGACGAAAGACCTTCGTGTCAAATTATATGATGCTAGAACAACGGGAAGTAGCTGAAAATTCAACTTGATAACTCCACGCGTTCTTAAGTAAAAGGGTCTTGACATATAGATAGACATTTTTTATGTGTTATAACTACAAAATAACAAATTTCAGATTTTTTCACATATAGATCTGTCATGTAAGACCTTACTTTATGTCAAATTTCATGATTCTAGTATAACGGAAAGTACCCTATAGGTTTTGATTTGTTTGTGAATGCCAAAATATGAGACAAAGATGGCCGGTTTAACGCCGTAGTTTTTGACTGAGTTGACTTAGAAGCTTGAATTTTTTACAGATTCAAGGGACCGTAGACTTAAGTATTTGTTATTAATTTCAACGTGATACCTTTACGCGTGCATGAGAAAAAGGGTCTTAGCAGACCAACAGACAGTCGGACAACAAGGTGATCCTATAGGGTTCCTTTTTTTTTTTGAGGTACGGAATCCTAAAAAAAACAATGCCTTAGGACATTTGATTCAAATTTTAGTGCAGTAGAGGGACAGACAGCAATGTCTCGTGCAATAAAACTGCCTCCCGTATACAATAGAGCTGCCTCCCGTCTACACTAGAATTTTCTCCCTTCTACAATAGAACTGCCTCTCGTCTACAAAATAACTGCCTCCCGTCTACAATAGAACTGCCTCCCGTCTACAATAGAACTGCCTCCCGTCTACATTAAAACATTTGTTTTTCACTTTTTAATTCATCTTATACTGATGGCAGTTCGGGTTTTAATTATTTATTTTTAGTGAAGTTTGTCTTCTGGGCAAAAGTTTTTTATTATTATCGGACGTCACATTGCCCATACCACCTATGCGCGGGTCGTTCCCCTATGTCCAACTGGTTGTACAGACTAGGATTTTTTTCCCCGTGGTCCAACTAAATAGTTGAACATTAGAAAACCGAAATTTACAGGGCCCGTTGTACAACTGCATGGCCAGTTGGACCACTGCCCCGAAATGATAATATTAAAGCTTTTAACCGACTTTAAAAAGGGTGTTTTGAAAGAAGTTTTCATGAAGGTTTTATAATGATCTAACATTATTCCTTTTTAACCGACTTTTAAAAGAATAGAAGTTGTTCTAGTTAAAAAACGTTAAGTGTGAGTCTGATTTGCGCATTGAGGGTTTAATACGGAATATAAATACCGAAGCTATTTAACGAAGTTCAATTGAAGACAAGGTTTTGTCCTCAAAATCTTAAAGCTTTATTCCAAGTGATAGTTTTAAAATGGCTACCTATATCTCCAAAACTATTGATCATAGACTAGAAGTTTCTTTACAGAAGTGATAGATCTCATCAAGATCTTCGTTTCGAATGACAGCTGTCAAACTAGAAAGTGGTATATCTCCGTAACTATTAACCCCTATGCGCAACATTCTGCGTTTTAACGTGATATGGGGATGTCATTAATCCATCGAGTGGGATATCGTTGAAATAAATCTTTTGAATTGTTGTAAGCTTTTTAGACTGCTTTTTAAAATTATTTATCTCTTAGGATATAACATCGTTTGTTATCTGTGGTACCCTCAGTTGTACCACCAGTGGTACCACGGCGACAATGCTCTACATTCGCGGGCGGCTCAGATGCCGATAAGTAAGTGCCGCGGACGTTTGTCTGAATTTTTATTTTTAACGATCTGATCGTGATTTTAATGGTCGTATATAAGACAAATTAACTGGAATTGTTATTTTTAGTAAAGCATAGCAGTAGCAGCAACTTCAGCGTCCATATTGTCAAGCGCGCGAACTTCCGTGCATGTGGAAGACTAGCAGTTCTTGCTGCGATTCGCGCAAATTTTGTGAAGAGGCTTTTACTAGAGCGCACAATTTGTATTTGCAAACTTTCAAAGAGCAGAGCTTGCTCTGTCTTAATCTTAAAATTAAGCATGAAGCGTTACTATAATTACACCATAGGTGGTCCTCACCATGTTTTATATTGTGATTTTTGACTACCCCGAGGCTCTGTTGGTTGCTCTTATTTGTAGTGACTGTCTGGCGAACTAAAACACAGAACCATGAAATCCGTATAATGGAAGGGCGAGCTTTACCTAAATCCGATTGAACACGTATGGGATATGCTTGATCGATGCATTTGTAAACGAGCTATAGCACTTCAAAAACCATCCTTATTTTAAACACCACGTACATAGTGTTGTGCCCGAACTGCACTAGTTTTTTAAATAAAATATATTTCGTGTTCGACAAATGAATAAAAAATAAATTGACAGAAAATTTATTCTTTATTCTTAAATCGACAAATGCGTTCTCATAACTATGTATATATATGTAGATTTGCTACACTGTGAGAGGTTCTGACAAGCAACTAACTAGTTAAAGTTAATGCATAAAAACATATTTTTATCTTTAACTAGAATGTATAGAACAAATATGTGAGTACTAAGAGAAAAAAATTATTGCAAAGTCTCGTTTTACATAATTAGGAGTTCTTATTGGAGGAGGTATAAGCTCCACTGTGTCGTTATCCCATATACCTATCTATCGAGTTATCGGGTGCTGTACTTTGCCTAAGCATGGATACTGTATCTGGTATTCTACCTCTTAAACCTCGCAATAAAACTTTATGGTTATTGATATTTTCATCCAAAAATTGAGAAGCATGACGCTCGCGCCAATCAATATAGTAAGTAGGTTTATCATCTGAGTCGAAATCAACAAAATTTTTAAAATAAATTATTTGCTCGATTAACAACGAAAAGACTATGACTAGGACATTAGAAGGTTTATCTTTGCGAAAAAAGAAAAAAGATGGTAGGGCTAACATAACTACTAAATAAATGGTAAATAATGGTCCTGTTTAAAAATAATAAGTTAATCACTCTAGATTACTTGCTGTGCTTTAAGCGAAATAACGTTACGCACGTCTACGTTGGGCAGCCAATTAATATTTCAAACTCGAACAGTCAAAACTAATGTTTTCCAATAGAAGTGTTCGTAAATCTCTATAATAAATTTATAAAAATTGGGATTTTTGTTTTGAACGAGATTTTTTTTTTGGTTCTTGAGCTAGCTATTTCAGATCACACAACGCAATTAGCACAGTGCCCTGGGAAGAAAAGTTGTAATTTAAAGCAACGTATCATTGCTTTAAAAAGGCGTGATCTTAGCAATGAAAATATGTAAAAAAATCAAAAACAGCATCAGTGCTTTAACTTTTAATGACGTTTACGAAACTACTGATGTCAATGTCGCTTTTGCAATTTTCCTATTATAATTTGTGTTTTCCAACCATTACTATGAAAATATCAAAAACAAGTAGTAATAAAAATAAAAAAAAGTAAAAGTTTAATATATGACGTAAATATTATTCTATAGGCAGATTTATAACTAGATAATTGCTATTGTAGTGTTACAAAATGATCGATTTATATATTTTAATAATATGTTGTTAATATTGAATTTTAAGATTGATAATAATAAATTACTTATAATAATGCATGTCAAAAACATTTGGACACCAAATATGTGGCAGAACATAGTGATACATGAACATATTGTACCATCTTTCTCATACTTAGACAGATAGATAGATACTTTATTGAACACCAACATGCTTTCATATACATAAAAAGAATAAAAGTAGACATAAGTATACAATTAGGCGGTCTTATCGCTTAAAAGCGATTTCTACCAGACAACTTAGGGTAGAGGATAATAACAAAATTAATTAGAGGTAGGTGAACCAAAATAAAGATGTGATATTTACGAGTAAAGAAATATCTTAAACTACACTTAAATATGTTTTTTAATAATATCTACTTACAATATCAATAAATATGTACATAAAATAAATACATATAATTCATACATAAATATCTATAACACAAATAAATATAATTTTATATGCTTTGATACTTACAGTGATCAGCTAATGTCAGTAAAATGTGATTTTACAAGGCGTTTTAGATTATCAGGAGATTGGGCTTTTTTAATTAATAAAGGCACAAAATTCCAAAGTTTGATGGCTTGAATAGTAAAAGATTCGTTGTAAAAGTTAGTGGAATTAGCAGGTGGTTTTTAAAGGAGTTGAGTGGAGGGACGAAGGTTGGAATTACAACTACCTATAAATTGGAAATGATTTTTAACGACGGATTGAACAAAATGCTGTACAGAAGTGTAAGAACATGTATATTCCGGCAAATACGGATTGGAGGCCACTTGTGGTCCACACAAAGTAGGAGACACGGTAACATTTGCGAAGTCCAAATATGAAACGTAGGTATACATAGATTCTGAAGACGCTCAGGTTTATTTAATTGGTACTCAGTGAGAAAGTAGCTGGCGTCAGCGTATTCAAGAATCGGATGAAGTAATGTCTGCGCAAGAGCAATTTTAGTGGGAATAGGGAGAAAATTACGTAAACGTCTTAAAGAACTTACAGTTGCGTATAACTTCCGACTTAATTCTTGTAGATGCGGTGCCCAAAAAAGAGTACGGTTAATAATAATACCAAGATTCTTGACTTTTTCGCTATAGGGGATAATAACACGATTCAGTTGTACTGGGTATAGTTGAGAGAAATTAATTCTTGGTATTAATTTTGGACTTCCGATTAGGATTACTTGTGTTTTATCCGTATTTATGGTAAGTCCATGCCGTTTACTCCATTGTGTTATGTAGTGTAAGTACTATTTTCGATGGTTTTATGAATATCAGTTAAAGGTGCTTGTGTATAGATTTGTAAATTATCTGCATAAAGGTGGTAGCGAGGTGAAATTCCTTGAGATATTGCATTTATAAAAATAGCAAAAAGAAGTGGAGACAATACTCCACCACCCTCCACTCCACCCTGTGGCACTCCAGCACGTATATCACACCAAGAAGAAAAAGAGTCCTCAACCTGTATTCGTTGCTGGCGATCATGCAAGTAGCTGTGAAACCATTCAAATGCCGCTGGAGATATGTTAATAGAACGCAATTTGCCAAGTAAAATAAAAAAGTCAATGGCGTTAAATGCGTTGCTAAAATCTAAAAGTGATAGGACAGTAAGTTCAGTACGATCCATTCCCAATAATATATCACCAATAACCTTAGTGAGCGCAGTAGTCGTGCTATGACCAGGACAGAAACCGGATTGAAAAAGATTAAGAAGGCTATTCTTCGTAAGAAACGTACTAAGCTGCTGATGAACAAGACGTTCTAGGACTTTAGATAGGAAGGGTAATATGCTGATAGGACGGTAGTCAGAGAATGAATTGGGATTAGACTTTTTAAAGTATTTTAGCCTATTTCTACAACTCAGGAAATAAAAAATGGATGAATTAAGGATGTGGGTAAGGACTGGAGCAATTATGTCAAGGATGGGAATGATCATATTGCGACTGATGCTGTCAGTACCAACTGCACTGGATGCAATAGACAGTACGCTCTTCTTAACATCACAGACGGCAAACTGATTGAAAATAAACGGAGGGTAATCAGGAGTTGGGATCATTGAAAGTCTTGTTAGAGTTTGGCTTTTCTTACTACCTTCAATATTGGCAGAAGCCGAAAAGTGCTGATTCAGAAGATTGATATCGAAGTTATTAGAAAGTGCCTCAGGACGAGTTTTCCCAACTCCTAATGATTTTAGAAATTTCCAGACTCTAGACATGTCCTCGTTTTCAATTGATTTATGGATGAGCCGCCTTTGCGCATCCCTAAATACCTTATTGCAGTGATTTCTGAGTATTTTATAATTTTATAAATTCTCGTCTATATAGTGAGATTGAGTTTTGTCTTTGCCTGCAACAACTTAATTTTCTCTGTAAGCCATGGGGCTGGAAGGTGTTTTATTTTAATTTAACCTTTGAAAATAGGTGAGTGTATATCAAATAAATCCGTAAACTTTGAATGAAAAATTTACACCTTTTCGTCAACAGTTTGTGCTTTACTAATAGGCGATTTTTGTAAATTCTAGATATTTACACTACTAAAATTTCGCTGTAGAAGAATTCCCGATTTCGCTTTTGCAGGACGTATTTTGTATGAGAGGTATATAAGATCCTGGTATGTAAACGCGTCGGCAGCGTATTGCCCGTGTTTATACACTTGATCTGAAGAAAAAACCATAATAAGGTCTAGGAGAGACGGACTACAGTTCGGAAGGATATGAGTAGCATCAAGAGGTAGAATTTGAATGTAACAAGCGTCGACGACAGAATGGAGATGCAGGGAGCGATTATCGTTTTTGATAAGACAAGTGTTAATATCACCCATAATGTTAGAGTGATTATACAGAGGGGTAAAAGTTTCTTAAAGATTTTCGAACGACAAAGTAATTTATTTGGAGGGAAGGACTGTAAATTACACATAGAAGAATTTTAGAGTGAGAAAGGGAAATTTCTATTAAAATGTGTTGCGCAGCATCGGAAGGTGGAGGTTGGGTTGACATGCTGAGAACCTGGTATGGAATATGTGATCTTTGATATATGGCAACTCCAAGCGGAACGGGAGCGTTCTGCCTACGCGATCGTTCCGAATTAAGCGGAAACCAGGCAATGAGTATGTAGTAGAAGGAAGAGAGGGTTTAAGCCAGGTCAGAAACAAGTATTGCATGAAAATGTTTTGCAATCAAATGACGCCAGCATATCAGGATAATGAGCCGGAACACTTTGGGCATTTATATGAACGGTATTAAAGTTTTTCTCTAGGTCAGAAAACGAGAAACAAGGGATTTTCTGAGTGGTAGTGAAGTGCTGTGGAAGCTATCGTCCAACCCGTCAGAAGAAAAACATGTTTGGTTATCATCATCATCATCAGTCAGTATTAGTGTTATTTATCATAGCAGATAAATAATAAATATATATTAAGAAATATAAAATATTAATATAATATTCTCTACTCGTCAGCAGTCTAGTATTGAAATTTTACAAAAACAATTGTAACAAAACTGGCACAATCACAAAACAAATTTAGCAGATGATTGAATTTATATTATTATTTAAAAAATTTAAGGTAAGTATTTAACCATTTAGGTATGTACATAATACATGTACTATGTGTGTTTGTTTATACACTTAAATTATACGTTATGTTGAAAATAAATTACGATTAGAATACTTCACTTGGCTTAAAAAAATTGACACACAATCGTTGTATTGTAGAAAGTAGGTTCATATTAAATGCTTCGAAATAAATACTTTTTTAAGATTAATAATTCTATAAAATTTAAACTTTAAAAAACATAAGTATGTACGTACTTATAAACTTTTTGCTTTCTCAAGAAGAAACGTTTATTATACATGGAACGCTTTCATTAAAACTGGTAGTTTAAATAGAACGCTACTTTTATATGGAACGTTCTTTGCTGTCAGTTTGAGTTGTTTATCAAATTTTGTAGATAACCTTAAAACGAAAATTGTCTTGAAATACTAGTTTTTGTGGATCAATTTAAACACCCAAGAGAACCTACCTACAATATAACTTAAAATTAAAGATTATTCTATATACTAAAGGACAGCTCAGATGATGACTTACCTATGTACTAATAAATAAATAAATATTTATAGGACGCTAGAGTTTAGGTGGTTCAATACTTTAAAAATTTGGAAAATCCAAAAGTGCACGCCTCATAGCGGTCATTCACATTTTAAAAAAAAATGCTAAAACAAAAACTCAAGTTTTTTAAAATAAAATAACAAATAAGGTGAGGAAAAAATATACTATAAAATAAAAATAAAATATATATATATAAATATACAGTATACAGTGGTATATTAGTTTTTATAAATTATAGGTAATTAAACGACAGTACTTAGAACGCTAATATTAACTAGGAATCAGCACAGTGTAATACTTAAATATATATTAAAAACAAAAGTATTCCGGTAAGATGAATTTTTCGACCAATTTCTCTGCCACATACATGGTCACATAAACACAGACTCACGGACGTCCAAGAATGATTAGTTTTAATGTTATTATTCATTATATTAAACAAATTAATTGTTTATAAAATGTACCATTTGTGCTAGACAGATTATTTAACTTCATATTAGTGCACTCATATTATCCTGTAAGTGTTATATTAAAAAAAAAAAACGTCATTTAAGTTTCGAAAGACTGGGTTTTTTGACATGTCGAGAGTAGAGCACTACCTCACCCGCTTCGCTTATGAGGCGTGCAATAAACGTTTATTTTTCTGTTTAAGTTTAAGTCAGTATGACTGCATATTCGTAATGGCGGCGGGGTGGCGTCTCAAATGATATTAGTAACGCTACGTCAGCCGCCGACAGTCACATCCGGCCGTGTAGACGCGCCCTTAGACTGCCATTAGACCGCTCCCTAACGACGCACCCATTGCGACAATCGCTATGAGAATAGAGACAGACGGTGGAAAATAGAACTAGGAAAATCCCATTGTACGTTACATGCTCTTGTAAGATTGATATCGACAGTAGCGCTTGGAATATTGACGTTACCACTTTGGTTAAATATATGGCATAATTAATTTTCTTTATTGCTAGTTTTAGGTAGTTTAGGTAATTGTACCAAAACACTTCGCGCCTCTGAGTGCAATAAAAAATTCCACTGTGCAAGCATTCCACACATATACGTGTATGTAAGTTTTTTGTTGTTATTGTATGAATATAAAGTTGCATTTACAGTGATGATTTTAATTTATTCTCAAAACATCTATGACATTTACCGACTCGGTAATATTCACCAAAACCACACTAAAAAAAAACAGTTTTGAATAAGATGGTTAGAAATTTATCGGTAAGGTCAGTCAGTGACTTCGTTAATTTTATGGTAAGGTCAGTCAGTCACTTCGTTAATCTATTATACCATGTTAACGATTTCATGTATAAAGTATTGAAATTCCACATATTGTAAGATTTGTAAGTCGATATATTTTTTTTTTTTATTTGTCTTATTGTGTAAAAATTGTAAATTGTAAATTTTTACCTCAAAATCAAGAAGACTATAATTAAGGTTCAAGAAAGGCCGCTAGGTATAATTTAAATATCTCTTTTATTTATATCTACATACATATTTCGCACTTTCTAATGTTTGTTTACACAATACTTTAGTTACTTGTCTTAAGTAAGAAAAAATAGGATTTAGCAGTAAACTGACTATTGCTTAAGAGACTTACTTAGTACGTTATTTTACTTATGCGAAATCAACAATTTAGCTGGCAAGGGAAAAATGGTTTGTTGGCGAGCGAGAGAGTTTGGGTTCAAGTACTTTGCATAGATGTACAAGGAATTGGCTTGGATTTCAACGCAGTCTTTGCATGACTCGTAAGCTAGAACTTTAATTGGATTTGATAACGAAACTTTACTGACAAAACAAACACGTATATAGGTTAGTGTTTTTTACCTTAGGAAATAGGACTGAAAGCGCCTTGTAAGTTTACACAGACTTTAAAAGGGAATCTGTGCAAAAAACGATAGAAATAAAAATTGAACTTCTACTCTGATGCATATTTACCCAGATCAAATAAAAAAGTTATATATGCTTCAAATAAAATCGACAGACTTCCTCTTTCCTTTCACGTTCCTCTTCCACACCTCTTCCCTTATTCGAGGGTAATGTAATGTACCTACTTACTACTCTTAAGTATCTTAGGCAAGTGATAAACTAACTTTACTTTGCTCTACTATATAAAAGCATACTACCTGCTATATCTCCTAGTTTTCGAGAGAATGAAGAACCTACATAATTAAACCAAGGACATTTCATCAAATACTCGTAAAAATGTACCTACCAGTAAACGATCACCTATCTATTTTGATGCAAAAGACCCGTATGGAGTTCGAAGCCTTTTACTTCGAAATCGGTTTTGGATATTTTTTCCTTCCTGTTAATGGTATTAATTAGTGATTTAGTATTTTGTTATACACCAGTACAGGTACTGCCCTCTATGCCATTTGGAACTTGTTTGCAATTGATCTGATCCATACTTCCAGAGCTATAAGCCGTATTAGCGAAAAAATATTCTCGACGAACCTTTACTTTAGTATGTTTACATCTACATAGTTATAACTAATGCTTGTTATAAACAATCACTTCAACATTATTATGGCCTGAACCCCAACACAAATAAAACACTAAAACTAAGTTAACCCCTCAAAAGGATGTCATCGAGTTTTTAATTAAACGAGAGAAGCAATACAGCGCACAATCAATGTACAGAGTGATTCACAAATGTGGCTTCAACCCGATGATACTTGCGTTGCACTTACTGAGGGCTGATTTTCGTCGCAGTCGATGCATCGAAGTGATTAATAAAACAAACGAAAAGAAATAAATCTAGGCTTTAGTTTCAACATACATTCATACATTTTTGGGCCTTGTTACCTCAAAAGAAAACATGATACTCTCTACATAAAAAACTTACAAAAACATCTTGTATGTACATCCCGTACAAACTTAGCACGGAGGAAGTTACGCAGAAATTATGAAAATAAACTGAGGTACTCTACAACTTATTTATGGTGGGAAGGAGAAGTTGACATTAATTTAAATAGAATAAATAAATCAACGTACTATGCGTTACGTACGTTCTTATACGTTACCAATGTATCGTTTTCTTAGTGACGAGCCAAAGTTTTGAAAGGGAGGTAGTTATATAATAACATCACGTACAAAGTCTTTTACAACTTTATATCTACGCTTAGGTGAATGCAAAACATTTTTGGGTTTTCAGTGCTTTGGCTCCTTTAACTGCTTACAAATAAGTACTTTATTTTCATAAAAATTTCTTGGATTTATGAAAAATCATATGATTTAGGGGCGCAATTCTAACGTGGAATTTATGGTGCGTATTTTACGCGATACCTTTGCTGATTCTAAGAGGATTTTTTTTATCAGACCAAAGTTGCAAAAAGCACACGTTCAGCGGTCACGATATATAATGGATGCTTGCAACGGTGCTAGGGGCATTACACTTTGCCGATACTTTAAAACCCAAATCACTCCATTCTTAAATAAACCCGGTACTGTTAAATTAATTAATACACATTTGCTCGTAAAGGGTCTCTTATTTCACTAATTTCAATATCGTATTGTATCTCATTACGTATTTGTGCGTTATTGTAATGTAAAACGCACTAGTTTCTTTTTAATAAGGTAAAACGCACGGTTTATTAGGATGCTCCGTCTAAACGAACGATACATCTTAAGTTTTTTTGTCAGAATTTTTTTTTTATGAATAACATTAACTTTGAGATATATAAAAAAAACATTTAATTCTTTAATATAATTAATTTTGACCATAAATTACAACCATTTATGTGTAACAAAACTTTATTAGTAATATTGGCTGTTTTTTGCCTTTGCCTTTAAAAAAAAAAGCGCTGATGCACGCGTGGTAAATTTTGACGGTATAATAATATGATAATGTAGGTAGGTATTTTGATGACAGGATATGTAAATCAAAGTCTAAAGTACGTTTAAAAAATGAATATGAAATATCTATTAACAACTACCGTTTTGGGAACAAAGTGGCGTTCTAGTGAGAAGAAACGGCGAAAGAAACTCTCTAGTAGTCGCTCTTTTGAATGTTTTATTAGAATAACAAAATTATTACAAGTTTAACGAGATATAAAGTATCTACTTATTATAACAAGCACAAATAAGCCTTTAAGTATTTCTAAAATTCGTAAGCTATTCACAAACTGCAAGAAGTTTTAAGAATTTAAGGACCTAATTGACTGGTCCACCCAAATGCCACAAAGAGCTAAAACTCTCAGCTAGGTATTACTTACGTAATGTTAATTTAACATTTATATTAAAACAATTATACATATTTAAAAACACACAATAAAATATAATCTTCTACACTGTTGTTAAACTGTTTTTCAATACTGAATTCCTATCCAGTTTCGGCAGCGTGACGACTTGATGCGACCAGTGCGGCGGACTGAACAAGAATAATGCCGTTGGAGGGATAGACAGTGCCTTATATAGGTGACTTATCTGTCCATCCCAACCATCACCAGCCACGCGGGTGTCGTTTTAGTCCTTTTTTATTTGACAAAAACACCAAGTGGTAACGCAGCCGCGTGTCTGCACAATTTTAAATCCATGATTATTACAATATTAACATATTATAATATTATTATTTACTTATTACCTTATTATCATAAATTTCTTAGTTAATAATTATATCTAATTTGTGAACAAGTAAAAATTATTTCGCGCGCTTTTTTCTTTTCACTGTATTGTTTTTATTTGAAAATGTCAAGTAATGATGAATTTATTAATTCGACTCCGCCAGAAGTTTCAGAAGCAGCAAAAAGGCTACTCTAAGCCTCTTGGCTGAAAAATCGACCGATAGATACTTACAAGCGTATCAAAATTTCATCTTATGGAAAACAAGCAAAGATGCAAATTCATTTTCAGAAAGTGTGTTTTTAGCCTATTTCATGGAACCTTCTCAAAAATATAAGTCAAGCTCATTGTAGTGCTACTATTTAATGCTAAAAAGCAATGTGAAAACAAAACATGGTATTGATATAAAGTCATACTCCAACTTGCTGGCATTTCTAAAAAGACGCTCAAGTGGCCATGTGAGTAAAAGTCGAAAGTATTTTCGGCTGACAATGTCAAGAAGTTTCTACAAGAAGCTCCGGATTGCCGATATTTGGCAACAAAGGTCAGTTGAAACTAAATTATTGTTAATAACTTCTTTCACTTTCGTATTTCTTTACAATATAGGTGTTTTGTACGCTGGTTTTATCTCTTTTCAGGTTGTATTAATATTCGGCATAAATGGTGCATGTAGACGTCAAGAGTTGGCAAACATCACAACTAATGTCGAGAACCATGGGCGGGTTCTTCTGGGCCAGGTCAAAAATACATAAAATAAAATTCCAAGATGGTTCAAAATACCTTCCTTTTCACGACATAGTGAAGAAATACTAAGCACTTCGTTCAACAAAAGCGATGTCTAATTGATAATTGCTCGCCGATTCAGGTGCGAACTTATTGACACTAAAATGCTTCGAAGGCTGGCGGTCGAACAGTGTAGTCGAGGGATACATAGATGATTCGATGAAAAATAAAGAAGAAATTAGCTCTCGCATTACAAGGAATAAAATTTGGAGCCAAGTGTTGACTCTCGACCATCTACGAGCACACACGCGTCCATTTCACCATCGTCGCCGCCGCCGCAGCCGCCGTCACCGCCACCGACTGCAAAACTCTGTGGTCTCGTTTCTCCTTCTTTCACTCAAGAGAGTGAGAGAAAGACTGTTAAAATAGTAACTAATAATAATAACTTTACAACATTAAAAATGCCAACTGGCAACGTAATAATCGTAAAATTGTTTATTATTTTCTAACTGCTTTAACAAGTGATTTAAGATTTATTCGTTCAAATATGTTATAAAACGTCGTATGAAATACGTGCGCTTTGATAATTACAGCCTCTGCTTTCATATAGGCCTCGCCTACGGCTCAGGCTAGCAATATCGCCTCGGCTGTAATTTTCAACTTACCGCACATATATCATAATGTACTATTACGTTATCACTTTGAACATATGTGTATCCAAGTAAAATATTTTTTTAAAAAAAAACCCCTTAAAAACCCCACTAAAAAACGGTTTTGCACTCCAGGAGTGCTGGCAGACGTGAAAACATACTAGCTATTTACTTCCCATCACTTTGTATACATATTTATTTTTTATAAAAATAATGTTTGTTTTTTTACTTTTTCGACGTAGTGTATTTGACATCTCAATTTGTCATAGAATTAAAATCCCATATCCAACCACCCTGTACTACTCATAAGCTCCACATACTTAAAATAAAAACTCAACTATTGTATGCGTCTGCTGGACGAAAAGCTAGCCACCCATTTGCTCAAACCCTTTGGCACTCAGTAAGATGGTAACTTTGATAATAGACCTCGGAGCCAGACCCGATCGTACGCTTTCGCTATGTCCAGGCCACATGCTAATGTCTCCCCCTGACTCTCAATGGCTAGTACCCGTCGGTGTGTGAGATACACTAGAAAGTCACCAGTCGAGCAACCGTGGCGCAAACCATATTGACGGTCACTGACCAGGTCGTGTTTTTCTAGGTTTTTGTGTGTTGATCACACGCTCCATGACCTTGGAGAGGCGGTAGGTAATAGCAATAGGCCTATAATTCGATGGATCTGATCTATCGCTATTTTTGGGTACCGGGTGCGAAATTGCCTAGTGTGGTAGGTAAGCTCGTGCTTACTTACCTCTTCGTAGAGGCGCGTGAGTATAGGATATAACTCAGGAGCACACTGTTTAAGTACAACTGCTGGTATATCGTCCACTTTACTTATGAACGTCTAAAGAAAGCAATGTCCGCCGGACCACACGCTGCGTTATGGAGATTTCCGGCGTGGTCTTACCACACCACGGTATAGTAGACCGTACAGCGACTTCGTCGTTCATACTGGAGTAAGTGGCAATGAGACTGCCAAGTAGTCTTTTTATTTTGTCAATCATCCTATTATGGTGTGGCATTATGGTTTCCGTCTAACGAATTTTCGTTCAGCCTTCGCCTCTTTTTTCACCCATCACAAAAAAAAGTACAACGCCGCTAAAGAAGTTTTAACTTCAATAATTATTCAGCAATCTCCCCAACATCTTACAATCACATTTTACTTTTTGTACTCTAATGATTACCCTACTCGATCGCGAGTCCGACTCACACATGACCAGTTTTTTTACCTATTGTCAAAGGGTTGTACTCATTAAGAAACCTCCGGTACCGTCGTGTGCACAACACCTTATCAAAAGGATCATGCCCATACATAGAACCAAATCGTCGCACGCCTCAAGATGATAATGCTTTTAAAATTATTTTATCTTTTTTTAACGTTTTAAATATTAAACAGAGGTTATCATTCTGAATTTTTGAGTTATATTTTAAAAATTGATGATTGTCTCTTGATCCCGCCGACCGTCCCGCTGTTACTCGTGGTCCCACTAATCCTTAAAACATACAGGCTTGTGGTTCCACCTCATACGTTATATGTTCCTACGTTGTCAGAATAGATAATTCGCGTATCCATCCTTATCTCAAATAAATATAAACGTTATTGTACCTTCCATAGTCGCACATGTTACACATAAAATTATAAAGGAAATAGTTGTAAACTGTGCAAAAACCCCATTCAACACATTTGCTCAAAAAATGCATTTACGAAGTTGTATACATTATTCGAAAGTTCAAAATTACGCACCATACAACGGATTGTGCGGTCAAATAGTACTCTAACATAAGTATGTAACTATTTTACCGCACGCTCCGTTGTATGGCGTTGGGCGTATCCTTTACGGTTTTTTTTAATTTCGATTGAACCTCGCTGGTAGCGCTTATGATCTATTCATTTGACTCACTTTAATTCTAAAAGAAAAAGAGACCAAAGATGTATCTAGTTCTTTAAGCCTCAATCTCCCGCTCAACATAATACATGTGAAATAAAAATGTCAGTCAGTCAGTTATGCTTCCAAAGCAGCGAGTTTCACTAAATTTCAATAATTGTGTTCAAATTTTACTATTAATTTCCAAAAGTAATGACTTATCTGTATAATTTATTATTTGCTTTTAAAAACAGTGGAATAAAAAAGTTTATTTAATTACCTATAAATTATACTGTTGCAAATGTGTTGAAAAACGTTGTATGACATTCGTGTGGAATTGGTATTTACAAACTCGTGACTATGGTAAGTTATTTTGTATTCGGTATATTTCCTCAGTACATTTCTGTAGTTGTATTTCTAAAATTAGCATATAAGTTGTAAAATAAACTCTTTTTATATTTGAAAGTATGGCACATTCATACATGTTAAATAAAGTTAACAAACTGTGATTTAACAAAACAGTCGGAATTCCCTCGGCATTTAACAAAGCCACTTGATTAGTTGTGCGATGTTTGCAAGAAACAAAGCCGTTAATTATAGTCCGGACTTGTTCAAACTTAGTCCTTATCTTTTGTCCTTACCCCGTTATCTTTTGCGGCAACTTTTCCTGCCGCCGCCGCCGCAGACGATAAAGTTTATTTTATTTATAATTAATTAGTAATATTATTGTTTTCGCTGCGATTATTATTAAAACTTTGATAAACTTCCGTTTTTCATTTAATACGGGAACTCTGCAGTGCTTTATATACAAGATTAACTGGTCTTCAAAATACTTTAAATCTCGAACCTTTAAATTTGACTGCAGGTTTGCGTTATGTTTATTGCTTTGTTTACGTTGTTCACCCTATACATGAATACTTGTCTCAAAGAATTAAAGTTCATTTTCTAATCATGAGCCTAATGTATGCCAACAAAAAAACTGGAACCAATGTACACGTATACGTACAATGTATACGTATATTATAGCACGGGCGGCGGGGCCGTGTCAGTAAGTAGTTCAACTTTTTAAGATTGGTTAGGGTTGTCGATGACACTATGTTATTGACTCCGCACGACCCTGTGCGACCACCACGACGGCCGCCACGAACGCGAGACGTGTGGCTCGCGCGCCCGCCAACTGCCAACCACGATTAGGACTTCACCAGTTGCGAGCTGTGCGGTGTACAACTGCCTCACCGCAACGGTGCTAATTGTTTGGCGCGAGTTGATCTACTTTATACACCTGGAACACAGAAAAAGAGTTTAAAGGAATGGTAACAATTATTTCTGAAACACTGAAAGGGAAAGAAATTAACGTACATATAAGTAAGACGAAATTAATGGTTTTTTGGTAGGAATGAAACTGTCACAGACTGCAACGGTTCATAGAGGAAGTAAAAAGAAAAGTGACACAAGTGCGAGAATTCGTATATTTTGTATGTTTATTTAGTTAAAAGAAAGAATGTGCGAGTGACATTGAAAGAATGGTGAATGCGGGAAATCACGTGAATGGGGCGTTTTATGCCTTTGTAAGCAGTCAGAAGTTGTCTTAGGCACGGTTCATGTCTTTTGTTCCAGCACTAAGTGAAGGTTTGGTATGTCATACGAAGCACGCCATTGGAAGTAAAATCTATGACTCGATAATGAGAGCATTAAAAAGTGCGGTGTGAACCTAAATGAAAAAATAGGAAATAGCAATACGGGAGCGTTGCAGATTGAAATAGTGCAATACGGGAGCGTTGCAGATTGAAATAGTGCAATA
Source organism: Apoda limacodes (assembly GCA_946406115.1). Lineage (NCBI taxonomy): Eukaryota > Metazoa > Arthropoda > Insecta > Lepidoptera > Limacodidae > Apoda > Apoda limacodes. The sequence continues at coordinate 2,719,849 of OX291540.1, read as the reverse complement.
CGGGAGCGTTGCAGATTGAAATAGTGCAATACGGGAGCGTTGCAGATTGAAATAGTGCAATACGGGAACGTTGCAGATTGAAATAGTGCAATACGGGAGCGTTGCAGATTGAAATAGTGCAATACGGGAGCGTTGCAGATTGAACTAGTGCAATACGGGAGCGTTGCAGATTGACAGAAAAAGTAGTGACAAAGATTATATAGTCATCATCATCATCATAAATCAAATTTGTAAGGTAAAAGATACTTAATGAAAGTTGGTCGCAATGAAGTTATATATTTTTTTACTATAGCTATATATACATATAGCTGATATCATTAAAATCAATGTTTGTTCGTATTTAATGCGTTGTCGTACCGTTTATTCTATTGCGATTAAATTTCCACGAAGATTATAGACGTAATACAATTAACTCATAATAGGTGTCATAATCATAAAATTTTATATTGCAGGCTGCAGTGAAAGAAAAAATAGCTAGCTAACTAGCTGACCCGGCGAACGTCGTTTCGCTATGCCTCCAGTCATATAGCGAAACGACGTTCGCCGGGTCAGCTAGTATTATTATATAAAAAGCTATAATTCGTTCTTCTATATTAATTTTTTTATTTATTCTTGAATTCATTCTAATTCAATAATCAATTCTAGTTCAGCCTGCAATACAAAATTTTATGATTATTTATTAGACAAAGACACACACCAATTGAATACATAAGCTAACAAACCGCAGGTTTTATTGTAATATTTACGACCTTCGCATTCGAAATGTTTACTTGTCAAGTCTATAGTAGTTATTCTTTGTATGAGCCCTGCCGTCGTGGCATTCTAGGTAGCTTAATTTAAATAATTTTCACAAAAAATACACTTTCTTTGAGCTTTACAAAATATTATTGACAGAGAGAGAGAGAGAGAGAAAGTAATATTTGATCCCCGAACCTGCTTGTACCTACTACTATATGAGGAGCTTACTGCCGAAGCCAAGCCACAGATTGAAAAGTACCAGCGGAAAGCAAATATCAGCACAAAGACTAAATGCTAATATTGATACAAGGGGCCAGGATGCATCCCTGTTGTCTCATATTCAAGAGTGGCTGTTTTTTAAATATTTTTACACATTCATTTCAGCATTCACATTCTGCGCATTAAGAGCAGTCGCCTTAATGGCCAGTTTCGCATACAATGCAATTGTACCTAGTTCACCTACGTTTCCAGACACGACAAGTTATTTCGTTTACTTTTCTACATTTATGTTCTGTCAATGTAGGTCTAGGATTTTATAAGGCCGTTTTTTTTTAAAAGACATCATTGAAACAAAACATGACAAATTTAAGTATGCGGAAAATTACCCTTAAAACGACATGTTTTCATTAATGTTCTAGATGGGGGCGAGTACTCGCTCGAATAAGCCGCCCGAACAACAAAAGCAAGGCATAGCAAGTTCTTGGCTCGAATGAGCAGCCTGAACTGGGGAACCTCCGCCTTACAGAAAACCGCGGCCACAATAACACTAACAGTGAGAATTTTGTTGAGGATTCGCTGCGCGGACAGCGGAGGACCGGCGGTATTCGTCGCAGTCATTACTAGGTATATATGTGGCGTGCTGGTACGGCGGTCAGGGGGACCTGATGAAACGGCTGACCTCAGGCCATCCGTAGGTTAAACGGGTTCCCGAATCCAGGGATTACTTCATCTCCGCCCTGGGAGGCTGAACCGCTTACCTTTGTAAAGTCTCTAAAGTAGTAGTCGTGCCAGAGAAGGACATCGATATGGACCCGACTACTACAATAGAGGGGGGTCAGGGGCCCTTCTGCCCGCCGTGCCAGTAACCGTATTATCTGTGCCAAGCTTCGGCAGTTCTAGTACCGCACGTTTTGTCCTCAAAGCTGTCTGCGTAGTGAATCCTCTTCCTCACTTTAAAAAAATGGCAAGAAATAAAAAGAAAAGATGTTTTCAGCGGTCGCTCCAGGGTATTAACGCAAACCTCAACAAAGTTCACCACCACCTAGAGACTACGCAGCCGACCATTCTATTTCTAACGGTGACGCAGATGTCCTGCCCCACCTACTATACCGTGGTGCGGTAAGACCATGCCGGAAATCTCCATAAATCAGCGGGAGGTCCGGTTGCTTTTGCAGCAGTTGCTTTTACTAGACGTTCATAAGTCGAGTGGGCCAGACGGTATACCAGGTGTTTAGTAAAGATTTATTAAGTTGGACCGCGGCGCGTTACAAGGTTAATAGGATTTTCGCTACTCTGGGTGGACCGGCATCTCAGTCAGTCACATATAATCCTTTGACAGGTCGCGGCGTATGTACATTGTTTTGATTCGATTAATTTTATACATAGTGAATAAGTACGTCACACAGAGAAACACAAACATACAAAAACAGAAACATAATACACCACATATTACACAAACCGTAAACATAAAATCTGACGCCAAAATTTGGGTAAGTCCATACAATTTTATTAAGGCCTACGTTGGCTCAGTTTTTACGATCCACTAGAAGTGGTGCTTAAGCAGTGTGCTCCTGAGTTATGTCCTGTACTCACGCGCGTCTTCGCACTTTCCTACCACACTAGGCAATTTCCGTCTTCATGGAAGAACCTTTAAGAATTACCTATCGCCTCTCCAAGGCGATATTACGTGTGATCAACACACAGCTTCTAGGATATCTAGAAAACCACGACCTGGTCAGCGACCGTCAATATGGCTTTCGCCATGGTGTAGTGTGTCTCACAAACCGATGGGCACTAGCCATTGAGAGTCAGGGGGAGACATTGGCATGCAGCCTAGACACAGCGAAGGCGTTTGATCGGGTCTGGCACCGGGGTCTTCTATCGAAGTTGCCATGCCGAATACCAGCTTGTCCCTTTTGACTCGGTTCATCGATGGGATTTCAGAGAAACTTCCTCCCGCGAATTCTCGGGCTGTGCAATGAACTCCCTGCTCTCTAAGGACTACAGTATGAGGTTCTTCAAGAACGAAGTGATTAGATTTTTGAAGGGTTGGCAACGCGGGAGTGTTACCGACTGGTGTTGCAAGCGTCTATAGGCTACGGTGACCGCTTACCATCAGGCGCACCTTAGTGGTAAAAAAATTCTCGCCCGTAAAAATTGAATTTTAAGTAATTTTGTACATTTGTGATTTTTTACATAACCTGCTTTTTTATTTAGGTAAATGCATATCTAATAATTTTAAAAATTACTTAAGGAAATTTTAATAATTAATTTTAAAAATTAATTAAAAAAATTTAATTGTAACTAGACGTGGGCGCCGCCACGTCTCGCCGGCACGCCGCGTGAGTCGTGAAACGACGTTGATCGAATATTTGCGTGTACGTTTTTTTATATATGTGGTGTCTGGTGACAAGAGCGTATTATACTTTGTGCACCGTAAAACAAGTATTTCCGCCAGCCGCAGAGTAATTGACACATATTTATAAAGGAAATTAAATTAAGTAGACGAAACAATTATCGTAATGAGCACTTTTAGTTAAATTTTTCTTTTACACTACACACCAAAGATTTAAACAACACAATAAAAATCAATCAAATAGAATGGATATAACAAGTAGAAATAAATTCAAATGATAGTTCGTCAAACATAACAATATGTACCGACGTACCGCCCATACAAAAAATTATATAATAATATTTCGAATCGTTTAGTTTTTGAAATAGACAGTAGTAACATATTGATATGACCCCTGTTAAGCCGGCGCCAGATAACAGCTTCATACATTTGAACTCTTTTTGACGACTTTGACGACATATTTGAACACTTATTGTAGCAACTTGCCAGACATGCTTTGCAAACATTTTTCTTCATAGTGTGCTGGTAGACTACAAATATGATGGACGACGATTTTGTTGACGCGGTGTGCTTATATTTTTTAAGTGGTTGTAATTATGTACTAAATGTGCACAATCTACCAAAATGTCCAAGAAGAAGGCGCGAATGGATGTGTGAAATGTATCGTAATAGATCAAGGTAGGTTATTTGTATTTGTTGAATTTTAATTATCACTACATATTCATTTGTTGCAAAAAAATAAAATTGGTTGAAACATGACCCTGTGCGAAGCCGGGACGGCCCGCTAGTTTACAATAGTTTGAATATAAATAAAATGTGTACTTGTAGAGTTGTATTGTAACTATACTAAGTTATTTATGTCGAGTTTTGTATGAAATAGGAATATACAGGTGAGTGCCCGCGACTCTGTTTGCGCGAAATTATGTGTTGTAATCTGATAAGCGTACGCACACGCAGAGAAAAACAAAATTAGCAACCGCGCGCGTCCTCTCCTCACAGCGACCCTCGCCCAACTTTACTTTGCGCAAGTGTGGCAACGCAAGCTTTTGAACACTCTGCGACTTTGAATGCTTTAATGTGCGCTAAAAAACCGAAAACACATGGCAAAATGCAAATTTTCATTCAAAGTTTGAACACATAGTCAAAGTACCATGCCACACAGAGTGATCACATAAGTGTTCAATGTGTGAAGCTGTATCTGGCGCTGGCTTTACACATTGAATCACAAAATTGCTCTTGCAAGCAGCTCGTTTCGGCAAGTAGGAAGAACTAATTTCAAGGTAAAATGCCTTACTTTTCTGTATTTCTTCTTGCTTTCGAGAAGGCGGCTGACCAAATTAAATGATTTTCATGTTGCAATTTTTTGTAAAATACCTACTTGCGTAAACACGCAAATTTTTAAACTCAAATGCTCCTTTATCCCAACACTTGTATGGCGTTGTGCAGGCAAATTATAGAAATGACTCAGGTAAGCTCCTATATCACGACACAGACGTGTTGGAATGAAGGAGGCATTGAATTCTGTTTGCACGTTTCTGGTTTCCGATCACTTCTATGGGCTAACGTCCCAACCCCGTCGTGCCCCTCGTCCTAGCGTCCAGTGTTTCGAAATTTTGAATGCCATTGTCACAGTAAATAAAAATAAAAATAACGGGTTCTCTCCGGGAGTGCCGGTAGAAGTGAAAACATACTAGCTATTTACTTTCAACACTGAGAAAAATGTACGCTCATACAAATGAGGGATTCTCAACAAATCATCAGCAATACCTCACACAAAACGACTCAGCGTCCGAACATATATATTTTAGGTTTTTAGGTTTAAGAAATTTATTTCTCAAAAGAATTAAAGACATTCACTTAATTGAGAAACACAGGTCATTAAAAAAATTTAGGTATAAGTACTTAAATACTAAATAGTAAACTAGGTAACGAGGTGGTGCGTAAATAACAGTTTTTTTTTTTTTTTTTTAATACCACTAAGGTGGCAAACAAGCCTACGGTCCGCCTGATGGTAAGCGGTCACCGTAGCCTATGGACGCTTGCAACACCAGGGGCATCACTCGCGCGTTGCCGACCCTTCATAAATCCAAAAACTTCTTTTTTGAAGAACCCCATACTGCAGTCCTTAGGGAAAACCTTGGCAGGGAGCTCATTCCACAACCCAAGCGTTCGCGGGAGGAAGTTTCTCTGAAACCGCACTGTACGCGACCATTTCGGTTCCAAAGTGTGAGAATGAATTCCCTGTCAATGGCGAGCGGTGCGATGGTAGAAAGTAGCCGTGGGCATCATTTCGAACAATTCCTTAGAACACAATCCATTGCACAAGCGGTAGAACACACACAGGGAGGCAAAGTCTCTCCTCAGACTTAAGGGCTCGATACCGCAAGTGAGTTTGGGATCGTCGACAATTCTCACAGCCCGTCGTTGAACCGAGTCAAAAGGGCCAAGCTGGTATCCGGGTGCACCCGCCCAGAGATGGCAGCAGTACTTCATATGGGGCCGGACTTGCGACTTGTAAAGTAGCAACCTTTGCCCGTGTCTAGCAAATGATCTCGGAACTGAACATCGCTGGAGATGTCAACGCCAAGGATCCCAATGCTCTTGGAGATGGAGAGGGGAGTGTTCTGGAATTGTGGGACCACAGTTAATGGGGTTTTCTTAGCGGTGAACGCGCAGACTTGTGTCTTTGAAGGGTTGAATCGGACCAAGTTTTCCCGCCCCCAGTCAGAGACCTTGCACAGACCGATCTCGATTTGAGACACAAGTTCTTCACGCTTTTCCTCCACAACGGAACGTGGGATGCTTGCACGGCCCGTGTAATAAGCGTCTCCAGTACTGTCATCTGCATAGCAATGTATGTTGTTGATGTCCAACATATCATTGATGTGCAGTAGAAACAGCGTAGGAGACAGCACAGAGCCTTGCGGGACACCAGCATTAATGTCCATGCTATCAGAGTAACTACCGTCAACTACGGCTCGTATGCTTCTGCCGGACAAAAAGCTAGCCACCCATTTGCACAAACCCTCGGGCACTCCGTAAGATGGCAACTTCGATAGAAGATCCCGGTGCCAGACCCGATCGAACGCCTTCGCTATGTCTAGGCTACATGCCAATGCCTCCCCCTGACTCTCAATGGCTAGTGCCCATCGGTGTGTGAGATACACTAGAAGGTCACCAGTTGAGCGACCGTGGCGAAAGCCATATTGACGGTCACTGATCAGGTCGTGTTTTCCTAGTTATCTCAAAAGCTGTGTGTTGATCACACGCTCCATCACCTTGGAGAGGAGAGAGGTTATAGCGATAGGCCTGTAATTCGATGGATCTGATCTATCGCCCTTTTTGGGCACCTGGTGCACATTCGCAGTCTTCCATGAAGACGGAAATTGCCTAGTGAAGAGGCGCGTGAGTACAGGACATAACTCAGGAGCACACTGCTTAAGCACCACTGCTGGTATGCCGTCTGGCCCACTCGACTTATGAACGCGCTGTGTTATAGAGATTTCCGGCATGGTCTTACCGCACCACGGTAAAGTAGGTGGTACAGCGCCTTCGTCGTTCACATTCGAGTTAGAGGCAAAGAGACTGCCCAATAGATCGGCTTTCTCTTTTGCACTGTGGGCCAAGTCACCATCGGTTAAGTCAGTTAAGAATGTAAAAGAAAAATGTGTATAAATATGTACGAGAAATATAATGTACTAACAGGAAACTGATATAAAGTCATGTAAATTAAATGATGATACTTAAGTACTGTACGGATACCGCTAAAGTATTGCATGTAATTGTGTAATGTATGAACTCAAGAATTATCAGGAAATAGTTTTTTTATAGTATTATCTATAAAAAAACTATTTCCTGATAATTCTTGAGTTCAGTTGAGGCAAACAAGAAGTCGTGTTGTTAATGCGAACATGTACTGTTCTTTTATCAGGAAATGATACTTATAATTACCATTACGACTGTCATTACCATTGCTATTGACATAACCATTACCATTGTCATTACGATCACCATCGTCATTGCCATTTTACCATTACCATAGTAATTACGATCACTATCGTCATTGTCATTACCACAACCATACCATATCATACATATGAGGTATTATTTGTATGGAGCACCATTAGCTTAATAGATTAAAAAGTTCTAGTTCTTTATGATGATTCATGTCGGAATCGATCGCAGGACCTCTGGTGTTATACATATCACATTTAACCGCTAAGCCAGCCAGTTGAATAGTAAGTTGCCGAAAATAAACGTATAGATTAAAAATAAAAACACTTAATCACAACTGCTCCTGATAATTCTTAAGGACGAGATATATAAAATGGAGGGGTGTCTAACGTATAATTCTTAAGAACGTACAACAAAACAACACGGCACCATATTTTTTAAGGAAGCTTCTTGTTTAATATCACGTCATGATACTTTGTAACTACATTATGTTGTTAAATTAATACGATATTCATGTTTTATTCATGGTTTGTCACCAAACTTGTTTCTAGCCTTTATTGAAATTATGTGGGATAACGATTAATAACGATCATAAAAGTTTGACGATAAATTTAACGTGACAACGTATAATTATTTTACCTTCAAAAGCATCAAAACTCTTGATTACAAACTAGATAATATACAGGAACATGGGGCCAGCGTTATAATAAACTTTAGTATTACTGAAAAATCCGCTGTGAGACCTATAATTTATTACGATACTGATACAAATAAACATTATAATAACATTTTTGCATATTACATATTTATTAATTATAAATAATAATGTTTATTTATTTACTTATTTGATGTAGTATATTTGACATCTCAATCTGTCATAGAATTAAAATCCCATATCCAACCTCCCTGTACTACTCATAATCACCTAAAAAAAATAACCTAATGTAAATAAAGGTCACGTGTTTGACGTGAGTTCCGTCTGACCAATTTTCGATCAGGTCTTGTGTCCTGACGCGAAATAAACATTTTTTATCCATCACAAAAAAAGTGCATAACGCCGCTAAAGAAGTTTTCACTTCAAATCCATTTTTCAATCCCTATTCAACAGGTACCCAAACATTCATTTCAATGTGCCGCAAAAAATGAAAATCTTAGTGAGATCTATCACTTCTGTAGAGAATCTACTAGTCTACGATCAAAAGTTACGGAGATAAAGCCGTTTCTAGTTTGACAGTTGTCATCCGAAATGAAGATTTTGATGAAATCTATCACTTCTGTAAAGTCAAATTTACAAAGAAAAAGCCCGTGGGAGTAATAACACTGTTTACGAGCAAGTGTGATAAAAACTAACTAAACCGAAATAAAAAATGCACAACGCCGCTAAAGACCTTTTCACTTCAAAATTATTATAGGCGTGGCATTATGGTTTTCGTCTTTCCGCCTGACGCGAGATTATCATTTTTTACCCATCACAAAAAAAGTGCACAGCGCCGCTAAAGAAGTTTTCACTTCACGGCTTGCGGCGCAAGATTTCTACGCCAACTCCTTAATAATAATGGGAAAGTTTGATATAGCAAGCTAAAGCTGTATATGTATTTCGCTTTCATGAAATAAGGCGGTTGTCACAGTGCTCCGGAAACTTCTCCGCTGCGCGGTGCTGCGGTTTCTTACTTTGTGCGACGAACGAGCGGAGAAAACCACAGCAAAACCATAGTTAAGGGAAACGAATATTAATTATTGGATAGAGATTTAAATCCTATTTCACCCATTGTATATAGGTGAAACCGGATTCCATATTTTTAAAGATGGGGTTAATGCGAGTACTAATTTATTTGCAGTCGTCACATGTAAAACAGCAGGTCCCATGCAGCACATCCGGTGCAGCCTTCGTGGGCCCATTTTAAACAAACTGTACATTGTATCCAACTATCTGTAGAAGCTGTGTTGCTATATTTTTCACAACAAATAGGACATTCCACATATTCCTCATCTTTATTTTCTTTGTTTCTCTGCCGACAATTGTTTTTTTTCCTTTCTTTTGAGGTAAGGTGTTTGTGGTGCTTTACGTTTAGTCTGTAACAGTTCGTTTTTATAAGGAGATTCAGTCAATATGGCTAATTAACCCGGGAGAGCTGATGGTTTTGTATTCCTCTCTGACGTATGAGGAATTGGTATGATATCTTTTGGTGTTACGATCAATTCGTCATGTAAATTAGAACATGATGGCTGTGGTGATGGTGTCTTTGGTCTAGAATCGACCAAAAAATGGACAGATGGAGAATACGACTTTTGATTAGCCGAAGATGTGGGTTTCAGTTGATCACAAATCATATCTGTTTCCTGAATAGCAGTGGCATGGTCCTGGATATCATTAAGAGTCAGCGCTGTGGATGTGGATACAGTTTCAACAACTTATACTTCAGTGGGATCTCCGCGTCTTTCCGTGGTTTCATATGTGGCAAAATCAGTATCAGTAAAAATATTTCGATTATAAGGAGCAATTTCAAAGGCAAAGCCAAACAACGATGCGATTTGGAATTGTGTCACGACTTTACCGGGATGGTCCATAGCCAAGTTTGAATTTTTTGAGAGTAAAACGTGCTAAGAGGTCCCATGAATCCAATATCCAAAGGCTGTATTTAATAAGTGCAGTGCGGTGGAAGACACAACATATGAACACCGTTTTCCCGAGCCAATTTAATAGCGTCAATATTTTTTGTGTGTGTTGCATGTCCATCTAAGATAAGAAGAACAGGACAATCCTTTGTTGGTTTCACAAATGATATAAAATGTCGCAAACAATCTGTAAAAATATGTTGTTGCATCCAACCGCTTGGCTGACACAAATCAATCGTTCTTGCAGGAGCTCCATCCAATAATTTACTTTACATTCTGACACAAAGGAAAATCATTAACTGTGGCACATAGGGTCCTGATGCAGATAAACACAGAGCAACGGTATCCAGCTGACCTCGTTCTGCGGACTGAAACCGAAATGATTTTCTCTATTTTTTTAGGCACCGATCATAATCCTGTTTCGTCCATGATATAGATTCTCGTTGGTGTCAAATCATATCGAACATACAATGACTCAAGGAGATTATAAAATTATGACACGACTGGTCGGTTAAAGCCAATGGCTCTGGCTGCTGATGTTGCTTCTGAGCTTCTTAATGACAGTTCTGGATGTCACTTCATAAAACAGCTCACCATGTCAACACCAGCCAGGCCAGTCTAATGATAAAACTTATGTTTCAAATTATGTCTTTCATCGAATTGATAGGCCAAACGTCTCAGATATGTTTTCATAAGGCTCAAGAGGCGGACTTCCATGTGCTTTATGTGTTCAACCACAGACCTAGGATTTTTTCGCTACGCTAAAACCACCACAGCGAGGAAAAGAGATATACTCATTACATGAACGCTGCACAAGAAAAAAAGAGACATATCTCTTAAGGAATTAAAAGTTTAGTGCTTAGGTATTGTGTTTTGTTTCATAACTAATTGTTCTGTCACAGAAAGAAATAACCAATCATACTTTCCACAGGTAATACGAAATTCTCACGTATTTTTTCAAACCATATTTTGTCGCATTTCTGTTAAAAATGTGCTCAAAAAACAGTTTTTACGGTATTATATCGCTTTTCTTTGTAAAACGTGGTATTATTTCATATATAACGTGTTCAACAAGAAGATTTTCTAGTGTGTCGGAAAAGACATATTTTGCTGTACTCGAGCACTTCTGAAACACATCATCTTTTAAGGCTACACCACGTATTTTTTTAACTCTGTCCTCGAGAAAAGGTTTCGGAACATTGTAAGTATCTGCGGCTCGCAAATTTTCCATTCTGCCTTCTATAACGACATTAATTGCTAACAGTATGTCAGATTTAGACCATTGAAGTCGATAAGAATTTTTCACATAACTTCGCGGCATATTATACTAATCTGTTAAAAGAAAATATCAATTAATACCTACTTATTCGATGACAAAATAACTGTCGGGGTGATGTCGGTTGGTTGCACCCAACGACAATGTTTTTGCAAATATGAAAATTTCGTATTGATTCATCGATACGTGATTAAAACGATAGCAATTGCTCAACTAGACATTGTTACCAAAAAAACAGTTACTGATCTGATTCACGATAAAATAAATACAAATTTTACATCAATTATTTTTATTTTTCAATTTTTTTAACGCCGACGCTTAACACAACACAACACTGGACGCCATTTGCATTCAGACTGAGCGCAGCGCCATCTACGAAAACTTTCTAACGTGCCAAAGCGAGACGGGAATAGCTAAAATGTGAAATAGACTGCTATCTGGTTTTACCCTCTATCCGATTTCACTCGCAGCTTCTACGTAACAAAATCATTTATTTTTATTGCTTTACCTACCACTGAGGAAAGTGGTGTTGGACCATTACATTCATGTAGACCTTTGTTTAAAAGACTAAAGATATTGCTACTTGTTTCTCTTTACATACTTGAAATAGGTCTCTTTGTAAAGAAAAATGATTATATTTATAAAAAAGCCAATGACGGATTAAAATATAGCTCAAGAGATACCACAAAATAAAACTAGAATCGTGTAAAAGCACTCTATATCAAAAAAATTGTTACATCACGTCAATTATGGTGTTCAATAAGATACCTAAAGACATCAGAGAGCTTACAATAAATCATTACAAATACAGACTGCAGCAATGGCTTGTGGATCGATGCTTTTATACGTTAAAATAATGTATCGAATATAAATAACCAAGTGTGATAATTTGTAAATTAAAATGTTGTAAAAATTATTTTGCTTGCCTTAAGAAGGTGAAACATGTTTTGTACTTAAATACTTAAGAACCATCATATGTAACCGTATTTCTTGCAAATAAATCTATTTATTTATTTATAAGTAGCCAAGTTTTGTTTATACCTACATATAAAAATATTGTCGTGATGAACACTTTTCTAATACAGTTCCGCCAGGCCTATTTACAATATCCTAACTTTTTAACTTCTCTTGAGAAGTTATTGGAATAGGTCCGAAAATTGAAATCGAAAATTTTGTGTTTTCTTTACGTTTCAAGACTTGGAGAATCATTTGCAATCATTTTTAGAGTGATGTCTGTGTGTGTGTATGTGTGTGTGTGTTTGTATGACATATTTTGGCTTTCGATTCCTCAATAACAACTGGACCGAATCGCTCTGATGACATATCAATCGATACGCCACATCATTACTTAGATCTGAAAGGAGTCTAAAATAAATCGGTCCAGCGGTTCGTTTTTTATCTGTAAAAAACTGACTTTTTTATGCACGCAAGATAAATTTCATGTATAATTTCATGTATCGGGTTTTCGAGGGTGCTGATTTCGAATTTTTTATCAGTTTTTTAAAATTCAAAATGGCGGATCCAATATGACTTAATTTTTTTGTTTGTAAAAGAATTTTTCTTATTGTGATTTTTAGTGAATATAGCGAGTATCGAAAATATAATAAATTGCAACGTAAGTAAAATAAAACTATTATTTGCTCATAGTCCTGGTAATAAATGGAGTGCATAATTCGTAAATGCATATTTTCATATCGCACTCGGTCCTCTCAGGATTAAACTCTCGTATCACTCGCTTCGCTTATCTCGGGATTCGACTTAGGTTTTCGCATAAAATTTCCATTTTTCTACTTTTTGTACAATCTACTATTGTAAGATTGGTGGCTATTATATCCTGGAACTAAAAAACATAAAACAAAAGAAGTTTAGTAAATAATTAACAATAATATATTCAATAATTTTAGAATGTTATAATGGGAGAACTCGCCATTGTTTATTTGACCGTCGCGAAAGAAAACCAATATGTAAAAGAAAAACGCTTATTTCTGCATAATCTGAAAACTTGGTACTTACATAAACTTGTCATAGTAAAATAATAATTACAAACAGGAAAAGTTTGTCTGCTTGTTTATCGTTTTAAATCTGAACGGCGCGACGACATAACGAGCCGATTTGCACGTTCACGTACCTTATACTTTACTCTTCGTATTGTAGTACGAGATGTGTCGGAAACCACCTATACCCATTCCAACCGTTTATTTAACTTTTGACCGCTCGAGTAATAATTAATTAGTGATGTCCTAAAGTTACCGATTCGATTTCTTATAACATTCAACTTTTTTTATGAAGAAGATTTAATATTTTATTTTTACCCCATTATGAGGTGAAGGAATACGGTTAACCCCACAATAATCTACATACTTCCTTTACGAGTACGAACTCTTAATCCTGTGTCTATCGTACTCATATATCTACGTCCATCCAGCTCAGCTATCTCGGTGACAAAGTCTGCCCAATGGATGCTCCGAATAGATTTGCACTTTTATTTTATATTGTAATTCGGATAATGATGTAACATTTCCAAAAAAAACTAGTTTTTTAGAAAAATTAGCAAGGCCGTGTATTAGTTCAGCTCGGGTTGTACAATTCCACGTGATGATATTGTTGTAGGTATATGATCCGTGAACAGCTGAAGCGCTGGCTGCGAATGACCCTCACCATGTCAGCCGCAGCTGCTACAGGTCACATATCCTCGTTAACTCCTCGCATACAAATTATGCCTTCCTTCGTTTAAGACTATGTAGGTATTGCAAGACAAGTATTATCCGTTTTAAATTTGGGGTTCAGTATTAAAGCGGCATTTAATATTTTAGTTTTATATAGCGTTTAGTTTTAAAATTTCAAAACCAAATGGCAAAAGAGGACCGGAAATGAAGTTTGTAATATCGTAGAAGGTTCGTCCATCCGCCTGTCTGTTGATCCATGTTGTTGCTAAGGGGCACTTGCGCTCCTCAGGGATAGCGCCATTTTTGTCAAGTTATAAAGTCAAACCTGAGTCAAAGTCATATTTGTCATGCGTTACAAATTCGGGTCACTGCCTAGTTAATTATTAAAAATTTAACCCGCATCCATCGGAGAGTTAAGTCACCAACTCCTCCATATTGCGCCGACATTTTTAAGTAAAAATCGTGTTGATATCGGTTTTCTGGTTAAATTTATATTATATTTCGACTATGAGTAGGTACCTATAACTATAAATAGGGAGGTAGGTAGATAAAATTAATTTTCTGACGAATACATTCACTCAAACCATTTTAATAGAACTGTGCAAGAAAAAAGTGTATTTAGGGATTTAAAAAGTATGAGAGAACAAAACTTTTACTCACTATTCTCAGATAACTATTATATGTAACACTGAACTCCGAGGTTCATTACTTTTTTTTAAGCATAGAAAGCTATCGCATCGCCGAGCCATTGAAATCGTTTTGTTCGCCAAATGTCAAGAAATGAAATAGCTGTTCACTATTTTTAAGAACATCCACTTCCTGAGCATGTGCAGCCAATGCGTTAAATGCGGACTGTAAGTTCCGCCAAATTTAACATAGAGTGCATTCATTTTTAGTCAACAGGTAGATGGAATGCGCCCGTAGAGAAATTTCTTTTGCGAAAGCGATATTGCTGATATTGGTAAAGCAGCCCGTAGGAATCGGATCACAATGCTATTGTTTAAATGTGTACGATTTTCTCAATTAACATTTACTGTGAATCTTATACTCGTTAGTTTTGTAAGTTACAGTGTCATTTAATTACCACCGGTACTACGGCGCCTATTCTAAAAACCCCTTTAAGGTAGAGTTTACTTAATAAACTATAGAGTATTGTAATCTCAATTAACAAAGGAAAAATAATTAAGATTATTATATAATGTATTATTTAAAAAATAATCAATAAAAATTAAAAGATTAAAAGAAAATCAAACAAAAATCATTATAAGTACTAAAGTAAGTATTATAAGTAAGGTTTTCAAAATGATTTGTAGTATACAAAAACATTTTTAAACAAAACCGTGTTGATAAGGACTAATGATGTTATGTAAACTGGGATAATGTAAGGTTTGATAAAGTCCAAACCGATTACAGATGTAGAAAAAACACTCGTTTTTAATTTTAACAATGCTTATGTTTTTAGAACACCGTATTTTTTTATTGCTAGGACTTAGAAGCTTGATTTTTTCACAGCTCTAGGGGACCGTAGAATTTAGCATTTTCTATTAATTTCAATGGGATACCTTCACGCGTTCTAGAGAAAAAAAAAGTCTTGACAGACAGACAGACCGACAAAAAAGTGGTCCTATAAGGGTTCCTTTTTCCTTTTGAGGTACGGAACCCTAAAAATTCACAAAAAATGGATTTACACTATTCAGAGTATCTAAATCGCTGATATAAAAGTTATTTTTTTGCCTCTCAAATAAATATAGGTCACGCAATATCAGTTCGCTAGCAATGTATCCAAATGCAAATGCCTGCTATGTAAATCCGGGAAAATCTACATTCCGAGGACTACTTTAGTTCTGTCCTGAGAGAACTAAAGTAGTCCTCGGAAACTAGATTTTCCCCTTCTGCGAGTTCCAACAAGGGCGGAAATGCGGTGAACAGGCTGGAGCGGAAGTCAAAAGGGCCATAGGTAACGATGGGTCCTATTTTTCAAATGCTGCCTGGTCAAACTCGATTCTTTGATTCACATCTTTGTTACAGTGCGATTTACGGAACTGCGTTTTATACTCACGTGATTGAGACTTGTACTATTTGAAAGTAGCAATGATGATTAGATTTTAGCCTTTTTATCTCTTTTACACACAACCATATTCGTTTTGAGGCTCAAATAGAAAAAAAGACACGAAAAACCCGTGAAAATTATTAGCCGAAAACAACGGGTATAGAACGACTACAGGTTAGTGGGAATTATTGGTTGAAATTTAATTTCGTATACTCGCTCTTGCCGGCCCTTTCACGATGATAGGTACTGGCCACATCGCGCCACGCCGATTTATTATAAAAGACTTACAATTTCACTAGAAAACATTGAAAATATGGCGTTTTTTTCGAAAAGTGTTTCTGTTGATGAATTAGGTTCGCACTCTTAAGTATAGTAGAAAAAATAGCGTTCGTACCGAGTACAAAATGGTTTGTTGCTACCTTCAGAATAGAATGTTTATTCTAGCTACCTTCTATTCCTATATCTATGGTAAGAACCTTCTTCCCGTCCAAGATCCCAGAGCGATCTGACATAACTTATTTTCACATAGATGAAACCTTAGGTTCTCAGTAGCGTCTCATGCTCTTTGAATACCTGCGTGCTGGTGGACCTCCCCTTGTGACATATGGGCAGGTACCAGTTAAGAAAGGTAACTAAAAATAAGAGTTACTTAACTTAAATTTAAATGGCTGATTTTTATATATATTTTGTAGAATATTATTCTAAAATAGTATTATAAGTGTCAGACACTTTCCATGGGCCAAAAATTTTGTCAGACGCTTTAAAGCTCCACAAAAAATAAATTCTTACATGTCTGATTTTTAAAAATGTTATTAAGGTAACTATTACAAAGTTATATTTCATTAGTCAGACAAATTGTATTGACCTAACATCCCCTAAACACAATATTTATTTTTTGTGTCGACCGAAACCGTGGCTCTATGAATTCAAAGAAACATTGAAGCGTATTTAATCACTTATTTTTTATAATAAAACTATTTGTAAAAGTCCTACTTTTGTTCCATAAAGCTATCTTTACTACTTTTTGTAAAATATCGTCGTTTATGTAAGTGACTTGTTATTGTTGCTCGTAAGTGTATGTCTTTTTTAAGATGAAGTTCGTTAATAGTACGGGTCCTATTGACATGAACACTGCAGAATGTGACCAAAGCATGAAACTTGGTACAGCCGTAGCCTAGATCGAAATAAACAGCTTAAGCCCGGTCCCCACCAGTTCCATCCTCAGGGGTGAGAAGCGGGGTGGTAGAAGTAAGCTTACGCCTCTTCGCAAACAAAAAATTCTAACGCGTCGTTATTTCACTCGAGGCCGTCTTTGGTGTTATTTTCGTATTAAGGATGAGGAATTCAAATTTGAAAATATCGTAATACCTTTCCATAACAAAAAATCCTGTTTTTTAGGAAAAGTGAAAGTTAAAAATATAATTTTCGGTTTGCTTATGTGTTACTTTAAAATTGATAAATTATTATAAAAATAAAAAATACTAGGGTGTAACAATTATTCTAGTTTATAAAAAAAAAATTATATATACCTAATGCCTAAATTGTGCTCAGAAAAATCCGAAACACTGCGCGGAGTCGAGGTCAAAAGTCGCGATACACTTGAAACGGAAGTTGAGTGGTAAAATTTCAGAAACTCCTACTGTGGTTAATTTTATATTAGAGTTATTTAACAATATTTTAGTATCTTTCTTTCCTTGTGAGTATTTCGTCTAAATTGTATGCTCCATAGCCCGATGAGTCACTATTGTTTTAAATATTTAAGGTTGATTGGAAGATATCTCTTTAGGGATAAATCCGCCTTTGTATAAAAGTTGTAGATTAGTTATTTAAGTTATTTTCTATATTTTTAATTTTACACAATAATGTACGGTGAAGTACTACATAGCTCTATTGAGTGCTCCAAGTTTTTTTACACCAGCTTTACCTTGTCTCTCAAATGATCTCGGAACTGAACATCGCTGGAAAAAAACATTTCCAAGAGCAAGGGGTGTCTTCCTGAATTGTGAGACCCCAGTGTATGGGATTTTCGAGCAGTAAATGTGCAGACTTGTGTCTCCGTAGGGTTGAATCGAACCAAGTTGTTCTGTTCCCAGTTAAACTTAAACAGAGTGGTCTTGATTTGATTGACACAAGTTCTCCGTGGTTTTCCTCCATAATGTAATGTATTGTCGATAGACAACATGTCATTGACACACAGTTGAAACAGCGTCGGAGACAGAACAGAGTCTTATGGGATACGAGCATTATTGTCCATGCTATCATAGCAACTACCGTTAACTACGGCTCGTATGCGTCTGCCGGACAAAAAGCTAGCTAGCTACCAATTTGCACAAACCCTCGGGCACTCCGTAAGATGGCAACTTTGATAGAAATATAATTTGATAGAAAATAGAAAGCCCAGACCCCATCGAACGCCTTCGCTATGTCTAGGCTACATGCCTTCGCCGACCCCTGACTCACATCGGCTACTGCCACACACATCGGTATGTGAGATAGACTAGAATAAAGGTCATCGGTTGAGTGACCGTGGCGAAAGCTATATTGATTTTCGCTGACCAGGTCGTGTTTTTCTAGGTATCTTAGAAGCTGAAGTCAAGTGTGGAATAAAAGCGAGAAGAGGGGCGTGAGTATACAGGACACAACTTTTCAAGTCAACTCTTTAAGCACCACTGCTGGTATACTGTCTGGCCCCCTTGACTCATGAACATCTAGAGTTCTACATAGGGGACCCGCCAAGCCCGCTGTGTTATGGAGATTTCTGACATGGTCTTACCGCAGCACGGTATAGAAGGTGGTAAAGCGCTTTCGTCGTTCTAATCCGAGTTTGACGCAAAGAGACTGCCTGGTGAATCAGCTTTCTCTGTAGCGCTGTGGGCGAAGTCAACATCGGTCTTTTGCAGTGGTGGTAACGACCACTGACAAAAGTTTCCTTCGGCAGCTTTAGCAAGCGACCAGAAAGCACGACTCCCAGAGGGATAGCTCGTAAGTCGCCTATTTTGCTCTGGCAGTTGCTTTCTTACTGAATCTCGACGTAGCGTTAAGTTTGAACTCAGAAGTATTCAGACCCTTATTATTCCGAGCCTCTCTTACTTTCTCGTGTAATACTGCTGACAACGCTAACACGTATGTTACGTTTGAATGTAGCTTTCAAAGGCGTGGCGGCGTCGGGCGATACACGGATAATTTTGTCATAAACTTGATAGTGGATGGTGTGCAAGCGAACAGGGGATGCACCATGTGTAATTAATTATCTGCCTTTGGTTGCATGGTTTTGGTGGGATTTTGGTTCTGAAGCGGTTTGACACGCAGGTATGTGTATGCATATTTGGATAGATTTTGTATACTTGAAGGGTTGGTTCCTGCATGGCTGATTGGTAACAAGTGTACATCCAGGAGTTTCTTGTTACTTCTTGTTCCTTTAGGCTAGTTTCCGAAGTAACGGTAGTTTAAACAAGTGCATTTGTTGTCAGGCTGTTTTGAGGAAACAGGGCAAATTCCAGGTATGCGATATCTGTTTTAATGTGTTTATGCCTATATGTATATGTCCGTGTTTGTTTGTTTGTTGCGCCCGCTTCTTAGGAGCCCTGCCGGCGTCGTCGGGCCTGCCAATCTAGGATTGCAACAGATAGGACCTATCTAAGTCAATTTACTTAAAGGTTTATTTTATTAATAATTTAATATGTATTTTTATGTTTATGTACATCTGTATTTTATTTTCTCTTTAGTATGTACCTATATGTATATTTGTTCATTTATTTACATACATGTATGTATGCATATGTATGTCTGATTAGTCGATATATATGAATATACATGTGTATTTCGGGAGATACACTGATACAGAATTGAGGACTTTAAACGCTTCACGTAGTGTGCCCCCCCCACCATTCTTTTTATTTAAAACAACAACTTTTTACATTGTTAAGCTTATTTGTTAAGTGTTTCAATTCAAAATATGTATCTATTATTTGACTACAATAATATGTTTCGTTTGTAACTCTTGGATGCTGGGAATAAACCACAAGTTATTGTAATTAGTTTGTAAAGCATATTCTTGTTTATTTCTCTTGAAGATTTAAAAGTGTTCGTAGAAACCCATTTGAATGAAAAGATTTTGAAATCTGAAAATTAGAATTTTGATTGACCTTGCTCGCTCGCTCACTGCTGTTCGTAGCAAAGCGAAAACGCGAGGTGTTTTATATTTTCTTCTGAAAATAATTGTGAAATAAGTATGTATGAAATGTAAGTGTTCGTAAGGATTAATAACTAGGCTATTTACTGATATATTTTTTAACCTTAAAAAGTAAGTATTCTTTACATAATATTAAATTTTGTATATAATTTTGTAGTTTTTTTCAGTTTTTAGCTAAGATCCAAATCTAAATTCCTCATTCTTTATATATAGCAAAGCAACACCAAAGAACGCCTCTGGTGAAATCAGGCCGCATTAGAATTTTTTGTTTGCGGAGCTACAACCGGGATCGGGCTTAATCTGCTCATTTTGATCTAGGCTACACCTGTACCTAGTTTCATGCTTTGGTCACAATCTGAATGGTCTCCATACAAGAGTAAGCAATATAACCTATACTATGCTGCGCGATACAACATAAGGACCGTACACATACTATTAAATTTTCTCGGTGATTTGCGCAAAAGGTAAACAAACTTAAAGTATATATCTTTAATTATGATTCCGGTTGGAAGTGAACGTAAGTTTTTTTTAGTTTAGCTAAAAAATTATTTATTACTTATAGTTGTAAAGAAATCAAAAAATCTTTATACGATGGCAAAAAAAAGCCTTAATAAACTGTCGCCTTTATGCGATGCGTTACTTCACAATAATGCTACGACACCAACACACATATTATCCAGAATATAATATTAAAAAATATTAATTGCATGTCATTTTAAACAGAATTTACAAAAACCTTTTTTTTTATGTGTGTCCGCCGATTTTCCGTCAATTGTGGACCGATTTAAGGAATTATTTTTTTATTAGAAAAAGATAGGTGAGGTGGCCCCGATGCCACCAAGTCAGGATCTGAGGGACATCGAGGGCCAAAGACCGTTTATTAGGATGTTTCAAGTTACTTTTTGGGTGTAAGCGTATTTAGAGTTCCAAAGCCAATAGCGAACTCCTATTGTATCGTCATGTATGTCTGTCCGTTCGTCCGTCCGTTTGATGGTTTTCAGGGTCCCACAGCCTAATGGTAATCAAACCTTTGTAGTTTCGCCCATTCTCCGGTTTAATATTTTGGGGTTCCGTAGCCAAAAAATTATAGAAATTGCGTTCGAAAACTTATATCATCAAAACCAAAGCATAACATATTTGAAGAAAGCGATATTAATTATAAATATTAAGTAAGTATGTACTTTAAAAACGAAAAAAAATAACTTTAATTAAAATATGTAAGATTAAATATTTGTTTCGATAGATCTTAAATTGTCTTTTTTTTACACCGTCACGAATTACTTTGTCTCACGCTCGCAGCAAAATTCGATTTTGCTGCATTTGCATATCAATCAAAACATTTTATAATCCACCTTTGGTAAGGTATTAAGGAAGAGCCAATAAAATAAGGCGACTATTAGCCAATAAAACTTACAGCTTACTTTGAAAATAAGTTGAATCTATATTAATATAAGATACGAAAGAAAGTGAAGACAATGAAGCTAGCGCGACGAGTAGCACACCGATTTACCAAACGTTTCGTGTCACGTAAAAAGATACAACAGAAAGCTGTAAAAAGCTTCATAAAATTTCATCGAGTGCGGCACCCAACTTCCATCTAAAATTGATTAGACTATTGCATTTACCAGGCGCGGCCCGCGGACCGGTGGGAGGGGAACCATGGCGCCGCATTACGTCACTTTCACAGTCGTTCGTTCGTACGTTTTGAAATTAGATCAGTGCCTAGAGCACAAAGCGTCGGTCGACAGTCTCGCGTTTCATTTTGTTAATTTTTTGAACATGTTTTGGAACGTAATCTTGTAACTTCAATTTTTAAGTGAATTTTCAGTTTTGTGTTTTTTTGTTTTTTTCACTGCGTTGGCCGTACATCCTGCTTAAAAAGTAAGTTAGTTTTTTAATACTTGACAGTAAACGATTGAAAGCTTTACCTTAGAGCTTTTTGTTGCGGTTAAGACGCCGAAACTTTTGGCTTATATTTTTTTAAGTATTAAATTTCGGCTGAGTCCAATGCGATAGTAAATTGCCGTCGTATCCAATGTCCGAAAGTTAGAAGTAATCGATATTGTAGACGTCAATGACACAAGTGTTGGAACGGCTCAATTGAATTATTTTATTTTGTGGCCACTTTTTTATTTTGTTTTAAATGTTTCAATATTTTTATTGTTGCCATAATACAATTTTATGAGTCTTAAATGATTGAGTTTGTTCTTAGTAAAGAACAAATGATTAAGTATGTGCTTAGTGAATAACAAATTTAGAGCCTCAATAATATTTATTTAAATTTAGAAAGAATTTATATAATACATTTTTTAAAATACATTGGACATGGAACTACAATTTGCGTTATTCTAATTGGAAAATATATTATGTGTTCTTGTGTGTTGCGACTTCAATCCATTGTTCTGCGGTTTGTGGCATGCGTATAGGTATACCTACCTATCTAGTATAGTATAGTATAGTAGTATCTACTTGTATTTTCCTTTTTTTCATATTTTAATTATTTTGTAGGTAAATAGTATATGTTGTTCTTTATAGCGTGACTGTGTTAATATTATCATAATAGAAAAGCTTACTGCGAAAAAAAATAATTAAACGGAATAACTATTTGTTCGATGAATCCTAAAATGAGTTAACAATATTGTATAAAAGTCACAAACAGATACCAAATATTGATATAATGAGATAAACTCTAACATTAACCCGGTGTGCTCTTGGCATCCGACTGCAAAATGTCTCTTTTGTTAATGATTGTTAAACTTTAAGGTACAAAAATGGCTTCTAATGGCGGCCTTTTTTGTTAACACTTAATAATTAGTTAAGCCGTTTGGGTGTGACGACTAGTTACGGGAGATAAAAACCATCCAAATACATAAGTACCTTCTTTATTTATATAGATATAGTAGGCAGGTGGGTACATAGATTAAAACACCTAGATGATATACACGAAAAATTAAATCTATATTTTACATTCGCTTGAATTTTTGTAAAAATGGATCAAATGCGAGTCGGACTCGCGTACCGTGGGTTCCGTACCACAATTTACGTAGTTTGAAAACAGAAACAAAAGGTATACCGCTAAGCGGTCACCCATCCAATGACTGACGAATCCCGACGTTGCTTAACTTTGAATGTCGTTTCCAAATGTGTTGGTGATTCATAAATGGCTGATACAGTTAATTAAGATGGTAATAGCTCGGGCTCGTCTCACACTTGGCCGATTTTAAATATTTGTTGTTATACATTGGAACTTGAGCTATAACCAAGGCAAGTTTGAAGCTTGAATGTATTACTGTTTTTACGATAGAACAAAAAATACGAAAATGTGTTTCTTGTAGTATTGGGACTCTACTTAAATTTTTACTTTTTCAACTTTTAAATATTTATTAGATTATCCGCCATTATAACATATTTCTTGTTAAAATGTCTGGCTTCTACCTATTTCGGTGTAAAACATAAAGATCTTTAGGTAATGGTTGCACAGACAGAGAGTTCCGTTGGAACCCTTTGGTTAGGGAAGCTTAATTAAGTGTTACATAATCCAGGTACTTATATCGTGGTGGGGATTGAAATGTTTCAATTAAGTTATATACCTACCTAGGTACTTGGTACTTAGTATTAGATAATTGACAACAATGTTTTCTCTATCTACCACAATTTATCTACGTGCGTCACTCGTACATCGTGTCGTTCGACAGACACCGCGTCCGCATCACAGACACCGCTAGCGCATACAATATATAAAATATCAATTATTATTTTGTCAAAATTAGGAGTATGCCAAATTACCTAGGTACGGTAAAACAAAATATCAATAACGTAGCCCATTATTTAAAAAAAAGAAACAAAAATGCCTTGTCAAGCGTGAGTTGTTTTGAGCGTCAATACTAATAAAGAATAATAAGTAAATCGTATCTGCAACAAAAATAAATACACAATACATACATGTATTGTACTTACCGATAATTTTGTCCTAAATATCAAAGAAACCATACTTTACTAAAATATTTCCAAAGATAAGTTATAAATATACTAAAACATCACCTGGAAATTCATTTCCACAATAATGAACAATATTATACCTAGTATTACCAGGTCTGTATGACTGGTGTTAGACTCGTACTATGGAAACTAATAATGAATAAGACTACATAGCACTTGGTGTAACTAAGATAGGTAACAATAATAAAAACCTAACTAAGGTGGTTTAGAAGTATTTTGTTTAACCTCGTAGCTTTTATAAATTGGAATTTCGACTCCCCTTTTTACCTAAACCTTGTTTCATATTAAAAAGATAATGTAAAAAGAATTTAAACGCAAACCAACAAGTGGGCACCTAGGTTCTCATAGATGTACAAGGTGAGTGAGACCATACACTGTGGCAAACTAACAAACGAAAAGTGAGACCATACTCTGTGACAAACTAACAAACGCACAAAACCTGAAAAGCATTTCTTATATTTTACCTAATACATAACTAAAACACTGATAATGGAGTTTAATATTTAAGAATTATGTAAACAAGTGTCAGAATGAAATTGCATTACTTTTAATAAAAACAATTGTGTTAAAATACTTACTTATAAAATACTTTACCTGAACGTGCACTTGTGCGTCGTATCTAAGTTTCACTGTGTTTGCCATTGATCTCTTCAAATTATCGTTTTCCACATTAGACTACAAATGAGAAATTCAGAATGGAGATTTCAAACGTTTTATCCATTACGCACACATCCACTTTTATTTCGTACGGAAAGTGTTTCTTCTGTAGGTAGGTACACTCGTTTCGGCAGCTAGCCTCTGCCTATGGAATGAGGAACCAGAAAATGACTTTTTAACCTTCGTGGTTGTTATCAACAATTATTTTTGGTTACGGGCTGACTAATTTTATTATTTACTACTAAATCTAACATGGTCGTTGTAATTACGGCCAGCAGCAGCAGCCCAATTTAAGGTTTTTCAATCGCCCCTCTTGCTAAACCTTATCGTATCAAGCGATAGAAATGTTCTACAAGAATAAATATATATGATAACGACACTTATCCCCAAAGAGATGGTTACAGACGTCACAAACGTATGTCCGTAACTTCCACTTTTTAGGGTTCCGTAGTCAACAAAGAACCGTTATAGTTTCGCCAAGTCCGTCCGTCCGTCCGCCTGTCCGTCCGCGGCTTAGTTCAAAAACTGCTAATACGAGAAAGCTGCAATTTGGCAGGGATATACACATAAATCAAGCCGACAAAGTGGTAGAATAAAATCTTTGAAAACAAATTTTTGTAGTGTCCTTAGTGAAGTGAAGTGGGGACGTAATTTTTTTTTCTTGTCTACCCCATCGTGTGGGGTATTGTTGGATAGGAATTCCAAAAACCTTGGCGGTATGCAAATATCATTTTTTGATTTAAAGTGCTAATTTTTGTTAGAGTCAAGTATCCCCCCCCTCTACGAGCGAAAGTATAGTATTTGGAAATGTAAAAAATTACGGTGGTAGTGCATATAATGAATTTAAAAGGAAAACTATTACGGGTACACTTGACAGGCTAACGGGTAATAGTCGACCAAGTTATAAAATTTACTTGGAAAAGTGAAATTGTCGTACAAATTTCATTAAAAGTTACCTATATGAAGTAGGTACATCTGCAAAACAGGTTTAAAATATAAGTATATGAACTATGTATAATTATAGACAAATAAAATAATAATTCTTCTATAATTGATAGCAGTAGTTAAGTTCCAATGACGCATTGGACTAGCCGGCGCGCTTGGCGCAACATCGAATCGAGCGTGTGACAGGCAGCTGCGTTTATAAGCGCGTATGTTGTTTGGATGTCTCGAAGATGAAGAACGCCTAGATAAGTTTGCAATTTTCGCTTTGAAAGTGTAGTTTTTAATTATTTGATTTGATTATCATTAAAAAAACTTTAATTTCAATACTACTACAACTTGGCCCTTATTAATAAATTTCAGTTAATTATTCTTTAAAAGGTTGAACTTTTATGTTGCACTTTTAAAGTCGAATTTATTTAATTAAACATTTTAAACGTACGTACTCGTAACGTACTTACATGGATACTTAACTCAACTCCCTACCGATTCGCTTACTTCAAGTAGGTTCTTTAAAGTTATATATAGGATGTAAAAAAAAAAAAGATGTAAAGGATGTTAATGAAGACGTTAGCTGTTCTTTTCTATACTCTACTCTAAAAGTAGAATGCAAATAAAATAAATTGTCAGTCTGTCGTCAAATCCTTTAAATATTTTTGCTTTTGTCTACAAAATTATTTTTAATTTATACTTGTTTTCGTCATTATCTTGCATTTCATTCATTATTTTAACGAAGTCAGTTGGTTTGCGCTAGTTTGTTAGCTGCTACTTGTCTTCTAAGCTCTGTGTCCGTTTTGTTCCGTTCCGATACCCGAGCGTTTATCGTGGCGTGGCCACACATGTTCTAAAACGTTTTTAGAATTGAATAAAGAACAACAGAGAGCGTTCTGTGCGGTCGACGAGGTCACTCTTGCGGCCAGATTCGTTAGACCTCTTGGCTATGCGCTTCTCCAAGTCGTGAGCTGACGCGTGTTTGATGACGGGGGTCAACTCGAGCGGTGCTGGAGGTACAATGGTCGTCATTGTGGGCGTCCAAGCGACCTACATAGTTTAATTATTGCTGGGATGCGACGAACAGGCGCCACGCGCGGAGGCCTCTGTGGGCGATGTGTATATTCGCACGGAAAAGTGATTACATGCCAGTATATTTCCGGCAGTAAAATTATATTTTTGCCTGTGTTGGTAACGCGGCCAGCAGACGGCAGAATATTAATTGAAAGGAGCGCCAGCAACAGAAGATTTTTTCCGCCTAGCGCCTATTCGACCAAGAGGTTTTGACCAATTCTTTGAAATAGAAACAGTTTTTTTAATGTTTCTTAATATTAACCGATTTCAAAATAAGGAAGTGGTTATCAATTCGTTGGCACGTTTTTTATGTATGTACCCGTGTAACGTTATTGTTTGTGAACTGATTTACATGATTTTAAAATATATATGGGAAGGGCAAACTGCAGAATAGTCCCATTCATATTTGGTAAGGAAAGGATCGGACCAAGAAAACTAGAGTAAGGTTAGATAATGTTTTTAATTCCATCACTCATCGTTTTCCATTGATCTTCATAACGTATTATGTTTAGTAGGTAGTAGTACTTTTTGCGCAAAAACAGATTTTGTCAGTTCTGTTTATAGAATTCGGAAAACCGAACTCCAATTGTATCGCCAGGTTGCTGTGTTCGTCTGTCCTATTCCTGATTCTAGGATTCAGCAGCTAAAAAACAAAAAAATAGTATTTCATAACTTTGACGATTCAAAAGTGTTTGTAAATCCTAATTTAAATAAATAAAATGACTTTGACTTTGACTTTGAATGGTACAAACTAAGCACTTATTGTTTTGTCATGTCTGTCCATCTATCTGTTTTGGTGAACTCGTAGGGTTCCGTAGCTGGATGGTGAAAACCAAACCTTTATAGAATTTTACGGTTATTACAATAACCGTTAGTTTGATAATTTGAGGTAAAGTTCCAACCGAACACAAATGCTTAAAGTTTTGTCATGTCTGTCCGTCCATTTAATTAGTGTTTTCATGGTTCCGCAGCTAAATGGTGATAACCGTGCCTGCATGTTTTCTTTCTATTTAAGTGTATTATTTATACGCTATAAACCTATGTATTATAGTTATACGCATACGAGTAACAATATAATACTATACCTGCTCAATTTAGTTCATAGGTATTTGCTTGTTAAAAATGTGCTGTACAGGCAGTGTCGGTAACACGAAATGTACTGCACAGGCAGTGTCGGTAACACGAAAGAAGCGTGGTACAGGCAGGTGTACAGTTTCACAGGAACTTCCTCCCGCGAACGCTTTGGTTGTGGAATGACCTACCTGCCAAAGTTTTTTTTAAGGGCTAATGTATGGGGTTCTTCAAGAAAGAAGTCATTAGATTACTGAAGGGTCGGCAACGCACGAAAATTGCCACAGGATTTGCAAGTGTGTCCCGTCACGTCCAAAATTGATGAAGCTGAAGCCGATGAATACTGAGCGTGCTTAATCTATAAAGATACTTTGCTTCTATAATAAAGGCTTATCGCATACTTACTAATAATATCGGTAGCCAGTAATTAATTAAATATTTCACCAAATTAATAATAACAATATTTTTGTGCCATTTTCCTGTAGATAATATTTTACTATGTAAGTTAAAATGGTATGAAATGATCGCCCTCAGGGACAATAGATATTTTTGAAATAAGTAATTTTTCTGGTTGTCTAATCTATTCGACTTTAGTTTAATAAGAGTAAGAAATATTTGATCAGAGCTCTTGCTATAAGTATCACATTTTAGTCAAGTACTAGCAAAAGGGTGTATCAAATGATCCATGGGGTGAAGGATACATCATTCCCCGGATGGTTTTATTGATATTGACTACTCAACATACAACAAACCTACTGTCATGTGTTTGATAACTAACGTCTGAGCATCTCATGTTTTAATATCTTTGATTATATATTGTCTTTTAAATATTATTCAAAACAGAACCCTAAGAAATCAGTTACACCAGTAGAATATTGCTGATTAAAGGGTTGAACTGTATTAGAAATGAATAGAAAGCACTCCAATTACATTAAATTTACATACAGCTCAAAATATTGAATGTTTAATTTACTTACATCATAAATTTTTTATATTTTGTTGCAATGAAATATTTTGTAAAACTTACGCTATATAACTTTACAGAAGGCTAAGCTGATGGCAGGGAACACATTTTTTACTTAAATTATTACATGACAGATGGCACTACTAATGTTGGTAAAAAAAGGGGATCGTCTTACGTTGAAGTACCATTTTATACCACTCTCCCCCATAAAACATATATTTAAATAAATCAGATAAAAAATAAAATAAAATGATACAGGCACCTAAGCATGTACCATGTGCAAAACATAATCCCCTTTGTTTGCTATATCTCCATTTTTTGGTGTGAAACACAAAACATTATATAGAACTATATATGTATAAATGTAGTCGAGTGTACATGGGCGGGCGCAGGCCGCAATGAGTCAGGCGCGCGTGTCCTGGTTTCGTGCGCATCTGTTCACTGATCGTGTCCACAGTGCTCGACACGGGCACGGCCGCGCGCGGGCGAGGAGTTGTGCAGAGCGTAAGTGCGGCCAGTAACGAACATTACAATCAACCAAACACATTTTACTATTTTTTTTTTGTCTCACAGTTATTGCCATTACAAATATGTCGTATTACTATAATTCGTATTCTGGTAAAAGTAGATGAATGAATTGTCTTTTACCTGTAAATCGAAGCTGATGAAAGCGATGCGCAACATCATTCGTACGAATCCATTCTGAGCTAATTATAAACTTAAAACTATATTGATTATTCATTTAATTTGCTTAATGTTATAGTTAATTTAATATAAAGTTTTTAAAAAAATTATAAAATTGGAAAACAGAAAAAAGTTGGCATATACATACATACATACATTTATGAGTATGTATGTATGTACCTACTATAAATTATATTAACACAAAATTCGATTGCTGTTTTTTATTTATTCAATCATCTAAAAATGTAATCACGCACTTATGTGGATGCGGGTCATCGATATATGCGGGTGCGTTCGATACTGACAATGCGGACGGGGCGGAAGTGAAGGGGAAGGGGGGAAAAGGGGACCTTATCATTCAGCTGATAATCAGCCCCCGCCTACAACAGACACTTCATAAAGTGCGTTGACGTAATTGTGAGAGCTCCACGATGATGCTGGGAACAGGATAACGAAACACTGTTTTTGTGGTTGTGATTTTTGACAACAAAAAGAAAAAAAAAAGTATTTTTTTTTGTTGTTTTTACAGAAAAGCTTTATGTTACTTTTTTATCGGCATAGCTTTATGTTAACGGGTATTGCCACGGGTATTCTCATATCGTGTTAATGTTGTAAGTTAGTGCTATATAAATAATGAATTTACGTAAGGACTTCAACATGATAGCAAAAAATCGGCCAAGTGCGAGTCGGATTCGCGCACGAAGGCTGCCGTACCATTATCTATAAAAACGGCAAAAAAAATCACGTTTGTGGTATGGGAGCCTCCCTTAAATATTTTTTTATTTTAATTAAATTATTTATTTATAAAGTGACTATATAAATAAATATTCTGTGAATATCAATAGCGAGCAAAAAAATAAAGTTTGTTGTATGAGAGCCCCCTTAAATATTTAATTTATTCTGTTTTTTATTATTTTTTGTTATAGCGGCAACATATATACATCTTCTGTGAAAAATTCAACTGTCTAACTATCACGGTTCATGAGATACAGCCTGGTGACACGGACGGGCGGACGGACAGCGGTGCCATAGTCGCTAATTACCCTTCGGGTACCGAATCCTAAAAATGGACGAAATACAAAATTTCTAGTTTAAGTTAATAACAATTGTTCAGATTACCGGAACTTATTAAAAAATTCGGCTAAATGTAACTTACCATTAGATAGTAATAGGTTTACAACAACAATATCTGAGAACGATCCATGTATTTATATATATCGTATACGATATGTAGAATTCGAAGCTTTCAAGATCAGAGACCCGTCCCGCCTTCTCGCAGGAAATGGTAACCCTACAAAAGCTGTAATTTTATACGCGTCGACGAGAGCATCTGATTGCCGACACACGAGTCCGCTGTCTACACATTTATTGTACGAAGATTAACGTACGGACAGACAAACAAATGATGATCAACTCGATTCAAATAAAATAATTTCGATTGATTTATTGTTTTTACGCTACGGACGCGACGGCGACCTCCTAAATGACTTTGAGCCGTTTAAAGTTTTATAAGTATCTCATTAAATCATTATCCACGGTGGTTTAATTCCATATTTGGTGAAATATGATTGGCACGACAGTCAATCCATTTGTCTATAGAAATGTATACTTAGTTACATAGTAGTTTTTAATAATATTTGTTTAGCTAAAATGTTTTATGAGTTAACACGGTATCCTCTTAGCTTCCGCTTCCCTGTCACTGTTCTCTATCGATCTATACGAGACGGTATGTATATTTCTATAAAACTTTATAAAACTTTATTATAATATTTTATATTTTTCACATCACATTGTCTGTAATCAAATCTTGTATGTTAAATTTGACCCACTTCCCGGTACGTAAATCGTATGACAATGCAATATGATGATGTCATATAGCTGGTCTGACGATGGAGCCGGAAGGTGGCCATAGGACCTCTGTAACAAAAAGACACTACCCCATCAAATTTGGACTTGTTTTAATTGTTTTGACAAGTATTCAAGTCTTCAACGATAACCAGGGTCTGATGAAAGCTTATTAGTTATTTTTTTTATGTAAGTATATTCTTTTCTACTTTTTAGTTGATTTGAAGTTGGATTAATGTTTCTGTTTAATAAGTAGTTTATTTTTTAATTTTTAGTCGCCTTCTATTAAACGACTTTAGTTTTCGTTAGGCAGTAATTAAAAAAACTTAAAACTTTCTGAATTTTTTTAAAAACAATTCATCGAATTTTACCACATTTATACGTATTTCGGAAATAAATGTTTGAAAATACATGACAAAAGTATTACCGATCGAATTACTGGTTTGCTACATAGGCGTATACTTACCTACTTTTAGGGGACAGACGGACAGACATCACTTAACCGCGGGGCGAGCCACGGCTTGGGTTGTCGCTCTCCGGGGCTTCCCTTCGACCGGCGGCGTGAGCCTCGAATCCGAAGGTGAGTCACCGCCAGGAGGGGAGTTCCCCGTTACGCGGGTGCGGTTGTGATTGAGTGGGGGCGGGAAGCGCCCCGGCCCTCTTTGATACCTCGTGTATCCTTGCGGGCGCCAACGAACCCCGGCGGGGACGTCGGCGTCGTGTTAGGGGGGAGGCCCTATTAGGGGAGGTCGTAGAGACTAATCTCGCTATCCGGACAGCGAGATCGTCATCTGCGGCCGTTAGTACGTGCCGGGGCCGTTAGTACGTGCCGAGGCCGCCAAACTATAGTTTTACGACCATGCCGAGGTCGGTCGGGGGGATGAGACAGATATAACGAAGATGGATTAACTACAAAAGGTTTGTACTAGCTACTATAAATTAAAATTTGAAAATCAGTTGTTGTTTCTCCCACTTTACACTCTCAAGATGTCAAACGTCAAATGCATAAAATGCCATTTACTTAGTCATCGGATTTGTTAGGATTAGGATTTTGTACATTTCGTTAAAATTTCGTTAGCGTTTTCTTAAGAATTTGTAAGGACATAAAGAATTGCATGCGGATTTCTGTGTATAGCTAAAGATTTTTGGCGGTGGTTATTTTTGATCTCCATGCAGTTTGCCGCAATAGTGCTCGAAACGCAGTGGAGACATGTAGTCACCACGCGTTTTACAGGTAACTTTTTTTTAATATTTACTGATAGACTCGTATTTTTTTAGAAAATTTAAATCATTTTTAATTTTAATTCAAAGCGCGTAACAAGTCTGACGTTACCATTTTCAGCTTTTTTATACCTTTAAGGTGGGAAACAATCTTGCAGTCCGCCTGATGGTAAGCGGTCATCGCAGCCTATGGACGCTTGCAACACCTGAGGAATCACTTACACGTCACCGAACCTTCAACCCTTGGCAGGGTTCATTCCACACACTAAGCTCAAAGTTTTAACAGTTCAACTATAGGAAAAATTCCTATTCATCCACCTATCGTAATCAAATCGGCGAAGAACTTAGAAAATGACAAACTCTGTCAGTGCCCAAGCGGCAGCGTAATCTATCTCCGATAGGTACTTGGGTCAACCGGGGGGCCCCCAATGCAACTCGTATCAAGTGTCTGCTGTCGCGAACTTCCAAACAGACGATAAGAATGTCCATAGTTCTATGTCCACTGGTAGTCCCGTCGACTACCAGGCATTTTTTTTGTATAAAAGCTTTACTACCACATTTTCCTACACCACATAAAAATAAGAATAAAACAACCACTAATTATTAACAGGTAACATGTGGCACTAATGTCATCACCAGGTCATCGATAATATTGCGAAGTCCAACACTGCTCAAGTTTTTCTTAAAGGTTTTTGTGAAATAACAATGTATTGATAAGGCGTGGCTGCAGATTATATATATTATGATGTAATAGGTAGAAGTAGTAGTAGGAGTTGTGAGAATATGAGCTGAGTTTTGAGGAGTTTGTAATTATTACCATTGCACCGCTCGACATAGGCAAAGACTTCATTCACACACCTAAGAACCTAAATAGTTACACACTGTGTGGCTTCAGAGGAACTTGCTTACGCGAACGAATGTTTGTTGAATGAGCTTCCTGTCAAAGCTTTCCTTAGCAACGGTATGTAGATCTTCAAGATTTTTTTTACAACACGCAAGTAATGCACCAAGCGTTACAAGTGTCTATTTGTTACGGTGATCACTTAATAAAAAAATGTGTTAGTATAATTTCGTAACAGTAAAACATCAAAATGGTAACACTACTTATCACTGAGCTATACCAAATATTGTAAGCAATAAGAGGCCTGGTGGTGTTGACGCTGGCGCGGGCGCGCTGATAACGGGTGCACACAATGATCTAATAATCTGGTTTAATGTTGGCTCCGATGACGCGTTGGATGAATCACGAATCATGATACGACGCAACTCTGTGTTAAACACAAGCGGACAATATACTCATTCCTAAAATGTCTGGTGATCGCAAGAGTTACTTTAACGTCCTGGTACGAATTTAAACAAAAATGCGTATAAGTGCTGTGTGTACTTCACTCTGACTAAAATGTGTTATTTTTTTGGCAAGCAAATCCAACAGACCAAGGTAGGCTTAAGTAGTTACCAAGTGATCAGTTAAGATTTCGTTACAGTTGTTAATGTGCTTAGTTTTATGTTTAGTAAGAAATTTATTATTTTTTTTGGAAACAATATAAGAGGCCCGTGGTATGAAAAAATATGGGTAGTAAAATCGAGCGTGACTGTTACGCGTATCTGTCGCTTACGATATTTTTGTCTCTTTTGCTACCGAAAAATGAAACTTTAGACCCATGTCTGGAGGTGTTTATGGTTGTGTGTGTGTGTTATTATCGTAGTGTGTGTACGTTTACTTTTTTTTTTGTAACCAAAATTTTTGTTAGTAACGTTTCAAAGTTACATGAACGATAGTTTCGGTGGCGAAACTTGCGTTATCAAAAGTGTGAAAAGTATCAAATGTATAAACTTTTTATCCAAAATCGAATGCGCCCTAGGACGCTTAGCCATCGCAAGGCAAACCACCTTTGCACACGATCCTTGCGTTTGTACGACGCGCGCATATGTACGTCGCCAGCGCGGTAAAAAAACGTCGTGAGCAAACGATAAAATATAGACAAAAATTTAGATTTTTAAACAAGTGAAAAAACATATCGTAATAAATGGAGGACTGGAATGATTTGTTATCAACCTATGCGGTGGTGAAATAGTTCCCCGAGCATCGTCTCCTCAAACCTTGGCGCTGAACCTTTTATGTCTTTTGCTGCATGTTACTTGACCAAATACATAGCTGTATATTATTTGTTAAGATTATATGAAAAAATGTTTTTATTTTGGTATCATTCTTCTAAAAATACATAGATTGTATTTTATATGTCTTTTTAAATAGGTTGATTTGATTTGAATTTGAACTTTATTTAATTATCCTATCTTTAATTTAAAAATAACATTCTTTATAATAACTCAAAGTGTATCAATCCGTCTATTCCTTTTACAGCAAAGTTTAAATTTACACGTAGCAACAATCATGCACTGCGACTGCCGAATGTGGCAATATCAAAACACGGAACAATAAAAAGTTATTTAGAAGTTCCCAAATTTGCCGTACATATACTATTCTATTCCTTTTTGAGTATGAGTTATGTTCCTCTCGACCGGAGTTCAAACGGACCCGGGGGCTCTAACATCGTTTTTAACTTATATTATTGATGGTGGAATCATGATAGCAAATCGATTAAGAACGTTGGTTGGGTTTGCCAAACAATAGTATTTATGCGCTTAATTACTGTAACAGCACAGTTAAACTTTGAACTTCTGATAACTTTTTTTCACAGCAGACTAGACTTACCTTGAGAATGATGGTTGTATATTTGATTGGATAAGTCTTAAGCATTTGAACATGTGATTAGGTATATAACTACATATCCTAGGGTCCATTTTAAATCTTTCAAATGCGTAGATTTTGATTTATACATATATACTCGTTCATACACCAAAGGTTAACCAAAATAAATAAATTAAGGCGTTGAACTCCCATGCACTATAGACATGATGGCACTAACTAAAACACAATTTTCGTATCTATACTTACACGTTTTAGGTGCAGCGTAAAGTAACCATTATAGGCGTAATGTACCTAAGTATAATATAATGAATAAAGGATGAAAAAAATACGCCAGTGGGTAAATTAGTTATAAAAATCATACAAGCAACGTGTAGTTGATAGTTGAGTAGTTGTAAGACCTATCTATCTGTAACAAATGCGGGCGGGTGCACCACACAAACACACACATAGACATATGCATCCACGCACATTCTGACAGATATTGTACGTGGAAAATTCTGAAAATTTGAGAAACTAAAAAACTAACTTCTATGGATAAAATATTTTAATGAAATCTTTTCAAAGAAGTCTTCACCAGCCTGTATACAACGTTTCATGCGTCTGAACCAATTTTCGAAACATTTTTTCCAGTCCGCCGCAGACACCTCTTCCACGGCCTTCTCGAACGCTGCTAGCTCGTCTTTCGGCAATGAAAACTGTATCCCTTTCAGCTGATTTTTTATTTTAGGGAATAAAAAGAAGTCACACGGTGCCAGATCAGGACTGTAAGGCGGACGACCTAAGACTCTGACCGGTGTGGTGTTCTGGAAGTCTCTCGTTTTGAGCGCACGCATTGCATGGTGACGCAGTACCCCGCGGAGCCCAGTGTTCGGTCGCTTGATGCTCATTGCAGACAAAACTTCTGGCAGGCATTTTGTGGTATACCATTCGGCGTTGATGCTGCTTTGGTCTCGTAATAGAATTGAAATCAGATACCCCGTCAAGTTCACTTTCGTAGGCGTGGGTTCGTTTTGAAACAGCCAAACAGTCGACCGCCGTTTTGTTTCTGGATCGTATTGATAAATCCAGGATTCGTTACCTGTCTCAATGTCGTTAGGTTCATCTTACGGTACCTCTCCATCACTCCACACAGGCCTGCTTCTGAGCTTCGGTGAAGTTGTGCGGCACCCAGCGCGAATCTATCCTCCTCACGCCCTTTACTCATGTAGAATCTTCTGAACGCTTCCCGAACCAATCTGCAGTGTTTGCTGAATCTCTTCGTATGTAATTCGCCTGTTTTCTTGAATAATTTTTTTTACTTCCAGGACACTTTCTTGCGTGACAGCCGTCGTAGGACGACCATTCCTTTGTTAAACGCCCAAAGTAAGGCGACCGCGCTTGATCTAACTATGCCAACGGTAGATTGTTGCTTTTGAAGGTCCTTCATCCATAAAAGCCCAAATGGCAAAAAAAAAATAGTTGATCAAATGACTCATCAGGTTTTAGGCCATATTTAAAATCGTAGAATCGCACGAGAATGTTCTCGATGCTGATCCATTTTTAAACGACACACGATATTTTAATTGGGCTCTCAAAAATGTGGAGGGAAATTCGAAATTCGAACAATGTTATTTTTACTTTTAAATAACCAAATTTTTCAATATAATTACAAGTCTTATACAATAATTACAAGCCAGTGCCTCATTTATCAAAACTTTTTTTCGCAAACTTTCTGCGTTTCCTCGTAAATCCGGAAGTGGCCCAGCTTCCACACGACGATCTGGCAACAGATGCATACCATTTAAAACAATCACTTAGAAATAAGCCTAATGGGAGTAGAAGTTACAAGAAACCCCTGATTACGGTAGTACCTTGCCTATTTGGAAATTCTTTGCTAATTACCCATGCAGGAACCAAGACATTAAATACAAAACATCTAATCTATCCAATTAAAGTATAGAAAGTATAGAAACGTCTATTTGTAGGCTCTCTTTCCTTTCTAAGGGTTCCATAGCAATGGCAAAAACAGAACTCTTATATTTTTGTCATCTTTATCCATCCATATGTCGCAGGCATATAATTTCGCAATGTTTGCATAGATTTTGATAGAATTTTACATTTCTTGTATATAAATTTAAAAAAAATTAATTACAAGGGTAGTTGTCAGGGATAAATTTTTTTTGCGCAACCCATTGTCTAAGGTGACGTTATTGTGAATACCTATTCAGTTACTAGAAAAAGATCTTCTTTCTATTGGCTAGTGTCCCAATTTGTTTGAGGTCAGGCTTCTTGACTCCTGCTTGTAATTTTTTTTTTTCTATTTTGACCAGGTCAATAGTAGTTTTCCAGGGCATCTTGTCCCCCCTACTACGTTTACCACTCTATTAATCATATGACCTATATCCCGTCTCATTAGGTATCCGTACCAGCGTAGGTAATTTTCTATAAGTTTATTTTGTTTCTTAGCAACTTTAAAAGTGCCACGTATATATTAATTTTAATTAGTATTCTTTCTAAAGACTCCACAAGATCACCGTAGCATCTCCTTCTCTGTGACCTGAATTTTCTGCCCATTCGTCTTTCTCGTCGGGCAGCACTCAGATCCGTGGTCCAGGTCTAGGGTTCATTGTACTTTTATAAACATTGCCCTAGATTTAAATCGGAACGTTATAAAAGAGAGGTAATAAAAACGGAGGAAGTGAAAAGAAAACTAGAATAATTTCATTACATGATTTTTTTCAAAATAACTTTTAACTGTTACAGTTTTCCTATAATGTGCACTAAATATTTTTTTTTAATTTATGGGAGAGGAGATACGATACGGTTTCGAAATTTTTTAAGAATAACTAGAGTTGTAAAAAAACGGATTATAATAATATTTATAAAATATTATAAAAAACTGTTTTTTTTTCTGAGGTAGGTTTTTTTTCAAGAGTACGGAAGGTAAAATAGGGCGTAATAATTATTAATGACAAAGTTATAATTAGGCGTAAAACGTTTAATATAAAACAATTATATGAATTTTAACAAAATAATTCAGTATTAACTACTATTTTTGTTTAATAATAGAACAAAAATGGCTCAAAATACCTGGCAACATTCTCTAATTTTTGCATTTATGGAGGGGGATTTTCCTATCCCTGTTCTTTGGGTTTATGTTTAGGTTAGTGAGATTGAGTGAGTACAAAGAAGAGCATTTAGTGAACATTCCTGAAAGTACAGTCATTGAAGATAAAATCCATGAGATTCAGAAAGTGATGATTCCGATCTCGATGGGGCAAGCGTGGACACCACTGATACTGATGATTCTAACATGGTCGATCATTAAGGATTTTCTACATCACTACCCTAATTAACTAATTTCATATTAGTTTTATAATTTTACGAAATTTAAGTCTTTGTTATTAAAATAAATCAAAATTATTGTTCAGTTCCGGTTGTTAAATCATTTCACTTTTTCTGAAAAAAAAACAGAATTTAGAAAAAAAACTGTAGTCCTAGGTTTTTTTCATGTTTTTTTCATAATTATGAAAAAAACATTTAGTTTACATCTCTAAGAATAATTCAAGACCAGAACATAAGAAATTATTAAAAATTAGCTTTCAGTTAAAAGAAACGCGCGAGTCATCCTATAAGGATTTCGATTTTTGTTTGTTATATTGAATCCTAAAAATCAGTAGGTACTACAACTATTGTCCTTTCCACACGAAATGCACACTTGGATTCCGTACACTGCAATACTTACGGTTTGCTTTGAAAGAAGATTTACAATATTAATACTTAATAAAACCGATTGTATATTTGTGTAAACCTCGTGCCGCGGCTCTTAGCTATTATATTTCTTCGTTTTCCAGGTCATCCTTCAACCACATCGGGTCATTTTCGGGTTTATAATATATGTAACATCTATTTATATTCGGTGGTGGCAGGCTATACAATTTGATACTGCAGTATCTTACCATGAGTTTACTGGCAATGTAAAACCATTCTAAATATTATAGGGCTGCCTGATAGAGATAGGAATCGACCCTAAAAATTTATTTAGACTTGTCCGATCTATATTTTTCACTGGAATCTCAATCAATGAAAATTACATACTCGGTGTTCCGATTTTTTTTATTCAAAAATATACTGATACCATCTTTTATATCTTAGT